>CAWUFW010008631.1:0-600000 GCA_963921515.1 Calotriton arnoldi | reverse complement strand
GGTTATTCTGGTCACAAGATTGATCTTGAAGGGTTCATGTGGGCGGATTTAGAATTTAAAGGCAGAAGAAACAGAGGCAAAGTGTATGTAGCCACCAAAGGTGTATCTATACTTGGTTGGCCTCATCAACAAGAGATGGGTATAAAATTAGATCCCAATGCTTCGCCACCCGTCTATGTCGTGGCATCCAATGATGAGGATCTTGCGACTGAAATAAAAGATAGGTTTCCTATACTTTTTAATGATTCTCTAGGGAAATTTGTAGATTTTAAACACAAGATTATCCTCAAGGAGGGTGCAATTCCAGTCAGACACAGAGTAAGAAACGTACCATTGGCATATCGTGATAAACTTAAGGAGATATTAACCGATTTGGTTACTAAGAACATCATTGAACCTATAGAATCTTCTCCATGGGTTTCTCCGGTTGTTTTATCTCTTAAAAGCAATGGCGACCTTCGCTTGTGTGTTGATCTTCGTAGTCTGAATAAAGAAATTTGGATTGATAGACATCCCTTACCCCACATACATGAGTTGATTTCCACGCTTTCAGGTGCCTGTGTTTTCTCCACAGTAGACTTAGCCAGCGCCTATCATCAGGTAGCTCTACATGAAGAATCTAAATATTTGACAGCATTTGTAACGCCTGAGGGTATGTTTCAATTTTCACGCATGCCGTTTGGTTTAGCCAGCGCTGCTTCCGTTTTTCAAAGACTCATGAAGGAGGTCTTGGAAGGATGTTCTGGAGCAATTGCCTTTCAGGACGACATCTTAATTTTTGGAAAGAACTCCAAGGAACATGACAAAAATTTAGAAAATGTGCTAAGATGTGTACAGAACAAAGGTTTGACTTTGAAATTTTCTAAGTGCAAATTTAGGCAAAGTAAAGTGGAATATTTGGGACATGAAATCTCTAGTGATGGTATAAAACCTAAATTCAATCATATCCAAAGTATTTCTAATGCTCCTGCTCCCACGACCAAAGAACAATTGTCTTCCTTTTTAGGTTTGACAGAATTTTATAGTAAATTTGTACAAGATTATTCTTCAAAGGTACATTCTTTAAGATTATTGTTAAAGAAGAATGCAAAGTTTACTTGGGACAGGGATCAACAATTAGCTTTTGAGCTCTTAAAAAAAGAAATTGTTGATGCACCATTTTTGAGACCTTTCGAAATTGGGAAAGAGTGTATCATAGCTGTAGACGCCAGTAATGTGGGCTTGGGATCTGTGTTAATGCAAAGAAACAAGGGCGATGAATATGTTGTCTCTTATGCATCTAGAATGTTACGTGGAGCCGAATATAATTATTCCACCATCGAAAAAGAACTGTTAGCATGTACATGGGCTGTACAACATTTTCGTCAATTCTTGTGGGGTACCAAATTTCGCTTAAGAACAGACCATAAGCCTTTGATCAATATGTTAGGTGCTGGTGGGGGTAGAACATTAACAGCTCGCTTAGCACGGTTGGCTGCTAAATTACAAGAATACCAATGTGTTATTGAATTTGTTCCAGGGCGTTTAAATGTGCATGCAGATTGCATGTCACGATTACCTTTGTCAGACGTACCTGATACTGACAACAATGGTGTTGACTTTGATGTAGCATACACCATTGATGATGTTAATAGTGGAAGTATTGATGTATTGTCATCAGAAACTATTTCTGAAACTGATTGGAAGAATGCCATGGTTGAGGACAGTATTTTAACCAATGTTGTGAAAGTTTTACAAATGGGTTGGCCAGAAGAAAGGAAATTAAGTGGGGAACTTAAGGATGAGCTTATGTTTTCTGAAGGTATCTTAACAAGAGGGGATAAAATTGTTCCTCCATGTAAACTTAGAGAAAGAATTTTGACCATGGCTCATGAAGGTCATATGGGTATGTCCAGCACTAAAAGACGGATTAGAGAATTTTACTGGTGGCCTAGTGTCGATAGTATGGTTGACAAATGGGTCAGACAGTGTCTTCCTTGTTCTAAAAGTGATAAGTCGGTCAAACCACTGTCTGTGGCGGTCACTCCTATTGAGTATGCTCAAGGTCCTTGGAGGAAACTGGGTATTGATATTATTGGTCCCCTTGGTTTGTCTCTTAACAAGGACGTTTATGCTTTAGTTTTAATAGATTATTTTTCTAAATGGCCTGAGTTGAAGATTGTAGATAAGGTGACTTCAACTCAGGTGATTGAATTTTTAGATGACGTTTTTGCCGTGAAGGGTTGCCTGCAGAACTAATTTCTGACAATGGTCCACAATTTATTAGTAAGGAGTTTGATTTTTTCCTTGAAAGATGTGGTATTTTGCACAAAAGAGTGTCCAATTATAACCCACAAGCCAATGGCCAAGTTGAACGCTTTAATAGAGTGGTTAAAGAATCTATCCAACTTGCTATAAAAAGTGGTTTTGAGTGGAAAAAGGCATTACGTGCTACCTTATTGTCATATCGCACCTCTCCCAATTCTGTTACTGGGTTATCTCCGTTTGAGATGTTACGAGGAAGAAAACCTGGTTCAAAGCTCTTGCCTTGGTGGCTGAAGGTGAAAAATTCTTATGATTCTACTTTGGATCTGTCTCAAGTTAGGGAGCGTGTCCAGAAATATCAAGAGAAGATGAAGGACAGTGTCTCAAGACATCAATTTTCTAGTTCCAAAATTAAAGTGGGAGATTTTGTGCGTGTCAAGTTTGGTGGTCTTTGTGGCAAAAAGTGGGCCAGGTGGTCTGATCCTGTTAAAATAGTGGGCCAGGTGGTCTGATCCTGTTAAAATAGTGGAAGTTTTCAGCAAAGCAGTAAGAGTGGATGGGGGAAAAATTTGGAATTTTAGACGAATATCTTTATGTAGATTTGGAAGCTCGAAACTGGTCTCTCAACCTTTTGTCTCTAGATTTAGTGAAGAGAATGATAACTGTTCTAGTTTTTTAGACTCATATGATGATTCTATGCCCAGTTCAAATTTTTCGGAGTCATGTTCTAACAGTACTGACAATTGTCAGAGTACAGTTCCTACTACCTCTCAGGACAATACAACTGAACCTTGTGATAGTATTTCTGAATCTGAGAGTCATGGGATTGAATTAAGGAAAAGCTCCCGCATTAAGCGTACTCCTGTCAAGATGAAAGATTTTGTTCAATTTTAATTCTTTTTACTTGTTTTTCACTCTGCACTGTATTGTTTTTTTTGTTTTTTTAAAAAGGGGGAAGGTGTGTGGTGTTCCAACCTAAGAATATCCATGGTATTAGAATGGCATTTGCATTCTACCCCGTGGAGATTCCACACAAGCCGTTGGGCGTTAAAGATGTTACTGCCAGCTGTGGATGTCTAAGCTGTCTTCTCCGAATAAAACCTACCTTTCTTGATGAATCCGTGTTTGAAGATACTTCACTCTTAAACCAATAATTCCATGCAGAGCTGTCCTAAAGCAAATACATGATCCAGTGCTGCCTTGAAGCAGTACCCCCCTGAAGCGGCGCTATCTTTAAGCACAGCACAAACATTGCAGCCTTTCAGCAAAACTCCTGCAGTGCTCCCCTCCAGCAGCACCTAATGCACAGCTGCTCTCCTGTAAATCCTTCATGCAGCGCTGCCCTCCTGAAAAACCTTCATGCAGCGCTGCCCTCCTGAAAAACCTTCATGCAGCGCTGCCCTCCTGAAAAACCTTTATGCAGCGCTGCCCTCCTGTAAATCCTTCATGCAGCGCTGCCCTCCTGAAAAACCTCCATGCAGCGCTGCCCTCCTGAAAAACCTTCATGCAGCGGTGCCCTCCTGTAAATCCTTCATGCAACGCTGCCCTCCTGAAAAACCTTCATGCAGCGCTGCCCTCCTGAAAAACCTTCATGCAGCACTGCCCTCCTGAAAAACCTTCATGTGAAGGGTGTTATTGCTGTAGAATTAAGATTTTTTTTCATGCTGACGGTAAGGGCAAAAATGGAGAGCCCGATAGAGACCCGTCTCGGCAGATCTGCTTTTCAGAACTGCCGGTGCTCACAGCACCGGCATGACCCGGCCCACCTAAAGCCTTGCTAAACCCTAATAATCATTACCCCGAGCTGGGAGGGGTGCCTAAGGCGACAAGTGGAGCCGCTATCTGCGCAGCCCTGCAGCAGGCACAAGCTCACACCAGCCACAGGCAGGCTGTCACAGAGCTACAGACAGGCTATGGTGATAGTGACGCTCCGGCATAGCGCTGAAAGCCCGGGCGACATGCACAAACATCACTGAAAGCCAAGATGAGTGCTAGGGACCCAGCACGAGGGCCTCAGACTTCAGATCCTGCCCCTCCCAGCTGCACCATATTGACAATTGTGTTAACACTGTGACACCATATAATTGTGGTAACACTGACAAACAGGGTGGCAAGTGGCTGAAACAACGATCTGTCTACTTACTGTGATCATTTTCAGCCGGAAGTGTGATTGGCACGTCGGTGATTCGCTGCTGGGTGCTCATGCCACGAGTGAGCTACCCCCACGGCAATCTGCCTTAGACTTCGGTCCAGGCTGCTGCTGTCCTCACCGAGACCTGGCAGCCGGCGCTGTAAACCGACACGGTCAGTCTTGGCTGTCCAACCCGTCCACTGCACTAATTCTCTCTGCCGGCTCCGAAATTGTAACTGAATGCTGCGGCGGGCGGCCTTGATTATAATGGCCTACAGCAGAGTGTGGCCGGGCCATCACGTGCAAGCAACGGCACTGCCCCATAATTATTTGCGGTTGGCGCCTGAAGAATAAACTCCCCGCTCTCTGAGCCAGCATACCCCCGCGGAGCCCTAGCTTGGGCAACGGAGGTGACGTCAGGCAGGCTGACTCAGAGCAGCGCGGCACCTCGGCCGATACATTGTAGCAGAGAACCTAGGACTGGCAGGCGCCGCTTAGCTGGGATCACTGCCTCAGGAAGACCACGGAAGCAGCGCGCCGGTGCAGGCAGACCACAGGCAGTGCCTGCAGCCAGCTGCCACACTCACGTTTGCAGCCATCAGTAAATGTACACCTGAGACTGCCACTATGCATTATGCGTGACAATGCATTTCAGTGCGGTGATCCGGAGCACACACTGAAATGCGTTAGTGTCACGTCTGATGCGTGATACTTGGCAGGACTGCAACCACCTAACACGCATGCATGTATTTACGCGCATACTCGGCGGCAAAATTATTTTCTGGTGTATGTCACAATACAAGGTCAGGCAGTCTGACCATTGATTCATCATGGCGGCCATATTGTTTGCCTGGACTTGGGAGATTTCATAGTCAGGCATACATTAGGGTGACCAGAATTTTAAAGCCAAAAACCGGGACATTTCAAGGAAATAGAAGAAGGACTACAATTTTACTTCAAGCGTGCGGACAGAATGACAGCGCTCCTCAGCAAAGAATTACAGAACAGGCAGTTAGAACATACATAAAAAGCAATTTTTTAAACCCAGTAGCTTGCCTGATAATTAAATTGTTTTCTTGAAACAACTGATATCTTTCCCTGCTTTATAAAACATTAAAAAGCACCTCCTGCCGTTTCCAGTCGACCCTCTCTAAAAACCGGGACAGGAGCTACATTCCCTGAAATCTGCCGGGACAGCTGGTGAAAAACCGGGACCATCCGGGCAAATCCGGGACGCCTGGTCACCCTAGCATACATAAAAGACTACATTTCGAAAAAATATTTTTAAAAACATTTTTTTTAAAGGACAAGGATATTTGAGATGTGAAGCTACAAATATATACACATACAAAAAGATTTTTTCTCAGTTTACATTTTTGATTTGGGATAGAGTGTACAAGTGGATTTTTGAACCAAAGTCTCAAATATGTAAGGCATCAGTCCTCTATCACCTTTTCTGCAGTCTCTAGGTGAACCACTGGTACCATGGGAGGAATGGTTTAAAGCATTGAATGCATTTTTAAGTGCTATTTATGGCTTTAAATTTAAACCAGAAAGGAAAAAATGGCTTTTGGAACATTTGCTGGGCATGGAAGGCCAATTAATACTTGCGCATCTCCCTGATCGAGTAACAGATGACATCGATGAATAAGAATTAGCCGTAACAAAACTCGAGAAACACTAGTGCAAACCACCAAACTTAATTCTCAGAATACATAAGTTCTTTTATAGAGAACAGTCAGCTGCAGAATCAACTGACATCTATGTGGCTTCTTTACGGGTTTAAGTGTGAATTTGGAACATTAACTGACCAGGTCATCAGAGACCAACTGGTAACTAGATGTTACAACAAAAAAATACCGGAACGATTCCTCACCTGCAAGAATCCTTTGCTAGATGAAATTGTCGACATCACTGATAATATGCAGGATTAAAAAAAAGTCAGTCAAATAATTGAATAAGGACACTGAAGAAGTGGTACTTATTGGGAAACCTAGCAAATCTGGGTCCAACAAAGCGGTTGACAGGGGAAAAAACCTAAGTGGAGGTGGTTTATGTTTTCACTGTGGTTCGAAGTTTCATATGGCTTCATTTAAACATTGTCCTGCTTTGGGTAAAGAGTGTCTCAAATGTGGCATCTGGGCAATTTGCCAGAGCGTGTCTTTTTCGACCATGTAAAACAATGTGGGCCTGATTCACAGAACTAACTTACGACAAAATCCTAAACTTACTACCATTTTGGTATTCACAGAATGAACTTACTCATTTTGGTATTCACAGAATGAACTTACTACCATTTTGGTATTCACAGAATGAATTTACTCATTTTGGTATTCACAGAATGAACTTACTACCATTTTGGTATTCACAGAATGAACTTACTACCATTTTGGTATTCACAGAATGAACTTACTACCATTTTGGTATTCACAGAATGAACTTACTCATTTTGGTATTCACAGAAGGCACTTACTCATCAATGAGTAAGTGCCTTCTGTGAATACCAAAATGTGTAAGTTACACAAAATGTGTAAGTTACACAAAATGTGTAAGTTACACAAAATGAACGGGCCCGATTCACAGAACTAACTTACGACAAAATCCTAAACTTACTACCATTTTGGTATTCACAGAATGAACTTACTCATTTTGGTATTCACAGAATGAACTTACTCATTTTGGTATTCACAGAATGAACTTATTCATTTTGGTATTCACAGAAGGCACTTACACATTTTGTGTAACTTACACATTTTGTGTAACTTACTCATTTTGTGTAACTTACACATTTTGGTATTCACAGAAGGCACTTACTCATTGATGAGTAAGTGCCTTCTGTGAATACCCAAATGTGTAAGTTCATTCTGTGAATACCAAAATGGTAGTAAGTTCATTCTGTGAATACCCAAATGTGTAAGTTCATTCTGTGAATACCCAAATGTGTAAGTTCAATCTGTAAATACCAAAATTGTTGTAAGTTCATTCTGTGAATACCCAAATGTGTAAGTTCATTCTGTGAATACCCAAATGTGTAAGTTCATTCTGTGAATACCCAAATGTGTAAGTTCATTCTGTGAATACCAAAATTGTTGTAAGTTCATTCTGTGAATACCCAAATGTGTAAGTTCATTCTGTGAATACCCAAATGTGTAAGTTCATTCTGTGGATACCAAAATTGTTGTAAGTTTAGGATTTTGACGTAAGTTAGTTCTGTGAATCAGGCCCAGTGAGTTACACAAAATGTGTAAGTTACACAAAATGTGTAAGTGTCTTCTGTGAATACCAAAATGAGTAAGTTCATTCTGTGAATACCAAAATGAGTAAGTTCATTCTGTGAATACCAAAATGGTAGTAAGTTTAGGATTTTGTCGTAAGTTAGTTCTGTGAATCGGGCCCTGTGAACATAGCGGATGAAGAACAAGATTTAGCCCATAGATTGGATAATATGCTTTTGTGTGCAATAGTGCATGAGAATGATTTCCCTAACGCAAAGGATCCTATAGACAATTTTATCATCAATGATAAAAGTGTACAATTATTAACTGATTCTGGATCGAAAATAATGATTATTAATAAAGATACTTATCCTAGTAAGATTTCTTACAACAAATTAGAAGTACCAGATATTAGGACATTTGTGTAAAATGGTGAAAGAATTGATCTGGGAAGGTTTTTTAATGGAGTGATACAATTCAGAGGCCAAGAATTTCAAGGCAAAGTTTATGTTTCTGAACATGGGTTGGCATCACCAAGAGTGTTTGGAGATTGTTGTAAAACCTGGGCAGATCAATCAGATCCTAGTGGTGGATGAGTGTAGAACTCGTGATAGAGCGTTAAGCTCTTGTGAAAATTGTAGGGGTACATCATAATCACCGTTAGTCTGCACCCGCATATATCCAGTTATATACCAATGAATGGCCAGTAAGATGTAGTTTAACTTGCAGTTATTACAGTGAATAGAATCGTAATTGTGCTATTATAATCCTGCAAATGTAATGCATAACTGAATCATGTTTAAATGATGCCTAAATGAATCAGCCCATGCGTAATCGAGATGCAGTAGTACAAACGTGTATCATATTAAGTTGCACGTGTAGTTCACTTTCCGCATATGAAATGTATGTGTCAAGGCTTATAGAAGTGATTAAGAATTGTGTGTTTAAATTGTGTAAAGGCCTGACTGCATATACGCTAAGGAAAGGCCTGTTTGTTCTTATGTTAGCTTATTTTGTAGGCAGAGAAGGTTCTCTTGGAAAGGCTCTCGGGGCACCGACAGTAGATTTAATTAGCACAGTGGAAGGTTTCTGTTGAACGTATCTTCTGTTGCAGGTGCAAGGACACATGCCTCGTTAGTAAAAGACTGGCTCTTTGTTTTAGGAGTTAGGATGGTGGGAAACACTGAGATGGGAGTATACTGGAATGCATGGATGATATTTTCAGCGGAGAAGGTGCCTGGGACTCAAGGTCATCGTAACCGTCCTGGATGAAGTCAGAGCTTCGATGGAAAAGTACGAGAAGGAAGACCTGGCCGAAGACGCATGACAAGGGCGTGTTCAATTGTATGTGGATTTTGTATTAGGGACAGTGCCCGGAGGGGGGAGAGAGAAGAGGAGGTAGAGGAGACCAGAGAGAAGGGCCAAGAGAGAGATCTATTAGGAAGGAGCATCTTAGAACGAGCTCGAAATGCTAAGTGAGTGTGCTTCTTAGGAAGCCTTCACAACTGACACCTTTTTCTTTTTCTCTTGCCTGGGAAATTCGTTAAGTAGATATGCCACTTTAGTGATAGAGTAGGGACAGCTAATGGTTTCATGTTTATTTAGATAAATGAAGAATAATATAGAGATTGGAGCAGTTATCACTTGTCTAATACTTCTGGAGCTAACGATTCTCCTTATCCTGAGTCGGATGAGACTCCTACGTAGGATGCTATTTGTATTAGTGCCCATCTATTTCTTTAACCTCGTGTTGAGGTGCTTGCATGTGCAGTTATTCTTGGCTGTAATAAAATCCCAAAATTGAATTCGGAGTCAGTGGTCTTTAAGGTAACTGGATTCTCAAATTGTGGTAAACCTGAAAAAGTTTTCCCCTTCACACTATTCAGCAGGTAAAAAGATCATGGCGACCTGAAGATTCTTAGAGGTGATAAGATAAGAATCAGCGTTATCAGTTGGTAGTAGGGAAGGATGGTTTCCTCTGATAGTAAGGGGAGATCTAGATTAGGATAAGAGATTATCTGCCCCATAGAGCCCGAGTGATGATGATCCAGTGGATCGTAAGAGGAGGACGACGGCGGTTGATGAGAACTGACGGAGAGTGATGGTGCGGCGGAAGTACCAGTTCGTGGTAGAGTGAGTATGAACAGGGTGATGCTTGTTAGATTGCGATGTTTAATTGGTGTGTGATGTCTTGCGGAGTTAGAATGAGAGTCATGTTAGTGAGGATCGGACTATGAGCGCGCGCAGGACCGAGAGATTTGATTATTGTGGTGTAGAAGACACCCAGAGCTGAGATCGTTGACCAGAGGTTGTGGGAGTCATGAGACGTCGTTGATTAACCCACAGAAGATAGGAAGCATATGTGTGAGTGTGTGAATAACCGACACTGGTCGTAGGTTGTTGTGTGTAGAACATTGAGCGTTTGGATCCTATCAATTGTGTCAGAGGTGATTGTCCGGTCGTTCGCGGACAGACAGTTGCCAGATTGAGGTCAACAATTTCGAGAGGCTGGTCGGTCATTGGTGGACTGACAGTCAGAGAGGTAATTGTTCGGTGAGACAGACAATTGCTTCAGAGTGTGATTGGGACACGTGCGAGCAAGAAAGGGTGAAAGGAGAAGGAGGGGCACTGCTGCGAGCGGAGGAAGAGTGACGTCAGACAGTGCCGCGCTACGATAGGTCGGTTGGTGTGAGCCACGCTGGCATTGGTGGGTTGAAATCAGGAAGTATAACCGAAATTTTGTGTGCGAACGGAAATTTGATTCATCATGAAATGTTTTAAAGTTTTACGAGAACTTTGCAGAGGTGATAGACATGTGGTTAGTCGGGGTGGTGAGGAAGCCCCTCCCGAGGATACGCCAGCACATTATATGGCTAAAAATGTAGGATTACATACTATAATTTGGCTTGAGAATTGGCATAAAATGACAGAAGGAGAAGGAGAATTGACTATCCCACGTTATGGCACTTTCAGGTTGGAAGTGTTGTACCAGCTAAAAACTGTAATGTCTTCTTTACGACCACTGCCGAGACCGACACAGTTTGAGGCGCTACATGCATGGATTAGGGCAGCGTATGACAGAAAAAGAGACAAAAGTCAGGAAAGGGTGAAGAAATCGATCAGGGCATTTCAAGATGCGAGATGGGATGCATTGGAGAAAAGGTGGAGAGTGGAAACTATTGAGGGGGATAGGCTATTTCCACTGCTGATAAATGTAGGAGAGGCCAAGAAGAAATGGGCCGAGGAGGACGACAGTGATACAGACGACAGCCTGCTAGATAGGTTACTAGCAGAGAGACCACCTCCATTCAATCCAGACTCAGAAGAGGGAAAATCAGCTTCAGCAGTAGAAACTGGCGAGTTACGGAATCAGACAAACATGAGGTTAGTGGGGAAAATTTCCACAGGAACAGAAGGAGGGGGGACCCAGCCTTCTATTGAGAATATGTGGTTACCGGATTCCCTGATGGTACCTGTTACCATTGGTCCTATAGTATCGGTATATGACCCAGATCGAATAAGGGAAGGGAGTCCAATGCAGACGATAGGGGAGAGGGGACCAGCGTTGAAGGGAATGGCTTAGGGATGCAAGTGGTCCACTTTCCAAAGCCCCTAGAAACAAGCACGCCATTGCCAGCCACCACAGATTCCTCTTTTGGACAGGTGGAGGTGAGACCAGTAAGACCAAGGTCCTTAATCGAGTCCAGATCAGACTTGAGGATGTGGGTACCACCTGTAAGGAATCAGAGCGATAGGATGCCAAGAGATGTGGAGCAAGGCAACTTAGGAGACAGACCAGGTTCCAGGAATACAATAGAAGAGAGCAGGTCACGAGAACGAAGCAATGACTACGACGAGCAGAATGGTGCAGCTTGTCAAGAAATACTGAAGAGTGCAGTACAGGCAAGGTTGCTGGATGTAGTAAGACTAAAGGCGGAGGTAGACGAAATGATTAGTGGGAACCTGCCTTTGGAGAGAATAGAGATGTATGGGCCAGACAAGCTGCTTTTTGTGGCAAAAGATGTGACTCGTAAAGCAAGGGCCGCACATGAGAAATTGACAGAATTGGAAAGGAGATATGAGGTGGATGTGAATAACACCAAATTGTTGCAAGGGTCACATAGGTTGCAGTATAGTGATCAGGAATTGGAGGAGAAAAGAATCATAGGATTAAGGACGCATACCAAAGACCTGATTGTGGGAATGCGCATATGGATGATGTTGGGTAAATGGGAGGAAAGGTGGTCAAAGAAGAAGATGACAATGAAAATTGTAGGAGAAACACCGCCTCCGGGGGGAGGGGCGACGGGTGTAGGGAACACGGGAAGTACAGAACGGAGGGTACGTGTATCTGCCGTGGAGTAGAGGTGACTTGGCTGCGTTTACAAATGATTTTCCTCGGCTGAGGGAAAAACCTGTAGAGTGGTACAAACAGGTTGAGCGTTTCGTTAAAATCTCGAAGGTACTGTGGACTGATTTGAACACTTTGTTCGATATAGTGGTACCAGGAGATTTGTGGACAGCTTGCAGTTGAGTGGCCGACCTTCGAACCTGAAAGGGATGCTGTTACGAATGGTCCGTCACCCATTGTCATGAAAATATTCGAGCAAGTGATTACATGGTTGAAGTTGAAGATTTCACCTCAGGATATCGATTGGGTTAAGAT
Organism: Calotriton arnoldi; assembly: GCA_963921515.1. Classification (NCBI taxonomy): domain Eukaryota; kingdom Metazoa; phylum Chordata; class Amphibia; order Caudata; family Salamandridae; genus Calotriton; species Calotriton arnoldi. Next base: position 587,744 of record CAWUFW010008631.1, on the reverse strand, counting down.
AGATCGAACCGTGCAGGAACCCAAGGAGACAGTGCATGAATACTATGAAAGACTCTTGCAAGCCTTTAAACAGTATAGTGGATTAGATGCCTTGGACCCCAAGGACATGGGACAGTTTGTCTCAAAGTTTGTCTTGGGATTGAGACCAGAGGTCAGCCTCATGATACAGCACCATTTGATCTGTTGGCAAAACAAGCCGGTAGATGAAATCTTGCGGTATGCGAGGTACTGTAGCGATGAAGTAGACTCGAAGCACCGGAAGCTAAAGGACAAGCTGATGCTCATTCAGATGCAGACAGCTCAGGTCCAGCCTAGTGGAGGGACGCTGGGAAGGAGACAGGGAAATTATCAAGGGAACCAAAACGGGCAAGGACAGGGAAAAGGGAAACCTATAGATCCCAAGACAGGGGTGGATGTGGCGACATTGAAGAAGACCACTGCGTGTCATCTTTGTCATCAGATTGGACATTGGAAGCGCGAGTGTCCCTTGAACCCAGCCAACCAGGTGCAGCAGGAGGTAGAAGTGGTTCAGGCACCTGCGCCGGAGGTAGTTAATACTGTGATGAGGCCCAGATCAATGAAAGGGGGGACGTATAACCCACAAGTACAGGTCCCCCAGCCACCAAGAATTTCTTAAGGAGTACAGACTTACCAGCAGATGCCCCTTTTTGAAGGGTATGATGAGTATAGTCCAGACCCGTTATCCTGACGGTGCCTGAGGGGGAGGAAGACTGCACACTTGGAGCAGTCTTGGAGGTAGACCAGAGAGGACCTTATGTGGAGGCGGACATTGATGGTCATCCTACCACTCTGTTGGTTGACACTGGTGCTACCCGGTCTACTGTACGATCAGCAGTAGTCCCCAACCTACCCCTCTCGGGACAATCGATCCAAGTTGTTGGAGTGGCGAACAAAAGAATAAACAGCCCACTGACCGAACCGATTCCAGTGAGGATAGGTTCCTTCCAAACTAGACATCAGTTTGTGGTGTGCGATACGAGTCCAGTCTGTCTTTTGGGAAGAGATCTGTTATGTAAATTGAACTGCACGATCTATTGCACACCAAGGGGAGTGGAGGTTCAGACGAGGGATGATGATGCTACCTTTAAAGTTGCTAATCAGCATCTGTGTATAGACTTGTATCCAATGGTGACAGTAGAAGAACTTCCACCGGATTTGAGAGACACAGTGTCACCAGAGGTGTGGGACTTTACAGGAGAAGAGATAGGACTGATCAAGGGGTTGAACCTGTGCAGATTCAGGTTAAGCAGAATGTCGAATTCCCTAGGACGCCACAGTACAATCTGTCCTCTGAAACGATCGCAGGAATTAAGCCTGTTATCGAGTCCATGATCAAGCAAGGCATTCTGAGGGAGATAAGGGGTAGCCCATGTAATTCACCTATCATGGGACTGCAGAAACCGAGCTGGAAGTACAGGATCGTGCAAGACCTGCGAAAGGTCAACACGATAGTTGTCCCTTGTTGTCCAGTGGTACCGAATCCATCAGTGATATTGTTTCAGATCCCATGCGAAGCCGAGTGGTTTACTGTCATTGATTTATGTCAAGCATTCTTCTCGATACCGCTCCACGAGGAAAGCCAATTTCTTTTTGCTTTTCGGCTGGAAAATCGTGTGTTAACATGGTGTCGTATCCCTCAAGGGTATACAGAAAGTCTATCGATCTTTAACCAGATCTTGAAGAAGAACCTTGAGAGTCTTGTATTGCCGCAGAATTCAGTTCTCGTGCAGTACATAGACGATCTGCTTGTCGCCTCAGAAACGGAAGATGCTTGCAGGATAGACACGATAGCCCTACTGAATCATTTGGCAGAGAATGGACACAAGGTGTCCCCAAACAAGTTGCAGTACTGTCTGAACGAAGTTCAGTATTTGGGCCACAGACTGGAAAAAGGCAAGAGGAAGGTGTCACCAGATCGGATTGAGGCAATAATGAACATGGCAGTGCCCACCACTCAAAGGGAGGTCAGGATGTTTTTGGGGATGGTCGGCTATTGTCGTCAGTGGATTCCCAATTTTTCCCTGAGAGCAAAGCCTTTACAGAGACTTACGCACAAGGATGTGAGTGATCCGGTACCATGGGACGAGGAGTGCTTGGTGTCATTCCTAAGACTGAGAGAAGAGTTGTGTTCTGCACCAGCTTTGGGAATGCCTGACTATAATAAGGCTTTCTCACTGTTCTGTTGCGAGAGAGAAGGTTGTGCATTAGCAGTTCTAGCTCAGAATCATGGAGGTGTCCGTAGACCAGTTGCCTACTTTTCAGCTACTTTAGATCCAGTAGCTTCTGCGTTGCCCGGATGTCTCAGATCCGTTGCTGCAACAGGTGTCAGCATTGAAAGATGTGAAAGCATAGTGATGGGTCACCCTTTAACAGTTTATGTGCCACACTCGGTTGAATTGTTAATGACCAGAACTAAGACACAGCACCTCACGAATAACAGGTTAACGAGGTATGAGCAAGTCATACTCGCTGCAGAAAATGTGACTCTGAAGAGGTGTTCTGTCTTAAACCCTGCGACATTGATGCCTATACCCAATACTGATGATGAAGATTGTGAGGACCATGATTGTCTTGATGTGACTGAACTATGCACCAAACCGAGACCTGACATTGTCGATGAACCACTGACTGACCCAGATGAAATTTTCTTTGTCGATGGTTCATGCTTAAGAGACAGTGTTGGCCAACTAAGAGCAGCGTTTGCTGTATGTACCATTTCAGGAGTGGTTGAGGCTGCTTGCCTAGAAGGAGTACACTCCGCGCAGGTAGCTGAGATCATTGCCTTGACACGTGCCTGTTTGGCCGCTGATCAAATCCGAATCACGATCTACACGGACAGCCAGTATGGGTTCGGTGTGGTTCATGACTTCGGACAGTTATGGTCACAGAGGGGATTTTTGACATCATCTGGTTCACCCATTAGGAATGGAGAATATGTAAGACAACTGTTAAATGCATTGCAATATCCGAAGGAAATTGCAGTTGTCAAGTGCACTGCGCACGGAAAGGGGGATGATTTTGTCTCCCTGGGGAACAATTATGCGGACGAAGTCGCCCGCTTCTGTGCAGAGCAAGGATGTATATTTACAGAGGGTTACACAGGAGAGAGCCAAGAAAGAACCGAGCTCAACATGATGTTGGCCATGGCAGACACTTGGGAGGAACTCAAGCGACTGCAGGATGAGGTGACAGATCAGGAACGGGACGGATGGGTCAAAGCAGGGTGTGAAAGAGGGGATGTGGATGTTTGGGTTTCCAGTGATGGGAGAGCTGTATTGCCAGAAAATTTGTTGAGCCCAATGGCGAGATTAATACATGGATCGGTACACCTTGGTAGAGATGCAATGATGCGTGTGTTTAGGCAAACGTGGTATAACCCACGATTTCGTGCGATGGCTGAAACAGTTTGTCAGAGGTGCGTTACGTGTCAGCAGATGAATGCTGGAAAGAAAACTGTAGTCACTATGAGTCACATTGGGAGGTCAGGAGGGCCCTTCAATAGAATACAGCTAGATTTCGTGGAAATGCCTAAGTGCAATGGGTTGAGATACATTTTGGTGCTGGTGTGTGTATTCTCACGGTGGGTGGAGGCTTACCCAACACGCAGGTGTGACACTCTCACAGTGGCTAAGTTGTTGTTGAGGGAACTCATCCCGAGGTTTGGGATTCCAACCTCTTTGGAATCAGATAGAGGAAAACACTTCCACAGTGAAATCATGAAGTTACTTTGTGCCGCATTGAATGTTGATCAGAGACTCCATTGCAGTTATCGACCAGAGGCTTCTGGGATAGTGGAACAGGTTAATGGAACTCTGAAGGCAAGAATGGCAAAAATGTGTTCATCAACGTCTCTGAAGTGGCCTGATGCATTGCCACTTGTGCTGATGAGCATGCGAAGTGTCCCAGACAGGAGGACTGGGTTGTCCCCTCATGAAATCTTGATGGGAAGGGCAATGCGGTTGCCAGCAGTACCGGCTACAGCTTTGATAAACATCACTGATGACTTGATTCTCGATTACTGTAAAGGACTCTCTGATGTGGTCCGTTCTGTGTCCCAGCAGGTCCAAGCTGCAGCTGTTCCCGCCTCGAGTGATCTGTGCCACGACCTGTGTCCAGGCGACTGGGTGCTTGTCCGAAAGCACGTGAGGAAGAGCTGTTTGGATGTTCGGTGGCGAGGCCCGTACCAGGTGATACTGGTAACGAATACAGCAGTGAAGTGCGGAGGATTGCCGAACTGGGTACATGCTTCCCATACCCGCAGAGTTTCAGCACCCTCGGAAGAAACAGCTCCTCTCGTAAATGAAAATCCAGCTGATGTGGCAGGGCCACATGAGAGGACAAGTCAAGCTGTAAGGGTCGCTGACGCAGCTGGTGGTGCACCAGAGCAAGCTGAAGGGGGTTCCGACAACCCGAACCTCGACTCTGACTCAGATGACAGAGGTGGTGCAGTGGGTGGAGTAGAGTCAGATTCAGCAGAAGAAGGAAGTGGTGCACAGGGTATAGAAGGGGAAGGCGGAAGAACGACCAGAATTGAGGAGGCTTGGCCTGAAAGACAGAGGCGACTGAATCTGAGGTTGGCACCCGAAAGAGATCTTGCTCCAGTGTCTGAAACGTCTGAAACAGAAGCAAGTGATGAAGAGCAGACTCAAGAGGGTCGGAGGAGGTCGAAGAGAACAAGGGTACCTTGCCAGAGATACTCTACCCCTGAGTGGACTTACGCTGTGACTGATGCAGGGAGTAGTGAGCACGGGGAGGCTGAGGTCTGTGCAGGTGGTCAGCAAGAGCCCGAATGTGGTACTGAAGGTGGTGCTGTTGTTGCCAGGGCTCGAAGTCGAAGGAATCCTGACCCTCACAGTTCCGAATCCCCCGCTTCTGAGTAAGGTCCGAGAATTGGTTCTGCATTGACTCGAATTTCCGTCTTTTGGATTTGAGCCGTATTCACATGAAATGGTAATTCTTCGTCTTGAACTTTTGTATCACGTTTTGGAAGCGCTTGCAGAGGATCTTATGGTGGATGAAATATAACCTGTTGTAAATAAAAAGTCTAAAGAAGAAGATAACCTAGATCCGAGTGGAAGAAGAATAAACTTAGGGACTTTCCATCGAAGAGGAACAAGAGTTTAAGGAAGTCTTTTTCTGGACTATGTAAATAAGACTGTAATCAAAAAGGGGGGATTTCCAGAGGTTTCAAGTGTTGCTCGAACTGGTTAAGCAAGTCACGTGTGGAGAAGACAGAGACTTTTGAGTGCTCATTGCTGAAACTAAGAACTTTCGAGAACTTTCGAGACCATGGAGGCTGGAGATCCGCATCGTAGATCCAAATTGATTGTAGGCATACTTATAGAAGGTGTGATAGTTTCTATATTCATAGTAATTGTAGTCTCATATACAGTTCCACACAAGCTAGCAGAGGAGGGGATGTCAGGAACTCCTACACCTACTACACCTAGCCAAAAAGAGGGAAGCATAGGAGCTGACAAGGCTTTGCTGATAGAAGAAAGTCGTAGGTTGCATGTAGATTTGTCTAGAAGTGATTTCAAGCTTAATGCTTACGCCAAGCTGCTATATGAGTATGTAGATGCGATGGATGCTAAAGTTTGTTATGTATGTATGCAGTTGCCTGCTTCAGTGGATGAGGGTATTAGATATCACCATCTTCCACTGACGTATGGAATTTCATGTAGTCTGTTGCTTAGTATATTTTATGAAAGAGATCAGTTTGCGTATTTCTTTTCCAATTACGATGCAGTGCTTCCTGAAGTCCCAGCATACAAACATTTGAATAAGTATGATTACTATAAGTCAGAGGATAGACTTAGGAAGTTCTTCATACCGTCTTTGGAATTGGACACAGCATATGCCCACCGACATAACTTGACGTGTTCATTGTCAGATGTAGAAAAGAAGTTTGTAGATCAGACTGCACCACACGCCCCGTGTGAGACTTGCGTCACTTTATTAATTGTTACTTTAACCTCTCCACCTGCTCGCTTTGTCTAGCCTTATGCCCCGCTAAATTCTCCCTCCCCTCACCCTTTTACCTTACCCCTCTACACGCCATTAACCTAAAAATGTAACTTGTAACTGTTGTACCTTATGTAACAATGTATAATTTGTAAGCTATGTAACTCTCCTCATGTAAAGCGCTCTGATGCCTCCGGGTCTAGCCAGCGCTATATAAAACTCGAGTAAATAAAAAAGTAAATCAGGTAGAAGATAGATACAGAAAACTAACACAGACCCGGGACACAGGGCATAATCCAGTAGATTGGACTGAGGAGGAAAAATTGCACCGAACAAAAGGAAGTTATGGTCCTATAGCCTTGGACAATGAGCAGAGGGGAAAGTTGTGTGTGAGACGTTATCAGACCTACTATGAAAAGGTTCCAGTGGGACACAGTACTTGTGACCATGTTTTCACCATGGCAGATTCAGAAAATAATTTTCTCCAAGGCCCTGTACAAGTGATACCCATGGTGAATTTCGTGTGTGGAAGGAATGCTTATGTGAGATTGCCTGCAAACTGGTATGGTACATGTTACTTGGGAATAATATTTCCAAAGATTTACCATTCAGAAGATTTAGAACTTTTGGAAGGTGGAAAGTATTCGAGAGTGAGAAGGGGGGCGAGTGCAGGGGTCGTAGTGGGAGATTTCTTTGGAGCAATGATACCAAGTTTGGGAGTGGTCTTGAATGATGTAAAGATCCGGAGATTGGCAACTGTGATAGATGAACTATCGATGAACACAGCAAAATCGTTGGTACTGGTGGAGGGAGAGATGTTGTCGATAAGGACAATGGTTTTGCAAAATCGCCTTGCTTTGGATGTCTTATTAGCAAAAGAGGGCAGAGTCTGTAAATTATTGAAGGTTCAAGAGTGCTGTACTTATATACCAGACCACAGTAAGGACCTGGAGAAATATATAAGTAACATCACTACTATACATACGAAAATAGCGGATTTGACTGAAGAGGGAGCCTGGGAGAAGGTTGGAAAAGGATTCGGGCAAGTGGGGAGCTGCTTTGCGAATTTGGGAAAGGGATTCCTTGGCTATGTTCAGAGACTTCTCCTGATTGTGGTGGTTTGTGTGGTTTGTCTGTGGGATATGATAAAGGCATACAAGTGGTATCGAGCAGGCAGAACTGAGAGGGCTCTGAGAGAAAATGATACGAGAATGGCTAGACTGCAGGACAGTCACTATCGAAACCTTAAGAGTTTGGAGAGATTCAGACAAGGGAGAATGGCAACGAGTTCTGTTTAGGTCGGTTCTTTCTCCAAGGGAGTTGAAGATTGTGATGACTGGATTCATCAAAGGGGGGAACTGATAGAGCGTTAAGCTCTTGTGAAAATTGTAGGGGTACATCATAATCACCGTTAGTCTGCACCCGCATATATCCAGTTATATACCAATGAATGGCCAGTAAGATGTAGTTTAACTTGCAGTTATTACAGTGAATAGAATCGTAATTGTGCTATTATAATCCTGCAAATGTAATGCATAACTGAATCATGTTTAAATGATGTTTAAATGAATCAGCCCATGCGTAATCGAGATGCAGTAGTACAAACGTGTATCATATTAAGTTGCACATGTAGTTCACTTTCCGCATATGAAATGTATGTATCAAGGCTTATAGAAGTGATTAAGAATTGTGTGTTTAAATTGTGTAAAGGCCTGACTGCATATACGCTAAGGAAAGGCCTGTTTGTTCTTATGTTAGCTTAGAGTAGGTTCTCTTGGAAAGGCTCTCGGAGCACCGACAGTAGATTTAATTAGCACAGTGGAAGGTTTCTGTTGAACGTATCTTCTGTTGCAGGTGCAAGGACACATGCCTCGTTAGTAAAAGACTGGCTCTTTGTTTTAGGAGTTAGGATGGTGGGAGATACTGAGATGGGAGTATACTGGAATGCATGGATGATATTTTCAGCGGAGAAGGTGCCTGGGACTCAAGGTCATCGTAACCGTCCTGGATGAAGTCAGAGCTTCGATGGAAAAGTACGAGAAGGAAGACCTGGCCGAAGAGGCGTGACAAGGGCGTGTTCAATTGTATGTGGATTTTGTATTAGGGACAGTGCCCGGAGGGGGGAGAGAGAAGAGGAGGTAGAGGAGACCAGAGAGAAGGGCCAAGAGAGAGATCTATTAGGAAGGAGCATCTTAGAACGAGCTCGAAATGCTAAGTGAGTGTGCTTCTTAGGAAGCCTTCACAGCTGACACCTTTTTCTTTTTCTCTTGCCTGGGAAATTCGTTAAGTAGATATGCCACTTTAGTGATAGAGTAGGGACAGCTAATGGTTTCATGTTTATTTAGATAAATGAAGAATAATATAGAGATTGGAGCAGTTATCACTTGTCTAATACTTCTGGAGCTAACGATTCTCCTTATCCTGAGTCGGATGAGACTCCTGCGTAGGATGCTATTTGTATTAGTGCCCATCTATTTCTTTAACCTCGTGTTGAGGTGCTTGCATGTGCAGTTATTCTTGGCTGTAATAAAATCCCAAAATTGAATTCGGAGTCAGTGGTCTTTAAGGTAACTGGATTCTCAAATTGTTGTAAACTTGAAAAAGTTTTCCCCTTCACACTATTCAGCAGGTAAAAAGATCCTGGCGACCTGAAGATTCTTAGAGGTGATAAGATAAGAATCAGCGTTATCACTCGCATTACCAGTAATGAAGTGGATTCAGTATTGGTGGAGAATGTGGAGAGTTTTGAGGACAAACTGGGCGAATTGAGTGGATTTGAACATGTTATTAAACTAAAAGAAGATAGTGTACCAGTTAAACATAAACTTAGATGCATTCCACTGAGTATTAGAGGCAAATTGGATGATCTTTTTTCACAATTATGTCATGATGGTGTCATAGAACCAGTGGAATCTTCCTTATGGTTGTCTCCAATTGTAGTGGCACGGGAAAAAAATGATGAGTTGAGGATGCGTATTGACCTGAGGGGCCTCAATAAGGCCATATGGGTGGATGGGCATCTGTTACCCCGTATCGAGGAAATTATTACCACCTTGGCTGGAACTAAATGCTTTTCCAAGCTGGATATGAAATCAGCCTATCATCAAGTAGTACTAGCCAAGGAATCTAGGCACCCTACAGCGTTTGGACACCATCAGGAGTATTTCAATTTTGCAGGATGCTGTTTGGCCTTGTGTCAGCGACAACTGTATTTCAGCGAGTAATTGGGGAAGTCCTGAAAGTTTTGAGAGGAATCTTGGTTTTCCAAGATGACATTCTGGTCTATGGTGAAACTGAACATATGTCAAGACTAAATGCTGTCTTATCTGCACTCAGAGCCAGGGGATTGAAATTAAAGCAGGATAAATGTGAATTCGGAATGAGTAGTTGAATATCTGGGTCACATGGTATCTGGTGAGGGTATTGCACCACGTCCTGGGTTTCTCAAGGCTATTGAGGAAGTTCTGACTCTTGTTAATCAAAGCAGCTTTTTTGGCATTTATGCTAAATGCATTAGAAATTTTGCTACCAAAGCGGAACCTCAACTTAAGTTACTGAAAAATAATTTCAAAATTTGTTTGGGAGGATTCTCAAGAAAAATCTTTTCTTATCATAAAGAAAGAATAAACCTATGCTCCTTTGTTGTCTCCGTACATACCAGGGAAGTTGTTGTGCATCACTGTTAATGCCAGTGGGGTTGGTCTTGGAGCGGTATTATCACAAGGAAAAGGCACTGATGAACGTATTCTTGCTTTTGCTTCACACACACAAGCCACAGGAGCGTCTCTGTTCAGTAATTGAGCTGGAAATGCTGGTTTGTGTGTGGGCAGAGGAAAAATTCAAAGCTTATGCGTGGGGAACAACATATCTGTTACATACTGATCAGAAGCCTTTAGTTATAATTATCAGTGACTCTAATGTTCATTCCGCAAGAGCCACAGCCAGATTTATCAGATTGAGTGTGAAGCTTTTAGAATACCATTTTGAGGTACAATATATTCCTGGTGGCAGGAATATAAAAGCTGATTGTCTGTTACGTCTACCATATTCTAGTGATGATCTAGGAAAACAATCACTGGATAAACAGGATGAAGATCGTTTGGTAGCAAACATTGTATGGGGTGATACCACATGTATCAGTGAAGAAATCTGGAGGAAGGAATTAGGTCAGGACAGTGTTTTAACAACAATTGTGGCATACATGATGAAGAGGTGGCACGAAGAAAAAATGTACTTGTTACTTTACAACCTTACAATAAGTTACAGTCACAGTTATCACTTGAAGAAGATCTCTTGTTCAGAGAAGACAAATTGATTCCACCATGCAATGTTAGAAGAAGATTGATGCAACTAAATCATGAAGGCCATTTAGGAATGACTCTCAAGAAGAAAAGGTTAAGGCAAACCTATTGGTGGTCGAGTATGGACAGGGACATTGAGAATTCTGTTTAGAAATGTTCGGTAGGTTTACAAAATGACTAAGGACTTAAGAGTGTGACGTCTCCTGTGGTGGAAGTTGGCAACCCAGAGAATATTTGGAGCATGGTAAGCCTGGATTTTATTAGGTCAATTTGAGGCATTGCCTAGTAGCCAACATTTTGCCATTGTACTGACTGACCATTTGTCTAAGTAGATTGAGGTCAAATATGTGAGTGATGCTAATACAAAAACTGTAATCACTTTTTGGGTGGATATATTCTCAAGAAAGGGTTTTCCATCGGAGATGATATCAGATAATGGGGTGCAATTTGTATCGGATGATATTGTAAGATTTTTGAAAGATGCTGGCATCAAGCACGAGTCAAGTAGCATGGTCAAGTAGAGAGGGGCAATAGATTAGTGAATGAGTGTGTCAGAGGTGCAATCATTGAGGGAGTGGACACTGTTGATGCGGTGCGACCCATGTTATGGTCTTATCGCAACACTCCCCATTGTGTGACTGGAATCTCACCTCTTCAAGCACTAAGGGGAAGGTCTTCTCATGATAATCTGAAACATGCATGGTTGAACAAGTTATCTAAAATTGGATCAGGTATTGATGTCAAGCAACATGTTGGTTAAATGTGTGCAAATTGTGAGCAAAATCAATTCAGAAGTAAAATCAGATATGATGAGTTCAGAAGGACGAAATTAATTAATTTCAAGAGAGGAGATTAAGGGGGCATATTTACAGGGCCCCTTGCCACCAGACCATCACTTTTTGTACGCTCCTGTGGCACGCAATGCTGAGTCATATTTACAAGGCCACGCAAAGCCACCTTGCGTGGCTTTTCTTGGTCTTGCAAATATGCCCCCCTTTCACACGTTACTCTGCATGAAAGGGGCGCTCCATGAGTGTTGCTGTGGATGTTCCCACGCAACACCCATGGATTCTGATGCATTCCCAGATTTACAAGGTTTCGTAAACCTGGGAATGCATCAGGTTCTAACGCTTCCCCAGGGGAGGCATTAAAGTGGCATAACAAGGAGAAATACCTTAATTTCTCCATGTAGTTTGCTCTCTGTGTGTGCTGCATTCTGCAGCACACATAGAAGGAGGAAAATGCCATCAATTATTGTTTTTGTGCTGCATATATCCTGCACAAAAACAATCATCTAGGCAGCCAATTGTGTGCACGTGCAGAGGAGAGAACAGGAATGCGTTGTGTTGCTGTAAATACGATGCATCCCTGCACTTTCCTAATGATGCCGCTCGGCGCACCAAGATGGCTTGTAGCGCTGCACTGCGTCATTTTCTAGTTCATATTCCCCTAGGTTCAAATTAAGTTACCTAGTGTCAAGGTAGTGAAGCGTAAAGTGAAGTATCGTGCACCTCGTCAAGTGGATGAAGTGAATGTGATTGGAAGTGCGGTAAGGCTGGAAAATGGGCAATGGTGGAATGCTGCAAGGGTGGTGAAAGTTCCGCATCCGCATGTTTCCAAGAGGGAAAATGAATCAGTGAGTGGGAAAGTGGTTCTGTTCGTGAGAAGCGTGCAACCAAGTTTCTTGGGAAATGTAAGGATTTTGTCATGATGTAATTTATTTTTAAGTGCAAAACAACATGCTCATCATTTATATTACCATTTTATATATTTGTAGATGAGTATTAGCTTATTGTTGGGTGCTGCAATGTGTTTCTAACCTTGCCTGCATTTGTGTATTCCTTGTCCTACTCGTTATATTTTTACTGTTCTATATGTTTGGGTTTGTTTTTGCTGGGATAGTTTACTATGTAAGATTTTACTATTGTGTTATTGTAAATGGGGTGTTTGCCCCATTGCTGTACACTTGCAATAAAGTAATTTGTAAATTAAGCTGGCGTGGGCTTACATTATACCATTTAACCATTTCTAAAGCTCTCTACCTCCTGCAGTTCTCTATGCACAGCACTATGCAGGGGGATACACGAATAGAATGTGCTGTTGGTTAAGCAGAGCAGGACCGTGGCTTCGCTGTGTTCTATTTATATCATATTGTTTTTTTGCAGTGTTTTAATATACCCCTCATGAAACAGATCAATTTATATTACAGAAGCAAATAAGGATCATGGTGGATGCACGACCTAATCAATATCCGTTAATGCTGCTCTTATATATTCCGGGAGGACATTCAGACAACTGAAATAAAGAACAATGAATTATATCTCTAGATTGCACGCTCGTGTGATACTGTATGAGACGTTGTTATTGGCCTTGTTTAAGACTCAAGGCGCCTTAAACAAGCTTCTTGTTGGGCCCTGGTAGGGCCAAGGACCACAACGCCCAGGTGTCGCTGTGTTCAGGAACGACAGGGTGCGCATCACTGTGCTGACAAGCGCCTCCAGCAGCCTGCAGCGCGGGAGAAACAAGCTTCTTGTTGGGCCCTGCTAGGGCGAAGGACCACAACGCCCAGAAGCCCTTGTATTCAGGAGGGGTGGGGAGAGAAAAAGCCCCTCCAGGGCCAAGACCGGACTGGGCCACATCTCTTGGTCCTGCATAAGAGTTGCCACAACCATGGGTAAGCGTAAGTCCCCCACTGTCCCAAGTGACACGAAGCGCCCATGAAAATATCTAATATGTCTTTTTTTGTCTTCTGCGATCAGGGCTATTACCGAGGAAATTATGGGCCATATGTATCAGGCTAAATTGCGATCGTAAACGCTGAAATTCGCAGAATTTCAGCGTTTGCAATCGCAATTTAGCAGTGTGCAATGTATCACACAAGAACCCACTCACAGAATAAGGAATCGCAAAATTTGCGATTCCCTATTTATGAATGCATTTAAGGAATCGCAAAGTGCGATTCCTTAAATGCAATGTAAGAAGCACAAAAAAAGTGCGATTTGGCCTTAAGGAATCACAAATTTCAAGTTGCTGGTAATTTGCGATTTCTTTGAAAAATGCCCTTTTTTGCATTTTTCAAAGTGCCATGTGGCGCACAAACATGCCCTTAGGGCATGTATGTGTGCCACATGTGCACACATGCACATTTCAGGGGTGCAACAGGGTGTCCTTTTGACACCCTTGCACCCTTGAAATTGCATTCGCAATTTGCGAGTACCTAATGGGTACTCGCAAATTGCGAATGTCTTCCCATTCATTCCTATGGGCCTCTAGGCCCATAGGAATGGATGGGAAGGTATTCCTTAATTGCGACTCGCAATTTGCGAGTCGCAATTAAGGAATGTCAGGGAATCGCAAAATATTTGCGAATTTTTATTTACATCTCGTTTTCGATTCTCAAATAGCGATTCTCTAAAAATCGCTATTTGAGAATCGCAAAACGATTGCTTGATACATATGGCCCTATATCTTCTTTGGGTTCTCAGACCACAGTGAATGATAGGAGCCGTGCAGCATTGAAGGGGGACCGTGCATTACAAACTGTGACTAAAGGCTCGGGGGAGAGGGGGGAGGAGTGCATGTCGTCTCCCCTTAAAAAAAAATACGGCAACTGGGAATGGGGAGCCTGGGGGCTTGTAAAGGCTCGGGGAAGGGGGCTGCATTCCCCCTCTTCAGTAATTAAAAAAAGAAAAGCTGCTTGCTGCCGGCACCCAGGAACCTCAGATTTCCCAACAATCAAGCAGTGCCTGAGAGGTGCGTAAGGGGCAGTGCCTATTACTAGAGACAATGTTTTTCCAACTAACCAACATTTTTTAAGATCTTCAAAATAGACAAGAGAGCGAGTGTGTGTGTGTTTTTTTGTTTATAGAAAACTCCCATGTGAAATCCGACAGGCACCTCACCTCACCCGACTCAAAGCACTTGTACCTAACTATTTACAACAAAATAATTTTTTTAAGGGGGATGTAACACCTCAAACACCCCCTGAAGCTATGCCCCTGAGAGTCAGAAATAAGTATTTAGGTGTCCCAGTTGGGCACCAGGATACCCAAAATAAAAATATCATGAAAATAAAATAAAAAAATGAGTTATAAATGAGTGACAGGAGCCACTCACTTATTATTTACTGCTCCCTGAAGGAGCGGCGGATAATGCCCTGTGAGGGCTCTTTCAACTTTTCTTTTTTGGAGCTTTGTGATGTATTCTTAATGTTGTGGGAGGCTGCAAGGAGTACAGCAGCCCACCAGCAATATAAAAAAGAAAGGGGCATATTTACAAGCCACCTTGCTGCGCCGAGCTGCGTCATTAGGAAAGTGCAGGGATGTGTCGTATTTACAACAATATGGTGCATCATTGTGCTTTCCTCTGTGCTGGCACACAATGGGCTTCCTAGCGCCAATGCAGGCACCCTTGCCCCATGGTGTAGGGTGCCTGCATTGCAGGGATGATTGTTTTTGTGCAGGATTGTTCACCTTCCTGCACAAAAACAATCATTGATGGTGTTTTCCTCTTTCTATGTGTGCTTCAGAATGCAGCACACATAGAAAGAGAAAAAACGAGGAGAAATATAGGTATTTCTCCTCATTGCGCCACTTTTACGCCTCCTCTGGGTAGGCGTTAGAATCTGACGCATTCCCAGGTTTACGAAACCTTGTAAATCTGGGAATGCATCAGAATCCATGTGTGTTGCATGGGAACACCCACAGCAACACCCATGGAGCGTCCCTTTCATGCAGAGTAATGCATGAAAGGGGTCCATATATACAAGGCCATGGAAAGCCACGCAGGGTGGCTTTGCGTGGCCTTGCTAATATGGTCAGCACACTGCACCACTAGAGCGTCAAAAGAAGTGACGCTCGGGTGGTGCAAGGGGCTTGAAAATATGCCCCTAAGTCTCCTGGGTCATGAAGTCCATGACCACAGGAGAGCTTACCATATTTTTCAAAGCACTCCTCGCTAGAGGTCTATGCTTTTTAGCTGGAGCGTAGAGCCCCCTTTTGGTGGGTTCAATGGCTGCAATTTGCAGCTTGAAAAATGTTAAAAGAGACTCAAAGGCATGTTGGTGTTTTGTTTTTTTAATTAAAATTCATTACATTTTTTATGACAATCACTTTTATTAAACATTGCACTTTATGAATTAATGAAATATACATTTCATTGTAATTATTGGTCATTTTAAGAAAAAGACAATACATGTGCTTATATATGTTGATATCCTGATCCCTTCATAATGCCAATGGGTCCATGTTTTATATTTTGGTGTTCTGATCCTTTGACGAGTCAGCAGGTCTGTCTTACTGCGGCCAACCCCATGCCGAGCATGCCCAAAGGCCGTGCACGAAATAGGGTTGACTGCCAGTGAAGTCTTGGACGCAGGGCCTGGCCACAGGCCATGCCCTGTGGCCAACTCCACGCCGGCAACAACCAAAGGCCGCGCACGATGTGGGGTTGCTTGCGCGTGAGGATATTAATGCATTAGTAAATGAAGAAATATCACATTGATATTATTTTCAATTGACATGTTTACAGTGAGTTGCAGAACATATTTCAAACTCAGGATTTTGCTAGTCCAATCACGGTTGAATTACACCCACTTGGGTTATGTAACTATTATATATTGAGGCAATAATATGTGGCTTAGACATTGCTTTTATGATCATTTAAGTAAACCCACTTGGGTGATAGAAAACTGATAGACATTATAATAGCAATGAAGCGGGGGATATCTGCATTATATTCAAGACCCAGTAATTAAACCCACTTCGGCGTTAAATGCGGTGGCTGTACGATAGGATACAATCCTGTTAATGGGGTAGGCCTGGCATAACAAGGATTAGGAAATATGTTTGGAAGCACATTTGATGCAGAAATATGGGCAATATCAACTCTTGATACGAGGAAATCAATTAGTTCATAAGGCATCTGGTGTAATGGTTTATTACAAACTGAAGCATCTTGTGTTTGGTTTGAAATTCACTTTTTGCACTTTGTATACGGTTATCGCAGTATTTGCACTTTGTATAATTGTCATGGTTGAAATACAACATTCTATTTTAATTTGGGGTTATATTACTGAGTAGGTTTGGGACATTGATATAAATAATGATTACTCTTTGATTTTTTCATTTTTGAACAATTGATTAATTTGCTAGTAATTTACAGAAATATGAAATAATAGTCATGTATTCTTAATAATATTTGAGTACCCAATGTAAATTGATTGTATTGCATGGTGTTGATGTAATAATGAGAAAATTGTAATATGATGCCACATGAAACATGCACTGTTTCATGCGGCCCACCCTTTGAGCCAAAATGTCTTCCCTCCCGAACCTCTAAAGGCCCAAGGGAGCCCACACCGGGGCTGAAACTTTACAAAGTTAGGAGGGGGGGGGGGGCAGCACGGACCCCCTCCCCGAGCCTCAAAGGCCCAGGGGATCCGACCCCTGGAGCCAAAATTTAACAAAAAGGGGAGGGGGGCCATGCAGCCCCCTACCCGAACCTCAAAGGGCCAGACGGCCCCCCCTCCCTGAGCCATTTATGACCCTGGGGACCCCATCCCCCAGGGTGGGCTCCCAAGCTATATCCCGGGAAGCACACCATGGGACATAGCGGTTTTCCTGCCAAAGCGGTGCAGGCAGGGAAACTTGTGTTTGCGCTCAGTTGGTGGGAGCATTTTTAAATTTCCCGCCAAGCAGGAGCAAACACCAAGGCTGCTCCCAGAGGGCTGGAGCTTTGAAAATGCTCCCGCCTGCTGGGAGCGGTTTTTTCATCTGTTTGAAGCGGGCAGGGAAACGGATCAAAATATTGCTGCCACTTGGAGGAAACAGCATTAGGAACTGCTCCCCTTTATTTAAATAGGTGACCCCTGGGGATGGGATCACCAGGGCCGATAATGGGTCGAGGAGGGCGGATGTATGCCCCCCCCCTGAAAAAAAATAAACAGCCCTAGAGTCGGGGGTCCCCAGAGCCTAAAGAGGTTCGGGGAGGGGTCTGTGCAGCCCTCTCTCCTTTTTTAGATATATATACGGCCCTGGTGGATTGGCTCCCCAGGGCCTAAAGGGGCTCGGGGAGGGGGGGCTGGGCGGCACCTCTCCCTTTTCCCCGGGGCTTAAAATGGCTCCGGAGGGAGGGGGGGGGCTTCGGTGTGGGCCATGGAAGCAGATCAAAAGTCTGCTCCCTGCTGGCAGGAACATTTTTAAAGCTCCCGCCTGCTGGGAGCAGACTTTGTGTTTGCTCCCACGTGGTGGGAGATTAAAAAATGCTCCTGCCAAACGGGAGCAAACACAGGTTTCCTTACCCATGCCAGTGCAGGCAGGGAAACCGCAATGTCCCAGGGTTGGGCTCCCCAGGACATAGCTAATAAACTGGCCCTAAGGGATGTGGTCTCCGGGGACATAGAAGGCTAGGGGAAGGGGGCCATGTGGCCACCCTACCCTGAAATTGAAAATAACGACTGTGGGGGATGTAGTCCCTAGGACCTTTTAAAGGCTAAGGAAGGGGGGGTTGTGCGGCCCCCTCCCCTTTTTCAAGCATTTTGGCCCTGGGGGTGAGTTCCCCGGGCGGGGCCTTTAATGATTCAGGGAGAGGCTGTCTGCACCGCGATGGCATTACATAATACATACACCTACTGCACATGGAACGTGAGGGGATTAGGCTCAATTCATAAAAGACACCGGGTTCTGGCACAACTTACTAGAAGGAAGGTGGCTATAGCCTATTTACAAGAAACTCATCTTAATGTTGGTGAGGCAGCCAAATTGCAGAAAAAATGGAGAGGGCAACTATTCGCTACAACATATTCAGCTTTTTCCAGGGGGGCGGCGGGGTGGATGCGGAATACTGTCCCTTTCAAGCTCCTAGAGCAGAAGATAGACATTAACGGTAGATATGTACTGCTTCATGGCTTATTGGATGGGACACATGTGGTCATGGGCTGTATATATGCACCAAACACTGACCAGGATAAATACCTGACTACACTAGGCGCAGCCTTGACAGAATGGGCTGCATATCCCTGGGTGTTAGGGGGCGACTTCAACGCTGTGTTAGATGTTGACTTAGACAGGTCTCATCCCCCGTTACATGCCACTGAAAGCAAGAAACAAGCGGAGGCGCTTAGGGGCTGGGCAAAGGGATGGGAACTACATGATGCATGGCGGGCGAAACACATCGGGCATAGAGAATACTCCTTTTATTCGCCACCACACAGACTACACACTTGAATTGATCGATTCCTATGTTCCGGCGCCCTGTTAGGGTCCATTACTTCGGTGCTTCATATGGGGAAAACCCTGTCAGATCATAACCCAGTGGAATTGACTGTGCAATGGGGCAAGGTTCCAACTCCGATACCGACTTGGAAACTACAACCTGAGATGTTGGAGGATCAGGTCTTTCGCAATGCCCTTTCAGAAGCGATCGTCCATTATTTCTCGGAGAATACGGGGTCTGCTAGCTCCCGACAAATAGAATGGGATGCCTTCAAAACGGTCATCAGGGGAGTGGCAATCAGCACTAGGACAGGAGTGCGACTCGACCTCATTGAGCGACTTACGGAGGTGGAGGGTAGATTAGCCGCGCTGGAGGGGGAGGCTGCAGGGACGAATGAACAACTGACACAATTGCGAGAGGCTAACATTCAATACGCGGAGCTCCTTGAAGAGCTACGTGTTGTGGATTACCGGTTATATACGCAAAAGCAACACACACAAGCTGACAGGTCAGGGCCACTGCTGGCACGGTTGGTCCGAAACGCACCCTTACCCACACCCATATTAGAAATTCGGAACAACGCAGAAGTGATGGTAAACAATTAGACATTAATACCGCATTTAGGGACTATTATGAACGTCTTTACGGTCCACTGCCCGGTCTTATCGACACTGACTTTGAATTATTCTTTGATGGTCTATGCATACCCCAACTTACACAACACCAACGTGAAGACCTACTACGACCAATAACAGGGGCGGAAATACGGCAGGCGATTAAGGCTTTACCACGTAATAAAACTCCAGGGAACGATGGCCTACCGGCTGAATTTTATGCAATGTATGCTGACCTGTTAACTCCTCATTTGCAATGTCTTTATCACGAATCATTGGAGGGAGGCGGGCTCCCCGCTACTACATTGCAAGCGTTAGTGGTTTCGCTATTAAAGCCCGGGAGGGATGCTTTGCTTATTTCGAGCTATAGACCCTTATCACTCCTTAACACGGACTATAAAATCCTGAGTAAGTTGTTGGCCACTCGCCTTAACCAGTTTATTCCTGCGCTAATACATTCCGATCAGTGTGGATTTGTACCTGGTCGGAGCACAGCACTTAACATCAGACGGCTACACCAAGTAATGTTAGGCACACGCGACATGGGAAATATGGAAGGCTGCATATCCCTTGATCTGCGGCAGGCGTTTGACTCCTTACGATGGGATTATATGCTCTATGCTCTCGCACGCTTTGGCATACCTGAAGAATACATAGCATGGGTGCGCTTATTATACACGAACCCTACGGCGCGAGCACGCACGGGTCGGCACATCTCAGGACAATATGTGGTGGCTCGAGGGACAAGACAGGGCTGCCCCTTGTCACCGTTGTTGTTCATCCTGGCGTTGGAACCACTTCTACACAGACTCCGTACTTTCGCAGTCTGTCGGGGTATAACACGTGGTCGTACGTCCCACACTGTCTCGGCATATGCGGATGATCTCATACTGTACATTAAGGATATTGGCGCTGATCCGCATCCAATGCCCTCCATTTTTGAGTCATTCCAAGGTTTTTCTGGCCTGGCCATCAATGCTGCCAAGTCGTACGCGTATTTCTTTGACAGCACTGAGAGGAGCGGACACTTTCGGTTCGGTCCCTGGGCCTTCCAAATAGCACCTGATACCTTTAAATACCTCGGTATACAAATTTATCGCAATGCCTTGGACCTGCTGGATGGCAACCTAGGGCGTGCGATTGCAGCTCTCAGATCCCAAATTCAGTTCTGGGTCTCACTGCCCCTATAGGTGGCGGGCAGAGTGGCCATCACGAAAATGGTGCTATTGCCGCGGCTCCTTTACTTCTTCACCAACCTACCGTTACTTGTCCCCATGAGATCCTTTAAAGTGTTGAACTCTCTAGTGATGGACCTAATATGGGGGGAGGGGCGTAGACATATTAGTCTGGCGAAATTGCAACTTCACGCGAAACAAGGAGGGATGGGGGTGCCGGATCTGCGTGCATATTGCTATGCTAGCCAGTTGCAGTGGCTGGCGTACTGGCTGGCGGGACGCAATTTGCACGAGCTGGATATGACATCACGAGATAGGGATAAGGGGACCATCCACAGACTCTTACTACCACAAACCCCCCTGCTGACGTCGACACCCCACTTATTGAAATTAGCTATTACTTACTGGCGGAGTGCGGTGCGGTACACTGGACAGATGACACCATTCCTCTGCTGGGTATCCCCACACGTTCGGGACTAACCTCTAGCCGTGCCCTTCAGGCGTGGACTGAGGCGGGCATTACTACATTAGGAGACTTTTTTACAGAGGGAGTACTAATGTCACATGAGACGTTTGTACGCGTACATGGGGTTCCCGATACGTTGTTCCTATTACACGCACATATTTCCAGATATATACGCACCACATGGTCGCCCGAAGATACAGAACCACCCACGAATACACTGCTTACCATGCAATACCTAATGGGGAATGGGGCTCGACTGACAAAATGGCTAACTAACGGGATTCGAGCGGAGAGAGAGATCTCATTACAGCCGCTACGCGACAAGTGGGAAGGGGACGTGGGCCGTGCACTCACAGACAAGGAATGGGACACTATATTGGGGTTCCCTAAAAAAGTCTCTCGTAATCCCAAATTTAAATTTATCCAACTGATGTTGCTGCACAGGGCGTACTTAACTCCACACAGGCTAAGCGCTATGTTTCCGGGGGCAAATGATGAATGTCCACGCTGCCACACACCTAACGCGGGGTTGGTACACATGGTATGGGCCTGCCCTAGACTGGGACATTACTGGGCGACGATATGCAATACATTGCCGGCGGTGGCTCTGGTATGCCAGAATGACACCTTGGAATACTGTATACTAGGTCTGGGACCCCGTGAAAAGAAGGGCAGCTCTACCTCACGATTCGCTAACCTTGCGCTCCTTCTAGTCAAGAGAGCCATAACCACACGATGGAAGGCCACTAGAGCCCCGTCCTTACAGGAATGGCACACAGAAATGCTAAGATGGGGTAAAGCGGAGGGGACGGAACTGAAAAGAGAGGAATATAGAGGCCTACGGAAAACACCGATCTCGCTGAGTTGGTATGCAATGCTAGAAGAATACGCTGCAATAGATATTTTGTCCTACTAGGGTATGCTGGGTTTGTCACATAAGGGTCTGATCCGAGGATACAAGACACTTGGGCACCTCACATTATCTGTGTGCTATGCTGGGTAAGTTAACAGCACTGTGCAGTTCACCTACGACA
Source organism: Calotriton arnoldi (assembly GCA_963921515.1). Lineage (NCBI taxonomy): Eukaryota > Metazoa > Chordata > Amphibia > Caudata > Salamandridae > Calotriton > Calotriton arnoldi. The sequence goes on along the minus strand of CAWUFW010008631.1, from coordinate 565,955 downwards.
GACTTTGGAACCGAGAAACACACACCTGTGGATATGGTTGATACATAAATGCTATTGTTGGATATTGAGGGCCGAGCATACGGGGAGGGGAGGGTGGTTGGGTAACTGTTTTTTGTTAGGATGTTTTAATTGCATTGAATCCTGATAGCTTTAACAAATTACCAACCGTTTTGCTAAACTTATGTTGTAAACAAGAATGCTAAGAACGAGCTGTATTGGCATACCGTTAGAGACTTATTTTAATGATACTGGTCCACTATGTATTGCCATTCGAAGACACTTATGAATACTCGACACTGTTGATGTAGATTAGCCTACGATGGTTGTAAACATGTAATACTATACTGCGTGATTATATGTCCTCTGATTGCCTGAAGATGTTTGATTTACTGTTCTGTAAAATCAATAAAAACAAATAAAAAAATGATTCAGGGAGAGGGCCCATGTAACCTCTCTCCCCTTTATTAAAGAGATAGACCCCAGGGAATGGGATCCCAGGGGCCTCTGGAGGCTCGGGGAGAGGGCCCATGCAGCCCCCTTCCTCTTCTATGCAAATTTTGGCCCGAGGGTGGGCTCCCGGGGCCAATAATGGCCTCCCCTTTTTTCATGATTTAGGCCTCAGGGTGGGCTCCCTTGGGCCTATAGTGGTATTGGCTTGGGGAAAAATAGGGATTTTTATGTGCGGAGACTGCACATTTGTAAAGATACTACTCATAAATCCTTAGTGCATATCAAACAAACATAAACTTATGATACACTCCCATCAGGTCACTAAGATTGACCCCGGCCAAATTTGTGACTGTTCCTACATTCAAGCGTACGGCATGGGGAGGCCGCAGCTTTGTGCTGGGTGCTTCTACTCCCTGGAACAATCGTCCACTCTATATCAAATCCTCTAGGAATCTTCTGACATTCAGAAAATCTCTCAAGACCTGGTTATTTAACTCTGCATAATTCTTTCTTTCACTCTGTATCCAGCGCCAAGACACCCTAGGGTATTCATGAGCTAAATAAATGCATTTAACATAACAAAACATTTATGCAAAAGTGTCCGTTTATCTTTGAGAATCAGGGCTGTAGTGTTCAGTTTTTATCGTGTTTGTACATCGAACACTACAGTACTCTACCCTAATGTCTGTGCCTTAAATTCTCGTTGATCAACAACCAGAGACTCGAAACATGCCTCAAGCTAATCTAGACCTGGGTGACAAGTACTAAACAAAAGCTGAACCAGACAAATGCAGCGTTCCTACTGCCACCAATAACTCCAAACAACCACAAATCAAAGCTTAACTGACTAACATAAACCTAAACACACCCCTCAACTCATAGTAATGCCAAATCACTCATATCCACATTTGACACAGGCAGCACCTTTAAAAAGCACATCGACAGGACAACCGAGATAGCATTGGTACCAGCTTTCTCTCCTGAAAAAACTGAAACTATCCCTTACAGAATTTGATTTCAGAAGTACAGCGCAGGTTTCTCAGTAGTACATGTCTAATGACATTGTAGGCGATGCATTTGGTCTTGAAGAGGATGATTGCTTGGAGGGTGAGTCCATGGCCTTGTAGGCGATGCATTTGGTCTTGAAGAGGATGATTGCTTGGAGGGTAAGTCCATGGCCTTGTAGGCGATGCATTTGGTCTTGAAAAGGATGATTGCTTGGAGGGTGAGTCAATGGCCTTGTAAGCGATGCATTTGGTCTTGAAGAGGATGATTGCTTGGAGGGTGAGTCAATGGCCTTGTAAGCGATGCATTTGGTCTTGAAGAGGATGATTGCTTGGAGGGTGAGTCAATGGCCTTGCGAGCGATGCATTTGGTCTTGAAGAGGATGATTGCTTGGAGGGTGAGTCCATGGCCTTGTAGGCGATGCATTTGGTCTTGAAGAGGATGATTGCTTGGAGGGTGAGTCAATTGCCTTGTAGGCGATGCATTTGGTCTTGAAGAGGATGATTGCTTGGAGGGTGAGTCCATGGCCTTGTAGGCGATGCATTTGGTCTTGAAAAGGATGATTGCTTGGAGGGTGAGTCAATGGCCTTGTAAGCGATGCATTTGGTCTTGAAGAGGATGATTGCTTGGAGGGTGAGTCAATGGCCTTGTAAGCGATGCAATTGGTCTTGAAGAGGATGATTGCTTGGAGGGTGAGTCAATGGCCTTGTAAGCAATGCATTTGGTCTTGAAGAGGATGATTGCCTGGACGGTGAGTCAATGGCCTTGTAGGCGATGCATTTGGTCTTGAAGAGGATGATTGCTTGGAGGGTGAGTCCATGGCCTTGTAGGCGATGCATTTGGTCTTGAAGAGGATGATTGCTTGGAGGGTGAGTCCATGGCCTTGTAGGCGATGCATTTGGTCTTGAAGAGGATGATTGCTTGGAGGGTGAGTCCATGGCTTTGTAGGCGATGCATTTGGTCTTGAAGAGGATGTGGACTTGGGGGATGAGTCAATGTCATTCGTTTAGCGTTGGTGTGATGTGGCCAAATGTCTTCTAGTCTTTGAAGAGACATGCCAAAGTATGTAGTATGCCATTTTAGGGCAAGCCCTGTTAATTTCTTATCAGTGTGGAGGTAACAACCAAAACCACTTTGGCACCCCTGCATGGCATCCTAAAGACCTCTGCACATTTCAGCAAGGATTTCAAGACATGTTTGTACATCACTCCAAGACTAGACATATTCCATTGGCTTTCTCTCCACATATCAAGCTGCCTCACCTCCAAGGCCTTCCCAAGTGCATCCCTGTCTACCTTGCACAAAAAATCATCACTGCATCATTTGTGCTTCAAGGGCAGCTCTATTATATTATTCCTGGAAATTCTTTAGGTCCCTATCCAGGTTAGCAGGGATAGTACTTTACTTCCCCTAAGCCTAGACCTCAGAGAGGAACTGGATATTTGAGGAGACGGTGTGAAGCATCTTTGGTGAACCGGTGATGTGTTTTACTCTGAACACTCTCCACCTGACCTGGAAACACAGCAGCGTTATTTTCATTGTCCAGCATGACTCCACTGAGCACATGATGCAAACAGTGAACTACTTACAGTCTGCCCTTGTGCATAGCTGCACTAAGCACAGGATATAAATAGGGTTTTGTTTACAGTTTGTAAGAGAGCCTGATTGCAGTATGCACATGATGCAAATAATGTACTGATTACAGCCTTTGTGAGCCTGGCCGCACCCGGCACGTGTGCAGCTTGTGCATTACCTAGCTGTGTGCCTTGGTGCACTTAACATGTGACACACGTCGTGCAGTGGTTCCAACCTGGGTATTTGTCTACCTGCACCGAGCAAAATATAGAAATATGAACGTGAAAAGAATACAACATATATTGTGGGTATTGGCAACGCTTGCTTCACATTGATACTGCGCATAGATTAGTTGTGTACTCGCCTCCCTCCCCCGAGTAGGGGTCACAGTCTCAGGCAATTAAGGTGTAAATCATTAGGCTGCACAAGGAGTAGGGAGGGATGAATTATAAGAAAAATGCATTTATATGGATAAATGTAAACCTACACACCAGACTTTGGGGCTTATTTATGAGAGCCCTGCGTCACTTTTGCACCACGTAAAGTGGTACATGCGTGACGCAGAGCTCTCAAAGATTTATGAAGCCATACAAGGCCACCCTGCATGGCTTTGAGTGGCGTCATAAATCATGAGTAAAGCAACACAGCGCAAAACGCTGCGTCGCCTTACTCTGCGGCCGGGAGGCGTTCCATGGGCATTGCGGTGGGTTTTCCCACGCAACACCTATGGAATTTGATGCTCTCCAGATTGACAAACTTGTAAATCTGGGAAAGCACCAAATCCATATGCTTCCCGAGGTGAGGCGTAACGAGGAAAAATATGTTCCTCATTCTGCAGCACACATAGAAAGAGGAAAATGACTCTTGGGATTATTTCTGTGCAGGAAGGGCTACCTTCCTGCACAAAAACAATCCTGCATGTAATGGAGGCACCCTTGCACCATGCTGCAAGGGTGCCTACGTCGGTGCTAGACTGCCGAAACGGCGCCAGTGCAGGGGAAAAGGACAGGGATGCACCGTATTGCTTAAATACAGTGGATTCCTGCGCTTTCACTTTGGCGTAGGGCAATGCAGCAAGACGCATCCCATAAGGCCAACATCATATAAATGAGGCCTTTAGACATTTTTCGAAGCCCCCATTGTAATCTTCAAAGGGCTTTTCCAGCAGTAAGTGTTGCGTTTTAGGGCTTAAAGGATAAAATCTTACAGAAAGTGAATGTTTCAAATCCGGCTCTAACCAGAATTGTAAATCAGACTGCTGCAAATTACAAAAATGGTGCATTTTAATTGGCTCCTAACCAGTCAATATCTACCCAAGAACTTCATAGCTAGTACCTGAGACAAGCCTCATTACAGTATTAATCCAGCTATCACTGCACCTTCCGCCCCTAACAAGATGACTGAATTCTAATAAAGGAGAAGCGTTGTTCACCAAACTCCCAGAATGTGGCTGCCCTGGGAGACATGCTGCTGGAGAGGGCCCGTGCAAGCATTCACTTCACTCTGCAGAAAGCTGAACATTTACATGAAAATGGCTCTTACATTTGCCACGCCAAGTTCCAGTAATAAAGGAGCCCCCAAAAAGCATGCATTTCCATGTGTTTGTTTGCAATAGGTATTTAAATATTGTAGTCCATGACATTGTTTTAAAAGCGTTCCCACATTGTTCTGTCTGATTTACAATGTTTCTTATTTTAAAATACATTGAATTAATTACTGTGAATGTAGTTTTTTATAGGACTTTCATAGGAACATATTTCTAGACAATAAATATATATTTTTAAACATATTTTATTACCTCCTTATATTTTAACTCGTGATAATAATGATTTCGAATCCAGTGCACTTTCATGCAGGGAGATGCAACTAGTGACAAAAGGAAGTGGGTGAAGTAAAAAGAACAAGCATTGGCATAGCCAATAGGTCTCGCTTTTGGGCCCTTATAAGTGTTTAGGCAGAGCTATTGACTTTGCCAATGTGTTTGATTGCTGCAAAAGTAAAGAAATAGAAAAAAACATCTATTTCTTTTCTTTTGCAGCAATCGCGGCACCGGCGCTTTACTTTTAACATGGTTAAAGGTAAAGCGCCGGTGCCGTGCTTATAGCAAAAGTAAGGAAATAGATGTTTTTTCTATTTCTTTACTTTTGTAGCAATCGCGTCACCGGCGCTTTACCTAAACCATGTTAAAAGTAAAGCGCGGGTGCCGCGATTGAGCAAAAGTAAAGAAATAGAAAAAACATCTATTTCTTTACTTTGCTATATGTGCACCCGCGCTTTACTTTAATTTTAAAAGTAAAGCGCGGGTGCCGCGATTATGCGAAACTGAAAGAAATAAAAATGTTGACACGGCCGCGCGGCCACGAAAGTCAAACTAAACAAGCACGCGAGTGGTGCGCGCGCGCTTGCGAGCAGCAGGCGTGACCACACGCTCGTGCACCATGGCCTTTTGCTTGCGCGTAACCGCAGGGAAAAGGCCATGACGCACGAGCGTCTGGTCAGCTTTTCAAACTCCCTAACTATAAGTCTCGCAGGGCAGCGCTTGCGCGCTACTCGAGGCTCGACCTAAAAATGAAGTGGCTAAACAGAAACCAATTTGGAGGAGCACAAATCTATTCCAGAGCTCTGAAGTTTTCAAAATTCTTTAGTGTGGGAACTAAGGGGCATATCAACAATAGACGGCGATAAATATCGCGAAGCGTGCTTAGCGCTTTTGTATTTATCGCAGTCTATCGCTGAAATTTATCACCCTGTTAGCGCGTTATTTACAACGCGTTTCTCCAGGGCGATAAATTTCCAGCGATGGGGGGGAAATGGCAACAACATCGCCTGAAAACAAGCGTTGAACTCATGAATACGGCGATAATCTTGCTGATACGACCATGTGGTCGTATCAGCATAATCCACCACCAATGTAAAACATACACAACACCGGTTTTTTGCAGACGTCTGGAAGCTGCGTTAAGGGCGAGTTAGTGCTGAAATGTTAGCGTTGTAAATATCGCGAAGCCCCGTTAGCGATATTCCACAATGAAGTTTCACGAGGCACGCCCACCTTGCATCTCATTAGGGATGCGAGGCGGCATGAAACCGGGCTCTAATGCAAGGAAACACGCGCTAGCGTGTCCTTGTAGATAGAGCGATAATATTATCGCCGCTTTTCATCCGAAAACGGACGCTAAAGCGGCGATAATATTATCGCAAGCCCTTGCTAATATGCCCCTAAATTCCATAGTGATGATGCCACAGGTAGTGATGTCACACATTGACCATGATGACATTACAGGAAATCATTTCTGTAAAATAGAAACATGTACAGAACAAATGTAAAATTAATACAATAACACCCAAAATGTACGTAAAGTTGGTTCTCAAAGAAAGAAAACTGCACTAAATAGATAATATGTGCAGGTGTTCAGTTTGAAAATCCATTGTTGCTAAAACGTGTAAGTTTTTGCAGACGCAATGCAGTTACAGCATGTACTAAAGTGAAAAAACATGTGCAGGAATATTGATTTAGGCCTGGGCACTAGGGCACTGTAGGGTCTGTTTTGTGACCAGTCATCTGCCTGGCCTCTGTGTGCACGTGGCACTGCTGGAGTCCAGGAAGTAAGTATGTTGTAGCACAAACCTAGCCAAAAGGCAGCGGAGCTCGGTACGGGATTAAAGGCAAGCATAAAGCCAACAAGCAACATGAGAGGTACCTAGTTTGTGAACCCTTAGGGGCCGATTCACTATTTATTCATGCAACACAATGCTGCGCTGCTCTGCACTGCGTTGCGAGAAAGGGGCAGAGCTGAAATGTGCCATACTTACAAAGATATGGTACATTTCTGCTCTCTCCTAGTGCAGGCGAACTTGCAGCTGCCTAGTGCCAATGGAGGCCCTCTTGCGCCATGTTGCAAGGGTGCCTGCGTTAGTGACAGGATTGCTTTTCTGCAGGAAGAATCACTTTCCTGCATAAAAAAAATCCTTAAAGGCATTTTTCTCTTTCTATGTGTGCTGCAGAATCTGGCATGTATACAAAGAGGAAGCAACAGACAGAAATAAAGATAATTCACCTCGTTATGCCTAGGTTGGGGAGGTGCACCATTTTGATGCAGTCCTAGGTTTACATACCTTTGTAAATCTGGGATTGTGTAAAAAACCTGGGTGGATGCTTGGGTATATCCATACTCCACCCATGGAACTCCTTCCTGCGCAAGGTAATGCAAAGCTGTGATATGCGCTGTCTTGAGTTACTTTGGATTTACTAAACCAGCCAGAGCCACTCACGGTGACATTGCGTGGCTTAGTAAATCTCACCAAAGGACTTGTGTTGCCTTGCAACGACTTACAACACACAAGGGCAACCAAGGAAGTATCAACAAAAATAAAATAACCCCCGCTTTGAACCAAAGCTCTTATGGCACCAAGCAAGCAAAGCAAGTCATTGCGATCCTCCCCAGAAGAGCTCTCTTGTTTCTTCCTACCAGGCATTTATCCATTCATCCTTTCATCTTTCTATTCACCCACTGATAACCGCCATTTCACCTTTACATTCCGTCTAGCATTCATTCTTTCATCCATCATTCAGTCTTTCACCATTCTGTCTGTCTAGCCATGCATCTGTCCTCCATACCCAAACCTACCATCCATCCCCAAACCTAGCCATCAAACTCATCCATCCATCCTTTCAGTCATCCATTCCTCATCCACCCTTTCAGTCATCCATTCCTCCATACATCCATCATTTCACTCATCCATCCACCCATCATCCCTTTCATTCATCCTTTCACTCAGCCATCCATCCTTCCACCCTTCCACCCATGCATTGATCCACTCATGCATCTATTAATTTACTCTTTCACTCATTTATCCATCCTTTCACTCACTCATCCATCCATCCACCTTTTCACCCATTCACTCATTCATCCACCCTTTCACTGATCAATCCGTCCATCCGTACAGTCACAATCCCTTTCTCTCATCCACCCATTCTTTCGCTCATCCATCCTTACACCCATCCATTCACTCATACATCCATCCATCTATCCAGCCACCCTTTCACTCTCATATCCATCCATCCATCGTTCCATCCATCCTTTCACTCACTCACCCACTTACCTTTTCATGTTGATTATGAGCCTTTGTCTGCCGAGTTGCAGACAGAAGAGGCCCATCATGAACTTCACCCCCACTGTAGCTGCTAAAGCACGGGGTTTACAGCGATCCAGTACAAACCTATTCATCCATCTACAAAACTATCCAGCCATCCATTAATCCACCCTTTCACTCATCCATCTTTTCAACCATCCATTCATCCTTTTGCTCATCCATCCATCGATCCATCCTCCCTTTTGCTCATCCATCCACTGTTTCACACCACTCATTCTCCCTTTCACTCATCCATCCATCCACCTTTCACTCAACTATCCATCCATCAGACCTTCCATCCACCAATCTTCCCACCTACCCATCGACCCAACCATCCACTCATCTACCCATCCATACACCCTTTCACTCAGCCATCCATCCACCCTTTCACTCAGCCATTCATCCTTTCACTCGCCCATCCACCCTTTCATCTATTCATCCATCCATCCACTCAGCCGTCAATTCACACTTGTACTCATCCAACCACCCTTTCACTCAACCATCCACCTACCCATCCATGCATCCTTTCTCTCAGCTATCCAAGAACCCCTTTATTCAGCCATCCTTCCATCTATTCACTCACCCATCCATCCACCCATTCATCTCTACATCCATCCTTTCACTCATCCATCCTTACATCCACCCTTTCACTAACTCATACAGCCATCTCTCCATTCACCCTTTCTCTCACTCATCCATTCACTCTTTCACTCACACATCCATCCTTCCTTTCACTCACCTACACCTAACCTTTCACGTTAATTATGAGCCTTGGTTTGTAGGGCTGCCCATAGAAGAGGCCCATAAAGTAGTTCACCCCTACTGTAGCTGCTAAAGCAGGGGTTCACGACACCCTGAGGGCAACCCAAGCCCTTAGTAAATCTGTCCCCTGATGCATTATGATGTAGAATTCTTTAAACAGGTGTGCCTTCAACTCTTTCCTGAATTAGAGCAGCATTGGGGCGGTCCTAATGGACATAGGGATGTTTTTCCAGATTAGCATAGATGGAAAAGGCCTGTTGCCTTTTTTTTGCTGTTTTTACACTTCTTAGTCTGCGGCCTGATAGGGTCCTGGCTGCAGGTATGCCGAGAAGCACTAGAGATGGTGAACTTGTTTGCATGATAAGCGAGGGTGTTGATCGTGATTGCTTTATAAAAGGTGTAGCTAGTTTCAAAGATAGTGCGTGCCAGCAAGGGGAGCCAATGAAGTTCCATCAGGATGGGAGTGATGTGATCATATTTCCTCTGACCCTGGATGAGGCCTGCTGCGGTTTGTAGGATGCCCTTAAGAGGTGCCAGAGTGGAGACTAGGAGGTCATGTACCAGGGCTTTACAAGCTGCTGATGCAAGAGTACAAGGGCTAGAGCACGAATTCTTAAATCGCTTTCTGGAAAGAAAGGTTTTATTTTCTGTGGAAGAGTGAGCTGGTACAAGGCTATCTTTGTTGTTTTGGCAGCATGTTCCTTGAGGGTGAGGTTGTTGTCCATGGTGAATTCAAGTGAGTTGACAATCATTAAAAGAGGGGGTTTGAAGCCGACAAGGTTCATGTCATCAGCTCGGTTTGTACAGTTGCTGTTTTTTTGTTCTTGGCAAATAACAAGAAATCTGTCTAAGTTGCATGAGCTGCAGGCAGTGCTTGAGGCACTGGATGTCTGGAGCAGAACCTTTTTCAAGCAGAGTTGTACATTGTTGGCATATTGGTGAATCTTGATACCATTGTCTGTGAGTAGAGCACAGAGCGGCTCCAAGTAGAGGTTGAAGACAGCATCAAGGGGACAGTAAGGAACCCTGGGGGACCCTGCAGGTGATAGAGATCTTTTGGTAACTGGGGTGCGCATGTGAACAATGTGGTGTCAGTTGGAAAATTAGGAAGAGAACCAAATGGAGGACATTGCCAGTGAACCCCATTCGAGATTCCAGGGTGCGTATGAGGATGGGATGGTGAATGTGTCAAAGGCAGCTGAGAAGTCCAGCAATGTCAGGAGGCGAGGGTCGTCTTCATTAGTGGTCAGGAGCGTATGGGCTATGGTGTGTAAGGGAGTAGTAGTTTCTGTGATGCAGCAGCATCTGATGCCAGACTGATAGTCATGCTGCAGATGGTTAGCGTTAATGTGATCTTGGAGTTGAACAGAGACTGATTTTTCAATGATCTTGCCAATGAATAGTAGGTGAGTCTTGGTCCTGTAGTTGGTGAGGTCATCAGAATATAGAGTACGTTTTGTTATGAGTGAAAGGATCTGTCCTGCCTTGAGGCCTTCTGGGACGATTCCTTGAGTGAGGGAGGCACTGACAAAGTAAGTAAAGGTTAGAAATGTCCCCAGGGAGAGATTTCATATATCATGGTGTGCAGTCATGGTGAGTCATTGTAGCATGCTGTTCCTTTCCTCCCCACAATCCCCTTTTAGTTTTTGTAAGACCTCTGTCTGGAAATATGGGCTCCCATAGCAGCTGGAATGTCATTTACAGACATTCATCATGATGGGGTCGGGAAATCAGACAGATAGACTAACCTGACCTGGCTGCTGCACACAATACTGGCACTGTCCGGAGCTCGATCCTCGTTTGGGAGTATTGGAGGTGAATCCTCAATTATGTACTCCCAGAAAAAATATCAACACAAGAAAATAATTGAAGATAATATGGTCACCACTGTTGATTTTCAGTTCGGACTTCAGGAAGAAAAGGTCATCAAAAGATATTTGAGCGGTCGTCTCACCCTTAACGTATCAAGGCATGCTTCATCATTTGACGGCCTCTCACACTGGGGTAGGAACAATGCCACCCCAGCAGACTCAACCGAGGGAAGAAAATGCCCTCGGAGCTCTTATAAATCTAGTTTCAGGACAAATACTCTGGTCCTGCTTCAGGCAAAACCAATTGAAACATACGTAGGGGTATACTCAGAGGTTCCCTTCATTATTGAGTACCCCTGGTATCATTTAAAACACTAAAATGGCCATTTGGTGAAATACAATGATTCACCTGGCCATCATGAATCCAAAAGTTACCGACATGTTTCGACCTATACAACAGCGTAAAAAGGTCTATGGTCTTTTTTAGGGTAGAAGGACTCCCTAGCTGTGGTATCCAATCAAAGCATGCAAAAACAAGGAATCAGTAAACCGTACCGGTCTCTCATTTGGATTGGTTTTCAAGCTAAAGGAACAACACAAAATATTAGCGGGACCAGCATAAGCATAAGTAACCCCATTCTTTTTCTAACTATTTTCACTACTAAATTAAGAAAGTGACAGTTATATAGCTCAAAATATTAGTGTGCACCACGTGAAAATCAAATGCAGTAAGTTAATCCAATAGACACAACCATATTATAAAAATAATTGGACAATCACAAAAAGTAGCATTCTTGGGAAACATGCATACTGGATGTCTATGTACATCCAACTTTGCATTTACCCGAGTTATATTAAACTACAGGCGTTATAGCGGAGTGTGGTGGACGTCTTCTTCGTAGTCTACCGGTCCAGGGAATACCTGGCTTAGCAGTTCAGGCTGGACTGTTCCCATGAGGAGCAGGGTCAAGACTGATTTGCATACGGCTGGGTCTAAACTGGGGTGGCATGGTGAGCAAAGGAATGATGGATTTAACCAAGATCTCTTGACTGGGGGTAAATGTATGATTTCTTCAGCATTCCATCCATCATTTGCTTGTGTAGCACTCTCTAAGGAGAGGAACTGTGCCCATCTGTTAGCTTGTGCCCTGCCTCACGCTTACCTCCCTCCAAGGAAATAGCCCCCTACCATATTCCCCTGAGCCGCTCAACATCCCACTATTACCTTTATGTGCACTTCGCCTCTTGGCAGAGCTATTCTACCCTTCAAACCACCCACAACTACCTTTGGGTACAGGTGGTCTATTAGATGGTTTCTGCCCCATCTCTTTACCCACATTATTCTTGTGGCCAGGTGGCAACCTCACCCTCTATAATTAACATCGTACGCAGGTGACCCTCTGACACAGCCCCTGCACTGCCCACACTACCTTCTTGGGTAAGTACCCTCATAACATAACATAACATAACATAACAAGTGGCTCAATGGTGGAGCTTTTACCTCTGCCACCCAATACTGACATTGGGTTTAATTTTTAGACCTCACCTACCAGACAGTGCAAGCTATTTGTTTGCGAAAAGACCTATTATCACATCACAGTGGGCTTAGAGCCCTCTCATTGCTTACCATTGGTTGGCTTTATAGTCACTTTCTTTTGCTTGCGTTCCATTAGTTAACTTTCATGGGATTTCCTTCCTCTTCTTGTGTTTGTACCCTCCCTTGGAGCATAGCCTCATTACTTGTTTCCTTTCACTGCTTTTGTTTCAGGCAACACTGTTTTTCTTTCTGGTTAAGCACTCCTTATGAGTGCATGTGTTTTCCAGCTGACTCCCTTGTGTACTTCTCTTCCCCCCATCTGCTGCGCTCTCTACCTCACCCATGTGCTTTTCCTCCATCCTCCGCGTGATGAGCTCGCCCTCGTATGCTTCTCCCCCTTATTTCTTTGTTGCCTGTGTACGTCTCCTCTCCCTATTGCCACATTGTTCTATCTCACCCATGTGCTTCTATTCCCCCACCCTCCACGTTGTTCTCTCCCTGAGTTGTGTACTTCTCCCCCTGTCCTCCATTTCCTTCTCCCCACACACAAGCCCTCTGTGATGATTCTCTCATCCACGCCTTAAATGTTGCCCCTCTGCCCCAACCCTCGGTGTTGCTTGTGCCCTCCCGGACCAAGTATTGTTTCCCTCCTTGTGTGTCTTACATATCGCTTCTGCTTCCCCACCCTCCATGTTGCTTCTCCTCCTTGCCCTCAGTGTTGCTTTCCCCACCTGTGAAAAAAAAAAGTTTTCAGGCTACCATGTTTCTTTTTATTTACTGATCCAACTTGCCTGCCTGGTGCGCGCTCCCACAAAATGACATGACCAGCTGTGTTATAGGCTTTTCTTTTCTCCTCTTAAGCCCATGCTGCATAGAAACAGGATGCTGCACAGCATCGGTAAAAAAACACATTGGGAAAACATATAGGTCCCAAAGGTGAGTGCTCTTAATTGGCTTTGCCAATGCTTGTTCAAAGTGTTGGGAAGATGCTTAAAAGATGCTGTTCTTGTTTTTTTTTTTTGCAAGAAATATTGCCTGGACTTTGATAAAGCTCTGTTTTTAAAATAATAATCATAATAACCACAGAAAGAGGAAGACTTAAATATATTTTGCTTCCTCAGAGATCTGTGGTGGAAGCACATGGGGTGGCCCCAGAGAGACATTACAGGTTTCTGGGAAGAGAGAGGCGGCGTCTCTAAAGCGCCGTTCCCAGTCAATTAGCGTGATTACGGACAAACACCATAAAACATCTCAAGGCAGCGTTCATTATTCATGGCTTCAGGCTAGATCCGCGGATATAAACACATTATAAAATGGGAAAATCAAATATGAATTGTTTAATCGATTGAGGACGGGGGGAGGGAGGGCGTGCGCAAAATGGATGAGGCCGGTCTCTGCACCGCCGAGGGCGCTTAGGGCCGTAAACAAAACAAAGTTCAGTCTCTTGACGTTGTTTGCTTTAAAAGTCAGAAAAAAACACTCTGGGTCCTATTTACGAAAGAGTCATGTGTGACAGGGAAAGGACCGGAATGCGCTGTAGTTAAGGCAATATGGCGCGTTCCTGCCTTTCCCCCTCTGCTGGCACCCTTTTGGCAGCCTAGCGCCAACGCAGGTACCCTTTCACCATGGTGCAACGGTGCCTGTGTCGCATTCAGGATTGACGGGGGATCTTCCTGCACAAAAACAATCCTGAGAGGCGTATTCCTCCTGCAGCACACATAGAATGAGGAAGTAAAGAGGAGAAATAAAGATATTGCTCCTTGTTACGCCTTTCCTGGGAGGGCGCATCTTTTTGGCGTATTCCCAGGTCTACCAGCTCTGGTAAATCTGGGAATGCGTCAAAAACCATGGGAGAAGCAACGCCCATGGACTGCTTTCCCAGGGCAGAGTCAGGCAACGCAGCGATTTGCGATGCGTTGTCTTTCTCCATATTTATGGAGCCACTCAGGGCCACGCAAAGTGGACTTGTCTGGCAAGATCAATCTTATTAAGGTTTGAGTCGCGCAAACGTGGTGCAAACATGACGCAAACCATCTTTTCAATAAGCCCCCCTGTGTCAAAGATGAAGCACTTACCTTCAATCTCTCTTAAAATTCCAGGAAAAAAATCGACTTAAATTATCAAGAAATATTCAGCTTTCACATCTTGGAGCTTTCCCTCAGTTGAGATCACTGCATTCAAACATACTATGAACCTTGCGTGTGCAGGATCCAGTTGGCCAGTACAAATGGTTTCTAGATCTGGTTGTGACACATGGGGTTTTGGACAATGTGTTATATGTGCGCGTTATAAAAGGCACCAGCAATGGACAGAAACCATTTGATGCAAATGATCTCTTGCAAGATGCAAATGTCATAACTGGAATTTTCTCCCTTCACAGTTTATAATAAGTCCAGAAGCCACATGCAAACAAATGGGGGGGATATTTACAATGAAAAGGTGCAACGCAGCGCCGCAAGCATCTTGCTGCACCGAGCTGCGTCATTTAAAAAACGCAGGGATGTGCCGTATTTACAGGAATATGGCCACTCCTGTACTCTCCCCTGCGTTTAAAGAGCAGCCATGCACTAACGCAGGCACCCTTGTACCATGGTGCAAGGGTGCCTGCGTAGCAGGGATGATTGTGTTTGTTCAGGAAGGGACATGGTCCTGCACATAAACAATCATTAATGGTGTTTTGCTCCTTCTATATGTGCTGCAGAATGCAGTACACATAGAAAGAGCAAAAAACAAGGAGAAATAAAAGTATTTAATCTCATTGCGCCAATTTACGCCTCCCCTTGAAAGGTGTTAGTTTTTAGCACTGCCTCAGATTTAGTAAAATGGTTACTCAGGCAAATAGTTGTCTAAAGAGACTGGGTGCACAACTAAATCAATGCTTTTGCAATTTTTTAACAATTCTTTGACCATGTATATCACAAAACGAATCAATATGATCACAAAAGAACCACATAGTCAAAAACATGTATCCATCAACATTTTCATTTTTTTTAACAAAACAAAAGTATCACATTGGTACAAGTTTTTTGTGCTGATTACAGCTATATCCATCCATATATACAGTTAGAAACAAACAAGCTTGAGCTGATAGCTCCATGTGTGATACAAAATAATACAGTCTTCTAGATTCGGGTTCCACTTAATCGTGTAGCGCCCCATGCATTTCGGGACGGATTGTCCCTTCTTCAGGGGCCACTGGAAAACAACAAATTTAGCCAAATGTTACAACAACACTAGCATTTGCCACCAAACATTTTCTATACCCAACTAGGTCAATGAACGTGAAATAAAACTGAATGAAAGTGACCGGCATGGATACCAGAGTTCAAAAGATTTAACATATGACCACTTCAACCAGTCATTGATGCTGAAAATTAGATCAAACCAGCAATCCCCAATTTTACATAACCAGTGTTACGCTTGTGCACACCAATACATGCACTGAATGATAAAGAAACGCCAGAAAAATAAAAACCACAACAATATACATAGTGTTTCTCAATAACCACCGACAAAAAACCATGCGTTGTGGTTATGCTCGCTTGGTGAGGGTAATGTGATTACGACAACCGATACTTACTATCACACGCAGAAAACATCAAGTACAAATGTGAACAATGTACAAAGTAGAATCAAGCCGTATAATCCTGAAAACATAACGGAATATGCGTCAAAGGTGCTGTGCCTTTTGAGTACTGTATAGGGAAAGTGAAGAGTGTACGATAAATAAAGATACCTTACGCTTAGCTGAAAACCGCTAAACTTGGCTGCACCTATGTAACACAAACCAAAATTACTCGTAAAACATATGTCCCTTAAAAATGGTGAAATTAAGTTGCTAATATTCATCCGCTATCGGACTGTGCTTACCCGATCAATAACGAGGTCTTCATGCTATACGAAGTACGCCCTGAATAATGGAAGTAACTGCCCAGTAACTCTTACATATGAACCGGAACATTCCCGCGTCTACACAGTAGCGGTCACCTGATCATAGCTCCACCCATCATGGATCCATCCTGGGATCCCCAGCTTTCACGGCGGCCATATTAGAATGGAAACGTTAATAATAACTACCTAGACTACTGTCCCTTAAGCGTGGGGATTAAAAAGTGTGTGTACCATTGTACTCCCGGAATTATGGAGCTCAATGCGGAACAAAACAGGATCTAACAGCGCAACAATCGTACCATGAAAAAAACTGAGTTAACAACTTGAAGCTACCTCGCGATTGCAAACGAATGAATCACCAAAATGGGTTTAATATTCCTGTTGGTAAACACGTAGGACGAAAAAAGAGAAACAAACCACATAAGCAGAAAAAAACGAAAAAAAGAAACTATGGTTCTGAAACCGATAACTGAAACTCACACAACACGACGAATGAGGAATGACCAATCCTTGCAAGTGTATCCTGAATAGGTGGCTTCAATATTTGGCAAATGCGCAACAAGGCATGATCCTGTAACACCCAATGAATGTAACTAAATTACACCGTGGTATTATATATGTTTTCCAAACAGAGTACACCGTTCTGGTACATTGGAGCTTACACCACGTGATTACCATGGGCGATTAATCAAGGATAAACATGAAATTACACAGCTGTGAAACCAATGGTGGAACAGCAAACATACACAATGACAAAAAACTGTTTGCAACAAAATCGGAAAAACATTACATGTAGTGATGCAAAACATATGATGGTGACACAATAAATATGTGTGAATTCATTAATCCTGGTAAGATATGTTGGAAACATGGATAAATGAATGGAGTGCTTAGGGGATGATGATAGGCATTCTTACTAAACTGACCCATTATAAAAAGCAGCTCAAGTCAAGTTTATCATTGAGGCCAAGTGGCATTATTGTGTTGAATTTTGTTATCCAATAAACTTCTTTTTGAGACAGTATTTTACTCGGATCTGAACCTTATTTAGGCTTAACTTTTTCCAACACAAGGAATCGCACTTGAGCTATGTTGTGACGTTGCTCCAACCAATGAACTACCAGATTCGAATTAGTATTCTTCGTCCGGATCATACTTTTATGTTCCCCGATCCTTATTTTGACTTTTCTTTCAGTTTTCCCTATGTAAAGTAATCCACAAGGACATTTCACACAATAAATCACATTCATGGTGTTGCAGTCCGATGAATGTTTCAATATGATGTTTTCTCCCGTTCTAGGATGTGTAATGGAATTATGCTGAATCACATTATTACAATGGATGCAATTATTGCATTTTCTCATTCCTAGAAAATTTGAAATGGATTTATCAGTTTTTGCAGATAACAACTCCGTTAGATTTTTGCTCCTGGTGTAGGCAAATAGAGGTGGCTCTATGAACGAATTACCAAAGTCTGGTTCATGTTGTAATAATTCCCACCGCTTGCTAATCGCCTGTTTGATGCTTCTAGATCTGGTGGAAAATTTAGATACAAAAACTATGCGGTTAGTTGCAGGCTTTTGTTTTTTAATCAATAGTTCATTGCGGTCAATATCTTGGATACGTATTTCTGCTTTCTCAACAATGTCAAGATTGTCTTTGTAAAAATCTTTGTTTGATACTGGCGACATCTGAGTCGCTTTTCTCCCTCGAGGAGGCAATCCTTTTTATGCGCATCATCTGAGAATATGGTAGGTTCTGAATCAAATGAGGAGAGTGAAAGCTTTGAAACAACAATGTGTTATTTCGATCGGTGGATTTAACAAATGCACTGGTGTTTAATCCCAGTTCATTTTTTTCAACCAAGACATCAAGAAATGGTACTTGAATATCACTGATAGAATATGTGAATTGGATCCTACTGTTTTTGGTGTTTAAAACCATGATATTCTTTTGAAAAGATTCTTCTGTGTTAGACCAGATCAAAAATATATTGTCAATATAGCGAGAATACATCACCAGATGTTCACTCCATGTTGCATTTTCATAGATGTGTTCTTGTTCAAAAGCAGCCATAAAGATATTGGCGTACGTGGGAGACCCCCCCAAACCCCATGGAGGTCCCGCTTATTTGCAGAAAAAATTCTTCACCCCAGCGGAAATAGCTGTGCTGCAGACAGAATTGAAATAGTTCCAGAAGGAACACTTTGTGAGCTCGAATATGAGGTTGTTGCAGTAAGGCCCATTCAATGGCATCTATCCCTTCTTGAAGTGGAATTGAGGTGTAATGCGAGGTTACATCAATCGTACACAGCAACCATTCTTTCCTGTTTGTGGTATTCAAATCTTGTAAACGTAATAGAAAGTCAGTCGTGTCACGTATATACGATTTCCAGGTGCATACAATGGGCTGTAAGAACTGATCAATGTATTTTCCTAAAGGTTCAAACAACGACCCACACCCAGACACGATGGGTCTGAATGGTGGGTCTTTGAGGTCTTTGTGTATTTTCGGCAACATGTACATGTGGGGTCTCTTAGGAAATTGCTTGTTCGAAAAAGTTCGAGTTTTAGGGGTGATCCAGTCCATATCAAGAGCGTTGTCTAGGATCTTGATTAATACTTGCTTAATCTCGAGTGTGGGGTCATGATCCAGTTTTAGATATGTCGTTTCATCGGCCAGATGTTCTAGTACCTTTCTCTGATAATACATGTTGTCCATGACGACAAGTGCGCCTCCTTTGTCAGCTTTTTGAAAAACCAAATTCTCATTATTGGCTAACTGTTTCAAAGTTGATTTTTCAGACTTAGATAAATTCCAACCTTTTTGTGTTTTGAACTCCAATCTGTTGAGGTCTTTTTTCACTAGAGATTCAAACGTGTCTAGCATTTTATGAGACACAGGTTGTATAAAAGTGCTTTTGGATCTGAATTCAAGGTAATCATGATCTTCTTCAACTCTCTGATCAGTGACAACATTGTCAAAAAAGTGCCGCAATCTTAAAGACCTCATAAATTATAAACAATGAGATTTCTGTTTCTTGAATGTTCGTATTGTACGTGGGTACAAATAATGTACCTTTGTTCAGAATATGCAATTGTTTGGACGTGAGCAGCTGTGATGAAATATTGATCACGAGATTTTCTGTCTCCGTAAATTTTGGCTGCCCTTTTCTTTTGCTTTTTCCTTTTCCTCTGCAGATTTTGATGCGCTTCCGGTTGGTTTTGATGACATTGGATCTGGTGGTTGTGTGGGATGTTGACCTTTGGATAAAAAAGACTCTGTTTGGCTCATTACACGTAGATCTGTGTTCTCAGATTCTATTTGACTGCTGGAGGCAGTATCACTTCTTGCTGTATCTTTGTTGAGGGGTGTCCTTGAGGGTACAATTTCACGATCTGAAACAATGCTTTCTTCAGAAGAAGAATGCGGATTCCTAGTTGGCTTACGTTGTGCATACCTTTCAGCCCATGTGTATACCTCATTAAGACAATAATCGATAGTATCTCTCTTGAACTTACTCAATTTACGTTCTTGTAGCTCATTGCCATAACTTTCCAATTTTTTGTTAATCTGTTCCAATGTGTTTGACCATTCTTCTGATTCCATCCGGCTTGATAGTTCTTGGAGTATATTGTTAATCTCTTCCTCTAGTTCTCTTATGGTTTTGGATAATTCCTCTACGATGAGTAAAATCAAGTCCAAGGAGCATTTATTCAACACCGCATACCATTTGTCCATGAATGGCTTATTAAATTGAAAACGAAAGAGCATGGGTTTTATGGCTAATCACAGGCCTCGAGGAATTCTTCTGTGCTTATGATATTGGAATAGCGTGGAGCCTTTGGTTGAGTTCTCTTCGAGAAATGAATTCCAGATGCTTAAGTTGCTGGGTGATTGACCCTTCGCGGGTATCGAAAGTTTTGGTAGCTTTAATTAAGGCATAGATTTCTGTGGCTTGTTTGGTGGTGTATGCTTTTGTTTCAGCACGATTTTCAGTGGTGTTTGCAATGCACTCAAATGATGCCATGTTTGTTGATGGGTGCAGTCACTGACAGACTTCACATAGACCTCAGATTTGCCAATCTTTGTAAATCTGGTGCAGTGTAAAAATGCCATGGGTGTTGCGTGGAGAATGCCCACAGCAACACCCATGACACGGTTGTATGTTAGAGGCACGACTGGATAAACCACGTGTGCCTCTACCATGCAGCCTAAACAACGAATGCGTCTTAATCACGCATTTCTTTACTACGCATGCCTTTACCATGCAATTTCGTGGTAAAGGCATGAATGGTAAAGTGGTATGCGGGGCTAAGGTCGTGACCCCCCGCCCTAAGCTACAATCTCCCCCCCCACATCCTCCTCCCTGCCCTGAGGTCCAAATACCCCTTCCAGCCCCCACGCTGTCCCTAACCCTTAAACACTACCTTGACCCCCTTGCGCTGTCCCTAGAACGAGCCCAACCCCTTCCACTGCCCTTAGGCAAACCCCTATTTTACAAAACTACTCCGATCCCCCAGCCCTAAAAACTACCCCACCCTCCCCTAAGGCCTAAAAACTACTGACTACAAATTCCCCTTCCCCTGCCCTGCAGCCTAAAACCCTGTCCCTTAACCCTGTCCCTTAACCTAACCCAGCCTTAACCCAGCCCTAAAAACTACCCCGCCCTCCCTAAGCCCTAAAAACTACCCTGACTACGCATTCCCCTCCCCTTGCCCTGAGGCCTAATAACCTAACTGCTAATAAAAAAAAAATCTACCCGACCCTCTCCCAGCCCTAAAAACTACTCCGACCCCCCCAGCCCTGAAACCTACCCCTGACTCCCAGCCCTGAAAACTACCCCCAGCCCTGAAAACTAGCCCGAACCCCCCCAGCCCTGAAAACTATCTCCAACCACCCCCCGTAAATTAACCCCAACCCACCCCTCAGCCCACAAAACAACCCCTGACGCACCCCCAGCCCACAAAACTACCCCGACCCACCCTCAGCCCACAAAACAACCCCGACCCCCCAGCCCACAAAACTTCCCCGACCCACCCTAGACCAGAAAACTGCCCGACCCTCCCACACCCCAAAAAACAACCCCCAACCCACCACCCAGCCCACAAAACTACCCCCAGCCCACAAAACTTCCCCGGCCCACCCCAGCCCACAAAACAACCTCCGACCCCTCCACAGCCCACAAAACTACCCCCGACCTACCCCCCAGCTCACAAAACTACCCCGACCCACCCCAGTCCAGAAAACTTCCCCCGACCCCCCCACAGCCCAGAAAACTACTCCAACCCCACCACAGCCCAGAAAACTACCCCAAACCCCCCACAACCCAGAAAACGATCCCCGACCCACCCGCAGCCCAGAAAACTACCTCAACCCACCACCATACCAGAACTACAGCCCAGCCCCACTTACCTCGTCGCTTCCTGTGAGGTTCTTCCTGCTTCCGTCCAATGCAGCCAGCAGCTAGACCGCGCATTGCCTTAACCAAGCATATGTGTGGTTAAGGCATATGTGTGGTTAAGGCAAGTGTGGTTTATTTTGCGGAGTTGGAACACTCGTAGTTTAGACCGCGGTGTTCCGACTGTTTCACCCATGACGCGCCTTTAACGCAAGATACTGAGTGAAATTTACAAGGCTGTGTTAAGCCACGCAAAGTGCCAGCGGAACATCAACAACAAAAAATGAGGCTCCGATGGCGCTAGGGGTTTGTAAATATGCCCCCGGATGCAGCACAACAGTTGTAAATGGCAAACGGAAACTTTCTCCAAGTTAGTGCGTTTACTGGGTTGTGATTTGTAGTGTCATTTTTTGCAGGTGCAGTTCCATGCATTCAACCTGCTTACTGCCTGGCACAGCGACCCCTGCTGGCGCCCCGCCCTCCCCTCCTTGCACACCACTGAAGATGAGATGCGGTGCTTTGCCTGTGCAAGCCTCTCTGTGATGAACAGATTGTACATCCGGCCCTTATATTATTGTTTACTTTAAGCGCCTCTGCCTTTCGCCTCACAAAGCATCAACTCTCTGCAGCGCCCCTGTCGAGTGTTCAATAAGCCGGTGTAACTGCAGTTTTCTTCTGGCCGTGCCTTGCCCTCCAGGTTGCTTTAAGATTATACCCTCTGCACTTTCGGAAATAGTGCAATCGGGGCTACCTTTGCAGGACAGCCATTTCCTGATGTCCGCCCCTCCCCTAGAATCTTCTGAATTTCCTCTCGGGCCGGACGGACAGCCTCAGCTTCCAGGTAAA
Organism: Calotriton arnoldi; assembly: GCA_963921515.1. Classification (NCBI taxonomy): domain Eukaryota; kingdom Metazoa; phylum Chordata; class Amphibia; order Caudata; family Salamandridae; genus Calotriton; species Calotriton arnoldi. The sequence continues at coordinate 543,543 of CAWUFW010008631.1, read as the reverse complement.
GGGCAGAGGCGCTAGAAGTCCTTCCTGTGCCGGTGTTCTATCCATCTGTGTATCCCCGTTGATCTGTGTACCCCCCTACGTCACGGGGGAGCAGATATAGACAGGTTCTGTCTGTCTGCTGCTGCTCCCCTATCTGTTTGTGCTCCCCATACACGCGTCAGCGCTGTCTCACTGCACCTCACAGTGAAATGTTGTCGCATGCGTATAGAGTCACTAAATTGTATATCCAACAATTATATAAAGAAATGCAAGGACTAATGAATACAGAAGTGTTGTGAAAGAACTTGAGACAATAGTGTATTGGTCAACATGTATAAGAAGCAATTATTTTGAATAAATTAAATTAATTTTGGTAACATGGCATATGAATGTTTAAAAGGAAATTATTTGTATTTATTTTTTTCACATATTTACATAATCCTTGTGTTTTTTTATAAATATACACACATATATGTGTTAATAAATAGATGTATATGCATATACATATATATATATATATATCATATGATATAAAATGATAGTAGGGTTTGATAAGACTAGGGTTTGGCTGGCGGTGATGGGGAGCAGATAGTATTTCTGCTCCCTGTAGTTTTCTGTACCCCCTAAGGCAGAAGGGAGCTTATACAGGCCTATTCTAGGTTGGCAGTGTGCGTTGACTAGGGTTTGGCTGGCGGTGATGGGGAGCAGATAGTATTTCTGCTCCCTGTAGTTTTGTGTACCCCCTAAGGCAGAAGGGAGCTTATACAGGCCTATTCTAGGTTGGCAGTGTGCGTTGACTAGGGTTTGGCTGGCGGTGATGGGGAGCAGATAGTATTTCTGCTCCCTGTAGTTTTGTGTACCCCCTAAGGCAGAAGGGAGCTTATACACGCCTATTCTAGGTTGGCAGTGTGTGTTGACTAGGGTTTGGCTGGCGGTGATGGGGAGCAGATAGTATTTCTGCTCCCTGTAGTTTTCTGTACCCCATAAGGCAGAAGGGAGCTTATACAGGCCTATTCTAGGTTGGCAGTGTGCGTTGACTATGGTTTGGCTGGCGGTGATGGGGAGCAGATAGTATTTCTGCTCCCTGTAGTTTTGTGTACCCCCTAAGGCAGAAGGGAGCTTATACAGGCCTATTCTAGGTTGGCAGTGTGCGTTGACTAGGGTTTGGCTGGCGGTGATGGGGAGCAGATAGTATTTCTGCTCCCTGTAGTTTTGTGTACCCCCTAAGGCAGAAGGGAGCTTATACACGCCTATTCTAGGTTGGCAGTGTGCGTTGACTAGGGTTTGGCTGCCGGTGATGTGGAGCAGATAGTATTTCTGCTCCCTGTAGTTTTCTGTACCCCCTAAGGCAGAAGTGAGATTATACAGGCCTATTCTAGGTTGGCAGTGTGTGTTGACTAGGGTTTGGCTGGCGGTGATGTGGAGCAGATAGTATTTCTGCTCCCTGTAGTTTTCTGTACCCCCTAAGGCAGAAGGGAGCTTATACAGGCCTATTCTAGGTTGGCAGTGTGCGTTGACTAGGGTTTGGCTGGCGGTGATGGGGAGCAGATAGTATTTCTGCTCCCTGTAGTTTTGTGTACCCCCTAAGGCAGAAGGGAGCTTATACACGCCTATTCTAGGTTGGCAGTGTGCGTTGACTAGGGTTTGGCTGGCGGTGATGGGGAGCAGATAGTATTTCTGCTCCCTGTAGTTTTGTGTACCCCCTAAGGCAGAAGGGAGCTTATACAGGCCTATTCTAGGTTGGCAGTGTGCGTTGACTAGGGTTTGGCTGCCGGTGATGTGGAGCAGATAGTATTTCTGCTCCCTGTAGTTTTCTGTACCCCCTAAGCCAGAAGTGAGCTTATACAGGCCTATTCTAGGTTGGCAGTGTGTGTTGACTAGGGTTTGGCTGGCGGTGATGTGGAGCAGATAGTATTTCTGCTCCCTGTAGTTTTCTGTACCCCCTAAGGCAGAAGGGAGCTTATACAGGCCTATTCTAGGTTGGCAGTGTGTGTTGACTAGGGTTTGGCTGGCGGTGATGTGGAGCAGATAGTATTTCTGCTCCCTGTAGTTTTCTGTACCCCCTAAGGCAGAAGGGAGCTTATACAGGCCTATTCTAGGTTGGCAGTGTGCGTTGACTAGGGTTTGGCTGCCGGTGATGTGGAGCAGATAGTATTTCTGCTCCCTGTAGTTTTCTGTACCCCCTAAGGCAGAAGGGAGCTTATACAGGCCTATTCTAGGTTGGCAGTGTGCGTTGACTAGGGTTTGGCTGGCGGTGATGGGGAGCAGATAGTATTTCTGCTCCCTGTAGTTTTGTGTACCCCCTAAGGCAGAAGGGAGCTTATACACGCCTATTCTAGGTTGGCAGTGTGCGTTGACTAGGGTTTGGCTGGCGGTGATGGGGAGCAGATAGTATTTCTGCTCCCTGTAGTTTTGTGTACCCCCTAAGGCAGAAGGGAGCTTATACAGGCCTATTCTAGGTTGGCAGTGTGCGTTGACTAGGGTTTGGCTGCCGGTGATGTGGAGCAGATAGTATTTCTGCTCCCTGTAGTTTTCTGTACCCCCTAAGGCAGAAGTGAGCTTATACAGGCCTATTCTAGGTTGGCAGTGTGTGTTGACTAGGGTTTGGCTGGCGGTGATGTGGAGCAGATAGTATTTCTGCTCCCTGTAGTTTTCTGTACCCCCTAAGGCAGAAGGGAGCTTATACAGGCCTATTCTAGGTTGGCAGTGTGTGTTGACTAGGGTTTGGCTGGCGGTGATGTGGAGCAGATAGTATTTCTGCTCCCTGTAGTTTTCTGTACCCCCTAAGGCAGAAGGGAGCTTATACAGGCCTATTCTAGGTTGGCAGTGTGCGTTGACTAGGGTTTGGCTGCCGGTGATGTGGAGCAGATAGTATTTCTGCTCCCTGTAGTTTTCTGTACCCCCTAAGGCAGAAGGGAGCTTATACAGGCCTATTCTAGGTTGGCAGTGTGCGTTGACTAGGGTTTGGCTGGCGGTGATGGGGAGCAGATAGTATTTCTGCTCCCTGTAGTTTTGTGTACCCCCTAAGGCAGAAGGGAGCTTATACAGGCCTATTCTAGGTTGGCAGTGTGCGTTGACTAGGGTTTGGCTGGCGGTGATGGGGAGCAGATAGTATTTCTGCTCCCTGTAGTTTTGTGTACCCCCTAAGGCAGAAGGGAGCTTATACACGCCTATTCTAGGTTGGCAGTGTGCGTTGACTAGGGTTTGGCTGGCGGTGATGGGGAGCAGATAGTATTTCTGCTCCCTGTAGTTTTGTGTACCCCCTAAGGCAGAAGGGAGCTTATACAGGCCTATTCTAGGTTGGCAGTGTGCGTTGACTAGGGTTTGGCTGCCGGTGATGTGGAGCAGATAGTATTTCTGCTCCCTGTAGTTTTCTGTACCCCCTAAGGCAGAAGTGAGCTTATACAGGCCTATTCTAGGTTGGCAGTGTGTGTTGACTAGGGTTTGGCTGGCGGTGATGTGGAGCAGATAGTATTTCTGCTCCCTGTAGTTTTCTGTACCCCCTAAGGCAGAAGGGAGCTTATACAGGCCTATTCTAGGTTGGCAGTGTGTGTTGACTAGGGTTTGGCTGGCGGTGATGTGGAGCAGATAGTATTTCTGCTCCCTGTAGTTTTCTGTACCCCCTAAGGCAGAAGGGAGCTTATACAGGCCTATTCTAGGTTGGCAGTGTGCGTTGACTAGGGTTTGGCTGCCGGTGATGTGGAGCAGATAGTATTTCTGCTCCCTGTAGTTTTCTGTACCCCCTAAGGCAGAAGGGAGCTTATACAGGCCTATTCTAGGTTGGCAGTGTGCGTTGACTAGGGTTTGGCTGGCGGTGATGGGGAGCAGATAGTATTTCTGCTCCCTGTAGTTTTGTGTACCCCCTAAGGCAGAAGGGAGCTTATACAGGCCTATTCTAGGTTGGCAGTGTGCGTTGACTAGGGTTTGGCTGCCGGTGATGTGGAGCAGATAGTATTTCTGCTCCCTGTAGTTTTGTGTACCCCCTAAGGCAGAAGGGAGCTTATACAGGCCTATTCTAGGTTGGCAGTGTGTGTTGACTAGGGTTTGGCTGGCGGTGATGTGGAGCAGATAGTATTTCTGCTCCCTGTAGTTTTCTGTACCCCCTAAGGCAGAAGGGAGCTTATACAGGCCTATTCTAGGTTGGCAGTGTGCGTTGACTAGGGTTTGGCTGGCGGTGATGTGGAGCAGATAGTATTTCTGCTCCCTGTAGTTTTCTGTACCCCCTAAGGCAGAAGGGAGCTTATACAGGCCTATTCTAGGTTGGCAGTGTGCGTTGACTAGGGTTTGGCTGGCGGTGATGGGGAGCAGATAGTATTTCTGCTCCCTGTAGTTTTGTGTACCCCCTAAGGCAGAAGGGAGCTTATACACGCCTATTCTAGGTTGGCAGTGTGCGTTGACTAGGGTTTGGCTGGCGGTGATGGGGAGCAGATAGTATTTCTGCTCCCTGTAGTTTTGTGTACCCCCTAAGGCAGAAGGGAGCTTATACAGGCCTATTCTAGGTTGGCAGTGTGCGTTGACTAGGGTTTGGCTGCCGGTGATGTGGAGCAGATAGTATTTCTGCTCCCTGTAGTTTTCTGTACCCCCTAAGGCAGAAGTGAGCTTATACAGGCCTATTCTAGGTTGGCAGTGTGTGTTGACTAGGGTTTGGCTGGCGGTGATGTGGAGCAGATAGTATTTCTGCTCCCTGTAGTTTTCTGTACCCCCTAAGGCAGAAGGGAGCTTATACAGGCCTATTCTAGGTTGGCAGTGTGCGTTGACTAGGGTTTGGCTGGCGGTGATGTGGAGCAGATAGTATTTCTGCTCCCTGTAGTTTTCTGTACCCCCTAAGGCAGAAGGGAGCTTATACAGGCCTATTCTAGGTTGGCAGTGTGCGTTGACTAGGGTTTGGCTGCCGGTGATGTGGAGCAGATAGTATTTCTGCTCCCTGTAGTTTTCTGTACCCCCTAAGGCAGAAGTGAGCTTATACAGGCCTATTCTAGGTTGGCAGTGTGCGTTGACTAGGGTTTGGCTGGCGGTGATGTGGAGCAGATAGTATTTCTGCTCCCTGTAGTTTTCTGTACCCCCTAAGGCAGAAGGGAGCTTATACAGGCCTATTCTAGGTTGGCAGTGTGCGTTGACTAGGGTTTGGCTGCAGGTGATGTGGAGCAGATAGTATTTCTGCTCCCTGTAGTTTTCTGTACCCCTAAGGCAGAAGTGAGCTTATACAGGCCTATTCTAGGTTGGCAGTGTGTGTTGACTAGGGTTTGGCTGGCGGTGATGTGGAGCAGATAGTATTTCTGCTCCCTGTAGTTTTCTGTACCCCCTAAGGCAGAAGGGAGCTTATACAGGCCTATTCTAGGTTGGCAGTGTGTGTTGACTAGGGTTTGGCTGGCGGTGATGTGGAGCAGATAGTATTTCTGCTCCCTGTAGTTTTCTGTACCCCTAAGGCAGAAGGGAGCTTATACAGGCCTATTCTAGGTTGGCAGTGTGTGTTGACTAGGGTTTGGCTGGCGGTGATGTGGAGCAGATAGTATTTCTGCTCCCTGTAGTTTTCTGTACCCCCTAAGGCAGAAGGGAGCTTATACAGGCCTATTCTAGGTTGGCAGTGTGCGTTGACTAGGGTTTGGCTGCCGGTGATGTGGAGCAGATAGTATTTCTGCTCCCTGTAGTTTTCTGTACCCCCTAAGGCAGAAGGGAGCTTATACAGGCCTATTCTAGGTTGGCAGTGTGCGTTGACTAGGGTTTGGCTGGCGGTGATGGGGAGCAGATAGTATTTCTGCTCCCTGTAGTTTTGTGTACCCCCTAAGGCAGAAGGGAGCTTATACACGCCTATTCTAGGTTGGCAGTGTGCGTTGACTAGGGTTTGGCTGGCGGTGATGGGGAGCAGATAGTATTTCTGCTCCCTGTAGTTTTGTGTACCCCCTAAGGCAGAAGGGAGCTTATACAGGCCTATTCTAGGTTGGCAGTGTGCGTTGACTAGGGTTTGGCTGCCGGTGATGTGGAGCAGATAGTATTTCTGCTCCCTGTAGTTTTCTGTACCCCCTAAGGCAGAAGTGAGCTTATACAGGCCTATTCTAGGTTGGCAGTGTGTGTTGACTAGGGTTTGGCTGGCGGTGATGTGGAGCAGATAGTATTTCTGCTCCCTGTAGTTTTCTGTACCCCCTAAGGCAGAAGGGAGCTTATACAGGCCTATTCTAGGTTGGCAGTGTGTGTTGACTAGGGTTTGGCTGGCGGTGATGTGGAGCAGATAGTATTTCTGCTCCCTGTAGTTTTCTGTACCCCCTAAGGCAGAAGGGAGCTTATACAGGCCTATTCTAGGTTGGCAGTGTGCGTTGACTAGGGTTTGGCTGCCGGTGATGTGGAGCAGATAGTATTTCTGCTCCCTGTAGTTTTCTGTACCCCCTAAGGCAGAAGGGAGCTTATACAGGCCTATTCTAGGTTGGCAGTGTGCGTTGACTAGGGTTTGGCTGGCGGTGATGGGGAGCAGATAGTATTTCTGCTCCCTGTAGTTTTGTGTACCCCCTAAGGCAGAAGGGAGCTTATACAGGCCTATTCTAGGTTGGCAGTGTGCGTTGACTAGGGTTTGGCTGCCGGTGATGTGGAGCAGATAGTATTTCTGCTCCCTGTAGTTTTGTGTACCCCCTAAGGCAGAAGGGAGCTTATACAGGCCTATTCTAGGTTGGCAGTGTGCGTTGACTAGGGTTTGGCTGCCGGTGATGTGGAGCAGATAGTATTTCTGCTCCCTGTAGTTTTCTGTACCCCCTAAGGCAGAAGGGAGCTTATACAGGCCTATTCTAGGTTGGCAGTGTGTGTTGACTAGGGTTTGGCTGGCGGTGATGTGGAGCAGATAGTATTTCTGCTCCCTGTAGTTTTCTGTACCCCCTAAGGCAGAAGGGAGCTTATACAGGCCTATTCTAGGTTGGCAGTGTGTGTTGACTAGGGTTTGGCTGGCGGTGATGTGGAGCAGATAGTATTTCTGCTCCCTGTAGTTTTCTGTACCCCCTAAGGCAGAAGGGAGCTTATACAGGCCTATTCTAGGTTGGCAGTGTGCGTTGACTAGGGTTTGGCTGGCGGTGATGTGGAGCAGATAGTATTTCTGCTCCCTGTAGTTTTCTGTACCCCCTAAGGCAGAAGGGAGCTTATACAGGCCTATTCTAGGTTGGCAGTGTGCGTTGACTAGGGTTTGGCTGGCGGTGATGGGGAGCAGATAGTATTTCTGCTCCCTGTAGTTTTGTGTACCCCCTAAGGCAGAAGGGAGCTTATACAGGCCTATTCTAGGTTGGCAGTGTGCGTTGACTAGGGTTTGGCTGCCGGTGATGTGGAGCAGATAGTATTTCTGCTCCCTGTAGTTTTGTGTACCCCCTAAGGCAGAAGGGAGCTTATACAGGCCTATTCTAGGTTGGCAGTGTGCGTTGACTAGGGTTTGGCTGCCGGTGATGTGGAGCAGATAGTATTTCTGCTCCCTGTAGTTTTCTGTACCCCCTAAGGCAGAAGGGAGCTTATACAGGCCTATTCTAGGTTGGCAGTGTGCGTTGACTAGGGTTTGGCTGGCGGTGATGGGGAGCAGATAGTATTTCTGCTCCCTGTAGTTTTGTGTACCCCCTAAGGCAGAAGGGAGCTTATACAGGCCTATTCTAGGTTGGCAGTGTGCGTTGACTAGGGTTTGGCTGCCGGTGATGTGGAGCAGATAGTATTTCTGCTCCCTGTAGTTTTGTGTACCCCCTAAGGCAGAAGGGAGCTTATACAGGCCTATTCTAGGTTGGCAGTGTGTGTTGACTAGGGTTTGGCTGGCGGTGATGTGGAGCAGATAGTATTTCTGCTCCCTGTAGTTTTGTGTACCCCCTAAGGCAGAAGGGAGCTTATACAGGCCTATTCTAGGTTGGCAGTGTGTGTTGACTAGGGTTTGGCTGGCGGTGATGTGGAGCAGATAGTATTTCTGCTCCCTGTAGTTTTCTGTACCCCCTAAGGCAGAAGGGAGCTTATACAGGCCTATTCTAGGTTGGCAGTGTGCGTTGACTAGGGTTTGGCTGGCGGTGATGGGGAGCAGATAGTATTTCTGCTCCCTGTAGTTTTGTGTACCCCCTAAGGCAGAAGGGAGCTTATACACGCCTATTCTAGGTTGGCAGTGTGCGTTGACTAGGGTTTGGCTGGCGGTGATGGGGAGCAGATAGTATTTCTGCTCCCTGTAGTTTTGTGTACCCCCTAAGGCAGAAGGGAGCTTATACAGGCCTATTCTAGGTTGGCAGTGTGTGTTGACTAGGGTTTGGCTGGCGGTGATGTGGAGCAGATAGTATTTCTGCTCCCTGTAGTTTTCTGTACCCCCTAAGGCAGAAGGGAGCTTATACAGGCCTATTCTAGGTTGGCAGTGTGTGTTGACTAGGGTTTGGCTGGCGGTGATGTGGAGCAGATAGTATTTCTGCTCCCTGTAGTTTTCTGTACCCCCTAAGGCAGAAGGGAGCTTATACAGGCCTATTCTAGGTTGGCAGTGTGCGTTGACTAGGGTTTGGCTGCCGGTGATGTGGAGCAGATAGTATTTCTGCTCCCTGTAGTTTTCTGTACCCCCTAAGGCAGAAGGGAGCTTATACAGGCCTATTCTAGGTTGGCAGTGTGCGTTGACTAGGGTTTGGCTGGCGGTGATGGGGAGCAGATAGTATTTCTGCTCCCTGTAGTTTTGTGTACCCCCTAAGGCAGAAGGGAGCTTATACAGGCCTATTCTAGGTTGGCAGTGTGCGTTGACTAGGGTTTGGCTGCCGGTGATGTGGAGCAGATAGTATTTCTGCTCCCTGTAGTTTTGTGTACCCCCTAAGGCAGAAGGGAGCTTATACAGGCCTATTCTAGGTTGGCAGTGTGTGTTGACTAGGGTTTGGCTGGCGGTGATGTGGAGCAGATAGTATTTCTGCTCCCTGTAGTTTTGTGTACCCCCTAAGGCAGAAGGGAGCTTATACAGGCCTATTCTAGGTTGGCAGTGTGTGTTGACTAGGGTTTGGCTGGCGGTGATGTGGAGCAGATAGTATTTCTGCTCCCTGTAGTTTTCTGTACCCCTAAGGCAGAAGGGAGCTTATACAGGCCTATTCTAGGTTGGCAGTGTGCGTTGACTAGGGTTTGGCTGGCGGTGATGGGGAGCAGATAGTATTTCTGCTCCCTGTAGTTTTGTGTACCCCCTAAGGCAGAAGGGAGCTTATACAGGCCTATTCTAGGTTGGCAGTGTGCGTTGACTAGGGTTTGGCTGCCGGTGATGGGGAGCAGATAGTATTTCTGCTCCCTGTAGTTTTGTGTACCCCCTAAGGCAGCTCCTTAAATATTCTAACATATAATTTCTGCACGACCGTTTGTGTTGGACAACAGTGTTACCCCAGTGTCTTTGTTATCATATATGATCTTTTTCACCTTTTCTTTATTTGAACTCCGCTTTTTTTTACAGTATCTTTCTACCTCTCATCGCAATCTTCCACAGCGTAGCGCCCGTTTGTTCCAGTGTTCTTAGCCTTGTTGTTCTTTTGCAGACTTACCAGTTGGTGTACAAGATCTGCCGTCCTTTTTGTGCAGCCTTCTTTTGTGTATCTTCTTTTTTGCATGCTTCTTTTGTGTATCTTTTTTTATATTTGACCTTGGTTCTTCAGTGCTTGATCCAGTGTCCTGAACATACCAGTACATCTGTAGACATGTAGTTTACTCCTTTCCATTCCCTCCCTCCACCCTAATTGACAACGTAATTGTGGGAAGGCAAAGTAATGGGTTCTGGTCGTCACTGTGTCTTAAGCTTGCAACACAGTTGGTAGGACACGGATTAAGAAACCCAGCCTCCACCACTCATGGACTTTCCTGCCCCTTGTTGCCACCTCCTGTGCTATGCCTCATCTATGAAATCTCTGCACTTGACCTGGTCCTCCAGTGTATTCTCCTCATAGTCCAAGCACATACAATCCATCATTTCATCTGCCCTTACCCACTCTGTGTGTGGTGGTACCGCCACCAGATATAGCACATTATACACCACCTTGAGTGTACCCACTCTCAAAACGCCTCCACTTGCCATTGTACATGCAGACCTTGGATCACCCTTTTCATCCATTCTTGCATCCTGAGATGTAACCTCCAACCTCTGTTCTTCACCTCCTACTTTCCCCTTTCAAATATTCAAATCCTCTTGGAAAGACCTTACCACCCTCCAAGAGAAAAAGTAGAAGGTTCGGAAATCACTTTATATGTGAGCTCTGTATGCCATCCTAATACCCAATCATTAAATTATATGCTTTGCACCATTCTGTAATGCACTTGAGTTGCACTGTTCATTCTTGTCTGGCTTTGTGCGTCATGACAATGAAAGGGACCATATTCCTGCATATCTTAAATAAAGCACTTGACACAATGCATAGTGACACCGTATATATTAATTTATTGAATGTTTTCAAAATAATTTCGACTGAAGTTCAAACTTTGTTCCTTCATTTCCAAAATAAATATTAAATACATTTTATAGGAAGCACCACATACGCCGATATTACAGTAAAGAAGTTGTACCAATAGTTTTAATCTATCACATTTATTTTCTGTGAGCACCTCAAACACTGATATTACAGTAAAGAAGTTTTGAAAATAGTTTCAATGTATAACAAAATATTTAATGTGAGCACCACAAACGGCGATATTACAGTAAAATTGTAAAAATAGTTTCAATGTATCACAGTTATTTTCTTTGAGCACCTCAAACACTGATATTACAGTAAAGAACTTTTTATAAGTTTCAATGTATAACAAAATATTTAATGTGAGCACCACAAACGGCGATATTACAGTAAAGAAGTTGTAAAAATAGTTGCAGTGTAGCTCAGAATATTAAACGTGAGGACCACAAACACTGATAGAACAGTAAACAAGTTGTGAAAATAGTTTAAATGTATTTGAATAACTCATTTCACTTGACTGAGAACATGTTTCTTTACTACTGACAGATCTTACATCTTACAGATGGAAAATGTCACTTACACAGTAAGCATTTCTTCTTGGCATGTAGTGCTGTACATTCACATGGTTTCCATAGTCCTGCCATCTTTTGTTGTGTTGGAATGTTTGCTAGTTGTTTTTCTTTGAAGAAGTGTATTTAGTCACGTTGTAAGGCTGTCTCATCCTTTTGATGATATTGTGCATGGGAATCGACTATTGCTAGTATATTTGGAGGCAGATGGTGAGAATGGAGTTATTAAGAGTATAATATACTTGTACCTATGTATATATGCTAGTAAATGCAACAGGGAAGTTTGCTTACTATACAGTGCAGGCCTTGCGCATGGGCGAGTTGGCACAACCCAAGGACAACAATATTGCAAGGGGCGCAGCAGGGAGCTGCCTGACAATGTCATGCAAACAGCATCTCACCCATCCCACTTGTTCTCAATGGGGTTCCCTTATAGTCTTTGTAATCATCCCTTAATGTACCTCAGTGTAATTGTTACCACCCCATCAAGTTCCTGCCCTCCTCCCATCTTCCCCACACCTCCTGCTGTCACACCATAATGACCCTCCCGCACCCTCAACAAACACCACATTTTCTTTCTGCCCACGGTGCAGTTCCGGTCAATCCGAATTAGGGCAGGCCCTGAGCGTACACCTGTGAATCAATGTGTCTGAAACTTTGTCATTTCTTTCGGACCTATATTTTATATCTAGAAAGCAAGTTGCCTATTTAGAACAATGTGTAAAGTTATTCAATGCTAGCAATCTTCCTTTACGTACAACTTATAATCGCGACATGTTGAGGCCTTATAAGTCGAGCGTGAAAGTTAATCTATTCAAGGGTACCTATTTTTTAAGTAATGGGACATACTCATCCATTGCAAAATTAAGTGACCGTTTGAACTGGGGAGTCACTCCTTGACCCCAAGGGAGATTCTTCTGTCTTCTAGTCTAAATAGAATGTGGAACTTACAGGATATGTGGTGCAGAGCTTCGTCCAGGTGTAATCTGAAATCCTAAGGACTGGGGTCCCATACTTGGACATACTATGGGGATCCACCTATGGGAGGGTCTTTAGAGAGGGGTGGTCACACCCCTTTCCGTTTCTTTAGTTTCGTGCAAGATCAGTGGCTGAGTGCCCCTGCAACAAGTTTGAAGTGGGGTATGGACAGGGACACACCATACAATAACCATTGTTTGCTGAATTTTTTAGACAGTCTACGCAATACATGCTTGTGGACTTTACTGAAACCTTCGGGATACACATTACGGCTTACATAATCCTGAAGCTCTTGGTACTTAGTGGCATCCATTTCTTTTTAAAATAAGGATAATAATGTAAGTACCTAATTTTACATGCTCACAGTATATTACAAAGCCATAAATAACTTAATATGTGAGTGTATACACCAATACTATAACAACTGTCTCCCCCACCTTCACCCCTCACTCCGCCCACAAACTTTAAACGAGGGACTGCTACGTGGCGCAGCAATTCACAATCAGCCTGGGGGAGATGAAGTGATTTGCCCAGAAAAGGAGGGCAAGATACATTTAAAAACATACTTAAATGAATGTAAATTAAGTGATTGCCAAAACACAGAGGGTGGGGAGTCGACCACGAGGCTTCAGCAGCAAGGCCTGCGCATGAGAAGGCGACGTGGCGCGCCCCTTCCAGATCACCCGCACTAACAGCCGATGGAAGAAATTAATGTATTTCTGGAAGGGTGAGGCAGATTCGCCAAACCACAAACGTAGCCTAATATTTTCCCGCATTCGCCTTTCACATGCAAACTGTGGTTCGAGAAACCGCAATATTCGATGTGTACAAGTAACAAGACTACGCATTGGAAGGCAACGTGGCGCGTTTTACCATCGATTGTTGCGCATGTAAACAAATTAATAACATTATTCAGATTTCAAACACTGGCAGCCCGCTTCAGCGCCGAGGCATACGCGTGGAAAGGCCACGTGTCGCAGTCCACTCAATATCAACCAAGGGGAACAGAATTGCAGTATTGCATTTAAAATTATTAAAAATAGGAGTATTCCATTAATTAAAAATAATACAATGTGTATTGTGATGCACACAAAAGAAAGATAAATGCTGTCAATTACAGCAACAACAGAGTGCTACTGGGGGAGATTAAGTGCCACGGGGAGATTAAGTGATTGCCAAGACAGAGGGTGGGGAGTCGACCACGAGGCTTCAGCAGCAAGGCCTGCGCATGGAAAGGCCACGTGGCGCGGCCCTTCCACATCACCCAGGGGAACATTAAGTGCCAGGTGGGAGACTTTGTTATTTAATTTCTTTAAGAAGTTTAATATAGCACTGGCTATACCCGGAGGGATTACAGCGCATTAAATAGATAAGAGCGAGGAAGTTGCACAAGATATAAATAAGTAAAAACAGACTTCAAGTATTAAGAATGAGGATCAGCAACGGAGCAATGCGCATACACAAAATAAACGTTAAATGAAGTAGAGTGGGGTAGGACATTGAGCAGATGGTCACTTACATTAAAACACAAATCGTGCAGACTGGCACCAACTTCTGTAGTAACCATTCGTATGTCTCTGAAGGGCTTTCCTACAGGCATTGAAGCGTACCGACTATGAGCTGTGGCAGAATCTAACCAAAAGCAACAGGACAGCTACAATTGTGGTGTTTTTTGCATGCTGGTAATACTTCCATAATGGTATTATAAACCTTAATATCAATGTCTATATATTTGGCAAGGAAAATAGAAAATATCATCCTTGCATTATCAAAATGTTAGGCCAAGATTGGTCACTCACTTCATTCACAAACTCCCAGCCTTGATCTGAAAGAACACTTTTTTGACTTTGATGGCGTATGTACATTTGCAACAGTCTGGAAGCAACATCGGCTGCAGTTTTTGATTTCAGAGGAAATGCCTCAACCCATTTAGAAAAATAATCTGTTGCAGAGTAGAGCAAGAAATGGGTATTTCAGTAGTAGCCCAAGACAAAAAGCTGGTGGTGGTTTTAAAAACTATTTTGAAGTATGAAGAGGCCAGTAATGTTTTGCCAACATGGTGACTTGCTTTCTGGCACGAAGATTGCCTATTTGAGATGCACCAAAACCAACAATAACTTGATAATTTTACTTTTCCCAAAAGGTTTAATTCATTCTTTGAAGACCATGCCTAAAACAACTCACCAGCGATTGAAGAACAGAGAACTGCAGTATTGTGCAAATAGATTTAGACGTGAAGCCTGTCCAACTTGAGCACGTTGTCTAAGTACGTGAATGAGCATCAGAACGACTGGGATTTATAGATGGACCATGTTTGCTAGCAACCTCCCATTACGTATAACTTATAAGCTCAACATGTTGAGGCCTTAGAAGTCGAGCGTGAAAGTTAATCTTTTCAAGGGTACCTATTTTTTAAGTAATGATTCTTCTTTTCATGATCACATTTTATACCCTACAGGCACCTTATGAGAAAATGGAAACTGTTCTTTGTCCGACAAATACTGGCGTTCATTGAATATTTTTTGAAACTTAAAGTTTTTTAAATATTAATCAGTCCGGGAGAGCAGACCGTAAGAGCAGACGCTCTCAGTCAGCACTTCGAAGATCAGCCAGACTGGGTGCTACACGACAAGGTGGTGGCAGATATTTTCCAGCAGTGATTAAAGTTATGTTTACAGCCTGTCCTAATAAATGGCCTTTTACACTTCACCAACAGTGTGGACTGGTTATTTGGTGCGATGATGGCCCGCGGGGAAAGCAGGACACAGTCTAGTGTTTCCCCAGGGATTTTCGCGCCGAAAGGCTGGGGGGGGGAGGAGAAGAGAGAAGAAAAAAAAACGGAATGCGGCAAGAGACAAAGAGACACAGACCACCTTGTCAGGTGAGAATACCTGGTGGGCTGCCTGGGACGGCGGGCCAAAAGGGGGTAGGTAGGAAGAAAACCGGTCAGTAGGTGTGGGTTCCATTCGGGAGCCAAAGGGACTGACCCACGGTGTGGGGGACTGTTTTATGCCAATAACAGGAAAATTAGCACAGCAAAAATAAGATATGTTTTTAACACGTTAAAAAGTATACAACAAGTAAATGTATGTATAAATACATAACCTACATTTGTAGATTAAAATACACATTGCTTCACTTTGGCTACACCTTCGGCGCAATGGCGAGCCACGAGGGGACGGGGGGCTGGACAGAAAGGCATCTACTCAGGTTCGCATTGAGGCCATGGGCCCGTGGCTCTCGATCTACCCAGACCAGGAGGCCGCACTGAGGTTGCATTGGGGGTTTACGGAGGGTTTCCGGGTGGGGTACCATGGAAGTCGGAATCCGCTAAGGAGTGTGTAACAACTCACCTGCCGATAACTTAAAATGTAAATATGAACGAAGATTTGAGCAAGTTGCTCAGGGGGCCCAAGTCCTTCAGATCGAGGCTCACCCCGCGGACGGTGATAGGCCGGTAGCGGCTCCCGGCGCACCGGGATCGGGTCTTCTCAGAGTCGGGTTGCTTGGGAAAGCAGCCCAAAGGAGGGCTAAACTCCATTTATGGCTAAATACAGGCACGAGACCGATAGCCAACAAGTACTGTGAGGGAAAGTTGAAAAGGACTTTGGGGAGAGAGTTTAAGAGGGCATGAAACAGTCATGAGGTAAACGGGTGGGGTCCGTGCAGTCCGCCCGGAGGATTTCAACACAGTGGGAAGGTCGGTGGCCCGGGAGTTCCAGATCCCCTCCGCAGGACCGGCGCCGGGGCCCTACCCGGCCCCCGATTTGTGGTCTGATCTTTTTAAATGTGTGTGTGTGTGTGTCTTAAAATGTAAATATGAAAGAAGATTTGTATATGTGTGTGTGAGAATGTAAATATGTGAGAAGATTTGTATATGTGTGTGTGTGAGAATGTAAATATGTGAGAAGATTCGAGCAAGATGACAACTTGCAGCAACAAATACAAGTATCCTCTCAGCTTAGAAAAACATGCAAGACGCCTTGGCCAACTCTGACTGGTGCTATTTTTCAAGAAACTTATATTAATGCCAGCCAGTGAGCCCATGATGTGTATATGTATGTGTGTGTGAGAATTAAAATATGTGAGAAGATTGGAGCAAGTTGACAACTTACAGCAACAAATACAATTATCCTCTCCGCTTAGAAAAACATGGAAGACGCCTTGGCCAACTCTGACCGGTGATATTTTTCAAGATAAATGCCAGCCAGTGAGCCATTGTATTAGAGATATGTGAAGGTTAGGCATCTGACATCTGTAAGTATCAATGTAATCAAGTATTTTCTGCGTAAAAATTTGTCAATATGTATATTAACTATATTTCCTGTAAGATCTTTTGATTTCCAGCTGATTACACAGATGTCTCAAACATGGGATGTACTGGTTGATTGGCATTGAGGAGTAGAAGTCCCCCGCCTTCAAATATTCAAACGAGAACTTTGAAGGCAGAAGTGGAGAAGGGTTCCATGTGAACAGCAGTTGAACATGGGTCAGTCGGTCCTAACAGATGGACGAGCGCCGTTCGGAAGCGACGGGCGATGGCCTCCGTTGCCCTCGGCCGATCGAAAGGGAGTCGGGTTCAGATCCCCAAACCCGGAGTGGCGGAGACGGGCGCCCTCGCGGCGTCCAGTGCGGTAACGCAAACGATCCCGGAGAAGCCGGCGGGAGCTCCGGGGAGAGTTCTTTTCTTTGTGAAGGGCAGATCTTTTTAAGTGTGTGTGTGTGTGTGTGTCTTAAAATGTAAATATGAACGAAGATTTGAGCACGTTGACAACTTGGGAGCAACAAATAAAACTATCCTCTCCGCTTTGAAAAACATGGAAGACGCCTTGGCCTTCACCAAGAAAACGCCCGATAACTGTGCTGCCTTTTTTAATAATGTTAGATCTTTTTAAATGAAGGTCTTGGGGCCGAAACGATCTCAACCTATTGTCAAACTTTAAATGGGTAAGAAGCCCGGCTCACTGGCGTGGAGCCGGGTATGGAATGCAAGTGCCTAGTGGGCCACTTTTGGTAAGCAGAACTAGCGCTGCGGGATGAACCGAACGCCGGGTTAAGGCGCCCGATGCCGACGCTCATCAGACCCCAGAAAAGGTGTTGGTTGATATAGACAGCAGGACGGTGGCCATGGAAGTCGGAATCCGCTAAGGAGTGTGTAACAACTCACCTGCCGATAACTTAAAATGTAAATATGAACGAAGATTTGAGCAAGTTGCTCAGGGGGCCCCAAGTCCTTCAGATCGAGGCTCACCCCGCGGACGGTGATAGGCCGGTAGTGGCCCCGGCGCGCCGGGATCGGGTCTTCTCAGAGTCGGGTTGCTTGGGAAAGCAGCCCAAAGGAGGGCTAAACTCCATTTATGGCTAAATACAGGCACGAGACCGATAGCCAACAAGTACCGTGAGGGAAAGTTGAAAAGGACTTTGGGGAGAGAGTTTAAGAGGGCATGAAACAGTCATGAGGTAAACGGGTGGGGTCCGTGCAGTCCACCCGGAGGATTCACAGTGGGAAGGTCGGTGGCCCGGGAGTTCCAGATCCCCTCGGCAGGACCGGCGCCGGGGCCCTACCCGGCCCCCGATTTGTGCTCAGATCTTTTTAAATGTGTGTGTCTTAAAATGTAAATATGAAAGAAGATTTGTATGTGTGTGTGTGTGTGTGAGAATGAAAATATGAGAGAAGATTGGAGCAAGTTGACCACTTGCAGCAACAAATACAATTATCCTCTCTCGGCTTAGGAAAACATGCAAGACGCCTTGGCCAACTCTGACTGGTGCTATTTTTCAAGATACTTCTATTAGTGCCAGCCAGTGAGCCCATGATGTGTATATGTATGTGTGTGTGAGAATGAAAATATGTGAGAAGATTGTCAATATGTATATTAACTATAGTTCCTGTAAGATCTTTAGCTTTCCAGCTCATTACACAGATGTCTCAAACATGGGATGTACTGGTCGATTGGCGTTGAGGAGTACAAGTCCCCCGCCTTCAAATATTGTAACGAGAACATGCAAGACGCCTTGGCCATCTGTGACTGGTGCTATTTTTCAAGATACTTATATTAATGCCAGCCAGTGAGCCCATGATGTGTATATGTGTGTGTGTGTGAGAATGAAAAATGTGGCGTACAGAAGACAGACTCCACGGTGTTGCTCAGGGGGCCCAAATCCTTCAGATCGAGGCTCACCCCGCGGACGGTGATAGGCCGGTAGCGGCCCCCGGCGTTCCAGGATCGGGTCTTCTCAGAGTCGGGTTGTTTGGGAAAGCAGCCCAAAGGAGGGCTAAACTCCATTTATGGCTAAATACAGGCACGAGACCGATAGCCAACAAGTACTGTGAGGGAAAGTTGAAAAGGACTTTGGGGAGAGAGTTTAAGAGGGCATGAAACAGTCATGAGGTAAACGGGTGGGGTCCGTGCAGTCCGCCCGGAGGATTTCAACACAGTGGGAAGGTCGGTGGCCCAGGAGTTCCAGATCCCCTCCGCAGGACCGGCGCCGGGGCCCTACCCGGCCCCCGATTTGTGGTCTGATCTTTTTAAATGTGTGTGTGTGTGTGTCTTAAAATGTAAATATGAAAGAAGATTTGTATATGTGTGTGTGAGAATGTAAATATGAGAGAATATTTGTATGTGTGTGTGTGTGTGAGAATAGGCGTTCACAAGTGTTATCCCTAAAAGCCCTCTTTCCTATTGACAACTATTCTAAAGAAGTAAGCTATTAACATAAAGTAATCTTTCGTTAACAAATTAAGGTTTAAAAAACAATAATGGAAGTATCATTACCAGCATGCAAAAAACACCACAATTGTAGCTGTCCTGTTGTTTTTGGTTAGATTCTATCACTAACTGCCATTGGTCATATTCGGGATGCTTCAATACCTGTAGGAAAACCCTTTACAGACATACAAATGGTTATGTTAAATATTTCGCTTAGATTAATTTTATAAACCTAAGTCATTCTAACTTTTTTTTTTTCAATATAATAAAAGAGAATGGAAAGTTTTGTAGGGAAAGGTTACCTCCAATTTAGTAAAAAGTCTTTGTAGGTTCGAATTTTGCTACTCTGTGAATCATGAACTATTATTCTCTTAGTTAAAGGTTTCAGAATCTGGAAAAACCATATTAAAGAAAAAAGATTTGTAATGTGGAGAGTTTACATTTTATGGTACATATGTCTGCTCTTGATACATTTTAAACATGCAAGACGCCTTGGCCAACTCTGACTGGTGCTATTTTTCAAGATACTTCTATTAGTGCCAGGCAGTGAGCCCATGATGTGTATATGTATGTGTGTGTGAGAATTAAAATATGAGAGAGGATTGGAGCAAGTTGACAACTTGCAGCAACAAATACAATTATCCTCTCTCGGCTTAGGAAAACATGCAAGACGCCTTGGCCAACTCTGACTGGTGCTATTTTTCAAGATACTTCTATTAGTGCCAGGCAGTGAGCCCATGATGTGTATATGTATGTGTGTGTGAGAATTAAAATATGAGAGAGGATTGGAGCAAGTTGACAACTTGCAGCAACAAATACAATTATCCTCTCTCGGCTTAGGAAAACATGCAAGACGCCTTGGCCAACTCTGACTGGTGCTATTTTTCAAGATACTTCTATTAGTGCCAGGCAGTGAGCCCATGATGTGTATATGTATGTGTGTGTGAGAGAATTAAAATATGAGAGAGGATTGGAGCAAGTTGACAACTTGCAGCAACAAATACAATTATCCTCTCTCGGCTTAGGAAAACATGCAAGACGCCTTGGCCAACTCTGACTGGTGCTATTTTTCAAGATACTTCTATTAGTGCCAGGCAGTGAGCCCATGATGTGTATATGTATGTGTGTGTGAGAATTAAAATATGAGAGAGGATTGGAGCAAGTTGACAACTTGCAGCAACAAATACAATTATCCTCTCTCGGCTTAGGAAAACATGCAAGACGCCTTGGCCAACTCTGACTGGTGCTATTTTTCAAGATACTTCTATTAGTGCCAGCCAGTGAGCCCATGATGTGTATATGTATGTGTGTGTGAGAATGAAAATATGAGAGAAGATTGGAGCAAGTTGACAACTTGCAGCAACAAATACAATTATCCTCTCTCGGCTTAGGAAAACATGCAAGACGCCTTGGCCAACTCTGACTGGTGCTATTTTTCAAGATACTTCTATTAGTGCCAGCCAGTGAGCCCATGATGTGTATATGTATGTGTGTGAGAGAATGAAAATATGAGAGAAGATTGGAGCAAGTTGACAACTTGCAGCAACAAATACAATTATCCTCTCTCGGCTTAGGAAAACATGCAAGACGCCTTGGCCAACTCTGACTGGTGCTATTTTTCAAGATACTTCTATTAGTGCCAGCCAGTGAGCCCATGATGTGTATATGTATGTGTGTGAGAGAATGAAAATATGAGAGAAGATTGGAGCAAGTTGACAACTTGCAGCAACAAATACAATTATCCTCTCTCGGCTTAGGAAAACATGCAAGACGCCTTGGCCAACTCTGACTGGTGCTATTTTTCAAGATACTTCTATTAGTGCCAGGCAGTGAGCCCATGATGTGTATATGTATGTGTGTGTGAGAGAATTAAAATATGAGAGAGGATTGGAGCAAGTTGACAACTTGCAGCAACAAATACAATTATCCTCTCTCGGCTTAGGAAAACATGCAAGACGCCTTGGCCAACTCTGACTGGTGCTATTTTTCAAGATACTTCTATTAGTGCCAGGCAGTGAGCCCATGATGTGTATATGTATGTGTGTGTGAGAATTAAAATATGAGAGAGGATTGGAGCAAGTTGACAACTTGCAGCAACAAATACAATTATCCTCTCTCGGCTTAGGAAAACATGCAAGACGCCTTGGCCAACTCTGACTGGTGCTATTTTTCAAGATACTTCTATTAGTGCCAGCCAGTGAGCCCATGATGTGTATATGTATGTGTGTGTGAGAATGAAAATATGAGAGAAGATTGGAGCAAGTTGACAACTTGCAGCAACAAATACAATTATCCTCTCTCGGCTTAGGAAAACATGCAAGACGCCTTGGCCAACTCTGACTGGTGCTATTTTTCAAGATACTTCTATTAGTGCCAGGCAGTGACCCCATGATGTGTATATGTATGTGTGTGTGAGAATTAAAATATGAGAGAGGATTGGAGCAAGTTGACAACTTGCAGCAACAAATACAATTATCCTCTCTCGGCTTAGGAAAACATGCAAGACGCCTTGGCCAACTCTGACTGGTGCTATTTTTCAAGATACTTCTATTAGTGCCAGGCAGTGAGCCCATGATGTGTATATGTATGTGTGTGTGAGAATTAAAATATGAGAGAGGATTGGAGCAAGTTGACAACTTGCAGCAACAAATACAATTATCCTCTCTCGGCTTAGGAAAACATGCAAGACGCCTTGGCCAACTCTGACTGGTGCTATTTTTCAAGATACTTCTATTAGTGCCAGCCAGTGAGCCCATGATGTGTATATGTATGTGTGTGTGAGAATGAAAATATGAGAGAAGATTGGAGCAAGTTGACAACTTGCAGCAACAAATACAATTATCCTCTCTCGGCTTAGGAAAACATGCAAGACGCCTTGGCCAACTCTGACTGGTGCTATTTTTCAAGATACTTCTATTAGTGCCAGCCAGTGAGCCCATGATGTGTATATGTATGTGTGTGTGAGAATGAAAATATGAGAGAAGATTGGAGCAAGTTGACAACTTGCAGCAACAAATACAATTATCCTCTCTCGGCTTAGGAAAACATGCAAGACGCCTTGGCCAACTCTGACTGGTGCTATTTTTCAAGATACTTCTATTAGTGCCAGGCAGTGAGCCCATGATGTGTATATGTATGTGTGTGTGAGAGAATTAAAATATGAGAGAGGATTGGAGCAAGTTGACAACTTGCAGCAACAAATACAATTATCCTCTCTCGGCTTAGGAAAACATGCAAGACGCCTTGGCCAACTCTGACTGGTGCTATTTTTCAAGATACTTCTATTAGTGCCAGGCAGTGAGCCCATGATGTGTATATGTATGTGTGTGTGAGAATTAAAATATGAGAGAGGATTGGAGCAAGTTGACAACTTGCAGCAACAAATACAATTATCCTCTCTCGGCTTAGGAAAACATGCAAGACGCCTTGGCCAACTCTGACTGGTGCTATTTTTCAAGATACTTCTATTAGTGCCAGCCAGTGAGCCCATGATGTGTATATGTATGTGTGTGTGAGAATGAAAATATGAGAGAAGATTGGAGCAAGTTGACAACTTGCAGCAACAAATACAATTATCCTCTCTCGGCTTAGGAAAACATGCAAGACGCCTTGGCCAACTCTGACTGGTGCTATTTTTCAAGATACTTCTATTAGTGCCAGGCAGTGAGCCCATGATGTGTATATGTATGTGTGTGTGAGAATTAAAATATGAGAGAGGATTGGAGCAAGTTGACAACTTGCAGCAACAAATACAATTATCCTCTCTCGGCTTAGGAAAACATGCAAGACGCCTTGGCCAACTCTGACTGGTGCTATTTTTCAAGATACTTCTATTAGTGCCAGGCAGTGAGCCCATAATGTGTATATGTATGTGTGTGTGAGAATTAAAATATGAGAGAGGATTGGAGCAAGTTGACAACTTGCAGCAACAAATACTATTATCCTCTCTCGGCTTAGGAAAACATGCAAGACGCCTTGGCCAACTCTGACTGGTGCTATTTTCAAGATACTTATATTAGTGCCAGCCAGTGAGCCCATGATATGTATATGTATGTGTGTGTGAGAATTAAAATATGAGAGAAGATTGGAGCAAGTTGACAACTTGCAGCAACAAATACAATTATCCTCTCTCGGCTTAGGAAAACATGCAAGACGCCTTGGCCATCACCAAGAAAACGCACGAAAATTGAAGCTTTTAAGAGGGGAGTCAAGCATATAAAATCATCAACTACAAACAGCTTTGACTGCTTTTTTAATTACGATTGCAGAGGAGAGTCAGAAAAGTTTCATTAAAATGTCTGCAACTGTATGCTCACTTATGAAACAATCTGCAATTTGAAAACAGTTTTGTGCAAGAGCTGGGTCTGATTTGAGTGCACCTGCAACAGGTTTGAAGTGGGGTATGCACAGGGACAACATACACCAATGCATGCTTCTGGACTTTATTGAAAACACAGGAAACACATTACGGCTTACCTAATCAAAAAGTACTTGGTACTTACTGGCAGCCAATTCCATTTTGAGGGGAAGGGTTGAATTCTACCACAGCCACTAGGACTGGTGAGAGGGTAGCATTCAAAAGTGTTTGACAGCATAGACTACATGTTTCCATGCAGCCAAAGAAAAGTTAGCATGATCATGCATCGGCACCCTGTCACACAAAAACCAGCACTCAGCCTTCAAGATTGTAAAGGCCTGCCATAGGAGTGACTGATGAGTTTATATATGTCAGTGATAAAATGAAACCAGTGAAAGTACGCTTGTTTTACATTATGGATCTACTGAGCTGAAAGATTGTGCATCTAAATTATTAT
Source organism: Calotriton arnoldi (assembly GCA_963921515.1). Taxonomy (NCBI): domain Eukaryota; kingdom Metazoa; phylum Chordata; class Amphibia; order Caudata; family Salamandridae; genus Calotriton; species Calotriton arnoldi. Next base: position 520,108 of record CAWUFW010008631.1, on the reverse strand, counting down.
TTGTGGTAAGGTCAGTGTGTACAAGTCTACTCTCTAGAAGGGTGGAATTTTACCCCCGCCGCCAGCACTGATATGGGGGGGGGGTTAGCATTCAAAAGTGTTTAACAAATATGACCATGTAGCCATTCTAAAGTTCCAAAGATGCAAACAGGGTCAATATCTGGGGCATTAGCAGTGTCGACATCTATTCTTGGAATGTTCAGCTATTGATTCACATGCGCCCTCCTGCCTACCCCACCAACACCTGTGGTTGTTTCCTGTTATTTATTTTACATAGGCATTGACAACTCTATATTACACTTACTTACTCCATTATCAACCTCAAGTGTGAATAGCATCTAAAAATGGAGTCGATGCCCAAGCAGACTAATTAAAAAAGGAGGAGTGACCTTACTCCCGACTTAAAAGACTTCTTCAAAGAAATACTACTTATGATAATCCGGACACAACACTAGATGGCAGGAGTATGCAGAGCATGTCAATGTACAGCTGGCATGCGAACACATCTTAACCCATGAAAGAAACTTTCTTAATAAATACATTTGGTACATTTGTAACCTGAATAAGGTAACCAGGATGTTGCATTTGTTTCTATACATTCAATGTGGACCCATCGGCAGCATTCTTGACATAGTACCTGTTGGGAAGAAAGTGAAAATGTATTTGTTATTCTATTTGGATTGTATACAGGTCAATAGAAAACATAGTGCACTGTCCCCAGTCAGTGGCAAAGTGGTAATGAGTCCATTAATAGGAAGGGTGCATAGCCAGTGAACGAACATGGCTGACGTAACTCAGAAAAGTTCCTTGCAAATCCATTAGTAATAATTAGATCCACCCTGCATCAGACCCATACGCAGAAGTGTGAGTTGGAGATTATCTGCCACCCAAAACCCCTCAAGTACTTATATTAGTAACTTTTTAACTTCGTTAACTAGTCATATTGAAGGTATTTACCTTAACGTTATCCGTAAAAATTACTGAATCTTTTTGGTTGCATACACCACAGAAATGTTCAACAGACTCTAAATGTAAAAAAGATGTACATTAGCACATCATAAAAGCCATGGGAAACATTGCAAACTTAATTTGCAATATGTAGTACATGTTTCCAGGTGTTTTCCGATCCAGTACATAGGACAGTCACAACTGTTCACAACTTCTAATGGCATGATAACGAACATAATTTTACATTCACAGACAGAATGAAAGTGTCTTACTATATACTAAGTTCAAAATTTAAGCTGCGCCTTTTTATAAAACATTTCAAAGACAAAACAAAGTACCAAATAATCAGAAGTTTATGACAACACTAGGGTACTATACATTTTCTATCATAAAATGTTAAAGTCAAACCTGATGACTCCATTAGGTCCATTGCAATTTTCAATCTATACTTCTCCAGAAAGCTTTCATTTATTAAAATCTCGGAAACTGGCTGCTGACTTATGTAAGATTCTGCAAACTGAAAACAGAGTAAAAATGTATATATTGTACAAATGTCCAAGCTGAATTTTAATGTACATAAAAACAATTGATCTAAATAGGATTGAGGTTGAAAAGCAATCACAGGTTTCAGAACAACCGCGTTAGGACCATACTAGTGGTCATATAAAATCATATGCAAATACCAATATGCTTACGACGGACACTATGGACGCGTTCGGTAGGCGTTCACAAGTGTCATCCCTAAAAGCCCTCTTTCCTATTGACAACTATTCTAAAGAAGTAAGCTATTAACATAAAGTAATCTTTCGTTAACAAATTAAGGTTTAAAAAACAATAATGGAAGTATCATTACCAGCATGCAAAAAACACCACAATTGTAGCTGTCCTGTTGTTTTTGGTTAGATTCTATCACTAACTGCCATTGGTCATATTCGGGATGCTTCAATACCTGTAGGAAAACCCTTTACAGACATACAAATGGTTATGTTAAATATTTCGCTTAGATTAATTTTATAAACCTAAGTCATTCTAACTTTTTTTTTTCAATATAATAAAAGAGAATGGAAAGTTTTGTAGGGAAAGGTTACCTCCAATTTAGTAAAAAGTCTTTGTAGGTTCGAATTTTGCTACTCTGTGAATCATGAACTATTATTCTCTTAGTTAAAGGTTTCAGAATCTGGAAAAACCATATTAAAGAAAAAAGATTTGTAATGTGGAGAGTTTACATTTTATGGTACATATGTCTGCTCTTGATACATTTTAAAAGAAAATCTGTTTAAAAAATGAACATTAACATTTTGAAAACAATATTTAGACACTTTAAACTATTACAACCACTCATATTTCTCAACAATTACTTTGAAAAAATAATGATAAATGTAGAAAAACTTGCACTTACCAAAAGTATCCAATGACAGCCAGTATTTGTCGGACAAAGAACAGTCTCCATTTTATCAAAAGGTACCTGTAGAGTTCAAAATGCAATCATGAATAACATTACATCCAAAAACCATACGTTTATACCTACAACTCCAAAATGTGAATGTCAATTCAATTTATATTCGAAATAAACAAACTCCCCTTGAAAAACATCTTACATTTGTACACTCTTCAAAACGTTACTCTAAGTCGATTTTACTCACAAACATTAATTAAAAGAATCCGTAACATTGAATATTCATTTGCACCAGTAACAGTGAAAAGCCACATAAGAAATGTGAATATTTACCCGAAAAACAGAAGAGCGATATTTGCCCAGGAATATACAGGACGACACTGTTGCTGAGATTGCTAAACACTAAGGTTAAAATAAAAGGTTTTCAGTACACACATTAATGAAGAATTATTAATTATGGATAGGTAACTGTTATTGATGAAAATATACGTACATTTGGTCTTGACATACATATTTTGGATAAGTATGCATCGATTACCTGTAAAAATAAATGAACACATGATCTTCAACAGAGGAACCACCATGTACATCCTACGCCATTAGCCATACTAAACACAATTTAGATGTTGTAGAAACTAACCTCATCAACTATCCATTGGTCCGTTTTTAGTGAACTAAAAGAAGTATCATACAACTTGAAGCTCGACACTATTGATTCCAAGCGTCCTTGCACTGGTTTCTTCCATACATCCAAAACCTTTTCCATGGACTTAGATGGAGGACATGCTGGAGATGGAAGAGGTGCTGGAGATGGAAGAGGTGCTGGAGATGGAAGAGGTGCTGGAGATGGAAGAGGTGCTGGAGATGGAAGAGGTGCTGGAGATGGAAGAGGTGCTGGAGAATTACCACTGGTCATGCTTCCTGCAAAATAATTTTTGGAAAGTTTAGAAAAATTACCATTTCTTAAAGAACAAAGTACTCATTCAACCAACCACAAACCTTACTCAAACAAAAATAGCTATCCGGAAATCCCGTTCATAAAATAAGGTACTTTGCAAAACATATGTGCAGAAACTCTAAATCACGTACTCTTGCTCAACCTACTAACTCCTCACCTATTAAGGAGACATTTACACCAGCCGATGGAACATCATTACACCACACATCCAAATTATGTCCCATTACTTAAAAAAAGGTACCGTTTAATAGATTACCTTTGACGCTCGAATTATAAGGCCTCAACATGTCGAGATTAAAAGTTCTACGTAAAGGTATGTTGGTATCATTGACTAACTTTACACGCTTCCCCTGCATTTCGGAAATACGGTATGGTCCAGTAAAGTTATGCTCCAAAATGCCTCCTTTTCTGGTTGTTCGCCTGCAATTTTTCAGAAGCACTAACTCTCCTTCTCTGAAGGTGCACGACTTATATTTTTTGGAAACTCTCTTTTTATACTTTTCTTTCTGTTTTTCCTGGGCAACCTCAATATTCTGCTTTGTCTGCTTCTGCAACTCTGCTTTTCTAATGTTCTTTTCTGCGATAATGCCTGCATATTCGCTTTCTGTTGGTAGTACAAACTCAAGCTAATAAAGGAAACATAAAACTCAATCACTGATATTTACAATGTAAAAATATATACTCTATAAAAATTACAATTAACATTTTTAAACATAAATTTGATGCCAATAACAGGAAAATTAGCAAAGCAAAAATAAGATATAATGTTTTTAACAAGTTAAAAAGTATACAACAAGTAAATGTATGTATAAATACATAACCTACATTTGTACATTAAAATACACATTGGAGTACTCTAAATTTCATACCAGATCATCCACCACCTCACTAGGAAATCTTGCTTCTCGGCCGTACATGAGTTGGAAGGGGAAACTTTTGTTGTGGTATGTGGCTTCGATCGTAAAGCGAACAATGCATGGTCCAAATATAGATCCCAGTCGTTCTGATGCTCATTCACGTACTTAGACAACGTGCTGTAAAATTCAAAAAAAGGAGCATGTGGCATGACTGTTGATGGCAGTTCATTAATTACGTTTTTTGCCCTTACAATTGGACTGCAGCAACGGATGAGCATCACACCACATCAAACAAGCTGTCAGATGAAATAACACCGCCATGAGAGCAACCCCTCAAGTACTTACAAAGTTATAAATAAGAAAAAGTAGGATTACCTTTTAATGCTAGCATTAGTACGCTCATCTAAACCATTTGTCTGTGGGTGATAAGCTGCACTTACAGAACGTTCTATTTGTAAAAGCTTAGATAACTCTGAATTAAGCTGGAGAAAAAAAAAAAGAATATACATATACCGTTCAAATGTGACTGATTCAAAAAAAGATACAATACATGTATAATTATATTTGGCATGCAAAATAGGAAATATCATTGTATTATACAAATGTTAGGCCGAGATTGGTAACTCACTTCATTCACAAACTCCCGGCCTTGATCTGAGAGAACCCTTTTTGGACTTCCATGGCGTAGGTACATTTGCAACAGTCTTGAAGCAACCTCTGCGGCAGTCTTGGATTTTAGAGGAAATGCCTCAACCCATTTAGAAAAATAGTCTGTTGCAGTGAGAATATATTTGTATCCTGTAGGAGTGGTAGGTAAAGGTCCCATCAAATCCACTCCTACAAGTTCCCAAACTTCATCCACCTGTTAATATACACCATAAAAAAGGTAACAAAAAATATGAACATTAAGAATGGATCATTTTATACAATTGTCTCACAGGTTTACTTCATTTAGTAGAAACGTTGAAAATTAGTGGGAAGTTAATAAACCAAAATGTAACAAATTTAAAAACATACTTTGATTGGTTTTAATTCTGTGCAAATCTGGAGGGCTGGTTGTTCCTTCTGGCAAACATCACAATGTTTGATCTAGAAATTGAAAAATAAACATCAAGGAAAATTTAAAGACATGTCTTCAAATAATAAAATTCTAAACAACATTTTCACATTGGATCTGAAGTGCAGGCAGAACACATGTAACAACCATTTCAATGAGAAATATATGGGTTGCTGAAACAAAGGTTTATAAGACTATCACAATGGAGAGTTATATTTCCATAACAAATTTGAACAAGCAAGAAAAATTATAACTCACCCATTGTTCAATTTCAATTAACATATTTGGCCAATAAAATCTGGAGGAAATGCATTTTTAGTTTTATTGATACCAGAATGCCCACCAATAAGAGATGAATGGAATTCTGATATAACTTTTTGGGCTGCTTCAGCACCAATGACAACTTTAGTCTTCTTTTCTTTACCAGTGTAGAACAAGCTCCCATCTATTGAAAATAATTGAAAAGATTAAAATGTTACAGTAACTATGCATGTCAAACATAATTACATGAAATGAGAACATGACTTTGCTCAAACAGCCTTAAACCATTGCAATGAAAAAACAGGAGTTAAAAAAATAATAGTACCGTCAATGGTGTATTTTTTAGACTGTCTACGCAATCCATGCTTCTGGACTTTACTGAAACCTTCAGGATACACATTAAGTCTCACGTAATCAAAAAGCTCTTGGTACTTAGTGGCATCCATTTCTATTTAAAATAAGGATAAACACAAAAACAAGGTTTAGAGAATATCACCACATGCTCACAGTATATCTCAATGCCATAAATAACTAAATATGTGAGTGAACACACCAATACTATAACAACTGCCCCCCACCCCTGACCCCTCACTCCAGCGACGAACTTTAAACGAGGAACAGCCACGTGGAGCAACACTTCACAATGAGACTGGGAGATATTAAGTGATTTGCACAGAAAAGGAGGGCGACATACATTGCAAAACACACTTCTATGACTGAGGTAAATAATGCACACAAAAGACTAATGCTGTCAATTAAAAAATAATCGATGTGTACAAGTATCAAGACTGCGCATGGAAAGGCAACGTGGCGCGCCCCTTCCACATCCCTCGCACTAACGGCAGATGGAATAAATTAATTTTTTTCTGGAAGGGGAGGCAGATTCGCCAACCTAACAACGTAGCCTAATATTTCCCCACATTAGGATTTGAAATGCAAACTTTGTCGAGAAACGGCAGTATTCGATGTGTACAACTAAAAGACTACGCATGGAAAGGCAACGTGGCGCGTTTAACCATGGATTGTCGCGCATGTACATTATTGACATTTCAAACACTGGCAGGCCGCTTCACCGCCGAGGCCTACGCGTGGAAAGGCCACGTGGCGCAGACCCCTCAACATCCACCAAGGGGAACATATTATCAGTATTCCTTATAAAAATATTTTAAATATAACTTGAATTACTCGCAGCCCGCTTCGCGCCCCTTCCACATCCCCTGCACTAACGGCCGATAGCCGAATATTATTCTGAGGTAAAAGACTGGCAGGCCGCTTCACCGCCGATGCCTACGCGTGGAAAGGCCACGTGGTGCGGTCCCTTCGACATCAACTAGGGGGAACATATTATCAATATTTTAAATAGAACAATTGAATTACTCGCAGGCCGCTTCAGCGCCGATGGCCTACGGGTGGAAAGGACACGTGGTGCAGTCCCCTCAACATCCACCAAGGGGAACAGAATTGCAGTATCCCATTAAAATATTTTTACAAATAGGAGTATTTTATTAATGTAAAACAACATGACAGAAAAAGACTCACCTCGAAGACTACAAGTAACAAGGCTGCGCATGAAAAGGCCACGTGGCGCGCCCCTTCCCGATCACCCGCACTAACGGCCGATGGAAGCAATTAATGTATTTCTGGACGGGGAGGCAGATTCGCCAAACTACAAGTAACAAGCCTGCGCATGATACAACTAAAAGACTACGCATGGAAAGGCAACGTGGCGCGTTTAACCATGGATTGTCGCGCATGTACATTATTGACATTTCAAACACTGGCAGGCCGCTTCACCGCCGAGGCCTACGCGTGGAAAGGCCACGTGGCGCAGACCCCTCAACATCCACCAAGGGGAACATATTATCAGTATTCCTTATAAAAATATTTTAAATATAACTTGAATTACTCGCAGCCCGCTTCGCGCCCCTTCCACATCCCCCGCACTAACGGCCGATAGCCGAATATTATTCTGAGGTAAAAGACTGGCAGGCCGCTTCACCGCCGATGCCTACGCGTGGAAAGGCCACGTGGTGCGGTCCCTTCGACATCAACTAGGGGGAACATATTATCAATATTTTAAATAGAACAATTGAATTACTCGCAGGCCGCTTCAGCGCCGATGGCCTATGGGTGGAAAGGACACGTGGTGCAGTCCCCTCAACATCCACCAAGGGGAACAGAATTGCAGTATCCCATTAAAATATTTTTACAAATAGGAGTATTTTATTAATGTAAAACAACATGACAGAAAAAGACTCACCTCGAAGACTACAAGTAACAAGGCTGCGCATGAAAAGGCCACGTGGCGCGCCCCTTCCCGATCACCCGCACTAACGGCCGATGGAAGCAATTAATGTATTTCTGGACGGGGGAGGCAGATTCGCCAAACTACAAGTAACAAGCCTGCGCATGATACAACTAAAAGACTACGCATGGAAAGGCAACGTGGCGCGTTTAACCATGGATTGTCGCGCATGTACATTATTGACATTTCAAACACTGGCAGGCCGCTTCACCGCCGAGGCCTACGCGTGGAAAGGCCACGTGGCGCAGACCCCTCAACATCCACCAAGGGGAACATATTATCAGTATTCCTTATAAAAATATTTTAAATATAACTTGAATTACTCGCAGCCCGCTTCGCGCCCCTTCCACATCCCCCGCACTAACGGCCGATAGCCGAATATTATTCTGAGGTAAAAGACTGGCAGGCCGCTTCACCGCCGATGCCTACGCGTGGAAAGGCCACGTGGTGCGGTCCCTTCGACATCAACTAGGGGGAACATATTATCAATATTTTAAATAGAACAATTGAATTACTCGCAGGCCGCTTCAGCGCCGATGGCCTACGGGTGGAAAGGACACGTGGTGCAGTCCCCTCAACATCCACCAAGGGGAACAGAATTGCAGTATCCCATTAAAATATTTTTACAAATAGGAGTATTTTATTAATGTAAAACAACATGACAGAAAAAGACTCACCTCGAAGACTACAAGTAACAAGGCTGCGCATGAAAAGGCCACGTGGCGCGCCCCTTCCCGATCACCCGCACTAACGGCCGATGGAAGCAATTAATGTATTTCTGGACGGGGAGGCAGATTCGCCAAACTACAAGTAACAAGCCTGCGCATGATACAACTAAAAGACTACGCATGGAAAGGCAACGTGGCGCGTTTAACCATGGATTGTCGCGCATGTACATTATTGACATTTCAAACACTGGCAGGCCGCTTCACCGCCGAGGCCTACGCGTGGAAAGGCCACGTGGCGCAGTCCCCTCAACATCCACCAAGGGGAACATATTATCAGTATTCCTTATAAAAATATTTTAAATATAACTTGAATTACTCGCAGCCCGCTTCGCGCCCCTTCCACATCCCCGCACTAACGGCCGATAGCCGAATATTATTCTGAGGTAAAAGACTGGCAGGCCGCTTCACCGCCGATGCCTACGCGTGGAAAGGCCACGTGGTGCGGTCCCTTCGACATCAACTAGGGGAACATATTATCAATATTTTAAATAGAACAATTGAATTACTCGCAGGCCGCTTCAGCGCCGATGGCCTACGGGTGGAAAGGACACGTGGTGCGGTCCCTTCGACATCAACCAAGGGGAACATATTATCAGTATTCCCTATAGAAATATTTTCAATAAAACTATTGAATTACGAAAGGCCAAGTGGTGCGGTACCTTCGACATCAACTAAGGGGAACATATTATCAATAGTTGAAATAGAACAATTGAATTACTCGCAGCCCGCTTCAGCGCCGATGGCCTACGCGTGGAAAGGACACGTGGTGCGGTCCCTTCGACATCAACCAAGGGGAACATATTATCAGTATTCCTTATAGAAATATTTTAAATAAAACTATTGAATTACTTTAAAATAACACATGACAATAAAAGACTCACCTTGTGGAAACAGGAGTGAGCGGAGTGATCACAGTGACCGATAGATAACAACACTATTCACAGCACTATTCGCAAGGGTGTGACTGGTGAATAAGAGAAATTTTCTAAGGAACGTAGCTTATTTATACCTTGGTAGGACGGTCACTGGTAGAGCATGACGTTAGTAGGTTGGAGACCTGTGATTGGTACAGCATAATGTCAGGAAGATGGACGCGCACTTACATCACCACACGCATGCGCGTAGCGACTGTAAATCGTACGGGGTACACAGCCAGACAGGGTGCGTATAATACGCATGCGCACCGAAACCCCCCAAAAATAACGCATGCGCAACGGCCAAAAACACTTAGGGGGTACACAACCAGATGGGGTGCAGATATCGATAGAACACCGGCCTGCCTGCCTGCCTCTTGCGTCATGACTGTCCGTGCACCTTATCCTTTGTAAACGCCTTTTCTCTGTTTCCAGTCGAGCTGAAAGTGACAGGTCACTCACACGCAACAGCGAGAGGCCTCCCACACAGGCCACACTACCATTGAGAACTCCTCAAGCCAAGCACTGCCCTGCAGAGTACTGTGACCTGTCTGCTAATGCACTACAGCGCCTCGTCAGGGGTACGAAGCACTATACAAGTACAATTAAAATAGTATTACTGTACAGAAATGCCATCCCACATTCAGAGACTTCAGATTTAGAAAAGCCTCCATCACTCACTCCCTGCCCCTACAACAATGGGACAGTAGTGGCGTCAGGAGTTGGGGAGGGTAGTGATCCTGGGAAGGGTCACGCCTGGTCAGCCATGCCTCTAGGGCCTGGTGGAGGCTGCCAGCTGACCCTAGCCTCACAGAAGCCCATGCAGAATGCCTCCCACCCTAGGCGCTGTGCGAGCCATGGCAGGGCCCGCCTTGGGGGTGGTCGTTCCCCTTTGGAGAAGAATTCACAAAGAGGGTGTAGATTGCAAAACCGTGATGGGGAGCAGGCAGTTCTCTGATGGACCCCGTGAGGTCACTAAATGTGCCACCGGAGTGTCTGAATGGAAGGAAGGTTCATCACTGAATAATGTCTATTGGGGAGTTAGAGCTGGGACTGAACAGGTAAAGCTGAGGGCTAATTGAGGTCCTTCGAGGCAGCAACTATGTGGAAATTGGCTGACTTGGTGATGGTTTACTTATGCTCTCGTGTGCTCACGTCTGAGTGCCTCAAAGTGCGTTCAGCCATCACTGTCCACTTATGCCTTTTGATGCATGATGCTCACTGTCACATATTATCAGTCTGCATGTTCCCAATCCCCCTATTTTTAGATTTTTCTGTATGCTTACATTGTCTCACAGTGCTTTAAAAAGAGCACAATGAACTACTATAGTTTAAATATAGATGTAGCAAGCAGAGGAACAGATCCCCCTCGGACGGGGTGCACCAGAGGCCAAAATAAAGAAGGCAACGAAGAAATGCAGCTCCTTAAGAGAGCTTAAAATCCTGCTTTTCTGTGGAAATGACCTGAGTACCACAGATATGGACAAGCGTAAAGATAGGGAGAGGGACTAAAAGCCTCCTCTGTGACCCCTCTAGTCCTGCAGCTTCCTTTTTTCAGAGTTTTATATCGCACTAACTTGACCCGAAGGCAACAGAGCGCTATTACATGAGCACCAGTTGCGTTACATAAGGACACATTCATTTTTCTTAGGCACGGGGAGATTAAGTGATTTGCCCAGAATCACAGGATGTTGAGCGTCATTGCCGAGACTCGAACCCGGTTCCCCAGATTTGAGATCGACCGCCCTAGCCCGTTAGGCCACATCCTCTCCCCATCCTTCCCTCTCACAGAGGGTGGCACCACCTACAGAGACCGGATCTGATAAACAGGGGGCGCAAGGGAAGAGCTTCCATCAATCACTTTTAGGGTAGCACCTCCTTTCTGGGAGCAGAGAGAGCAGCCTCCCTGTTGGCTCTGTCGATGGGAAGCTTCTGTCGAGCCATCTGAGTTAGGGCATTCCACCACCCGCTCCATTTGATTGATTGAAAAAGCTTCATTTCTATCTGTAGGATCTTAAAAGCAACATACAATTTACAAAGACAAACATAAATATATTCACTTACATCTAACTAAATAAACTCCCCAAGCAATTTTTCTTGAAATACAAACCTCCACTAAACCGTCCATCGTCAACTCTTGTATCGATGACATAATCTTGGGCAACTAGCATAATATGCAAGTGGAGAGACAATACCACGAAGCAATCGAAGTACAATAAATAGAACAAAAGCATAGAAAAGCCTGTTATAAAAGATCAAAAAATCTAAATAGCCTATTTATAAGGGGTGCAATGCTAGCCCTCTCTTTCGCTAAACGCATTTCTGCAGCCCCAAGCTTCTATGGCGCGCTGCATCCCATCTTTTCATTATAGCTATGAATAAATCAGTTCAAAATGTAAAATATAAAACAAATAAATTAGCCCCAAAAGTCCTATTTATAAGTGATATTTCATCATACAATACAGGGTTGGTGCAAGGACACAACCCTGTCTTACACCTCGATATATATTAAAGGATTCCGTCAGCTGTTCCTGCTCCCCCATCTCACTCTGGCACTGTTGTCCAAATGAAGCCGAATAGGAATATAATGGGTATGCCCATTTTTGGGAGCTCCCTTCATAAGGTATCCCTAGGTACGAGGTCGAATGCAGCACGCAGCTCGATGAAGACTACATATAGTTTGCCTCCGCCACTCTCGGCGGTGTTCCAGAATATACAATTACATCGAAACAACTGGTCTATGGTACTGATGTTGCTGCAGAAACCCGCCTGGGAATCTGATAACAGATTGTTGTCTTGTAGCCACAATTGTAAATGAGCCAATACCTGTTTAAAGACATTTTTTGAAGTGCCTCAATCAACTGATTGGTCAGTAGTTAGTTGGTTTGTTGAGTGGGCCTTTTTAAAAAATTGGAATAATCTCTGCAGACTTCTAAGATGGAGGGATGACCATTCCCTGTAATATGTCATTAAAGAGTAGATTTATGTAAAGGCCCCATTTTTCAGGGGCAGCCAGATATAAATCATTAGGTAACATTAGGTATCATGCAGCAAAATGGCCGACGGAGAAGGAGCTCTTCCTGCGGGCTCCTGAGGTAAGGGATCGCCATCGGCGTAAATCCCTGGAAAACCCAGTCCATCGAGCCAAACAAACCAAGCTACTAGTTAAATGAGTAAACTAAATTGATCTGTACCTGCAACCTGGATTCACCGGACTCTCAGTACGGAGGATATAAGCCACGACCCCCATCACCGGTCACACTGCGACGATCTCGGACCTCTCGACACCCAATCCTGCGCTGGCGGACTGCCTCTGCAGGGATCCCCCGAGGCTGCTCTCTCTTCTGCAAGCCCGGGTCGCCGTCTCCAACGACAGCGGGACCAGGGAGTTGATCGGCTCCCGGAAACGCCTTCCCCGCCCGGCGCCCTCTGCCATCGGACCGGAGGCTTAGCTGGGTCCTGCCCTGATCGTCGGGTCGAACTCTGCCGACCTGCCGGGGTCCACCTTACAGCAGAGGTGCCCTCCTCATCTTACGGGGGCTTCACTGGTTGGGGACCGTCGCTGTCTCTTAGATCCGACAAGCCTCGCGAGGACCCTCTTGCTTCGGAGGCCCACTGTTTTTTTCCAGCCTGGATTGCTGTCTCCCACGGGAGTAGGCCCCAGGGAGTGGATCGGGCCCCGGAGACGCCTTCCTCGCCCGGCGCCCTCCGCCATCGGACCTGAGGCTCTACTGTTGGGCCCTACTTCACTAGGCGTGACGACTTCTGCCGACCTGCCGGGGACCGCCAGACTTCGGAGATGCCCTCCTCATCGCCCGGAGGCTTGCTGGCTAGGTGCCGTCATGCCGCTTAATCAGCAGATCTAGCGCAAACCGGAGGTGCTCGAATCTCTGAGAGAGCTCCGTCAGCTGCGATTTGCCGCTGCTTCGCTGAGGCGTCCGACCTCACGGCTGCTTCGCTGAGGCGGCCAACCTCACGAGGATGTCCCGTATCCTTGTTCCTCTGCCCTCCACCCCCCGCTTGGGTTCCGACTCCGGGTGAAGCTCTTCGCCACGCCAGCTGCAACCGGCCCGGCCCTAGCTCCTGCCGATCCAACTGAGCTACCTCGCCACCTCCCGGAGCAGCCCGACCGCCTCGATCTACATGTCTGCAGACCGACTCAGCGAAAAGGTAAGGGTGTGCACTCGCCCCACCCGACCCATCCAAACAACTCAAAATGGGTTCCTCGTGGGCCCAACTCATCAGATCTGCCGCGCCGCCTCAAAGACCAGCCCTGACTCCATCGCCCCATAGAGTCTAGATCTTGGCTGGGCGGACCAATGTTGGGTTCATATGTTGCTTTCTGTGTATGCCACATCTCGTGCTTCCAAGAATTCTCATTCTTGTGGGTTCCAGAATTGTACTTCAAGAGTGGCAGTTACCGGAGCATTGGTGTGGTGCGGTCCAGTCTGTCCCTTGCTCTGTCTTGGTGGCAATAAAGCTTTCATCACTTACCTGAAGGTGTCCTGCGACTTCTTTTCACTGGCGACGATCTTCCTGCCACCAAGACATTCCACGCGTGCCTCGCATCTCAACTTCCCCACCCCACCTGAAGACTACGTTGAGCATCGGACATCTTCACTGCTGCAACTCGTCATGAGGTATTCCAGACATTCAAGCCACGCCATTATCGGACGCTGTGGTGAGATTTTATGAATTTTAATCTATTTCGCCACTTTCCAACGAAGCATTCTTCTTGCGCACTGCACTCGCGCCTCTTCTTCCCGTGCCTTGTGTTCCTTCTGTGACGCACGCACGTCAAGACTTCCGCCTGTTGCCTGGACGCAGTGTCTGCGTACGTGCAGCCATTTTGTAATTTCACAGCGTCCACCGCTATCGTTACCTGGCAACGATTCCGTTTGCTTCTGTTCAAGGATTTGTGCACACCGTTCACAGTACACTGTGCCAGCGCTCAGTTTCTTCACATTCACTGATACGCACAGTTCAAGTATGGATTTATGCGCAAAGTTGTTTCTGCATTCACTGATGTGCACAGTTTGACTCCAAGTATATGCACACAGTTTGATACATTGTTTCACTGATGCGCACAGTTCAAGGCCATATTTATGCGCATAGTTTAAACAGCAATCACTGACGCGCACAGTTATATCTGCATTCATCGTAGCGCTCAGCTCGATTCCACGTTTATGTGCACACTCTCTATTGTTTATTTCACTGATGTGCACAATTCATGCCCATGTTCATGCACACAGTTTCAGCAGCAATCTCTGATGTGCACAGTTACATTCATTTGACGCCAGCGCTCAGCTTATCAGCATTCACTGATGCGCACAGTTTAACGTCATATTCACCACAATCTTGCACGGCCTCAAGGAAATTCTAGGAGACTCAGATATAAGTGCAACGTTATTACCACCATGCAACAATCTTTACAGGCTCCTCCTGTGTTTTCGCCAAATCCTTCCTCTCCTGAGTCGGATTGGGAGAAATGGAAGGAAAGTTTCGAGGTTTATTTAGATGCTCTTGAGGGTGAGTCTTTCACAAGCAAGAAAAAATTTGCAATTTTAAGACATTGTCTTGGATTGGAAGGTCGCAAGATTCTCAAACATATTCCTAAAGTACTTGTGCTGTCCATTGAAGGTGAAGGTGATGGTGTTGAAGATGAATATGCCACTGCCATTAAGTCACTGGACACCAGATTCAAGGCCTGTAAGAACATTACATTGGAAAGGCACAAATTCTACAAGAGAGCACAACTTCCTGGGGAGTCTGCATCCAGTTTTGTTTGTGCTTTGCGAATTCTAGCAGCTACGTGTGAATATAAGACATTTGAAGAAGAAATGATTAGAGACCAGCTGGTGGAAAAAACTAACAGCAAAAAAATCCAAGAAGCTCTTTTATCTAAACCGTGTCTATCTCTACAAAAGGCATTGGAAATTGCCTCAAGAATTGAAAGCACTACCTCATATCTGGAAGAGATGTCCGTTTCTACTTCATCTTCTCCTGCTCAAGAGGTTTTAGCTGTAAAGAGTAAATACAAGTCTTCAAGAGTGACGTCACACCAAGAGAAACCTAGAGATGATACTAAGGTTAACACCACCCCCCCAAAGAAACGTTGGGAGTGTTACCGTTGCGGGAGTGTTTCCCACCTTGGTAATGCTACATTCTGTCCTGCTTTAGAGAAAACTTGTGCTAAATGTTTTAAAAAAGGGCATTTTGCCAGTGTTTGTAGATCTAATAAGAAACCTTCTACTAATTCTAAAGCGTCCACTAATTCTAGGTGGTCTTCTCACAAGAAGGTGCTCAACATCGAGCAGCCCACCGCTGAATCATCTTCAAGTGATGAAGATCAAATTTGTTTAATCACTGAATCATCCCAAACCAGTAATGTTGTGTCAGCTGTTTTGCAAGGAACAAAACGTCCTTTGTGTGTTCTATCTGTTAATGGTAAAGATGTTAACATGTTAGCTGACTCTGGGTCCCCGTTTACCATTATCAGTGATAAAATATGGGAAGATCTTTTTCAAGGATTAAATTGGAATCATTCAAATGTTCGTCCTGTTGGCTATGGTGGTAAGACTATTCAGGTGTTAGGTGAATTTCAAGCCAACTTATGTTTTAAGGGTAACAGTGCACAAGGTGTCATTTACGTGGCTAAGGATGATACTTGTTTACTAGGATGGCATGACCAAGGCAATTTGGGCATCATCTTAGATCCCAATGACCCTCACCAGGTCATATTGAAGAAAGATTTAATTCAAATTCAAGCTGTCAAAGAAGACTCATGGGGATCCAGGTTTCCTAAAATCTTTAGTAATAAATTGGGTCTTTTTAAAGGATTTAAACATAAAATCACATTGTTTGTTAATGCCAAAGCAGTTGTACACAAAGTTCGTAGAGTCCCTTTAGCCTTACGTGATGCACTTAAGGAAGAACTAAGCAAGTTGTGTTCTAGTAATGTAATAGAACCTATCGAATCCTCTGATTGGGTGTCCCCTATTGTTTTGGCCCGCAAGGCCAATGGATCGTTGCGCATGTGTGTTGATCTCCGCGATTTAAATTGTAATATCTGGATAGATCAACATCCCTTGCCCAACATCACTGAAATGACCTCTACGTTGAAAGATGGTAAGTGGTTTAGTCTACTCGACATGACCTCGGCCTACCATCAAATTGATTTGCATCCTGATTCTAGGCATTACACCGCGTTCATCACCCCTGAAGGTTTATATCAATTCAAACGTATGCCCTTTGGACTTGCTTCCGCGTCGGCAGTATTTCAAAGAATTGTTGAAAGCATGTTCAAGGGTGTACCTGGGGTGGTGGCCTTTCAAGATGATGTATTAGTTTATGGTTCCAGTCAGGATCAGCATAATGAGAGGTTAAACAATGTTCTTTCTATTTTACAAGAAAAGGGAGTCACATTGAGCCTTGAGAAATGTAAACTTAATGTATCTTCTGTGGATTATTTGGGATACAAGATATCTGCTGCAGGTGTTGAGCCAAAGGTCTAATTAGTTAGAGCTATTGAAGATTTTTGTGCTCCTAAGGATAAAGATCAGTTAAGGTCCTTCATGGGGCTCATTGAGTTTTACGCAAGATTTGTACCCAATTGTTCAAGAAAGACCTTTCACATGAGAAATCTCCTTAAAAAGAATTTTGTTTTTAAATGGAGTTCTGAATGTATTGATGAATTCCAATTAATCAAGAAAGAAATTGCTCATGCCATTCCACTCAAGCCTTTCGATATCAATGACCACACCATAATTATGACTGATGCCAGCCAGAAGGGTCTAGGAGCTGTGCTTATGCAACATAGAAATGGTAGAGACGAAGTGGTGGCTTTCGCTTCTAGAAGCCTCAGGGGTGCCGAGGCTACCTATTCTGTAATAGAACGAGTTAGCTTGTTGGTGGGGCATTGTCCATTTTAAGCAATATTTATGGGGGTCAAAATTCACTGTAAGAGTAGACCACAAACCTTTGGTCCAGTTATTCACTACCAAGGGTGGAGATAAGGCTACTCCTCGCATTGCCAAATGGCAATACAGACTTTTAGACCATAATTTTGATGTTGAGTATATTCCGGGGATACGGAATATTCTTGCTGATTGTCTGTCCAGATTGCCCTGCAATACACATGTGGTGTGTGATGATGATGAGAGGAACTTGGATTCTGATGTTTTCTGTTATGCTGTATCTTTTCATAATGCTGCTGTTTCGGAACAGGAATGGAGAGATGCATATGATTCTGACACAGATATCAAGAAACTTATGGGTGTGGTTCACACTGGTTGGACTAGGGACTGTTCTCAAGACCATGATCTTCGCAAATTTAAGCACATATTTGATGAGCTTTCTGTTGAGAATGGTCTTTTGTATCGTTGTTCTTTGCTTGTAGTTCCTGTAGGGATGAGGGACAAGATTCTTAATCTAGTTCATGAAGGCATATTGGTATGCGTGCAATGAAAAGAAGAATTAGAGAACATTTTTGGTGGCCTGGGCTAGATAAGCAAGTTGAACATTTCGTGAGAGATTGTATGTCCTGTGCTGTGAGTGATAAATCTCAAGTGACAGTTCCTAGTCCAGTTCAAGCTGTGAGCGTCCCTTCCAAACCCTGGTCGAAACTTGCCATCGATATCATTGGTCCTTTAATTTTGTCTGAGAATGGTGTCCAAGAGTATGGTATAGTGCTAATGGATTACCATAGTCGGTGGCCAGAATTAAAATTTGTTAAAACTCCCACTACTGTTTGTGTGGTGGATTTCCTTGAATTTCTGTTTGCCAGAGAAGGTATTCCCGATGAAATTGTCTCTGACAATGGTTGCCAATTTACCTCCTCAGAATTTGGGAAATTTTTAGATTTCATGGGAATTAGACACACTAGAACCTCACTTTATCACCCTAGAAGCAATGGTCTCGTTGAGAGGTTCAATAGGGTAGTGAAGGACAACATACAGTTATCAAAGGCCAGTGGTCTAAATTGTAAAAATGAACTCAAAAATCTATTGTGGGCTGTGCGCACTACTCCCAACGCTGATACTGATGTCTCTCTGATTATTTTCTTAAGGGGGCGCCTTCCTGCTTCGAAGTTGTTGAGGGAGTGGATGGGTGCGTTTAAACTTCCTTCCACTAAGATAAAAGAGGTAAACAAAAATAGAGTGACGGCTCAAAGCAGGTACGTCCAACATGCTTCTAGATTGTTGAAAGTGAAGGTGGGTGATCAGGTCAGAATCAAAAGTTCTCGGATTATGCCCAAGGGTGAATCCAAATTTTCTGATCTCAAAACCATCGTGAGAGTTAACAAGAGTGCTGTACAATTGGAAGATGGGAAGTGGTGGAACAAGAACAAAATTTCTGTTTCCAAATCATCCCATGTTTTGACACCTGATAGCATCAAGATTCCAATAACCGTTTTCCTTCTTCCAGAGCATCCAGATTACCAAACAAATTTCAGGACTATGAAATGTACTAGTATGCGGAACTATTTGAAGTCTATTCTATGTCACCATGTCTATGCAGCAGTACCTATGTACTATATTTTGGTGTTTATTTTCCATTATTGTTGTTTTTGTATTCTTGTTATGCATTTATTATGTATTTTTTGCTTTAGTATTTTGATGTTAGTTTTCGCTCTTATCCTTATAAGGGGGAAGATGTGTTGGGTTCATATGTTACTTTCTGTGTATGCCAAATCTCGTGCTTCCAAGAATTCAAATTCTTCTGGGTTCCAGAACTGTGCTTCAAGAGTGGCAGTTACCGGAGCATTGGTGTGGTGCGGTCCAGTCTGTCCCTTGCTCTGTCTTGGTGGCAATAAAGCTTTCATCACTTACCTGAAGGTGTCCTGCGACTTCTTTTCAACCAACTCTGCCTCTGAGCGCCGATCCCGACTCGACACTCTTAACGGCTGCAAGTAGCCCTGAATGTGATTCATGTCACATGACATTATATGATTAACTCAATCTAAATGGAGGCGCCGTGCTTCTCAGGGATGACCAGCTCTCTTACTTGATTCCTTGACCTTGCTTCCTACTTTTCCTCACTGTACTTAATATACGCGGTCATCTTAGATTTCCACTCTTTTCCTCTCGCATATGACCCTCACGCTGTGGCCATCTTTGATTTTTCCCTCTACTACTTAATCTCCCCTTGCGGCGGACATCTTAGAGCTACCTGTCTCACTTTACACTGCTCAGACTCATGCTCATTACTGCCCTCACATTGCTCTCACGATTTGGCCATTTTAGTTTTTCCCTCAGGCCCTCACACTGCTTGCACTATATGGCCATCCTAGAGGTCTGCTCAGATCTCTACTCCTTACTTTCTTCACATTGCTCTCTCATCTTGTGGCCATCCTAGACTCTCCCTCAGCTCCTCATTCTCCCAATGCGGCGGCCATCCGAAAACGACCTGACACACGGCACACTGCTTACATTATCTTGCTCTCTACCCTCCTCTCATTGTTCACACTGTATGACCTTCTTAGAACGTCAAATAGCAATATTCTTCCTGGCCTAATATAGACCAACGCTATTGTCCACGTGAGCTCGCCTCTCTCCTAAATCACTACGAAGATCAACCTCCTTCTGGTGCACCACACCCACAACTTGGGTCCTCACACAGCACTCCAATAATCATTGCCAGTGCCTCCTCGAACTCCCTCACCCTCTGCTATTCTACTCCTAGTCTCCTCAACATAGATCCTATGACATCTTAATAAACCATGGCCTCCTATGCACTGTGTACTCCGGACTCCAGTCTTGAGAGGCTAGGTCAGAATAGCTACCTAATCAACTACCCACCCAACCTATCTAAAAATGCAGCCAAATCCCTTAAACACAGACTTCTAAAATCCAACCCAGAAACCATGTTCTCTGACCCATATTTCTGCCAAAAAAAAGGAGCCATCACAAATGATCTGGTCTTTTACACTAAAAGAAGGGCACAGTGGAGAAATGCATTCCACTTACTACTCAGCATCTCCTCCTCTAAGAAAGTCCCACATGGCCTAAGACTCGCTGTAGTCACCTCACCCATATTCAAAGCGACGGCTGCCATATCCATTTATAATAATGGGACTATCCTCATACAAGCCGCAAATCGTAACCTTGAAATCTTTAACGAATGTTTCTACGTCATTAAGAACTCCCTTAACAACAGCGACCCTCTCAAAACCCCAGGGGACTCTAATCCCGCACCCATTCCTCAGGACCACCTTGAAGCCAACATTCTTAACCCCAAACACCATATTATTCCATCTGAGACCTTGAACAACACTATCTTGCCCATTGTCGGCACAAACAATTCCCCCACTAATAATGTCCCTCTCATATCTTCACGGGATGCTAGCCCTTCGCCCACTCCTCAGGCCCCACAAGGAATCCCCCTACATCACCTAAAGATGACTACCATGAACAGCTCACACCCCCCGAACCTAACCCCTCTGCCTCCCAAGCTTCCTAACCACCCCAAAAAATCTGCCCCCCCCACTCCCACCTGGCCAACACCGACAGACCTCCCCCTGCAGGATCGACCCTTCTCCTTACTGTCCTATCTTGTTTTCCTCCACTACTACCACACCCAGGACTGGCCCCTCTCCCTCCCTCCTCCATGATCACTGATACTCAGCCCTATGCGGCTTCTAGACTAAAGGAAATCAACTAGGAGCTTCAAAAACTCAAAACTGACATACAAAAGCTCATTATCATCACCTCAGAGCTGGCCTCAGACTTATCGTCCAACATGGCGCCGCAGCCGAGCCTGCAAATGCACAACCACTATCCTAAGACACCCACTCCTCCATCTGAGAAGAGGAGAGACCCTAAGCAGACATCCCCCGCTGGTCGTGGAATACTACTTCCTATCCGAACGCCCTGTCCAGACCCAATAGATCTAAGAACCACCTTTCTGACCCGGACATTCTCTCCCTTCTTCTAACTTACAACTCCACACAACTAGACATCCCTGACAGAGTTAGACCTATTCAAACAACGCCGCTATACCCTTGTAGAGATCCTAGACATAAGACAGCCATTCCGGAGCCCATTCAAACCATTACATTAAACCCGCATAGAACCCCCACAAATAACTCTAATGCATTAAATACCACAAACCTCATGCAAGTTCACATTGCACACGCTACTCCCACTGACTCCAAAACCCACCTGAAATGCATCCTTCTCAACTGCAGATCCGCTGTAAAACATGCCGCGGACATCGCTGACCTCATCCTTGACCAGGAACTCGACCTCCTGATTCTCACCGAAACTTGGCTTAATGTCTCCTCTGGTCCTGTCCTGGACATCCTAGTACCTCCTAGTCACAATATTATCAGACTTGACAGAACTAAGGGGCATATTTACGTTCCCTGGCGCATCCCTGCATATCAGCAGGGATGCGCCAGGGAAAATGCGTCACGCAAGTTTACCCTTGCGCCACGTCCGATGTGCCGCATTTACAATGCGGCGCATCGTGGCGCAAGGATAAGCAGATGCGTGACGCATCTGCCGGCGGAATGTTGGCGCAGTGCTGAAGTTGTGTCGCAAGCGCGACGCAACTCCAGCACTGTTCCAACCTTCCCTATCCCTAACATGGTGCGCCAATCCTTACGCCTGCTTGAAGCAGGCTTAAGGATTTGACGCACCAGCGTCGGAAAAGTGACTGCGTGAAATCTTGTAGATTTCACTACGTCACTTTGCCGAGGCGTTCCTGCGCCGGAACGCCCCCCCCTGCGCCGGTACGCCCACATGAAACCTGACGCAGGTTTCATGTGGCGCAGGGGTTTACTACGTGACGCATCTCCCTAGATGCGTCACGTTGTAAATATAGCGCAACGCGGCGCATGGTTTGCGTCGCCGCTGCGTCACATGCGTGACGCAACGGCGGCGCAAAAGTGGCGCAAGGGGCTTGTAAATATGCCCCTAAGAGTACAGGTGGAGGTGTTGCCTGTATTTACCATAACAATCTCTCAGCTAAACAGTCGCCCTCCGCATCTCTCTCATCCTGTGAATACCTTAGCATCAACATCTTCAGGCAACAAAGACCCCTATGCAACATACACATCTTCTATCATCCACCAGGAGACAACCTCCTTCTGATCGAACAAACCATGGAAACCATTTAATCCAATCTAGGTCTCCATTGCCCCCAGATCTTCCTGGGAGACTTCAATCTACATTGGAATGACCCGAATGACATGGCCGTGAACAGTCTTAAAAAATTCCTACTTGACCTCAACCTGACTCAATCCTGCGACAGCCCAACACACAACTTGGGCTCGACCCTCGATCTAATCATCTCCAACCCTAATACCATTCAGATTGAATCGATTGTACCATGTGACTGGTCAGATCACCACCTTATCACCTTCCTCATCCTTGAACGTTGGAACACCCAAAGACCACAAACCCAGAAACTGAAACATTGGAAAAGATCGCTGCAAAATGCAAACATGAACGACCTCATATCACACAGCAATCTGTCCCTGCCTCCGCCCACGCTCATGGCAGATGTACATGAACTCACGGAACATTACAACAACTCCATGCTAAAAGTTCTGGATGCAATTGCCCCCCTTCAACTAAAAAGAAAATCCAACAAAGACTCCAAACCTTGGTTCAATGACTGCCTAAACTCAGACAGGCGCAACTTGAGACTAGCGGAACGAGCATGGAGATCGTCTCCATCTACGGAACTCCTTAAACTTTTGAGATTAAGAAGGAGTCTGTACAACAAACGCATAAGATCTGAAAAAGCGACCTTCTTCAGAAGCCAACTGGACAAAGCCAGAAACCGCCCCAAAATGCTGTTTGAGTTGATCAAGCGGCAATCCAACAACACACCCACTCAATCGCCTATCACCGCCAGTCCCCAACCTAATTGCGAGGACTTTGCCGCCTTCTTCCTTGAAAAATCCAACAAAATTGAATCTGATCTAAGGTCTGCCTTGCTCAAGTTATCATCCTTACCAGACTCCCACCTAACTCCCCAGCCCCTTCTTCCTACCTACCACACCCCTAAAAATAATGCTCATTGGAATCAATTCTCAACCTTCAATGACACGTCCATTCTCAACATTCTCTCTACCCTGAAACCCTCTAATCACTACAACGATCCCCTTCCCTCATATTTCTTCAAAGAAATGATAAGACCTCTAGTTCCGCTCTGGACCAAGATTGTCAATGCCTCCCTACTTCAAGATGAGATCCCTTACTGCCTAAAGACCGGGCTAGTTCTCCCCATTCTCAAAAAACCTACGGCCGACCCTGAGGATCTGAATAACTTTCGACCAATCACTAACACCCCTATTATGGCAAAGCTCATTGAGAAATGTGAACAGGTACAACTATGTAACCACATTGAGGAATTCCAGTTACTAGATCAATTCCAATCGGGCTTTCGTCAAGGTCACAGCACCGAAACAGCCATCACTCATATTGTTGATGACGCTCTTACATTGCTCGACCGGAACGAATCCTGCCTATTAATCCTACTCGACCTCTCATCAACCTTTGATACGGTCAAACATGACAATCTCCTGAGCCTTCTAGAACATAGGATGGGGCTCTCTGGCTCAGTACTAAAATGGTTTGCCTCCTATCTCCATAACAGAACACAGAGAATTAAATTCAATCAATCCCTCTCCCATCCCAGTCCTTGCACCCTGGGGGTGCCCCAAGGCTCCTCGCTTTCACCCACACTTTTTAACCTATTCATTGAACCCCTCACTGAAATCCTCAAAGCATCTACCATCCAATACCATATGTATGCAGACGACACCCAGTTGTACATGAAAATCTCCTCGCCTGACGATATCAAGACACTCAACGGAACCTTATTCAAAACCCTTAATTGGCTAACCCTCAATCATCTCAAACTGAACGCCCTCAAAACGAAATTCCTCCTTATTTCCCTGCCCAAACAAGCTCCCATCATTGAGGAATATCTGAAAAATCTTTCCGCTCTCAACTGCACACCACATATCATAGACTCTACGAAATCCCTGGGAATAGTGCTGGATAGGAACTTGAACATGCAGGATCACATCAGCGCATCTACCACAGGAGCGAACTTCAAACTGAGCATTCTAAGGAAACTAAAACCTTTCCTTCCCCCTGATGACTTCAAGCCCGCAGGACAAGCATTAGTCATCTCACGGCTGGAATATGGCAGTGCAACTATTTGTGGTCTTCCAAGGTACAGACTGGCCCCCCTCAGGGCCTCATTGAATGCGGTCGCCAGGCTCATCACAGGTTCCAGGAAGAGCAATCACATCTCCCCGGACTTGAAATCTCTCAATTGGTTACCTTTCGAAGCCAGGATACACCTAAAACTTGCCTGCATGACCCACTAAGCCCTTCACTTCAACACTCCTCTCTACCTCGCAGAAAAACTTGAGTTATCGGGTGGTGCCTGTACCTCCAGGAGCTCCAGCACCCTGTTACTTAAAATGAAAACTTACAACCGTTCCATCTCGGAAATCGCCCCAAGAATTTGGAACTCACTGCCTTCGGAAATGAGACTGATTCCGTCAACAGTGTCCTTCAAAAAGGAAGTGAAAGCACTACTGATGAATACTTGCCTGTCCTGAAGTTTAGCCGGGGTCCTTAGTCTCTGCAACTGGATACGGATGGGTCCTTCCTAGCCCATCGATCGGCTACTCCTCATCTACTATCACGATGACTCTTTCGCCTTATTCTACTGCCTAATTATTTTGCCCTCTATTGTGTTGTTACGTAACTATTGTTATCTTT
This sequence comes from Calotriton arnoldi, assembly GCA_963921515.1. NCBI lineage: Eukaryota > Metazoa > Chordata > Amphibia > Caudata > Salamandridae > Calotriton > Calotriton arnoldi. Next base: position 494,935 of record CAWUFW010008631.1, on the reverse strand, counting down.
GTCTATTGCTATGTTCTTCCACGATTGCCTCCCATTATAGGTTGTCGCATCTCTCTGTAAAGCGCTCTGATACCCTCTTGGGTCATGTTCGCGCTATACAAAACTATTTAAATAAATAAAATAAAAATAAATAAACATATCTGGCCCAGATGCTTTAGAGGCATGACACGATTTTTTAGCAACCATAGGCACTGAGCTCAAATTTCATGTCACTAACACTGTCTGTCCCAGCACTAAGCAAAGGGGCCCCACTTCCCCTTTCTGATACATCTACACATGAATATATGTTACCAAAGTAAGAGACCCATTCCTGGGGTTGAACAAAACATTACACCTCCCTTTTGGTGCCAGTGGCACTGTCCGAGGCGATTTTCCAAAAGGATCTGGTATCCTTTGTTATCATAGCAGTATACATGTTATCCCACAATTTACTTTCCCACTCTCTTTTTGCTTTATCTTATTCTCTTCTATAGACAGCTCTATGTTTTACCTAGTCGTCCCTACATTTTGATCTGATTGCCCTCACCAGATCCCCTTTAGCTGCCCTGCAGGCTTTGTTGTACCAGGCCAACTCTTTGTCCCTAGTGGGGCCAACTCTTTTATTCTGGGCTAGGAGATCAGTCAATCTACTATAAAGAGCGGTATGAATTCTCGGCACATCCTTTTGCAACTCTTATGGGGGGAGGTTGTGGATCTTTTCGGTTTCAGATTTTACCATGTTGAGTGCATTTTCCAGGGCCCCCGGATGCTTGGATACCCACTCCCACTTAATATTTTTCCCCATTCTTTGTCTGAAGGATATCACCTACGGCCCTATTTGCCTTGTCTAAATTTCTCAATATCAAGACACCCTCTAAGGACAAGGTAAGGGCATTATGGTCACTGTCACCCGCTCTATTTAGGGTGCCCATTGTAATGTCCATTTTTTCTGTCCATGCTGGCGGTGAGGGATAGAAACAAATACCCTGGGAGAAAACTCCTAGGCTGTGGAGTTCATTAGTTTTTCTGTTTTTCAGAAATAAACTCCAGCTTTCTGAAAAACCAAAGAAGTTAAAAGTTTGTTAACAGCCATAAAAACCTAAGGAAGGTGTCCATCAAACTTTTTGTACCTTGAAGCGAACCACCATGAATGCAGACCCTTACAAGGTACAGAAATGACCACTGAGATGCCGGTCATCTCTAAATTTGACAGATGGAGTACTGTTGGGATGGTAAATGTAATGTCCTCTGACATCCAGACGGCTGGTACTCTGTCTTTCAATCTAAAAAATCCGGCCTTAAGTTCTGCTTCATTGAGCACCTTGGAAGCACTGCTCAAAAGTATGCAAGCAAATTCCGAAGATATGGAGGACTGATTTTGCATACATAACATCACATTGTTTGGAATGTCAGAGATGACACTTCTTGATAGCATAGACCTTTTATATTGCACTACTGGACTGTTGTTCAACTATCCAGAATTAGGTTGCATGTTTCCACATTGGCTTGCTAATGATCAAGGTGCTGGGTACACTATGTATCTGACAATGTCCCATATCATCGTAAGGAAGATGACATTTTTTATATCACCTGAAGTGGCAGTGGTCTACGTGGTGTGAAATGTTTATTGTTGATCTGGTTCATCCATCTAAGCCACATGCTCATCACCTCATTGGAACTAGGGGTGGGCGGAACTCATGAAGTTTCACTCCATGGAATTCCACAGTTACAGAAAAACTCAACGAGATTCTGTCGAGTTCTGCGAGATTCCACGGAGTTCCGTGAGTCAGCGGAAATCCGTACATTGTGCTGCTCGCGCTGATTTTTAGCACCGAAAGCTTGTTCCGCGCTGATTTTGCCAGAAGGTGCTGCTTCTTTGCTGCTGCTCGAGTAGATTTTCTACTTGAGCGGCAGCTTTCTCAACGTGAATGGTCGCGACTGTCCATGAGTGTTGAGAAAATCTCACTGGGTGCCGTTCTAGAGCCTGAAAATCACTTAAGTAGACTCAAATTCTCGTACGCCGACTTAACGTTCACGAGCCGCGTGCTAGAAAAAACTCTGCCACACAGTTATGTGGCGGAGTTGTGCTGGAACTCCATGTTACAAGTGTAACATGGAGTGGGCAAAACTCCACAAACTCTGCCGGTGAGAAGAATTTATCACCCACCCCTAATTGGAACCCAATTAGCCAAACCACACAGCCTGCCTAGTCTACTGAATCCTAAATTAAATTGCTTTAGGCAGCACCCTCTGAAGTACGAGTTGTAACTAAAGACTCTGTCACAGTACATATGGTTTCAATAACAAATGTATGCTTCAAGTTTCATTGGGTTGCCAAAAGTTCTACTGCACTGGTGTATTCTCAGCCACTGTGTTATCTTTACATTAGTAAGGTTAAGAGTCATGGCGGAGAGGAGGGAATGTCTCACTAGTTTGGTATTGTCAGTGTAAATGGAAGAAGGGTGTTGAAGGGGTCAAGAAAAACAGAGAAATGCAAACAACTATGGTGCCTGTGATACGCAAATATTTTTTTTCACCAGACTCTATAACTATATTTGACAGTGCAAATGCAGCCCAAATGTCTACCTCTCATATCTGACTGTTGTCTCTGGAGGTTTTCTTGCATGATGTGCCATTTCCTGTATAGTTAACTGGTTACACAGTAGACATGTTTATCCACTTCCCAGTTCCTTTTTCACATTTCATTCGGCAAATAACAAGAGGTTAAGTAAATCTGAGACTGAATAAAGGGATGCTATGCTCTAAACGTTTTGCAGAATTTATTAAGAGAGTTTAGCCTCGATCATTAAAGCATCACTGAATTCCTATGATAAACAAACTCATTTTTTTGTGAATGCAATATTTTTATGCTCAATAGATATTACATGACTCTAGAGGGAGAAGGCTCTAAAGAACCTCCATGGTATGGTATCATGAGATCTTCCGACAATATTATCTCTGATCCTACAATGGAAGCAAATTGCTGTGGATAGAGCTTCTCCTGAGCTGATGGGGACGAGATTTGTCACTATACAATTTTAGAAAGGTCTTTATGATCTGGAATGTGGCTTGTTCAAGACTTGTACAGAAATTGCATGTGGGCCTGCTTAAATATTCATACTGTATATTAAATTTAATAGATCCATTTCAAACAGTGAATGCCAGGACTTGGACAGACTGCCTCTACAGTGCTCTGCACGTTATACAGCTTATGTCCTAGTCTACACATATTTGCTATTTTTGACCCAGTTTTATCCACCTAAATCCATCAGCTTCTCCTTACCTGGTGGTCCTACACCTTAATCTGCCTCCTTCCCCAAAGAAAACCACCAATTCTAGGATATTTGAAATAAGGATTTTATTCAAATGCCAAGCAGTGCAAGGCATCTCAGGAGCCAGTGCTGTTACTCAATGCGTAGCTCATCCCTAGATATAATATTGCCAAGTGGACTTGCGAGTGGTAGATCGTTCATAAGCGTGGAAGCACCAGCATGAAGACAGTGGGGCTGAAGGAGCTGCAGGGCGGACCTTCTCCTAGGTGTGAATCTTCAGTAATTTAGACGGTATTCGCAGATATAGGCTTGCTTCGTGTAACAAGGTAGGTCATTCCATTTCCCGTTACCTGAAAAATAGGAATTGCAACGTCAAGAGTGTAACAAACTTTAAGCAACGGATGTGTGGGATTGGTGAGGATATGGAGATTTTTAGAAGAGTTAGGTAGAGAGGACCAGAACCTGAGAGGACATCTTGCAGCATTTACATCTGCATGAGTGAGAAAGGAGTGAAGGCATTACCCACTCTCTCTGTAGAGCAGCATGAGGGGACAATAGCAGAACATGATTTACCCTAAGACCTGGGGCAGCAACAGGGGGTTGAATAGCAATAAGCAAGTAAGAGCAGGCCTGGAGACCATGAAGTACCTGTGTGTCATAGTACAGTGGATCTAATTTTCTAACATGCAATCTATAGAAATATTACTCAAGTGGAATTAAAGATATTGACAGTCAGTCGTCAGGCCTGATGATGTGCTCTATCGTCTAGAGCACACTGCCTGAAAAAAATGGAAAAACAAAGCTGTTCATAGGAACCAAAATTCCTACAAATGCATCCATGTGCAAAAGGAACTTCTGAAGGCATCAAAGCAAAACTGACTTTTTAAGTCTGCAGTGCACCTTCCACTCAAGCCAGAAGCTCTCAAATAAGTGCTGTTATGTGGTTGGCTGCATTTAGATAGGGTGAGCCATGCGCTGGTCTCTGAAGAGAGTAGAGCAGTGCTTGTAGGCACTGGCAGTCGGGTAGTCCCTGCAGGCCCTCTGTCCTGCTATACAATGCTTGGGTAGCAAGGACCTGACATCACCCAAGAATGAAAGAATGGCCCTGATAGGTCAGGACCCACAGGCTGATAGGAAAATACAGACCTGATGGCCGGCATCCAGGCGCTGGCTGCCAGACACTAGTCCCAGAAAGTCACCAGCTGAAAGAGCCCCTGATGTTGTCAGTCATGAAGCCCTTCTACAAAAGGGATCTAATTTCAGAAGGTGAAGAGGGGTTTCAGGCCAGGCTTAAAGTTTCTTCGTGGGTAGTAAGTTGGCAATATGCAGCGAATCACTACTAATGACAAAGTACCTTGTGAGTGAGTTAAAGTTAAAGGCCATTAGGGAGGAAATGGGCCACAAATCCTTGCGGGATTTTCTAATCATAGGCACCAAGCTTCACAGGCCTTCACATACCATGTGTCCTTCCACTCGCCTTTGCACTTCCAAGCTAGAGATCATAGGCTTAGATCGACAGGTAGGTGGACCACAGAAGGATGTTAGGTGACTCTTAATCACACGCATACTGTTCACACCCGCCCAGATTATTCTGCAACAGGTCTCCATTCAGGGAGGATTGAGATGCTCAAGTCCTAGGCGAAGTGAAGGAAGAGATGGAGCACTTCGCCATACTAATATTTGATGTTAGTATCACTTTTAATTTGTCCTCTCCCAGAGGTAGAAGATTGGGAGTCTTGGTTCCAGGGGATACGGTCTCATCCCTCTTCCACGGCTGACAGCTGCCACCTCAGTTCTTACTAGGAGTGGGCCTTGGGGGCTGTGCCCAAGAGGTCACTCTCCCTGCCTTAGAGGAGAGGATCCCTGCTGATATTTGCTTCTATTGCTGAACTGACTCCTTCAGTCAGTCACTGATGGTAGCCCATCTGCTCCAGGGAATCTTCTCTTTGGCCCATTCGGATGTTCCCACTGTCTGAAGCCGACCGCCAGGTGCAGATGTTCCCTGCCTGGGTCTCCTGCAGGCCTGGGCAGGAAACCAACCAAGGCCACCACGTGCAGGGAGAAGTCTGCCTGTGCTTCAGGGCCATATGCTTTTATTTTCCCCCAGGTCCTCCTAATTACACTCAGGCCTCTATGATGCAGCGGTCACCCCAGCATTTATTTTTAACAAAAGTATTTCCGCCATGTTGGCGAAAAGAACACATCCGAAGCAGTGCTTGACCCTACTAGGGATGACGGGCTGGGCCTCCATCACTCCAGCATCCTCCAAATTACGAGGCAGGGCCTCCGTCATCGGGTATCCTCAGGGTTAGAGGAGGCAGGGCCTCCATCACCTGGGTATCCTCAGAGCTAAGAGGGAGGGCCTCTGTTGCCATGGTGTCCTCAGGGTCAGGGGAGGCAGGGCCTCCATCGCTACAGGATCCTCAGGGTCAGGGGAGGCAGGGCCTCCATCGCCCTGGTATCCTCAGGGTCAGGGTATCCTCAGCAGACTGTCCACTAGGGATTAAATGGTGAAACTGAGCAAGAAATCTAAAGTGAAGGAAAGGATGTTGAATCAAATGGCAGTATTTAAAAGAGATTTTATATGATATGTTTTATATAATATGTTGTTATCGCAAGACCCAGGTGACCTAGATCCACTCTTAAGATCTTTAAAATCCATCAACTTATCCCATTATTCCATAACTAACAGCTATCAGCTGCTGAAAACCAACAACAGTTTCCCCACAACCAAATATTACAAAATGTAAACGGGTACTGTGTTTGGTAAAAAAATCTGTTCTTCGTCTCACATTGTACCTGCCCTAATCCACTTATTCTGCACACTCATCTGTCGTTAGAGGTGCTGTAGAGGGTTCAGGGATGGAAGCCAATCAAAGCCATGCAGCAGTACCTCCCCCTGTACTGGTAGCACCAACTCAAGACCACAGGGGGAGGTCATAGGTCACTTAATGGGAAACCCAGGTGACGCATGCACCAGACTCCTTCAGAGGAAGGGCAAGCATCAGCAGTGAAGTCACATCTCGAAATCTCCATCATTAAACCTCCTGTTCCTCTTTCTCTGGGATGTGGGTATGGGTCACTCTACTGAAATACCATCATTAATTCGCTTATAATATACTACCCTAAAGCTTGTGAACTAATGTCAGACTGTGGGGTGTTTCTCTTTGCTCTTACCGAACATCTCCATACAGAATTCTTTTGCAAGCAAGTTGGGCTCGCCAGTTGACCAGTTCTTGTAGTCCATTTCACTCCCGTCTGTCCAAACATAGCTTCTAGCCTGGGTACAGAAAGAGGAGGAGACAAGAGGCTTAGAGCAGAGGTGCAGGGAGGTCAGAGGCAGAAACACTGGTGGGAGAAGGTGAATTTCAAAGGCACACATAAAGATAGTGTAGTGATAGACCTGGTCCTTCATTTATGTTTATGTTTTTAGCTGTTGGTCTCCATTTTCATTCTCTGCCTCACACTATGTTTATAAGTGTTGGCATTTGATGAGGCTTACGCTCAGCATTCCTTCTCCATGGCACCCTACTACAGCTGAGTCAGCTCCTGCTTGTATTCCTTGGAGGCAGGACATGCAGGACGTGGACTCCTGTAAATCTGATATTAAACATAAACGCTACTACAGCTGATGTCTCTGTGTTTTACCACAACATCATTGGCGACGAGGATGGGATTCACCACAACAGATAGCTTTGGAGACAAAGCCTGTTGCAGTGACTTTGAGGTCAACTGCAATCAAGAGCAAAGGCATTAGTTCCAGAGGTGTCTCTTTCCACCCAGTAGTCATCCATGTGTGAGTTTTGTTGCTAAAGTGAGTCTCACATGGAAGGTACCCTGGGCTCGCTGACCAGGAGGCCCTATGGATGGTGCAGGACAATGATTTAAGTTCCTATAGTCACACATGAGCAGCACGCGAGGCTGCTCTTGCACATGTGAGAACAACACTGACCCAAAGATAGATGTATGATGACTAAGGGGGTAGATAGTGCCTCAGTCAGAGCTACAAAGGAGAGGTGGTGAGTCCACAGGGGGTCCGCAGCATGTTCTAGTGAAATGAAAAGATGATGTCACATCCTGGTCGAAATAGATGCTCAATTTTTTCCGAGAGCACTGTCTCCTGGGTAAAAATCAGACAACTGACTTTAGAATTGTTGAAAAAACTCTTGGAAAACTAGTGGATAGATTCAAGCAACAGTTGCTTTAGCCAAGGGCCATTAGTGTTGTTGTCATTGTGGTTCTGTGCAAAATAGTAAGTATTAAAGGGCGGGCTACTGTGGATGGTGGTTAGAAGAGCAGCACAACCATAAAGAAATATACTCTCATTGCTGCTTTCTAATCTTTTTCCAGAAGCTTTCTGCTGAGGTATCTCACTCCTCAACTTGACATAAGTGAAAACACACTGCAAATAATGGTCAGTCCTTACATCCTAAAACTAGCGCTGGTCCATCAAATGTATTTCAAATATGGGATGAAATGGGTACAAAGATGCGAGTAACCGACAATGCATTGTCTTGTTGCCGGTTATCATGCCGTCGGAAATCCTTTACGCTGGAGAATAGTTGACCTCTTGAAATTTAAAGAGCAGTGCGCCTTCTGGGACTCCTTATTTTCGGACTCCCTCATTATATTGAATCAATCTAAAGGAATATTTCCTAAAGACCTTTTTATAAGTTGTCTTGACCATATCAGGAGACGTACGATCTTGATTTTGAAACGGTACACCGTGATAACAATTGGATCTGTGACTGGGTTGTGTACGTCCTGTTTATATTATCAATAAGCCCTGACGAAGTTCCCGTGGCACTAGGGAACTAAACGCGTTGGCTGTGTGCCGGTTTTAACCAAACCACGTAAATAAAGAGACGAATTTTTGGATAATACATGTTTCCTGATTGATTTCACTTAGAGTGCACCTTCCTTTCTTATGGACTCCCCCTATAAAAGTGACAGCTTGGACAGTTCCAGGCCACCCAAAGCAGTAATAATGGCCTGGACGCTCCAGATTTATTTTGTATATGTCCATTTGATTGTTAAACTGATGTGCTCCATACAGAGGTAGGTCCATCTGGTGGACGGTCATAAGTATGGGCCAGTGATAACAATTAAGTGATGGTGCTGAGCACCGGAAAACACCGGCACAAATTAAGCTCTAGTCACTGATCATAGCTTTGTCATTGGCTAGGTTCACACTATACATATACCACATATACATATATACTCGCATACATGCTGGTAAAGCGTTCCATAAGACGTGTCACTTAAGGCCTTTCCTACCAAGTTACACCCTGGGCTCTGAGGCAGCAGAGATAGCTGCCTGCTAAGATTGGGTCCCTTGCTCACTTTGCCACTGGATTCAAGCTAGCCTGGCTGATGAAGGGTGTTACCCAGAAACCGGTCCCAGGATGCTTGTTTCCGGTTCAGGGAAGACCTGGCTTGGCAGTTCGGGCTGGACTGTTCCCATGAGGCACAGGGTCAAGACTGATTTGCATATAGCTGGGTCTGAACTGAGGTGGCGAAGTGAGCTAAAGAATGATGATGGATTCAACCCAGATCTGTGACTGGGGGTGAGTGTCTGAAAAGTTTCAGCGCTCCGTCCATCATCTCCTTGTGTTTGCTTTGTTTGCCCTAAGTTGGCAGGGTATGCCCAGACGTGGGTCCCTTGCTCACTTTGCCACTGGATTCAAGCTAGCCTGGCTGATGAGGGCTGTTAGCCCGAAACCGCTCCCAGGATGCTTATTTCCGGTCCAAGGAAGACATGGCATGGCAGTTCGGGTTGGACTGTTCCCATGAGGCACAGGATCAAGACTGATTTGCATATAGCTGGGTCTGAACTGAGGTGGCGAAGTGAGCTAAAGAACGATGATGGATTCAACCAAGATCTGTGTCTGAGGGTGAGTGTCTGAAAAGTTTCAGCGCTCCGTCCATCATCTCCATGTGTTTGCTTTGCTAAGATTAGTGGGCCGCGACACCAGAGTTCGAAGTGAGCAGGAACTAATGGGAATTGAGTTCGACCACTTTTGATTCTTCACTTCTGTAGTTACACTGTTTTGTATCACCATTTTCATAGTTTTTTTCTTGTCAAAATATATTTCTTTTTATTTTCCAAATGTATTTAACAATCGCTAAAGGGACATGTTTCACATTTGCTTCTGGGGCTAAATTACATAAAGGGCTCCAAGTACACAATGTCTGTGTGTACCCACTTTCTGTGCCGACCCTTCTGTATTAAAGATCGCACATCTAGCTACGCCTTGGCCCTAAGGGGGCATTCCCTCATTCCTTCATTTGCATGAGGGGGTGGCACCATGCAAATAAGGGAAAACTTTGCCTTTGCCCCTGTGCCATACTATGAAAGAGGGTGGCGAGGCAAAGAAGCTGTCCGGAGGCGCACTGAATATGGGCCAGAAGGAGGTGGTGCACAGTCAGTGCGCCTCCTGAGGCTGCTCCTTGAAAGGGGATAGACCTATGGACCCCCTCAGATACCCCTCAGGCACTCATTGCACACGCCTGCAGAGGGAACTCTGCCCCCCTCTGAAGTGCAGGCCGGTTGCCACCTTCACTGTGAAACGGGAACCCGCGGCTTCAAACAGCTGGTCTGCCTTTCACTAATTCACTATTCCCAGTGCAGGCCTTTCACTAATTCACTATTCCCAGTGCAGGCCTTTCACTAATTCACTATTCCCAGTGCAGGCCTTTCACTAATTCACTATTCCCAGTGCAGGCCTTTCACTAATTCACTATTCCCAGTGCAGGCGTGAGTTCAGGGCTGCCCTGATGCTCTGAAGAGAATTTAAATGCTACATGTTTTAGCTAATCTATTCTTTCTCTTAACATAGTCTTCTTTCTCATGACTCATATTTCAACAACATTTATTTTGTTCTATTTCAACGTCTGTGTGAAACCGACTCTAGAATGATCTCCCTTGTTCCTGCGCCTGTTCTCTTCCGAGACCTAGTCCTGCCCTCCCCACCAACCTACCATCATTTTCACTACTATGTCTGTAAATATTTCTGTTCATCCACCGCATCACTACTTCCTTACTGAGGGGCCTGTTTTTTTTTCTTTCTTTTTTTTAAGCAATCGCTCAAATCTATGCCTGGCAAAAGTCATTAATTCTTCACCTATAACTCAGCAAATCCACTAAGTTAGAAAGTCAAAGTTATACATTTATAATTTATGCAAGTATTCAGCAATTATGAATGAGGAGGGTGTAAACAAGTGTGAAGGAGTTGTAGTCCAAGGGGCATAATCTTAAAAAAGGGGGTGTCAGCAGAACGGGGCAAATGTTGTTACTGCCTACAATGTAAAAGCTTTCAAGTGTATTACCAAGTGTTGGGATGTAATGGGAATCACTTTGGAAACATCTAACTCAAAGAATTTGAAACATAGGTCCAACGCAGCCAGGGTATGTATGTATGTATGTATGTATGTATGTATGTATGTATGTATGTATGTATGTATGAATGTACATGCATATGGTATTTCTATAGCCCAACCAAGTCAAAAAGGCAGTGGAGCGCTTTAAATGGGGTATACTTAAGGTTGTGTGAAAAATGGGTTGAAATGCATCAGTCACTTTGCATGGGAGGGAGAGGGATATAAAGAAACATTGTTATTGATAATTATTGCAAACAAGAAGAAAGAAAGCAATTTAAAAGGTAGTACTTTCCTAACCCTATGCACGTATCGTTTGTGAAAAATCAAAATGAATCTTTCTTCAAGTTACTATCAGTGTTTTTGGTGAATAACCTATTTCCACCTGCTTTGTTCAAAGTAGGAGGTACCTTTGCGTAGGTGATATACAAAAGGAATGGTTCACTTTAGGTTAAAAGACATAACGTTTGCATGGACATGAATTTCACATGCTGCAGTTTATAGATGTTTTCCTTTGTGAATTGGCCCCAAATCGTCTTCCAAGAGTGACATATAGACCAAAGAGGTCTTTCAGTAATCTCAAACTCCCCCTTCTACAGGTGTCACTACCTTTCTCCTCGTGCTCATTTACATATACCTCATGAAGGTAGAGTCCGCCAACCCAGGCTCGCTGAGCATTGGCATGGGTCATCTTCGCCAGCTGTTTGTTGTCTGAATAGGAATGAATGGAAGCTAGGCGCCCACCACGGATGACCTTCCTGCAGTACATCTGGTGAAGAAATGGAGAAGTAAGCAGAAATGGAGAAAATGTGACCCGCACATTTCCATTATAGCAAACCATGCATGATAGACATCAGTCCATAACTGACCTCACTGAAACTCCATAAATGCCATGGAACATCTATTATATAAAGCAGGATGCCTATATTTTGCCTCATACTCTCCTAGCTGTAAACACTCCTTTAGATAGTTTACAGGAACATGGCTACATCCGGTGGTGGGATCAGAAACTGCTTATGTTATTACAAAGGGCACAGTACTCGCGCACCCACTGTCGCACTGCGGTATGGGAAGACATCCCTCACAGTAAAACACTTGTTCCTTCGTTATCCATGTTAACCTCTTTATCCACTTAATTCCACCATTTCTTATTCCTTGCTTCTTCCAAATTAATGTAATCACTACGGAGACAGCAAGATTTTCCTTCATTTATTTTTTATGACTCTTTTCTTATGCCTCCTGCATACCCATCCAGGTTTTTTACAGTGACACGTAAAGGTCAATCTTGCATCCAGAGTAGGCTCTTTCACTTATACCCAATGCATTTCGAGCCCAGAGGCTCTTCGTCAGGGGTCTCTGTAACAGATAAAAAAACAGCTAAGCTGACTGCTCAATGTTTCCCATCAACCTAACAAACAATACTATGACTTATCTGTCTGCGCTAAAGTCATGCATTGCTGCAGTCGTGCCACAACCATGACGCAACTCCAGCAATGCATGGGGCCAGCCCATCCCTGTGGCACAGCATCACCCTCATGCCTGCCATCAGGCAGGTGGAAGGTACTGACGCAGTGCCGTTCATGAGGGGTGCCCGAATGTCTGCGATGTTGGAGATCCATCGGTGGTGGTTGCGCGCTGTGGTGTCATCGTTTGGAAGCATTGGTGGAGTGTTGGTGCGGAGGGAGTCGACGAGACGTTCTGCGGTGGCCTGGATCCAGCTGCGACGGGGTGCGATGTTGGCGCTGGCGACCGGTGGGCAAGGTGAAGACGTCATTCATCCAATGATGGTAGTGCAAGAGAGACCAGTGTTGTGGCTGTAGTTGAAGTACCCACTGGCGGAGGTGACGTGCCCGACCGTGTGTCCTGCTATGTGGCCTGTTGAGGTGACTTGCTGCTTGTGTCTGATGTCGGTGACCTTCCCCAGGAGGGGGTGGTGCTCTGGTCACTGGGGTTGCCCAGGTGGAACTTGAGTGCACTGAGTCGGATGTCGTTGGTGGATGGGAGACTCTGGGGTGCAATGAGGTCCTAAATGGGATTGGAGAATGGGGGGCCACGGCCCGGGGGGCCTGCACATGAGGGTGCTCCTGCGGGTGATACTGCTGCCGTCTGTGATGGCGAAGGCGAAGTCCGGTATGGAGCAGAGGTAGGTCCTGGCAGGCGAGCTGGAGTCCAGGGTTGATGGCGCGGAGGGTGCAGGCGTCGTAGCGGTGGAGTGGCCAAGAGGAATGCTCCTTGGTGCTGAGCGCGGTCCAGAGGCTGACGGACGCAAACAGCGTAGCCTATGGGTTGCCTTTGGCACGGGAGACGACCATTACAATGCAGGCAGTACATCGTTAACAACGCAACTCCGACAACGTGGGTGCCTTAACATCGCATTCGATTACAACGCATTGTGAGGTCAGTTATGGGGTAATTTTAACTTTTTCATGTGTGAATGTGTTTTGGATGTCAAAAATGAAAATTGTTGTTTTTCTGGGGGTCAGATTTGAAAAATGGGGTGTGCTTTTGGTGTCAGATATGAAATTTGGGGTGTATTTGTGGACAAATATGAAATTTGGGGTGTATTTGGGGGTGAAATATGAAATTTGGGGTGTATTTGGGGGTAAAATATGAAATTTGGGGTGTATTTGGGGGTAAAATATGAAATTTTGGGTGTGTTGTGGGGTAAAATATGAAAAATGGGGTGTGCATTTGTCTCAAATGTGATTTTCCGGTGTGTTCTGGGGGTTCTAAAAGGGATTCAAGGGTTCATGTTAGGTTTTGTTGTGCAAAGGTTAGTGTTGGGTTGCACTCACTGAAGTGGGAACAGTGATCTTGATGTCTCCGCCATGCAACACCTACCCTACTGTTGCAATGTGCCTAGTATTAGTATGCATTGGAATGGAATGCGAGGTCATGGCATGCGTCGCAACTACGTATGTGCCTTTGGCACACGAGTGGTACGCCCGCTGTGCATGGGCGCACAGCGGACAACATTGAGAAGTGCGGGGGGTCTGGACAGCTGTGGGGTGGTAAACGCCGGAAAGAACACTAGATGGTGCATGGACGCGGGGATGTGTGTGTGAGCGGGTGTTGTGAAAATTTATTGAGGGAAGTCTTACCTCCAAGCCGGGTCCCGTGTCTTCTTAGCTCTTGCTCTCCTGCGTCTGCTTCCAGGAATAGGAAGTAGCCAGCCAAGCTCCCTCCCCGGAGTCAATCACAACGCTGCAATGCAGTGGTGGGATTGGTAATTGGCAACGGGACAGGTCATGCAGCCCGGGACCGGAGGGGTGGGCATGTTCTCCATGCAGGCTGTAATGCAGCCTGCATTGCGAACAGGGAAGTGTGCATGACTGCATTGGGCAGCCTGAGTGGGCCGAACAAACAGTCGTTGCGCACTTGAGTGGGCATGCCAATCCGCCCATGCCCTGCTCCGTGTTTGGAGCAGTCCTACCCACCCTCCCCCCGAGGATACATAGCATGATTACATCAGTTAGTTAGCCCTTGTATTCCTCCTTTATAAATCATTTTTTGGCTTCTCTGAGCCCGCACTTCCCGCTTCCCGCCGCTGCTGCCCCTGCGGCCCCGCACCCCTGTCCTCGCCCATTCCCGCCTTCCAGCTGATCGATCCTCCACCCTCCCCTCATACATGTCGGACGCTGCACAATTGCGCAGCGGACACGCGCCGCTGACGCACAGATGGCGCGCCTAATACAAGCCCGTCTGCGCCCGTCTGCAACCCAACCACGACCAGCGCCAGGGACCCTGGATCACGGGTCACCCACTGCTACAGCACAGCCACCCTCCATGCACTCAACCCTGGAAAAGTCAGAGACTGACAACAGGCATCGGCTAACATGACCCACGGCCAGTTCTCCTGCCTCCACTGCTGCCAGAGCGTAATCACCACCCCGGACTCCAACACAGCCGACGCCAGCACCGGCGACACCCTAAGATGCATCCTCCTCAATGTGCGCTCCGTGCTCAAACACGCCATGGAAATCTGGAACCTACTCGACTCTCTCTCGCCCGGCATCGCCTTCTTCACAGAGACCTGGACCAATGCCACCTCCACACCCGACATCAACCTCGCCATCCCGAACGGATACAAGATCCAGAGGAAGGACCGCCACAACCACCCGGGAGAGGGCCTTGCATTTGCCCCCAAAACCACCTTCCGCCTCACCACCTCCAGCAAACCCTTCCCCACCGCCGAACACCTGCACTTCCAGATCCAGACTAACCACAACTCCACACTTCCAGGAACCCTCGTCTACAGACATCCCGGCCCACGGACACACCAGCCAGCCCACCATCTCCACCTGGCCACCAGTCACAGCCGAAGACACCACCTCAACCATGAAAAGCATCCACTCAGGGGCGCCCACCAACCCATGCGCTCCTCACATCTACCACGGAGCCACGGACGCCATCACACACGAACTACAACGCACCATCAACACCACCTTCAAAACAGGCACCTACCCAGACGACTGGAAGCGTGCAGAAGTCTGGCCCCTGCTCAAAAAGACCACAGCTGACCCCACCGACCTCAAGAAATACCGGCCCATCTCGCACCTCCCCTTCGCGCACAAAGTTGCAAAGTGAACAGTCAACAGGGAACTGACATGATTCATTGATGGCAACGCCATCCTCGACCCGTCACAATCCAGATTGCGAACCAACCACAGCAACGAGGCCGTCCTACTCACCGCCACAGACGACATCCGCACCCTCCTGGACCAAGGCCACTCCGCAGACCTCATTCCACTCGAGCTTTCAGCGGCCTTCTACACCGTCTCCCACCGCACACCTGTCGCAAGAATACACGACGCCGGCATACAAGGTACAGCCCTAGACTGGATCCGATCATTCCTCCCCGGAAGAAGCCAAAGGATCAGACTGCCACCCTTCCTCTCCTATCTCACGTAAATCACATGCGGACTCCCACAGGGGTCATCTCTGAGCCCGACCCTATTCGACATCTACATGGCCACCCTCACCGCCACCGTCCGACAACACAGCCCCAACATCGTATCCTACGCTGATGACACCCAGCTCATCCTCTCCCTCACCAAAGGCCCCACCGCCGCCAGACTCAACTTCCAGGAAGGAATGCAGGACATCACAGTCTGGATGACCAACAGCTGCCTGAAGCTCAACGCCATGAAGACAGAAGTCGTTGTCCTTGGAACCACCCCTTCAGCATTGGACAACACCTGGTGGCCTTCGCCCTCGGAAGCCCACCTACCCACTCGGACCACAACAGAAACCTCGGCATCCTACTCGACCCATCCCTCACCATGAGCAGACAGGTCTACGCCGTCACCTCCAGCTGCTTCAACACCCTCCGCATCCTCTGCAAGCCCTTCAGATGGATACCCCCAGAGTCAAGGAAGACAGTCACCCATGCACTCATCACCAGCAGAGTGGACTATGGACACGCACTCTACGCCGCCATTTACAAGTCCCTACTCCGCAAAATACAGACATTACAGTACACCACCGCCATGACTCGTCCTCGGCATTCCCCGGCACTAACACATCAGCCAACGCCTACGTAGACTCCACTGTCTCCCTGTGGTGTAAAGAGTGACCTTCAAAATCATCACTCACGCCTACAAATGACTACACATCAACGTAAACAAATACCTCAATGACAGAATCAAATTCCACGTACACAAATGAGACATCCGTCTTCCAACATCGCACTGTCCAAAACCCCGCACATCCACAGAGCCAGAGCAGGCGGGAGATCCTTCTCCCACATTGCATCCAATACCAGGAACGAGCTACCGGCAGACATCAGAGGTGCCCGCTCCCTGTACACCTTCAGGAAGACCCTCAAGACCTGGCTCTTCAGCTAACAGATCAGCGGCACCCCACCTCAGTGCCTTGAGACCCTCACGGGTGAGTAGCGCGCTTACAATTCCCCTGAGTGATTGATTGTGTTATCATCATGTGATGATTGTTCCTCTTCTGCACTGCTTGAGGTGGTGGGCAATGCTCTTCCAACATAGCGGTAGAGCCGCCACTGGGGGTGCGTCATCTACATGTGATAGGCATGAGCAACTCCCCCCCCGGCCCTCCTGCGCTACGCGTCCCACCTTCTCCTTACCTTTACATTGACCCCATGGCGCTGTCCACTGCACTCTCTCCAAATTTGTGACTTTCACTGGGCTGGGTACAGCAGTCACCGCATTGTCCACTGGTGGACGACCCGATGCAGTTGATGCAGCAGGGCTCCCTTAGGCGTGTAATTGCAGCGCTCAGACCACACAAGTGCGGCGTAGCACAGGGGTCTCACCCTCCAGAGCATCCGGCCAACCCAACATCATCCGTCCTGTGATGCAGGGAGACGGCACCCACCATTGGTGATCCCCTCCGTGCACCCCGGTGTAGTGGTGGATTGTAGTATTCGATGCGGACCCCACTACGTTGGAGCGCCTCTACCATTAACTGCTCCAAGGTGAACAAGGCGGACTTCTCACACAGGTCAGTGTCTCCATGCGACCTGCCAGACTTCACCACCAGGTACGGGTGATCGTCGCACATCAATGTCTCCAGCCATGGCTCATCGACTCCACGGCTCCCCCACATCCCACTCCAGGCTCCAGACGCAGGTCCAGTGAGGCATCCAGGCACCAGACGCAGGTCCAGTGAGGCATCCAGGCACCAGACGCAGGTCCAGCGAGGCATCCAGGCACCAGACGCAGGTCCAGCAAGGCATCCAGGCACCATACGCAGGTCCAGCGAGGCATCCAGGCACCAGACGCAGGTCCAGCGAGGCATCCAGGCACCAGACGCAGGTCCAGCAAGGCATCCAGGCACCATACGCAGGTCCAACGAGGCATCCAGGCACCATACGCAGGTCCAGCGAGGCATCCAGGCACCATACGCAGGTCCAGCGAGGCATCCAGGCACCAGACGCAGGTCCAGCGAGGCAACCAGGCACCAGACGCAGGTCCAGCGAGGCATCCAGGCACCAGACGCAGGTCCAGCAAGGCATCCAGGCACCATACGCAGGTCCAGCGAGGCATCCAGGCACCAGACGCAGGTCCAGCGAGGCATCCAGGCACCAGACGCAGGTCCAGCAAGGCATCCAGGCACCATACGCAGGTCCAGCGAGGCATCCAGGCACCATACGCAGGTCCAGCGAGGCATCCAGGCACCATACGCAGGTCCAGCGAGGCATCCAGGCACCAGACGCAGGTCCAGCGAGGCATCCAGGCACCATACGCAGGTCCAGCGAGGCATCCAGGCACCAGACGCAGGTCCAGCAAGGCATCCAGGCACCTGACGCAGGTCCAGCGACGCATCCAGGCGGTCATCCTGGTCATCCTGGATGTTGGGTGGCTTGAGGGGGGTGTTGATGTGTGCTGCACTTGACCCTGGAAGCTGCATTGAGCTTTTTTTTTGTGCATCTTTTGTATGGGAGGTGGACTGATTGGCTATTTTTTCCACACTTGCTGCTTAGCGTGCGTTTTTTTATCGCTGATTGGCTTCATCGCTAGATTCCGCCCGCTATCGCCTATTTCCCTATTGCCATCGCTCTGCGGTTAGCGGCAGTTTTCGCCGCTGATCCCTCAAGCTATCGCCTGTTAGCGACGTGTTGGTAATACGTCGCTAACATGGCGATAACTATCAGGGATCAACGGCAATAAAAAAAATGCCGCTAACCTGGGTTGGCGATAATTATCGCCTCTTCTTGCTAATATGCCCCTAAATCTTCCTGCTCCTTATTCCTTCTGCATAGAAAAATATTTGTCACATGTACAGTTAGCACACCATATTAGGTGCAATGCATTAGAAATTTCAAGTAAACGTTAACCATAAATATTCATATACAAAAAGTAAATCAGCATTTCAAGTGTTTTTACAAGTGGCTGTAAAATAATGTGACACAGTCCTCCAACTATATGCTTATGCATAAACTCTGTTCTAGTTTTAAGAGTGATGTATATAACGTGGACCCGCTCTAACCAGACTGACAAAAACAGATGCAGTGTTTTGATACATTATATATTTTGTTGTACAGCCTTCTTCAGGACACAAGATAAGCATAATGTGGTTATTCCTAGGTGCTCCATGTGTCTCAGTGTACAGTTCCTCTGCTACGTATGGCCTGATTTGATGGTGCGCATACATTGTGAACTATGACCTCTTGTATCATTAGAGTTAAGACCAATACTTGATGGTACCAACTCCAGTAGAACCTCTCCTTCATATATCTCTACAGCCGATTAGTCAACAAAGGTCGTTGCTCAAATCCTTCTATTACGGATTAAAAAAAATGTTAAAGGATATGCAAAGGCCTTCTAAGTAAAAGATGTGCAGCCAGGTTAATGTGCCTAATTCATCTATGTGGATAATCTCACTAGTAGAGTGTGGTCTGTGATAAAGATGGGTGTGGGAACTTTCATCATTTATAATGAATTTAAAAAAAGGTTCACAATTAAAGTGGAATGGTAAAAATACAATCTTATTCAGAGATAAAACAACATAAGAATTTGTTTTAACATGCTTTATTAAAATTATAACCGTATTCCAAGTAGCATTTGTACATCCAATGTGCCCAAGCTGGTTAAACAATTAAGGATTACAAGTCAAGCATTCTTGTAGACACCTCCTCCCTCATCCGTCCCCTCCCATACTCACCCTTCTCATGACTCAACCCTGTTTCTGGCCTCCCAGTGGACCTTCAGTTCGTCCAACCTAAGTGTCACCCAACCCACCAATCTACCTATTATAAAGGTGACTAAAATTCAACCCATAAAGCAACTGTATCCACCAATGCAGGCAGTTTGGGCTCTGAAATCTGTGATTATTCCAGCATGCTCTCTCTGAAGCTCCACACTGGCAGTGCCTGTCTCCTACCTCTCTCACTAGCACATATACATGCTTCTAATGTCCTGCTATCTCTTTAGGCCTTTAAAATGTTGCCCTATACAGCCTCAAACTTGTCTAACTGACCGGTCAGCTGGCAAATTATTTTTTCATAGGACTCTATATAAAACATGTCTTATCCGGGTTTCAATCTTTATTCAACCTCCATAGCCTAAGTACGCATATTGTGGCAACTGCGGTAGCAGTCGCGAGGCATCTCTGTCCTGAAATGTGATCTCTGGATATTGTGAGGTCTCATGGAATGCGACCAGAAATTTCTAATGTTCTCGCCAGCACCCTCCTCTCACCCAATAATGTTGGTATGTTTGGCATCCCAACAATAGGTGTACTATGTCACAATTATTCTGGGCTCATTGCCACCATTCTGCCCTATAGTAAAATTCTGCCACCACCAGGCTCTTGGGAGACCAATGCCATCTATGTAGGGTTTGGAAGTATCCGAACTTAAGTCGGCTTCTCGGAAGTGTCTTGAGCCTGTCGTAGGTCAAGCCAGTCTTCCGCTGTATGGTCGATTAGTCATCTCCTTGACCACCAGGCTCTTGATTGTGGGGTCACTGAATTGAAAAAGACAAATTCTATTATAATCTAGTAGAGCCCTGAAACCACAACATTATAGGTTCCTCAGGTTTGCAAATACATAACAATCTGTGAGTTTGGTAGCTCTATTGGTTGAGGCCCGAGTAGTTTTACCCATACAGTGGGTTAACCGTTAAAAGCCGAGTTCGAAGTCGTGTTGCACTTCTGCAAATGTTCTCACCCTACAACCTATAAGTTTATTGTCTATCCGAGTAATTGCTTTAGCTTCAAAGTCTGACCATAGTGGTTCTGAACCCCCCATCCTTACACTTCCGTTGCCCCATAGCATGGCTCCCACATGTACCCGGCTCATAACCTTCACTTTCTTGTGTACCCTGTGCCACGTGTATGTCATTGCGTGAAAAATTGGGGTTCACTTGCTCAGATTTCTGATTGTCCATCATGTAGAGAGACCACAGTCTGCCAAAGAGCTTATTTTACTTTCTCAGTCTCTGGGTTTCCAGGAAATTATGTATCAAGGATCGCACTTGCTCCAGCTGAAAGGACATCAAGTATGATCCAGGTGTTGTAATCTCAGACCTCCATGTTTTGGGGCTGCATGTAATTTGACTACTTTGACCAGTTTCCATCTTCGCTTTCTTCCCTGACAAATGAAGGTGTTCCACATATTGGCCACTACGTTGAACAGTATCACAGGCATACGTAATAGTAGCACTGCAAAATTGTAATTAAACTGGTGAGCACCCTTCTCCATGTGGACAGGTTTAGTGAGGCCCATCTTCTCAAGCCCCTTCTCGTTTTAGCAATTAATGGGTTCATATTAAATATCGCCTTGTTATCTCGGTCTCGCTTGATTAGGATCCCTAGGTATCCCTAGGTAATTCAGCATAGACCCCTTCCATGAAACCAGTTAGTCTCGAGGGATGGACCCTTGTGGCTGAGGCTATGGCAAGGCTTCACATTTATTCCAGTTGATGTGATATCCTGAAAATATGGAGAATTGGAATATTATTCGAATGCAGTGATTCTAAACCTGTGGTTCGGAGACCCCTGGGGGTCCACAAAGCCTACCCCCGGGGTCCGCAACTGTTTAGAAAAGTACATGATATTAACAGATTAATAAAGTGTATATAAATAAAGAGGCAAAATGTAAATGTAAACATTTTAAAACGTTCTGCAAATGTGAAGGAATTTGAAATTGGAGGCAAAAAATTAAGTTAGTGTCCTCAGATTGATTCATGGGAGCAGCGCAAGTGCATCAAAGAGATGAGCGGCCTCAATTGAATTTATAGCAGCTCACACCTTCCCACTGAACAAAAATTTTGATATTTTTTGTATGTTATTTTGTGACTTGAATAAAATGTTTCATCATTTGTGTATTTGTTTGTAGAATGTTTCTTTCTGTATTTTTGTGTATTTTTTTGAGGTTCAAATCTTCGTAAAGATGCTTAAGCCGAGGTCCCCGGCTTTCAGTAATCACTCAGTGGTGGTCCTCAGATTTCAATAATGATTCAGTGGGGTCCCCAGGTTCCAGTAATGATTAAGTGAGGGTCCACAAAAGTCAAAAGGTTAAGAGCCACTGTTCTAATATTTCCAGGTATGATACATCACTATTATATCATCGTCATCATCAAATAGGGCTTACTGGATGTCATCAGGTGTTGCTATCCCCGTTATCTCTATACTCCTGCCAATCGCTATCAATAAAGGCTTAATGGTTAGTAAAAATAATAAAGGGGAAAGTGGACGGTGCAAACTGGCCCCTCTCTTCATCTCAAAGAAAGGTGACATGTAGGCATTGCAGGTCACCACCGCAGTCAGATTAATATAAAACCACCTCTCCTTCCTCATGGACTTTGTTGCAATGCCCATCCATTCCATTTCTCTAAATATGTAGCTTCACTCTACCCTAACGAAGACTTTTTCCACATCCAATGAGATTGCGACCCATTCTTCCCTGTCGTTGCAGACCTGCCACGATACGTGGGCTAGCGATCTCAATGGGCTGTGGATGATCAACGCAAAACTAACCCCACTTAATGTGGGTGGGTCAATCCTGTCAAAACTGTCTTTAATCTGTCTGCTAGAATGTTAGGTAAAATCTTAATATCAGTACTTATCAGTGGGATTGGTCTGAATTCCTGCAGATCAATGGGTCTTTAATAGGCCGAAGAGGAATTTTCAGGAATTTCGCATTACACTTGTTACATGAAGTTCCCCAAATTACCCCATTACGTCACTTTGCGTAATCATGCACCATTTGCGGTAAAAATGTACAAATACTGGCGCAGTTTGCAGTAATTGATGGGAAAAGTTAACACAAATGCCCAGCAGCACCAGCTGTTGTTCGTGGTGCAAAAATTGACAAGAGGATGCATTTTGCTCTAATATATAGGCAACATGGCGGATTTGCATTTAGCATAATTACTCATAATTCAACGTAATTTTGCATAATCACGCAAAAGCAAATTACAGGAATTTCACACACGGACAGTATTTATCCAGACATTTTTTGACAAGGGCAGTCTTGGCTCTCTTAGATTCTGGCAATGGGCTTTATCCTCCTTTTGCCTCTCCAGAACTTTTATGTAAGAGGGGGGCCTGTTTTCATTTGTTGACCTTAGAAAATGTTGAAGGAAATTCATCTAACCCTGGGGCTTTGCCAAATGGCAAATCATCTATCACCTTAATTATTTCCTTCTTGGTACTATCCTCCTCAAGTTTCTGGCCCAGGTCAGTCAAAAAGGATAAAAACTGGTCCTCCCATGCCTTAGTATTCCTACCCTCCGAGGAATAGAATGGTCTGTAGAACACCTGGAAGCCCAAATGTGTCTCAATGGGATGTGTAACCATCATGCAGTTATGGCTGGGATACCTATGGCTGGGTTATGGTTGTTGCCCTAATTATAAGGCTAGGAGTCAACGAACATATTCTCACTTCATAATGTCGCTATTGGAATTGAATAAAGCGTTTTCAGCTTGAGTCTAAAAAAGCTCTGTCAACTGTTATTTGGCTTTTAACAATGATTGTAAGGTATCCTGCGAATGAGTTGTCACATGCTGCGCCATCTGTACTCTTGCCTTACGTTCTAGAACAAGTTGGGGGCTTTCTTCCACCCGAAAGTAGAGTCCAACATAATCTCTTATCTTAGGCTTGCTTAGCCGACCGTCCACAAAACCTGATGTGAGACAACTGTCAGCGTTCTCCTCTGAGTATGTATGTAACACGAATTGTCACGCCTCCCTTCCAGTAAGATGTAGTGGTTGACCCATCAATTCCTTCCTGTGGTCTTTCGATAGATTAATTCACTCTCCCAACCAGTCCATTGTAAGCTTCTCACTTTCTGCAGCAGAGAGATGGGTCTCTGGTACCAGGGCTACGTCTGGTTGTATTGTGTGGAGGTAACAGAGGACTATCTTCCTCTTGATATAATGGGTCAAACCATGAACATTAAGGGAAAGTACCACTAAAACCTGTGTATTCTGCATACTTTATGGAACGGTGAATCTAATGGAGTGTTTCTATTTGAATATATCCCTAGTAATAGTAGTGTGATCTGAGAGGTAGTATATGGGGAACCTCTTGGCCAGTGTTTTATAGGCTCCCCTCTCTCTTGATGAATTATCGAATGCAAGCCATTCCTCTGCGTCCCACCCACAGTGTCATAACATTTCTCCCCAATAACGCATATCTCTCCTTACTATATCTAAAATTCCAACCTCTCCTCCCATGAGCTTTTCTCTCTTTCTGCAATGCTCAGCCCTCCCTCAGGCATCAAAGCCAAATACTCTACAGATCAGTTCTCTTACATAGTCATTCTGGTGCCTTTAGAGGGTATCATGTCTCTTGCCGGAGGATGAGGACTGGACTGTTAATACTTGGGCTCCGATGTCCATTGTCTAGTGACCTCTTCTAGCCTCTTTCTCATTCAATTGGCGTCTGCTCCATTTGGGACTGATTCACATGTGGACCACCCGTCTCTCCTTGCTGCTCTACTGCGTCCATGTCAGGAGATTCCAACATATCTAGTAATCATTCCAGGTGTCTCTAAATTCTATGGTATGCTTCCCACAAATTATTAAAATGGTTGTTGGATCTAGCAAGCTATCTTGACGGCCCAGTTGTTTCAGTCTGAGTTTCTGGGCTAGGAACCGTTTTCGCATTTGCAATGTTTCATTGAAAAAGCCAGGAGAAATGAACATTTTGTAATCCCCATATTTAAACGGCCCACGTTGTTTAGATGTCTGGATGAGTTGCTGTGTCTGTTGAAGGTGGTAAAGCTGACTATCACTTGCCTCGGCCTTCTCACCTGTTAGTGGCCTGAGCTATGTCCCTTTGGGTCCTTTGCAGCTCTAGTAGTAGGTAGAATACTGAGGCTGTATGTTCTGGTATGAAGCACTTTAGAAAGAATATCTTGTTGTCGTTTTCCAGTTTTTATGGGCTCCCCCCAAAAATTGCTGGTTGTCCCAACATTTTCTGTCCTCCAATTCCATGATTTTCTTCTGCATGTTCCAATGATCTTGCTCCCAGGCCAAGGTGCTTTCCATGTTTTTCTCTATAGTATCTATCCTATCTCCAGCTGCAAGCAGGTGCAAATTTAAGGAGGCTGTATCTGCCATGACCGACACAATGATCGATGGCTTTGACGTGTTCTCCTCAACTGAAGTCATTGACATTCTCAGGGCTATCAATTCTTTCAATATGGTCTCTAGGGCCGGCTTTTCTGCAATATTGTCCCGCCCTTTGCTCGGGTTTTGGGATTTACCTGCCACGGCTTCTGTAAAAAGGATTTGTGTAGCTGATCACAACATCTGTCCATTTCACTCTAGGTAGATGACCAGTCTAACGCATACCAACCACCCAGGCAGCCCCCAGATACAATTTCTTAGGGCTGTGGCCTTCAAATGTGTAACTGACCAATCTCATTTGCCCTACGACATACAGTCGCTGGCTTCAGGGGCGCATCAAAAGAAACTTGCCTTTATTTCTTGGTCAGTCCATGCACCTCTCGTTGTCCTTAATCATATAGAGGCTGAGCATGCAGTTGCCTCCTTTAATGACCAAATACCTGCAAAACAATGAGGGCCATATTTATGGGAAAGTCATGCAGTGCAGCAAGTTACCTTGCTGCGCTGAGCGACTGGGAAAGGGCAGGAATGCACTGTATTTAAAAGAATACAGTGCATTCCTACCTTTGTCTCTGCGCTGGGGCCATTTTGGCTGCGTAGAGTCAAAACAGGCACCCTTGCACCAGGGTCCAAGGGTGCCTGCGTTGCATGCAGGATTGTTTTTATGCTGGAAGTGGCACCTTCCTGCACAAAAACAATGCTGAGAGTCATATTCCTCCTTCCATTTATGCTGCAGAATGCAGCACACAATGAAAGAGGAAGTACCGAAGGAAAATAAAGATAGTTCTCCTCATTACGCCTCCTCTGGGAAGGCGTATCTTTTTGCCACATTCCCACATCTACCACTTTTGGTAAATCTGGGAATGTGTCAAAAACCATGGGAGTTGTGTGGGAACGCCCTTGCTTCGCCCTGGAATGCGTTCCCAGGGCAGTGTAATGCAGCGCAGCGATTTGAGCTGTTACGTTATTCCAGATTTATGAAGCCACTCAGGGCCATGCAAGGTGGCCTTGCATGGCTTCCTAAATCGCATTTTTTATGCTTACGTAGGAGGAGGCATGAAAGGAGGTCCTCTCCTAACTGCAATTTGTGATGGTAAATATCAACTCTTTGCAAACATGATCACAGCCCATCGAAAAGTTACCAACACCTCAAAGGGGGTAGTCATTGATTTTACAAAGGCAAACTGTTCACATGGTTCAGATTCCCTTTTAGGTACCATGTTGAAGACCCCTTCCTCGTCCCCCTGATGTGTTCGCAAACTGGAAACATCTGTTTTTTAAAAGAGGCATCTGTCTCTTCAATGGACATAGGCTGCTTCAAAAAAAAGATCCCCATTAGAGAATGCAAATGCAGTAATGGATGTCTACTGACCCTGACCGACCACCAACCCTGCATTCATGCCACCCACAGAGAGATGCAAGATGCAACGTGGCTAATTGATATTTATTAGGCGGGTCATTTTGTGAGGCCCTGTGAATGGAAACTTTGCTATGCAACCTGCTATTAAATAGGTTGCATTGCAATTTATATCCTCATTCACAAACCAATCAGGCGCAATTTGCATATGCCTGGCTTGCCAACAGTAATAGCATATCAGGCCCTGGTTTCTTACATTGGCATTGGCACTAGACGTTACCTTGCTCAAGTCAAGAATATGTCAAAGCCCCCCATAACAGTGTCTCTCTTCTTCAGTATTCTACTAATTACATCATTTTCCCCATGCCCCTTGCATCCTAGTTTCTGCGATCTGGTTTCAACTGGACCCAAGAGACACACAATACTGTTGTGTGTAAAACACCTCAGGCTTAAGATGCCTCAGCAGCAATGCGAATGCTCATTTTAAAGGGCTCCGCTGCAACTGGTAGCTATATCAGGTACCTAAAAAATATTTTGTTCAGCACTTACATCAGCCAGTTTGCTGAAAACCCTTGTGCCTGCCCTGGTCCCTGGCTCCCTCTCCTTTTGGGCCATTGCGCTCATTCATGGAGACCTAACATCACCGAACCAACCCTAAACATTCTCGCCACCCAAAACAGTCCTCTGTGTTGAACAAAAACCCATCTCCTTGGTAGTGCGGAGTCTTATTGGCTTTTGGTGTGGATCGATCTATTGGTCTTCTCTTGGGTCGCTGACCTTCAAGTAAAATCTTACCCCTCTTCCTGACTTCATTGAAATCTGGAAATCTGTTGGACCCTTTTACATTAAAGCAATGTTTAGCCTCAATATGTGTCTTTAGGCAAAGGAGTCAAGTAGAACCAATGTATACATACCTCAGCATTGGAGAAAGAGATCTTGGATGAGAAAAGCTGGTAACATGTGTTTCCGATTTTGGTCCACCTCTTGATTCCACACATGGGGCACGAGTAGGCATCAGAGATGGTCAATTTTTCGCATGATTCAGGCGCTGAGAGGTCGACCACAGCATCTTCACTTGTCCTATTTGCTAAAAACAAGAATGAAGAAGATTTCATTGCATTGCAGCGATTGCTGGTTCCGGTTCATGCCGTGTGCCATTGGATATCACTATCTTGCGCATTTCCATGTGCTGGAATCTTTTCTACCCAAAAGGCATGCTCCAGGTGTACAACTATCACCGTGAGAAACCTCTTAGGGAGATTCCTCACTAGTGCAGGATACTTACAACTGCATCAATATTTTCCAACATGCAACATATTGAATGAAGCCGGCAGTCTTGCAGGTACTGGGCAATATTGCCTGGGTAAACAGACTCTGCGGCCTTTTGCGACGAACCCATCACACCCCACCTCAAGCAACTCCACTGGCTTCCCGTACAGAGGAGATGCCAATACAAGCTGCTGAACCACACACACAAGTCTCTACACAACCAAGGACCCGCCTACATTAACCACCGCCTGAACTTCCACCAACCGTCAAGAAGACTGCGCTCTGCCTCCCTCTTCATTGCCCAAACTTCCTGCATCTACTGAAGCTGAAGTGGAGGATGCTCCTTCTCCCACATTGCAGCAAATACCTCGAAGAGCCTCCCCACGCAACTCCGGACCATCACCTCACTTCTGGAACCCCGAATGGCCCTCAAGACGTGGCTGTTTGAATAAGCCTCCGGAACCTGCAAGCGCCAGGATACCCTATTGGGTGATTATCCGTCCTCTATAAATCCTAATTGATTGATTGATTGATTGCCTGAGACCCATTCTCATTGGGGAGTGTCGCCAATGTAGCTATAGAAGTTGGGTAATTTATATCCATCCAGGAGCTAGATAATGTAAAAGAAGGTTTCCCTCTCATTAGCATTCCTAGAGCCCCAAAACAGACAACTGCTACCCGCCAGAGAGGGCAGAAGACTCATTGGAAGGCACGATGCCTGTGCTTAAAGCTGACTTGAACTCTAGACAAAACTAAAAGACCATCAGTATGGTCCAATAGGGATAACCATACACCAAAATGGTCCATACAAGTGAAGGGACTCCGGAATCATACCCGAGGATGGGCCAGATAGTGAAGCCCCATGTCAACTGTACATGTGGATGTGCTAGTGTGTGAATTCTACATGAAGATGGTGTGCCCCTGAATATTTAATCAACAATATAGGCGGGACACAGTAACAGCTGGTAGGGAACGGTGGCGGGGGTGGTGGGGGTAAAAAAAGAAATAAATAAAAAAGAAACTTACCTGCTCGTTGCGCCGGTCGCCAGCTGCCACCTTTTCTCCACACAGGAACCAGGAAGCAAGCACTCAGGCTCCCAGCCAATCACAACGCTGCAATGCAGCATTGTGATTGGTCTGAGTGCCGTGGTTTGGCGCTCAAATGGGGAATGGGAGCCTGGGCATGTCTCCACCCAGGCTGTAATGCAGCAAGTGCCGGCAAAACCTACATGCGCACTTAAGGTGCAGCCACCACTCCTCCCTGTGACGCGTGGAGCCTAGCCCCGCCCCGCCCGCCGCTTCTACTGCAAGCTCAATACAAATAAATAAAATGATAATAACGGAGCATTACTATCATTTCATTTTCTTTATTGAGCTTGCAGTTGAAGTAGTCACAATCCATGTTCATTGAGCTCAATGCCACTGCATGACAGCCACTGCGGATTGAGCTTACTGTCATTGCATTACAATCCATGTTAACTGAGCTCAATGTCACTGCATGACAGCCCCTGCGGATTGAGCTTACTGTCATTGCATTACAATCCATGTTAACTGAGCTCAATGTCACTGCATGACAGCCCCTGCGGATTGAGCTTACTGTCATTGCATTACAATCCATGTTAACTGAGCTCAATGTCACTGCATGACAGCCCCTGCGGATTGAGCTTACTGTCATTGCATTACAATCCATGTTAACTGAGCTCAATGTCACTGCATGACAGCCCCTGCGGATTGAGCTTACTGTCATTGCATTACAATCCATGTTAACTGAGCTCAATGTCACTGCATGACAGCCCCTGCGGATTGAGCTTACTGTCATTGCATTACAATCCATGTTAACTGAGCTCAATGTCACTGCATGACAGCCCCTGCGGATTGAGCTTACTGTCATTGCATTACAATCCATGTTAACTGAGCTCAATGTCACTGCATGACAGCCCCTGCGGATTGAGCTTACTGTCATTGCATTACAATCCATGTGGGGTGAGCTTAATGTCACTGCATGACAGCCCCTGCGGATTGAGCTCACTGTCATTGCATTACAATCCATGTTAATTGTGCTCAATGTCACTGCATGACAGTCTCTGCGGATCGAGCTTACTGTCATTGCATCACAATACATGTTCATTGAGCTCAATGTCACTGCATGACAGCCCCTGCGGATTGAGCTTACTGTCATTGCATTACAATCCATGTTAACTGAGCTCAATGTAACTGCATGACAGCCCCTGCGGATCGAGCTTACTGTCATTGCATTACAATCCATGTTAACTGAGCTCAATGCCACTGCATGACAGCCCCTGCGGATTGAGCTTACTGTCATTGCATTACAATCCATGTTAACTGAGCTCAATGTCACTGCATGACAGCCCCTGCGGATTGATCTTACTGTCATTGCATTACAATCCATGTTAACTGAGCTCAATGTCACTGCATGACAGCCCCTGCGGATTGAGCTTACTGTCATTGCATCACAATCCATGTTCATTGAGCTCAATGTCACTGCATGACAGTTCATCAGGTTTGAGCTCAGTGTCACTGCATGACAGTCTATGTAGATTGAGTTCACTGTGACTGTAAGACAGTTCACGTGACTTGAGCTGAATGCCACTGCATGACACCCCTGTGGATTAAGCACCCAGTCACTGTATCACAATCCATGTGTATTAAGCTTACAGTCACTGCATGACAGTCCATGGGAGCTCACTGTCACTGCATGACAGTCCATGTGAGCTCACTGTCACTGCATGACAGTCCATGTGAGCTCACTGTCACTGCATGGCAGTCCATGTGAGCTCACTGTCCCTGCATGGCAGTCCATGTGGGCTGAGCTCACTGTCACTGCATGGCAGTCCACGTGGATTGAGCTCAATGTCACTGCATGATAGTCCTAGTGGATTGAACTCACTGTCACTGCATTACAATCCATGTTAATTGAGCTCAATGTCACTGCATGTCAGTCCATGTGGACTGAGCTCACTTTCACTGCCTGGCACTTTACAAAGAGAGATGCAATTGTTGGTATATGGCACTTCAGATTGAATGAGCTCTCTGTCACCTCAAAGCACTTCACCTATGGTGATGTGATCTGACTGCAAGGCAGCCTGCATGTATTTCATTGTCACTTGTACATTGACTGATGTCATTGGCAATACATGGCACCTATGTGAGTTACTTACGAAGGCACCATACTGCTACTGCATGGCACTTCACATGACATGTTTTCTCTGTCACTGCATGGCACTCCCGGTAAATTGATCTCCCTGTCACTGCATGGCACTTCACATTATTTGCACTTCACATTGGTGTATCTGCCTGTCATTCATCAGCACTTCACATCGATTTACCTCACTACCTCTGTGTGGCACTTAACGTGGGGTATTTTCACTGTCACTGCCTGCCACTTCCCATGAACAGGTCTTTGAGTGGTACTTCACCTGACTTGCTCTCACTGCCACTTTGTGGCAAAGCCCAATGATTTATATCACTGGCACTTTGCATGGATGTATTTCACAGGCACTGAGTGGCACGTCATATGGATGTATTTCACAGGCACTGAGTGGCACGTCACATGACTTAATCTCACTGCCCCTGCATGGCACTTCACAGTAATTGATATCACAGTCACTGCATGGCACTTCATGTCATTGTATCTTCACACTGATTGATGTCATGGAAACCAAATGCCATTCCATTTGAATTGAGCATACAGTCACTGCTTGTCACGTTACATGGATTGAGCGCACCGTCACTGAATGACACTTCACAGGGGTAATTTGACTGTCACTGCCTGGCACTTCATATGGATGTATCTCACTGTCAGTGCATGACACTTCACCTGACTTGATCCCACTGCCACTTCATGGCACTTCATATGGATGTATCTCATTGTCACAGTATGGCACTTTGCCTGGATGTCTCCCACTGTCACTGCATGGCACTTCATATGGATGTATCTCATTGTCACAGTATGGCACTTTACCTGGATGTCTCTCACTGTCACTGCATGGCACTTCATATGGATGTATCTCACTGTCACTGCATGGCACTTCATATGGATGTATCTCATTGTCACAGTATGGCACTTTGCCTGGATGTCTCCCACTGTCACTGCATGGCACTTCATATGGATGTATCTCATTGTCACAGTATGGCACTTTACCTGGATGTCTCTCACTGTCACTGCATGGCACTTCATATGGATGTATCTCACTGTCACTGCATGGCACTTCACTTGAGTTGATCCTACTGCCACTTCATGGCACTTCATATGGATGTATCTCATTGTCACAGCATGGCACTTTACCTGGATGTCTCTCACTGTCACTGCATGGCACTTCATTGGGCTGTCTCTCACTGTCACTCCATGGCACTGCATATGGATGTATATCACTGCCACTTCATGGCACTGCCCATTGATTGACATCACTGTCACTGAGCGACACATCACATGGATGTACTTCACTGTCACTGCACGGCACTTCATACCGATTAAGCACATTGCCACTACCTGGCACGTCACATTGGGTAGCTCAGTTTTGCTGCATGACACTTCACGTGACGTTATCTCAGTTTCCATGCATAACATTTCACATAGGGTGGCCTCCCTGTCACTGCAAGATACTTGTTATGGTGGCACTGTGTGGGCATGAGAGGAGGGCAGGGAATACCCAGTGAAGCGCACACATGTAAAAAGGATAACAAAGACATGATACGTTTTTTTGGCAGGGCAGTTTCATGGGAAATATCACAGTGGGTGCTGGGAAGCTGGACTGTAGATATTGTGGAAACATGAAAAACGTGATTGGACAGGAAATGGGACAAGATGAACAGACTAGGAAAACAAATGTAAGCGGGGACAGTACAGGAGAATAAGTTAAAAGAAAGAGGAGGAAGCGGGGAAACATAGCTGTATTATTCAAAGTGCTTGTGGGATGGACATATTACGCAGCCGTCGAACACTCGGCAAAGTTTTCTTCCACGAGAGAAGTCTTGCGTGTCTCTCGAGCACTCCTGCTGCTCCACCCGCGCATGGCAGAGAATTGGGCTTTTCCTTTTACATCTTCTGTGCTGGCCTCGTTCTTCCATTCTACTGCGTCTATGCCGGCGTAAAGCTTCCACTACACCCCCTCTGGCCCAGCATAACGCTTCCACTACTCCCCCGCTGTGCCAGCCTAATGCTTCCACTACACCCCTCTGTGCCAGCATAATGGTTCCACTACACCGCGTCTGTGGTAGCATAATGCTTCCACTACACCCCTCTGTGCCAGCATAATGGTTCCACTACACCGCGTCTGTGGTAGCCTAATGCTTCCACTACACCCCTCTGTGCCAGCATAATGGTTCCACTACACCGCGTCTGTGGTAGCATAATGCTTCCACTACACCCCTCTGTGCCAGCATAATGGTTCCACTACACCGCGTCTGTGGTAGCATAATGCTTCCACTACACCCCCTCTGTGCCAGCGTAAAGCTTCCACTACACCCCCTCCGGCCCAGCATAACGCTTCCACTACACCCCCTCTGTGCCAGCGTAACTCTTCGACTACACCCCCTCTGTGCCAGCGTAACTCTTCCACTACACCCCCTCTGTGCCAGCGTAACTCTTCCACTACACCCCCTCTGTGCCAGCGTAACTCTTCCACTACACCCCCTCTGTGCCAGCGTAACGCTTCCACTACACCCCCTCTGTGCCAGCGTAACTCTTCCACTACACCCCCTCTGGCCCAGCATAACGCTTCCACTACACCCCGTCTGTGCCAGCGTAACTCTTCCACTACACCCCCTCTGTGACAGCATAACGCTTCCACTACACCCCCTCTGTGCCAGCGTAACTCTTCCACTACACCCCCTCTGGCCCAGCATAACGCTTCCACTACACCCCTCTGTGCCAGCGTAACTCTTCCACTACACCCCTCTGGCCCAGCATAACGCTTCCACTATATCCCCGCTGTGCCAGCCTAACGCTTCCACTACACCCCTCTGTGCCAGCATAATGCTTCCACTACACCCCTCTGTGCCAGCATAATGCTTCCACTACACCCCCTCTGTGCCAGCGTAAAGCTTCCACTACACCCCCTCTGGCCCAGCATAACGCTTCCACTACACCCCGTCTGTGCCAGCGTAACTCTTCCACTACACCCCCTCTGGCCCAGCATAACGCTTCCACTACACCCCCTCTGTGCCAGCGTAAAGCTTCCACTACACCCCCTCCGGCCCAGCATAACGCTTCCACTACACCCCCTCTGTGCCAGCGTAACTCTTCGACTACACCCCCTCTGTGCCAGCGTAACTCTTCCACTACACCCCCTCTGTGCCAGCGTAACTCTTCCACTACACCCCCTCTGTGCCAGCGTAACTCTTCCACTACACCCCCTCTGTGCCAGCGTAACGCTTCCACTACACCCCCTCTGTGCCAGCGTAACTCTTCCACTACACCCCTCTGGCCCAGCATAACGCTTCCACTACACCCCGTCTGTGCCAGCGTAACTCTTCCACTACACCCCTCTGTGACAGCATAACGCTTCCACTACACCCCCTCTGTGCCAGCGTAACTCTTCCACTACACCCCCTCTGGCCCAGCATAACGCTTCCACTACACCCCCTCTGTGCCAGCGTAACTCTTCCACTAAACCCCCTCTGGCCCAGCATAACGCTTCCACTATATCCCCGCTGTGCCAGCCTAACGCTTCCACTACACCCCTCTGTGCCAGCATAATGCTTCCACTACACCCCTCTGTGCCAGCATAATGCTTCCACTACACCCCCTCTGTGCCAGCGTAAAGCTTCCACTACACCCCCTCTGGCCCAGCATAACGCTTCCACTACACCCCTCTGTGACAGCCTAATGCTTCCACTACACCCCTCTGTGCCAGCATAATGCTTCCACTACACCCCTCTGGCCCAGCATAACGCTTCCACTATATCCCGTCTGTGACAGCATAACGCTTCCACTACACCCCCTCTGTGCCAGCGTAACTCTTCCACTACACTCCCTCTGGCACAGCATAACGCTTCCACTACATCCCCGCTGTGCCAGCCTAACGCTTCCACTACACCCCCTCTGTGCAAGCATAATGCTTCCACTACACCCCCTCTGGCACAGCATAACGCTTCCACTACATCCCCGCTGTGCCAGCCTAACGCTTCCACTACACCCCCTCTGTGCAAGCATAATGCTTCCACTACACCCCCTCTGGCACAGCATAACGCTTCCACTACTTCCCCTCTGTGCCAGCATAATAATTCCACTACACCCCCCTCTGTGCCAGCATAATGCTTCCACTACACCCCCTCTGTGCCAGCATAAGGATTCCACTACACCCTCTCTGTGCCAGCATAACGATTCCAATACACCACCTCTGTGCCAGCATAACTCTTTGATTACACCCCCCTCTGTGCCAGCATAACGCTTACACTACACCCTCTCTGTGCGAGCATAACGCTTCCAATACACCCCCTCTGTGCCAGTATAACCCTTCCACTACACCCCGTGTGATAGCCTAATGCTGCCAATACACAACTCTGTGCCAGCATAATGCTTCCACTACGCGACCCCCCTGTGCCAGCATAACACTTCCACTACTCCCCCTCTGTGCCAGCATAATGCTTCCACTACACCCCACTCTGTGCAAGCTTAACGCTTCCACTACTTCCCTTCTGTGCCAGCATAATGCTTCCACTACACACCCCTCTGTGCCACCATAACGCTTCCGCTACAACCTTCGGTGCCAGCATAACGTGTCCACTACAATTTCTCTGTGCCAGCATAGCGCTTCCACTACTCCACCTCTGTGCCAGCATAACGCTTCCACTACACCACTCTGTGCCAGCATAATGCTTCCACTACACACCCCTCTGTGCCACCATAACGCTTCCGCTACAACCTTCGGTGCCAGCATAACGTGTCCACTACAATTCCTCTGTGCCAGCACAGCGCTTCCACTACCTCTCCCTCTGAACTCCCCTGGTGCTGGTATGATGCTGCATTAGACGCCCTCTGTGCTGGCATGGCTCTCCCTCTGAACTCCCCTGGTGCTGGTATGGTGCTGCACTAGACTCCCTCTCTGCTGGCATGGCTCTCTCTCTCTCTGGACTCCCTCTGCGCTGGTATGGTGCTGCATTAGACCCGCCTTTGTGCCGGCATGGCTCTCCTTCCGAACTCGCTCTGCGTGGTATGGTGCTGCATTAGACCCCCTCTGTGCCGGCATGGCTCTCCCTCCAGACTTCCTCTGTGCTGGTATGGTGCTGCATTAGACCCCCCCCCCCCGCCCCCCCTGTGCCAGCATGGCTCTCCCTCCCGACTACCTCCGTGCTGGCATGGTGCTGCATTAGACCCCCTCTATGCCAGCATGGCTCTCCCTCTGAACTCCCTGGTGCTGGTATGGTGCTGCATTAGACTCCCTCTGTGCTGGCATGGCTCTCTCTCTCTGGCCTCCCTCTGTGCTGGTATGGTGCTGCATTAGACCCCCTCTGTGCTGGCATGGCTCTCTCTCTCTGGACTCCCTCTGCGCTGGTATGGTGCTGCATTAGACCCCCTCTGTGCCGGCATGGCTCTCCCTCCAGACTTCCTCTGTGCTGGTATGGTGCTGCATTAGACCCCCCCCCCCCCCGCCCCCCCTGTGCCAGCATGGCTCTCCCTCCCGACTACCTCCGTGCTGGCATGGTGCTGCATTAGACCCCCTCTATGCCAGCATGGCTCTCCCTCTGAACTCCCCTGGTGCTGGTATGGTGCTGCATTAGACTCCCTCTGTGCTGGCATGGCTCTCTCTCTCTGGCCTCCCTCTGTGCTGGTATGGTGCTGCATTAGACCCCCCTCTGTGCTGGCATGGCTCTCTCTCTCTGGACTCCCTCTGCGCTGGTATGGTGCTGCATTAGACCCCCTCTGTGCCGGCATGGCTCTCCCTCCAGACTTCCTCTGTGCTGGTATGGTGCTGCATTAGACCCCCCCCGCCCCCCTGTGCCAGCATGGCTCTCCTCCCGACTACCTCCGTGCTGGCATGGTGCTGCATTAGACCCCCTCTATGCCAGCATGGCTCTCCCTCTGAACTCCCCTGGTGCTGGTATGGTGCTGCATTAGACTCCCTCTGTGCTGGCATGGCTCTCTCTCTCTGGCCTCCCTCTGTGCTGGTATGGTGCTGCATTAGACCCCCCTCTGTGCTGGCATGGCTCTCTCTCTCTGGACTCCCTCTGCGCTGGTATGGTGCTGCATTAGACCCCCTCTGTGCCGGCATGACTCTCCCTCCGGACTCCCTCTGTGCTGGTATGGTGCTGTATTAGACCTTATCCATCCTGTGCCCCAATTACATGTCGGACCAGACAGACATTGTGCACTTACCCAGAGTGCCACAGGCCACACGCCCTAGCAGCACGAAGACTATGAGCAGGGATGTCATCATGGCAGAGGATGCAGGATTCTGTCCCACCGTCAGTGCCTGCAGAAGACTGTTGGCCCGAAAGATGAGTCTCCAACACCCTCAACCTTCTGTTTCAGCCCTTCCTTCTTTAGGAGTTCTTATATGGAAGGAATTAGTAGGAGGTCTGAGATGTGGCAACCACAATACGCCCTTCACCATCTTCATGATCAGTATCTCCTTCCTGGCAGGCTCCACTGAAGGCGGTGTCACACCCAAGATGTGTGAACAGGGGGCATCTCTCAAACCCTCAGCGAGGGTGGGGCTGAGACAGTGCAGAGTGGGGAAAGTACTGCAGGGTGGACTCTGTCCTTCATGTTGTCTCTGGAGAGCCTGGGCTGAAGTTCTTCAGACTTTTGCAGGCTCTGAATATGGCCAATGGACAGTTCTGAAACTGAAGAACTAGCCATTCGTTGTGTACCTCCCACATGGACGCACACATGTGCTTTCATTTAGAATATGTATTTTGCACCAATATTTATGCACGCACAAATTTGCTTTTATTTAGAATAGACATTTTACACCAATATTCATGCACGCACAAATTTGCTTTAATTTAGAATAGACATTTTACACCAATATTCATGCACACACAAATTTGCTTTCATTTAGAATAGACATGTTGCACCAATATTCATGCACACACAAATTTGCTTTCATTTAGAATAGGCATTTTGCACCGATATTTTAGGCATTGAGCTGGCGAGCTCCTACCATTGCTGCGCATAGAAGATAGTCAGATATATTGATGTAATGCAAAAAATTCCAAGATGCCCCAATAAGTGATGACGATCACATCGTACAACTGAGCACCCACCAACAGTGGCGCAGTTTATGTCTTGATACTGAGACTAGCATATGCTGCACTTCTTTGCTTCTCTGGCATTGAGCATTAATATTAAGCCAGCCTTGAGGTCTCTCCAGATCTGCTAACCTCAGGATATCTAACACAACAATATGGGAAAAGCTGACGTACCGGTGGCCAATGGGCTTGTAAATAATCCCAAAGGTGTTTCTTATGTGAAGCTGCCATACTGCACGAGGCCTGAAAACTAAGGCCATCTAACAAATAGGTTGTGCCCTTTGTTAGCAGCATACTTCCGGTACTGGGATATCAAAGGCCATTGTGCCTCAATGCATTAACTGAGCAAAATAACAAAGTGATGGGTGGACTGCTTGAGTTAATCTCAGCCACTGCTATTTACTAAGGGCCGCAACTTAGTCCATTTATTTGCCCTCACTGCCGCTTCAGACAGGAAGCAGCCATACGCTAAATAACCTTAGTGTTTCTCCAATAGGAGCAGTGCGACCTGACCCAAGGGTTTCTGCAAAGCCCCTAAGGCAGTGCTTAATTTGTGCTAGTGCTTGCCAGAGGTGGACACCAGCACTCATTTTTTGTGGACCATGATATTTTATCAACAGATTTTGACCCAGAAAAAGGTAAAAAGAGAATGAATAAGGAAGATAAAGACTGGAAACAGTAAAATGGGACAAATCGGGAATGAAAGAGAACCCACAAGAGTGAAATAAAGATGTAGGAAGAATAGGGTGGTGGAGGAAAGAGGTAAATCAACAATAGGCCATCGTAGTATTCAGCAGCAACAGCGTTGGGCTCCTAAGAAAACCTTTTGGCTCCTGCACATATTATTTTACAAATTAAGCACTATAGAGGTAGGAGCCAAAGAGGAAACTGATGCCATTTTAGGTGTCTGCGTAAAGGCCCTACTGTGATGTATGTGCTCCTCTCACCTGTGCTCACCGCAACCACGCAGCTGGGACCGCTAAGAGTATTGGGTAGGATCATGATCAACTCAAGTGGTCCACCACAGATCAAGAGCTGAACCCAAGAAGAAGATTTTGCAACATCCATTTATCCGGTCAAAGATGTTTGAGTGACCCACACTCCAGGCTGGTATTTATGGGAAGCTGGGCGCAGGTATCTTCAGGGGTTCAATGGTTCCAGGTCAGTCCTATCGACACAGTTCCAAAGGCAGACCATATAAGGATATCCTCACACACATCACGGTAGACTCCGCATGCTGACTGTGAGAAGTGTACAGCACTGTCACAGAACCTGTAATAAATAGTATGACAATACTTACTAGGGGGAGACAACTTTAAAGGGATGTGGTAGACCACCACTAAAGAGCAGAGCAGATGGTGGGGGTCAATTAGAAGAGATGAAGAGACGTCTTCAAAGTACTCACATTCAGCTGACCTCGTCTCTTCAATAAGTGCTCCAGCCATTGCATCGCAGAAGACCTTGAACAGTTCCTCAAAGTCAGACCTTCAGGTCTCCAGGTGGTCTTTCTGAGGTGAGGCCACCTCTCCCCCTATTTGTCACATCCTGGTGGCATCTTGATGAACAGAACACTGATAGAGAAATGTTTATGTCTTCAGAAATTCCTATCAGGGTTGTTGTGCATAGGTAATGGAAGCAGTAGACTCAGATAAGAACTATGACTACCCATTGTCACATAAACTAAGAAGGTGAAGCTGAGTGAACAGCTGGAAGATGACTGAGGCAATGCATAGCCTAAAAGGTTTCAAGAAGCAGCCCAGGGCGGCTCAAACGTCAGACAACTCAACCAATCAATCAACTCGGATTTGTAGAGCACGGCTAATCCCCCGTGAGGCTATCCAGGTGCTAATGAATCATCAGGCGCTGTGGGCAGGTTGGCATTTGTCTCTCTTTGGGAAAGACGGTTTTGAGGGTAGCTTTGAAAGGTGTAGAGAGATGACATTTCAGAAGTGGGTGGGATGGCAGGAGTAGATATTAGCAGGTGGCTCTGTGTTGGGATTGGAATTAGGTAAACAAAGTTGGGACTGATCTCCTTGTGGGAACTGACGGTTCAAGCAATGTGTGGAGACAGGAGAGGGAGACTGTGAAGGATCCATAGAGTATCACTCATGATAAAGTGTAGGGAACAGGAGACCATCCCCCAAGAAAGAGATGAAAGACTTATGGTATCTGCTGGCCTCAAAACACCCGAATAACCTTGCAAACAAATGAGGATAGTCAAAGAATGTTAGGGTGCACTAGAAGAGGATTGTACTAAGCAACAGATCCTGTGAAAGTCTTGTACCCCAGCTTTAGAAGGCCCTCCCTTGTCACATCAAAGCAATCTCTTCCCTTTTCTAGTTCAAACTTCCCCTATAACCAGCCCCTTGCAGTAGAAAGTCTGAACAGTTGATTCCCTCTACCCCAGTCCTCTTACATTTTAACTTCCATCCCACACACATGTTGCCCCAACCTGCATATCCATCGTAGTGTAGATAT
The DNA here is from genome assembly GCA_963921515.1 of Calotriton arnoldi. Lineage (NCBI taxonomy): Eukaryota > Metazoa > Chordata > Amphibia > Caudata > Salamandridae > Calotriton > Calotriton arnoldi. The sequence goes on along the minus strand of CAWUFW010008631.1, from coordinate 454,936 downwards.
GTACATTTCCTGTACTTTCTTTGTAATATTTTATTACTTGTTTAGTACATTCTGCATTTTTTGTCTAGTTACCCACCGATCCCCACCATCAGTGTTTCTTTGTGTATAGCCCTACCGCAAAATCTTATTATATAATGCTTTGTTTGCCAAGTACAACACTCCTTGTTTGAAGAGATACCTCTTTTCCAAAAGTTCAACTAGAAATACACTTTATGTCCCCACTGTGTAGGTTGTTGACTGTTTAGCTTCCCATTGAAGTACTGTGTCAATTTCTGGAGGCCAGAACACGAGAAGGACAAACACAAAGACAAAAGACAGTTCACAGGAAGAGATGGCCCACAGTCTGCACCAGAAATCTTAAAAAGAGAGCTGCAGGGATTTGCATGTTTTCCCCAGTTGTTCATTTCCACTAACACCTGGGTTTTAGTTTTTGTTGTGTGTTTTCATTCTTGTACTTTGTGCACCTTTCCTGCGGATCACCACCTACCTTACAGAACTAGCTTGCTGTAATTCGACTGGTCAGGTGTTTGGCAATGAACTGTAAATAATACATTTATACTTGGTTTTTCCATCACTCTTTCCAGTCAAGAGTTACAAGAGAAACAAGAATTGCCTTATCGTTCAACGGTGTTAAAATTGATTTCTACTGATATCTGGAAGAAGAGGAATTCAGCCTAAAATGCATATTTTAAATGAAGCATTTAGCATCATCCCGGAAGACCCTTTGAATGTAATGACCTTCCAGTGATTGGGGTTTGGATCCCAGAAGATGCTGCATCTACTTTAAACACCAGTTGCTCCTCGTTTCCTGCCTTCACCATTCGTGTTTGAGGGCCACGCTGCACCTGGACACTCCCTTTCCACAGACTCCAAACACTCTCCTAGGGCAGGACATTCATTTTGCAGTAAAAGAAGGCATGACCTGATGTGGGAATTATTTTGTGATTATAGAATAGATTTCCACATATGTTATAGGTTTGCACCCTTGAAATACTCTTACCAGGACCAGGCTGAAATGTGAGATGAGCAACATGCCATTTGCAGCTCTAGATAACCTGATGCTTAATACTCACAGGGGTCTTGAGCTGGGAGGACCCTTTGAAAGAGCCCCCATCAAAGCTGATAGTTACTTATTGTCATAACATCATTTTATTGGTAAAAATAGCAATAAGTACCCTTAATTTAGAACCTTAGCTACGTGACTCAAATATCCATGTCACTGTACCAGATGTATTGACAGCTGGCCAAACCTATTCAGGACCTGATAGCTGCCTATGATGACCTAATTTGCTGAATGGGCAGCAAACATTGGAATCTAGGTGACTTTATTTTTAGATTAATGCAAATGTCTTTACAATTCATTTTGTAAATTATGGAAAAATAGTTTTGGGCAAATATTTGTGGCATCAAAATGTAGAAGCACTTAAAATCCCTTATTTTCAGCAAATTTGAAAAAGAAGTGGAAAATACCTACTGTAAACACTGACAAGAAGAAGCCCTGAGCACAGCTCAGAAGGGAATTTGCTCTTGAACAGTTGAGGAAGGGATCAGACTTGATGCAGGAGGGAACATGATTAACATATGGGTGTCAAGGTGGGGAGTATATAGATCCGGCTTGCAACGGGACACAAATTACCACAGCATGGAACATGAAAAAACTTCCTCTGTTCTTCTTTGTATCTTTTTACTTATCCTTGATTGAAGAGCATGCAACTGGTTGGTCAGCTAAAGAGTACAAGAAGATGGAGTAGATTAAAAGGGAGTGGTTGGAAACTGACTGCCCTACACCCTGTGCCTCCTGATCTCTGGCCAATCCACAGCCAAATGTCAAACAAAGCAGAAGCCAGGCAATATCAACAAAGGTGAGTTCATCTTAGGCCCAAGGAAAAGTACATGCCACCTACATCTCAGCTCCACCAGATTTCTAGCACAACATCCTTACTTAACCCTGGATATGAGGCAGAAATTGAACCTAAGACATTTCAGAGGGACCTGCCTTTTCTAACACCCACTACTGTTTCACCACCAGAGGCCTGACTCAGAGTCGCCATTCCACTTGCTTACTCATCTTTTGAAAGCTCCTGCTATCAGTAAACTAGGACCACAGAGAGTTCTGACAATCTTCCTCACTCCAGGCTTGCACCACTTTACTCCTCCATCTCTAAGCCGTCCCAGGGCTCGATCCATCTCAGTAGTGGCCAAAGGCAGATACGATTCCGATGCTAAATCCTCATAGCCTCTGACAGCCCCCTCATCTGTACTGTCCCTTACTTTCTCAATAGTAAGACCTCAGAAGGTGGGAGAATCCCCCCCCATTCATGACCTGGACTGCTCCATACTATCAGTGGCGGCGCCTCCGCTAAGGTGGGGGAGCGTCACCCCATTGCTCAAAAGGAAAAATAAAATGAAAATAACATATCATTATTACCATTTTATTTTTCCTATTGTAGTCAGTGGCGGGTGGGGCTGGCCAGAGCAGGGGGAGGAGTGGTTTGAACCCATGACTGTTTGGCCGGCCCTCTTTGGCCGGCCAAACAGTCATACGCACTTTGCATATTCCCCACCAGGCTGCATTACACATCCTGGTGAGGAACATGCACAGGCTCCCTGTCCCTGTCTGAACGCCGAACCACGGCACTCAGACCAATCACAACGCTGCATTGCAGCATTGTGATTGACTCAGGGGAGACTGGACTGGAGACAGAAAGAAGGAAGACGGAGGAGAGGCGGCGGGCCGTTCAGGTAAGTCCTTTATTTTTTTCATTCTCCTCCCCCCCCCCCCGGTAGCAGCCGCTACTGCATACTAGCCAATACCAAGGCCTCATAGGAGTCCTCCAATCCCACTCATTCCTTATCTATACCTCCCCTTACTACTTCAATGTTATGGCCTCATTGGGCTCTGCCAATCTAACTCATCCCCGACCTGTACCATCTCAAACTACCCAATAGCAAGGCCTAATAGGGCTCTCCCAATTCACCTCTGTCCTGGCCTGGATCTCCTGCTACTATTACAATGCTTGGGTCTCATAGGCCTCTCCCAATTCACCTCATTCCAGGCCTGCAGCTCCCCATGCTATTAGAATACTAAAGCCTTATAGACCTCCTCCAATGCACCTCAATCCTGAGTGAGGACACCCCTTACTATCCAATATGAAGGCCTCATTGGGCTTTGTTGATCCGCATCATTCGTGGACTGTATCGCCCCTACTGCCCACACACCGAGGCCATACAGGACTCTGCCCGTCCACACCACTTTCCTGTCCTGTAGAACTCATTCACAAACACTAGGACCTATTGGAGCGCCTCAAACCCACCTCATTCCTGATCTGCACCACACTATACTGTTCCAGTACTAAGACCAGAGAGGGTGCCACTGATCCACCTCGGTCCTGACCTGTAAAAACCCCTAGTATTCCAGACTTAAGAAGTCCGAAATCTCTGCAAGTGAACCTCATGCCCGATTTTCCCATTACACATTTGGAAACGATCACATCTAAGTAAAACATCCCATTAAAGTACTTAACAAGGACATTCTCTCAGAGACAAGGACATCTTCAGTCACCACCGTGAAAAATCTTGGGGTCAAATTGGACGCTACCCTCTCTATGAAGGTTCAGATCCAATCGGTGGCCGGGACCTGTTTTGGTGTATTGAGAATGCTGAGGAACTTTCTCCCCCTGCTCCCAGTTCCTTACAGGAAAACGGTAGTCCAGGCCTTGGTGGTTTCGAGACTGGACTATGTAAACTCCCTGTACCTGGGCCTCCCGGATTACTTACTTGGCCGATTGCAGGTGGTCCAGAATGTGGCGGCCAGAGCCATCTTTCTGGCCGGACCTAGGACATGCACGACACATCTTCTGTCTTCCTTACACTGGCTTCCGGTTCGGAAAAGGATCCATTTCAAAGCGTTAGTTTTGGTCTTTAAAGCCTTTCATAAGATAGGAGCCCCTTACCTTAGGGAAAGATTTCAACACTATACACCTCAACGTACCTTGAGGTCCTCTGCTCAGCTTCTGACCTCTACTCCTAAAGTCCTGCTGTCCCGGGTAGGGGGGAGATCGTTTCAAGTGGTGGCCTCTCGTCTGTGGAATAGCCTACCTCTTTCTCTCAGACAGGTACAGTACCTCCTCACCTTCAGGAGGAAATTAAAAACATGGCTTTTCCAACATTAGGTCCTGGCCGGCTTCTGCTCTGGGTGCTTTTCTATTAGCTGTTACATGGTTTTTCTTTTAGCGCCGGGACACTCCTGGGAGTAGCCGTGCGCTTTATAAATAACAAATAACATAACAACAGAGATGGGCCAGTTCATTACTTTCTGACTTGTAGACCCCCTAAAATTCAATACTACAAACTTGTGTAACTCTTTTCTAACCTTTTATAGCCACTAGCATGCAGGACACAGATGCTATACGTTATGACAACCCACAAAAAATACTGGCGCCTGGTAGAAATACAGTTCTATGCCATATAATGTGTTTCCCCTCCAGCTCTTGAAATGCTGGTACTTTGCAGAGAGCAGTCAATCCATTCAGCAACCAGGTCCAGCCATACCACTGTCATCCATCCAAGCTTAACAGCCAAGAAAGGAACATTTCATCTCTGTGCCAGAGCTTCAGTCCCCTAAACACGCCACACTATGGCCTTGCAGACCACCCTGTTCCTGTAACCCTCCAGCCACTCCGACAAAAGATCCCTTTACCCTGCCCTCTAGCTGTTTCAGTGGCATTCCAACAGACATCCCCTCATCCAGAGTTTAGGGCACAGCAGGTCACAAAGGGAACCCCTGTTTATGGTGAGTGCCTTCTGTTGCTGACTAGCAGCAGTACCACTCACAGCCATGGAGTGGACGAGAAATAGCCTTTTCAATGCTCCATTTACCACGCAATCCCTTTAACTTGCATCCTTTACCATGCAATACCTTTACCATGCATTGTCTTCACCAGGCATGCCAGTAGATTATTTATATAAATAATCTACTAGCAGTTGCCAGTAGGTAGTTATAGTTAGGACCTAGTTTCCATAGGAAAAGTGTTTTTTGACTTACTTATAACTTTGGCACTCTTTTATGAATCTTCTCAAAATTTCCTCCCAAAAAAGTGACCTCCTGTTTCTAGTTGTGAAAGGAACATTTCAGAGCGATCCGTGAAGTGGGAGCCAAGAAAAAAGGGGGGGGGATATGTTTCTTATGTTAATTACCATAGAGATTTTACACACGACTACAGCCCGAACTGCTGAACGGAATTACATCAAATTTGCCAGAGAGGTAGCTCTTGGTCCAGAAAGAGTCCTTTTTGTGATTTAGGGTCAATCCATTCAGTAGTTTACAAGATATTAAAGGAAAAACACATTTGTATATCTAGAGGCGTGAGATCTGATTGCCTGCCTACACTTCAACCAGGAAGTGTTGGCGCCCATTTTGGGACTCGGACTCAGCCGAGTTCCATACAAAAAGCTAAAAACAAAAAGAGAAGGGGACAGGATAGGAATGCCCTGAACTCCCTAAGCCTGGTGTCCCCCAGAGATCCCACTTGGGCCAAAAAGCATTTTTTTTAATTTTCGCAATGAAAAAAGCGTCTGATTCGCAAATCTGTGGCAATAATAAAAATAGAAAAAACAAGCGGCGTCTCCTATCCTTGTTTTTTTTAACCCTTCCCCCAGGGTGGGCCAGGTCCCGGGGGAATCGCTTTTAGTATTATGGTCCCCTCCCAAGGCTGATTTCAGTGTCGGCACAGTTGCCACTTTGCTGCAAGGGCTAATCTTTGTCTTGCAAGTTAAGCAGTATTTTCCACATCTGTGACGTGTGGGCAAAGGCCCGCTTGCACCAGATGAGAAAGCAAAAAACACATCGCTTGTTCACAGCGGGAGATTGAAGCGGATGGAGGAGGGTCCTTGTGACGGGAGCATCATGCTTTCTGCATTGGATTCAGACCAGTGCTTAATTTGAGCCTGTGGTTTCAGGTGCTTTGCACCTGCACTTAATTGTCAGCACCAGTACCTATGACAGTCTGCCACATGGTGTCCAAGATTACCACAACAACTGTTGTTTATTAATTAAATATACATTAAGAATGACTAATACCTGCTGCCAAAGCCGTTCTTTTAACTTTGGGGTCCTGAAACTGTCAGAATTGTAACACTTGTAGAAGTGTGACTTATTAGTTATGCAGTTACTGTAATTGACAGCAGCTATGGGCAGTGCAAGCGAAGTGGCCTGCTGACTAGAGACCTGGCACTCAGTGATGTCATTTGAGATGTCATCAGTGATGTCACTGGCCATGTCATGAGTGATGTAATATGTGACATCATCAGAAGTGCATTGCGAGGGCGCGAGTTATAGTTAGCTCAGCTAACTATAACGGCTGAATTTCTCTGGTTTTGTACGAGTGAAATGTCAGATTAACTATAATGTTCCTCTAACCTTTGGTTTTTTCCATGAATTTCTAAGGTTTTTAAAATGCTAATTCCTAACAATAAATTCCCTGAAACCTGTGGTTTCTTCAGTGAGTTTCTATGGTTTTTAACTAGCAGTCACATTTGCAGAGTGGTGGAGAAAGGGGCTGGGCCTCCAACCAGCGCTCAGGAATTCCGCTGCGTAGGACTTACAGGAGGTACCAGGAGGGCTTCTTGTCCCCCCCGGTCCCTCAGGAGTAAAGCGGACTTCATCCCCCAACCAGCAGTGCGCCAGGAGGCGCGTTTGCAGAGTGGTGGAGAAAGGGGGGCGTGGCCTCCAAAAACCTCTTAGGAATCCCACTGTGTGGGACTTACTGGAGGTAACAGGAGGGATAGTTGGGCCCCAAGGATGTCCTTGGGGGCCAACTACCCCTCCTATTACCTCCAGTAAGTCCCACACAGCAGGATTGCTGAGTTCTGATACCAGGCCACACCCCCTTTGTCCACCACTCTGCAAACCCGCCTCCTGGCGCACTCTTGGTTGAGGGATGAAGTCTCCTTTGCTCCTGGGGGTCCTTAGGGGCCAACTAGCCTACCTGTTACTTCCAGTAAGCACCAAGTTCTTTCTCTGCATTTCTGCCTTCCAAATGTAAGACAGTGTGTAAAAAAGAAATCATAAAAAAATGCCCTCTAATTCACATGCTAGGATGGGTACCCACATATTCGGAGATGTGCAAATAACCACTGCTTCTAAACTCCATATGTTGTTCCCATTTCAGAAATACATAGCTTTCCTTGATATCTATTTTTTACTGTGTATATTTTACAAAATGAATTGCTGTATACCCGGTACACAATGAAAAACCATTGCAAGGCACAGCTCAGTTGTTGGCTCTGGGCAGCTCGGGTTCTTGGTGAACCTACAAGTCCTATATATCCATGCAACAAGAAGGGTCCGGCGGGCATAACAGTATATTGCTTTAAAAAATCTGTCATACTTAGAAGAAGTTACAGGTTAAAATGCAGGCATGGCTGTATTTTCAACTCATTTTCAATATTTGTTTATATCAACTGTTACTTTCTATAGGAAAACCTTGAAGGATCTACACAAATGACCACTTGCTGAATTCAGAATTTTGACTACTTTTCAGAAATGTATAGGTTTCTGGGATCCATTACTGGTTTCACACCCATTTCTACCACTAAGTGAAGGGAGGTTGAAAGCACAAAAAATAGGAAAAATAGGCTATGTCCCACTAAAACTCCAAAACTGTGTAGAAAAATCTTTTTTTACTGATAAACCTCTGAATTCAGCACCACAAACCCTTCATTGATACCATTTGCAGGGAAAAACCCGCCGCTTTCTTCTTCAGCACTTTTTTACCATTTTTCCCCCCAAAAACAAAATTTACCTGCATTTTGGCAAAATTCTCGGCCCCCTCCTGGGGAATCCACAAACCCTGGGTACCTTTAGAATCACCAGGATGTTGGAAGAAAAGAACACACATTTGGCATGGATACCTTATGTGGAAAAAAAGTTATGAAGCCCTAAGCACAAACTACCCCAAATAGCCAAAAAATGGCTCAGCGCTGGGGGGGGGAAAGGCCCAGCAGTTAAGGGGCTAAATAAACGGACAAGCTTTAATTTACAAAATAACTGAAGTAAAAGATTAGAGGCAAAGAAAAGGTATCCTGCACCACTTAACTTTTGGAACACATTCATTTTTTAAGATATCTTGCAGCAAATATGTATAAAAATTACAAGTCTTTTCAATATTCAAAAAGTTTATTCATTAACATGAAGAAGCATTTTACCTTAGTACATTTCACTGCATTGAGAAGTATTTTTTTAAAGTGATACTCTTCAAAAATGAACGTAGAAACATTCATTCCTTCCCCCACCCTGACAACAATGCAAGTAGTGACTAAGAGGCAAGCAGGTTGTCCCATCGAACCTTCTGGGTGGCCTGGATTCTTATTATACATGGACATCATTTTAGTTTATTAAATCAAACACAATAGAAGGTTTTGTACAGTGCATATCCTGAACATGTATATTTCAAGGTACTCTTACATATGAAATGAAGAAAAGGGAGGCAAAGTGAAATAAAACAATTGCCTAGGATCATACAATTTGGTCAAGTGAGGAAGTCGGGATTGATCGTAGGTTTTTGGTTTTACATTGTGTAATTCTTATTTCATTCCCATTCAATTATGAGGTTACTTCTTTTTTTACACTTCACTCTCCCACAGTAGTGATAGCAATTAGAGAAGGCTGGTAGAGAGATAGCAATTCAAATACTGCGTAACACAGAACTGTCAAATCTATGACGCTTCTAGAGATTAGGGGAATAATTTAGAGGACCGTATCGAATGAAACCCTCAAAATAATTCCACGACTCACTGGCCACACAATGTATATGCTTTGCTTCCCCAATGCCCATCTGACCCCTCAGCCCACAAAGCCCCACTGCAATCCCGCTGGCATCAGTGCTGCCATCGGGCACACCACAGACCATATTTTGTGGCACCTGGGAAAATGTTTGTGAGTACCCATGATCTAGACCATCCCCAATGAACTCATAGAAGAAAATGCATAGGCATACTCTCATGACATTTTATTAAACAATAATCTATTGCACATACTCCTATGTTCTTTCTCTGATTACTAGGCGCTGAGTATTGCCGTTCCTTTTTTACCTCTGTTCACTCTTAAACAAATTATTCTAGCCACATTTCCTTCTTGTTGACTTAGGCTTTTTAGAGAACTTACCCAGGTTGCTTTTAGCCTATTTGCATAATGAGTGAGCACTCTAGGCGATTAGTGGGTGAAATGTCAACTCGTCAAGAAGATCAGGCACATAATTAGCTTTTTTTTCAAGCGCAGTTCATTTGCTCAGCATATGGCTTCAGAGATGTGTTAAAATAATTTCCATGACACTATGACATTTCGTTGCTGCTACACACCGTATATTAAATTGAGCAATTCCTCAATTTGAGTGATCACAAGACTACTGATTCTTTTTTACTCTATTTTTTTACTTAAATATAACTTTTTACGTCGCCTCATCCAAATGAATAATTATTTCCTGACATAATAACCGTGCCATATGTTAAATCCAGGGCCACTGGAATTAGGCAGCAGGAGAGGGACAAATTATGCAGTGTCAAGAAAAGGCAAATTATGCAGTGTATTTTGTCATTTTTGCACTTCTTAACACTGTCTGGGCATAGGTTATGTTATGTTATTATGACTTGTATAGCGCACATATACCCTTAGGTGTCTTGGCGCTTCCGGTCTCCATATTACGTTACAAACCACTGATCCTAAAAGAGCCATGTCTTTAGTTGCTTTCTGAACTCCAGGAGGGAGGGAATTTTCCTAAGATAAAATGGGAGGGAGTTCCATTCCTTTATGGTATTGTAACTAAAACTCCTCCCACCCCAGTTCGTTTTTTTAATTCTGACAGTAGGCATCAAATTTAAATTTGCCGATCGTAAAGATCTATTGGGGGAATACCACCTGAAAAGGTCCCATAGAAATTTCGGACCTTCTTTGTGAAGGGCCTTGTGAGCGATACAAAGCGCCTTAAATTTTACCCGCTGACCGACTGGCAGCCAATGCAGGTCCTGAATCCCTTTTACAACTGACTGATACTTGGGGATGTCCAATATGAGTCTTGCTGCAGCATTTTGTACCATTTGCAACTTTCTAAGGAGAGAGGATTGAATGTTAATATAAAGGCCATTGCAATAGTCAAGTTTTGATAAGACTAGAGAGGTCACAACTGTCTTTCTAGATTCTTTAGGAATAAAAGGAAGTATTTTTTTTAAGGTTTTAATCATGAAGTATGCGGAAGACACCACTGTGGACACTTGGGGTTTCAGGCGCAGTTTGTCGTCTCTAATAACTCCAAGATTTTTAGCTTTAATTACAGGTGAAGGTGGGGGGCCGAGATTGTCTGGCCACCACTCAGGGGACCAAGGTGGAAAGAGATTACCAAACATGATCACTTCCGTCTTGCTTGAGTTCAATTTCAAGCAGTGATTGCTCATCCAGCTACTTAACTTAATCATACAATCGTGAAGTTTTAGAGAATGATTAATATCCTTATCTATTGTCGAGATTACCAACTGGGTATCATCGGCGTAGGTGGTAGGGATCAAATTAAAACTTCTAATCAATGGTGCCAATTCAGCCACGTAAATGTTAAAAGCATAGGGCTCAACGATGAGCCCTGAGGGACCCCGCACGGCAGTATAAAAGGTGCCGACTTAAATTTGCCTAGGTGGACAGATTGGGATCTTTCTGATAAAAAGGATGTCAACAGGGAGAGGGCTGCTCCTCCTATCCCTATTGTTTTTAGTCGCTGGACCAGAAGAGCATGGTCAACAGTATCAAATGCTGCGGATAGGTCCAGCAGTATAAGAACTGCTGACCCACCGCAATCCAAAGAGGATCGAATTTCTTCCGTGGTTTTAATCAAAGCCGTTTCCGTACTATGATTGGCTCTAAAACCGAACTGGCTATGATCTAAAACTTGGCTGTCCGCAATAAAGGTAGAGAGTTCTGCATTTATAATTTTCTCAATTATCTTTGCAGGCAAAGGAAGTCTTGCGATAGGTCGATAATTGGCAGGGTCAGTTAAATTCAAATTAGCTTTTTTTAGAAGAGGCAAAATACAAGCCTGTTTCCATATAGTGGGGAAAGATCCTTATAAAATCATCTGGTTAAACAGCTTAGACAAATAAGGTCCCATGAATTGGCTAATACTATGTAAAATTCTAGGGGACAAGGATCTTCTGGTGAACCTGATTTGGCCATGGAAATAAGTTTAGCTATTTGAATTGCTGATGTGGGAGTAAAATTAAGAAAAGACAGATTGGCAGTGTCTTCTTGCTCTATATTAATGTGTGACTTAGAGTGGGCAAATTGGTTAAAGATTTGATCCACCTTAGATTTAAAAGTATGAGCAAGAACATCACAAAAATCTTGACTATGATTAGCAGACTCCTCTTTCATACCTGAGGTCAGAAGTTTTACAGTTTGAAAGAGTTGTTTGCTGGAATTCCCAGCTTTTTCTATCTGTGATGTGTAATATTGGCTTTTCTCAGAAATCAGCTTTCTTTTAAAATCTAAGAGCATAGCTTTGTACTTGTCCTTCTCTGGTGCTTCATAATGTTTTCGCCATATTCTTTCTTGCCTTCTGCAAGCCTGTTTGTCTAATCTAAGGGCCTCTGAAAACCACGGAGCTGAAGGTGTTTTCCTATTTTTATTGATCATTGTAATAGGAGCAAGTTTCGAACAATTAGAGTCTAACCATGTAGTGTAGTTTATGGCTGAGTATTCTGCCTCTAGCTCCAAGTCCGGCTGGGTTCGGGCCAAATAGTCCACAAGCGACAAAGGATCAATTTTGTGCCAGGATCTAGCAATGGTCCTGGCGTGGACCGTGCTGGTGGGATTAGATCGGGGGAGCGTATATCTAAAAAAAATAGCGTGATGGTCAGACCAAGTTAGAGGAAAAGTAGATATGTTGGAGATAGCGGGATTGTTAGAAAAAAGACCATCTAGAGTATGTCCTGCTAGATGCGTAGGTTTTTGGATAAGCTATTTGAGACCTAGTTCAGAAGTCAATTCCAATAGTTCCTTTGTGTCTTTATCTTCCAACGTTTCTAAATAAAAGTTCCAGTTACCCAACAACGTAAAAAAATTAAATTGGAGACTTAGCTCAAAAAGTGAATTTAAGTTAGCCAAAAAGGTCGTTCTAGGACCGGGAGGGCGGTAGATCAGTAGACCATTGATTGTAAGTTGTCCCTGTGTTGAAATTTTAAAAAGGAAAGCCTCGCAGTCCGATGAACCGACAATTGAGCAGTGAGAGCTTAGCTCCATTCTATGTATTACAGCAAGACCACCACCTCTAATCAATTGTCTGTCGTGTCTAAATACTTTATAGCCATAAGGGACAGCAATATTAAAATCAGGATCAGAGGTGGCATTGCCCCATGTTTCTGTTATAAACAGTATATCAATATTGTTGTCAGTGATAAAATCGGCGATTTCATAGCTATGTTTAATAAGTGACCTAGCATTAATAAGAGCTAGCTGTAGTTCACTGAACACTAAGTTTGAAGAAGAAACTTCATTGTGTAAATTCGATGTAACATTTAAGGACTTTTGTATTTTTATATTGCATACCAGGCATTGTGAGCATTCAGATTTTATTAAATCCTCTCCTGTAAATACCTTGCAAGCCTGTCGTCTAGGCGGGCAAAGCGCTCTTAAGCTCTCTCCCGGGTAATGTAACCTTAGCATATCTTCGGTATCTGGACCAGGTTTTCTGGTCCTAGGCCCGGACCAGGCGCGGACGGGCGCAGACGGGCTTGCCTTAGGCGCGTCCGCTGCGCGTCCTCTCCAGCGTGCCTCTAAATAGGTACGTCTGGAATCTGGACCGCTAACCAGGGCGGAAGTGAGTATCTGGAGTATCCGGAAATACTGTCTAACGCGAGGTCTTCCCTCCGCTACAATCGGCACAAGCCGCGGCGGACCGGGGAAGCCTCAGAGCAGGGATTCAAGATACGAAACAGGTCAGAGTCCCACACATCAAAATCAAGTTTCCATATTAAAAAAACATACTAACAATTTTAAAATGGAGCCAAATAAATTGTACCCCGCAATGTGCAAAATAGCAATAATGGGGAGAGCACCTGAGTAAAGTAAGCAGCGTGGCGTGGTCATGTAAAAAGCAGCAATAGAAGACCGCTGCGCGTCCTCTCCAGCGTGCCTCTAAATAGGTACATCTGGAATCTGGACCGCTAACCAGGGCGGAAGTGAGTATCCGGAGTATCCGGAAATACTGTCTAACGCGAGGTCTTCCCTCCGCTACAATCGGCACAAGCCGCGGTGGACCGGGGAAGCCTCAGAGCAGGGATTCAAGATACGAAACAGGTCAGAGTCCCACACATCAAAATCAAGTTTCCATATTAAAAAAACATACTAACAATTTTAAAATGGAGCCAAATAAATTGTACCCCGCAATGTGCAAAATAGCAATAATGGGGAGAGCACCTGAGTAAAGTAAGCAGCGTGGGTGGTCATGTAAAAAGCAGCAATAGAAGACCGCTGCGCGTCCTCTCCAGCGTGCCTCTAAATAGGTACGTCTGGAATCTGGACCGCTATTACTCATTACCTCATTACCTCATTACCTCATTACTATCATTACTATCATTACTATCATTACTACCAGTTTAACGCGCAAACATAGAAATAAGCAACAGAGAGGTGACAAGTTAAACTTTGCAAATGGCTGTCCACTGCGAGCGAACACATGTTGCTGCGATTTTAGTAACTTTTGAACAGTTTGAGCTAGAAATATTTTTTTGTTAAAATCTGCAGATTATGCAGCAGATGATGGATTATGTGGCAAATGCGGCGGATCTATAATTATGAGAAAAACACAATGAGCACACAATCACATAATTCAAGTGGCCCCGATTATATCACAGCATATGTTTATGATAGTAATATTTTTTCTAATGATCAATGGCTGCACCTTTGTCATAAAATACATATATATTCACTAAAAAAACAAAGGTTATAAGGACATTATAGTTAGGAAATAGCATTAAAAAAACCTTAGAGATTCACTGAAAAAAACAAAGGTTACAGGGACGTTATAGTTAGGCTCAGATTTTACATGCACAAAACCATAGAAATTCAGTAGTTATAGTTACCTGAGCTAAATATAATTTACGCCCCAGCAATGCACTGCTTATGACCCCACATATTACATCACTCATGACATGGTCAGTGACATCACTGATGACGTCTCAAATGACATCACTCATGACATCATTGATGACATCATCCACAAAACTATTAACATATCTACCCACACACCCATGCAACCACTCATACACCCACTCACACACCCATACAACCACTCCTACTCACTCATCCATTGAGCCAATCACACACCCACTCACTCAGTCACCCATACAGAATTTACACACCCAATCACCCATTCATACAGCCACTCACACAGCCACTCACCCAAACAGCCACTCACACACCCACTCACTCACCAATACAGCTACTCATTCACCCATACAGCTACTCACACACCCAATTATTCGCCCATACAGCTACTTACATACTTACTTATTCACCCATACAGCCACTCACACACCCATACAGCCACTCACACACACACACTTATGGAAACACACAGTCACTCACATAATATATGTTAGAAATAGTATCACTCATAAGTAGTACACAACATATACTAATTTAACTTTTGTAGTACCTTAGTATACATGTTTAGAAAACATTCACAATCACTGGATGATGTCATCAGTGATGTCATTTCACATATCATCAGTGATGTCACTGACCATGTCATGAGTGATGTAATATGTGAGGTCATAAGCTGTGCATTGCAGGGGGGTAAGTTATAGTTAGCTGAATTTCTATGGTTTTGTGCGCGTAAAATCTGAGCCTAACTATAACGTCCCTGTTACCTTTGTATTTTTCAGTGAATATATATATATGTGTCCAAACAAATGCCCGAAAGCTTAGGAGGGCACTCAACAGCTTGCCTTCCCTCCGGATTACCAACAGCATTCTCCTGCACTTTCCGGTAAGAATTTGCATATGCCGACGCGTTTCGAGTCGGAACGACTCTTCTTCCTGGGCTTTTCACAAATGAAGCACAAACTCCTTTTTGCCTTTACGATGCTCTTTTATTGCAAATGAGGCCCCCTGGTGGGCCTTACTCCCGCGTTGATAACTGCTGTGCATTTTGGGCTCAGTAGTCCTAAAAAAAAAGGAAAGTTCACATTATTCCATAAGTTGGTGTACTTTCCATTTGCGACATTTCAATTATATATTTTCCTTTAGTAAGGTCCAGTCAATGTCAGGAGAGTGCATTTAACATTTGGCTCGCTGTGCTGTATTCAATTAGGAAACAGTTTCCAGATCCCAGCCTCCTTTTCAATATCAATAGGATGGTGCCATCTCCCACGGCTCAGGCGGCCCACCAGGGGGCCTCATTTGCAATAAAAGAGCATCGTAAAGGCAAAAAGGAGTTTGTGCTTCATTTGGGAAAAGCCCAGGAAGAAGGCCACCTCACGCTGCTGGAGCACTTGGTGTTATGAATGTAAGGTTACAATAAACCTGTTCTGAAAATTGAGTTGGATGTACCATGTTCTGTCCTCTGAGCCGAACCAATTGGACGTTGCAAGTCCTGGCGAAACAGGAACAGACTTATTATGCATATAAATATATATACATATATATTTATATGCATTTCTATTGAACGCCTCCTCACTAACCCCCGAGATTTGTCGCTGTCGCCGAGCACATGTTCATAGGGCAAGGAAGACAGCAGCACGGCTCCAGGTTCCTAGTCCTCTTTATTTTAAATATCCCACGGGTGCAAAACACAAGACCAATGTGTTTATATATTAGTGAGAAGGGCGTTTTTAGGGTGTAGGGGTAGGTAAGGGTATTGGGTGGTAAGGTCGTTTTTAGGGTTTAGGGTTGGGGAGAAAATATTGTGTGGTAAGGGTGTTTTTAGGGTTTAGTGGCGGTAAGGGTATTAGTTGGTAAGGGTATTTTTAAGGTTTAGAGGTGGGTAAGGGTATTGGGTGGTAAGGGTGTTTTAGGTTTTAGAGGTGGGTAAGGGTATTGGATGATAAGGGTGCTTTTTAGGGTTAGGGGTGGGTAAGGGTATTGGGTGAGAAGGGTGTGGGTAAGGGTATTGGGTGGCAAGGATATTTTTAGGTTTTAGGGGTAGGTAAGGGTATGGGTAGTAAGAGTTGTCTAAGGGTTTCGGGGTGGGTAAGGGTATTAGGAGGTAAGGATGTTTTAAGCGTTTAGGGGTGGGTAAGGGTATTGGGTAGGAAGGGCGTTTTAGTGTTTAGGGGTGGACAAGGGTATTGGTGGTAAGGGTGTTTCTAGGGTTTAGGGGTGGGTAGGGGTATTGGGTGGTAAGGGTGTTTTTAGGGTGCAGGAGTGGGTAAGTGTATTGGGTGGTAAAGGTTTTTTTAGGGTTATGGGGTACGTAAGGCTATTGGGTGTAAGGGCTGTTTTAGGGTTAAGGGGTGGGTTTGGGTATTTCATGGTAAGGGTTTTTTTAGGGTTCAGGGGTGGGTATATATATTTATATACATTTCTATTAAACTCCTCCTCACCAACCACCGAGATGCGTCGCTGTCGCCGAGCACACTTTCATGGGGCAAGGAAGACAGCAGCTCGGATCCAGTTTCCCAGTCCTCTTTATTTTAAATATCCCACGGGTGCAAAACACAAGACCAACGCATTTATATATAAGGGATTTGGGCATTTTTAGAGTGTAGGGGTAGGTAAGGGTATTGGATGGTAAGGTCATTTTTAGGGTTTAGGGGTTGGTAAGGGTATTAGGTGGTGAGGGAGTTTTTAGGGTTTAGGCGTGGGTAGGGAGTATTGTGTGGTAAGGGTGTTTTTAGGTTTTAGTAGTGGTAAGGACATTAGTTGTTAAGGGTACTTTTAGGGTTTAGAGGTGGGTAAGGGTATTGGGTGGTAAGGGTGTTTTAGGGTTTAGAGGTGGGTAAGGGTATTGGGTGATAAGGGTGTTTTTTAGGGTTTAGGGGTGGGTAGGGGTACTGGGTGGTAAAGATATTTTTAGGGTTTAGGGGTAGGTAAGGGTATGGGTAGTAAGGGTTGTCTTAGGGTTTAGGGGTGAGTAGGGGCATTGGGAGGTAAGGATGTTTTAAGCATTATGGGGTGGGTGAGGGTATTGGGTGGTAAGGGTGTTTTAGTGTTTAGGGGTGGGTAAGGGTATTGGGTGGTAAGGGTGTTTTTAGGGGTACGTAAGGCTATTGGGTGGTAAGGGTTGTTTTATGGCTTAGGGTGGGTAAGGGTATTTTGTGGTAAGGGTTTTTTAGGGTTTAGGGGTGGATGAATTTAGGAGTCGGGGTCGGTAAGGGATTATATATATTTATATATATGTATATATACCATGCATGTGCCTTTACAATGAAATGATAAGTATATATCAGGTAAGTGAAAATATATATATAAAGGGGCTCCATTTACCTGATATATACTTACCATTTATTTGTAAAGGCATGCTTGGTAAAGGCAGATGTGTGCTGTAGGCATTGTGTGTCTTAAAGACTTCATGGTAAAGACATGTATGGTAAAGGCATTAGTTCGGTCGTACATTCAAATGGACTAAACAGGTGCTTCCTCTCATACTCTGCTATGGTGCATCTGGTGTGATGGAGGCATACAGCGCTCCGAATACCCCCAGCCTTTCCCATCAACTGTGAAGACGTGAAGAAAGTGCATAAACGATCTATGGCCATAGGACATTTTGGCTCCTTCTTGTCATTGGTTAGATGCAGAGGAGATATTGAGACTGAGGGAGAAGGACTTGGTAGTTGATGGAAGAGAGTATCCATAGCTAAACCAATCACAATACTGGTTTAGGGTAAGTGGTGTGGGTGGATTGGTTTTTTACTGCCAGAAAGAAGGCATAGCCTGGTCTGGTGGTTAATTGGACCTGCATTTGACCCCCAAGGGCAAGGGCTCTAATCCAAGCAGTTTCACTCAGTCTTTCATCTTTCATAAGCTGGAAATATTTATACCATTGAGTTGGGTGACAATAAAAGGTCCTTTATCTGCCACTAGCACCAAGTTTCTTTCTTTGGGGCTGAACATGCACTTTACAAACAACCCTGTTACGTTATTCTGTTTCGGCACGAGTGAGTGAGTGCTGAGCCGACTGACGGATTCAATAACTCATTCAGTGAGCTGTGAGTGAATGCATATAACAAGCAGAGTGGAGGACTAAGTGAGAGCAGCTTAACTTGGCCTTGTAAGAGTGCAAGAAAAAGATTTCCTTAAACTTTCTGATATTGTTAACAACTAGGTATTTGAGAAAAACTTATGTACCCAAACTGGTTACGCCTTCTTTCGCAAGAGAAGAACAGAAAAGAGCTAAATTCTGAAAAAGAGGAACTAGATCAATATAGTGATAAAGAACTGGGCGAGTGTGACTGAACTGTGAACAGGAGGAAGAGGACATACAAGAGGGTGTCAAAGAAACTTGCGACTTTGTGCAGATTGACATTTGAAAATGTGTGACGCGAGTGTTTAGTGGAGTATAGTTTATCATTACAATGATGTCTCTGCCTATTGGGTTATGTATATAATATTAGTGTACTGTGGAGTTTGCATTATGTGTTTTATGATGTTTGTACCATAGGAGAATCAAATGTCCTCAAAATGTAGACCCTACACTAATCTCTTTTAAACTGGAAGAAATATTTCAATGTTTTAGGATGATTGCTTGTATGCATCTGTTGACTGAAATAACATTGTGATGAACGGGTTGAATAAGGTGACTCAGATAGTGAGTGAGTGAGTGAGTGAGTGAGAAAAGTAAGTTGATTGAGGGAACAATTAAGTGAGTGAGTGAGATAGATGAGTGAGAGGGGTGTGAGATAGGTAAACGAGCAACTGACTTTGCGATGACTAAGGGCCTGATTTAGGGTTCGGAGCATGGGCCACCATTCCTCCAACATAGAGTACTCAATTTTTCCGCCACACTGTTGTAATTCTGTTTGCTGTATTTATAGTTTGTGGTTAAGGCCCACCGGCCATCAAGAAAGAGTTGTCTATGTCAACCGAACCATATTCCTCTGTCGTTTGTAACAACTCCATCAGCATTAGTATAGTATATATCTGTTCACCATATTTAGAGTTGCACGCCATCAGAGTGAAACGGATGGACCAGAATGACAGAGTATTTAAAGGTAGGATGAGTTTTCATATGATGGACACGTCTTTAACGGATTTGTCTATCTATAAACACACACAGCTAGTTTATATCGCCTTATCCAAATCACATCCACCTAACAGCATAAAAGCCAACCCTCCACTTATACTTCCCTTTTGTTTCTTTACACTCACACCAGCAGGGGCGTCAGCAGCAGCGCTACAAAACCCTTATTTGAGATTAGATGTTTTATCTTTTTTACTCAGATTGTCTGAGAGAAGAGCCCCTAGATTTTCAGAAAATGAATTCCCTGTTATGGTGAATGAGACAGTGAGGGTTGAGACACAGTTGTTTGGAGCCATGGTCTAAATCACAACACGAGTCAGAGAATGCAAATGTGGGGCATCTGTATCCAACACGAGGTGCTCACAGGAGGACATTTGCAAGCCCTGGAAGGGCCAGCGGGGGAGATTATGATCTCTCACTTGCAGGGCATACAGCAATGACATGGCAACTGGTGGTGGTTGTCCCAGGCCTCTCAACCTCATTTCCTGGAGGAAAAGGTGTTACCTGTACTCCACACTGAAGACATTACAGAAATTTCAGGAGGAGTTGAGACTGTTGAGGTTAAAACATTTCAATATGTGCTAAAACCCTGCTACAAATCACATATTTATGCTGGTCATTAGCTAGAGGGTGGGTGGGTTTCCTATAAGCAATGAATTGCGAAAAACCATGGCTCCTGCTACTCACGTTGGCAGCATTTTGTGTTTGCTGTATTCCAAACTTTGACACTGTGCACCTCACTTCTGAAATTCCAAATAATGGCCTTTTCCTCCGTGTCCCAGGGTGATGTTGCCTTACACAGTTTTGCTCGTGGACATGAATACACACCACCACTGTGTTTAAAATGTTGTTTTTGTTGTTCTCTACCTTCCCACAGTGATGACGACAGGGACCAAAAAACTGACTTCCTGTCATAGTCACCCAGTTTACAGAGTCAGGTGTTTCAGAAATCGAGTTTGAGTTTATCATAAGTCCTGAAGGCATAAGAAAGGATGAGAAAAAACTGTCTGCTATAACTCCATGGGAGTCTCTGTTAAATGTAAAGGCTCTTCAAAGCTTTTTAGCATTTGCCAATTTTCACAGGCGTTTCATTAAAAACGTTTCAGCTATCGTTCAACCCATCACTCGCCTCTTGAGAAATGAAGATTACATTTACTTGGACAGGAGAATCAGAAGAAGCATTTCAAACCCTGAAACAACAATTCATTCAAGGCCCTATCTTGAGGCATCCGGATGTTAACCTCCCATTCATACTTGAAGCAGATGCTTCATTTTACGCAATGGGAGGGGTTCGCTCACAGCATCTGGTGGCCTATTATTCTGCAAAATTTACCCCATGTGAATTAAACTATAATATCACAGACAAAGAGTTGTTGGCGATAAAACGGGCATTCAAAGAATGGCGCCATTATCAGAGGCAGAAGCAGAGTGAAACAATGGTACAATCCTGTCCCCAATCAATATCAAGGCGAAATAACAACGAGACGTCAAACCTACAGATGGTGAGAAAGGAACCCAACTCCATCTTCAATCTGACCAATATTACTCTATCGGCGGAAGAAATCCAAGTACTAAATAAAGGCCTATCCTTTATATCATCAAACAAACCCGATATGGCTCAAACAAAATTGGAAATCATCCAACTCTTCTGTTGCAGACAAACCCTACACAGAAGAAAGGAATTACTCGGGCCTCAAAGAAAAGTCAACTTTCTTTCCACCCACCTCTAGCGTACCGATGGAACTCCTCACTTTCGAAAAAAATGTGATGAGAGACCTGGACTCTCTAGAGAGAAGACGTAAATATACCAAGTGGAATATGACAAAAAGTGAAAAGATCGCTCTTGAAAAGCTGATGAAAAATCAGGAAATCACTGTAAAACCTGCCGATAAAGGCGGCGCTATCGTCATTATGGAAAGAGAAAAATACGAAGAGGAAATCTACCGGCAACTTTCCAACCAGGAACACTACAGGAAAACAGATACTGACTGGACCAAAGTGGTACAGAACAAACTGTCCAGGCTGATAAAGACAGGAGAAGACCATGGCTGGGTATCGAAAAAAGAAGCTAAATACCTGCTCAATGATCACCCTAGGATGCCTCTAATGTACGTCCTCCCAAAGATCCATAAGGACGCCATTAACCCAACAGGACGACCAATAATCTCGGGGGTTAATTCCATCTTAGAGCGACCGGCAAAATATATTGACACGTTCCTCAAACCACTGGTTGTGGAAACCACAAGCTTTCTTCGAGACACGATGCAAGCAATTACTATCCTCGAAGGGCATCATTTCGATCAAGAGGCTGAACTTTTGGTGACGCTTGACATAGTTAGTTTGTATACTAACATTCCCCAAGAAGCAGGCTTGGAAGCCCTCCATTACTTTCTGGAGAATAGAACAAGACCGCACAACGTACCCACTGAATTCCTAGTAGAGATGGCAGAAATGTTTAAAATACAACTTTTTCCAATTCAACGATGAACAATTTCTACAAACAAAGGGGACCGCAATGGGTTGCCCCTTTGCGCCTGAAATGGCGGTGATGTTTATGGCGCTGTATGAAGAAAGGTGGGTATATAATAACAACCCATTCGATGGCCATATAAAAATCTGGCATCGCTGCATTGACGACGTGTTCATGCTCTGGAGAGGAACACCTGAAACACTGCAAGAATTCCTAAATTGGCTAAATCAAAGGAATCCTGACATACAGTTCTCGCAAAATTCCAGCAAGGAAGAAATCAACTTTCTAGACCTCTTGATAAAACACGAAGATGGAGCTCTATTCACTAGGTTGTACACAAAACAAACTGAGAGAAACACATTTCTGCATTTTTCGAGCTTTCATCAAAGAGATCTGCGACAGAATTTACCTTACAGCCAATTCTTGCGAATTAGAAGAAACTGCACAAAAAAGGAAGACTATTTCGTCAATGCCAAGATTTTATTGGAGACATTGGTTGAAAGATCATATCCACGCAAACTAGTGAAGCGATCTATGAAACGCGCATGGTAGACACCAAGGGAAACCCTGCTGATACCAAAAACAACAACAAAGGACATGCAACTCGTATGCGTCACAACCTTCTCGGGCATCACTAACAAACTCAAAAAAATCGTCAGAAAGAATTGGCACACAGTCAAAGGCCTCGAGGAGTTCAAAGACATTCCAGTATTCGCCTTGAAAAGAAACAAAAACATCAAAGATAAACTGGTACATGCCAAAACAAAAATCAAGAGCCCAAGGATCACGATACAAACGATGTTATCCTTACCTCCCATTAAGGGACATCGGAAGTGCGGAAACTGTATGTCTTGTGCCACTACCATAGAGGGAGCCAGATTTGAATACGGAAATAAGACCATCATCCACGAGGAATTCACGAATTGCAATACAACTAATGTTCTATATAGCGTAGTCTGCCCCTGCCAGTTGGCAATGGTCGGAAAAACTACACAAGCTGTCAAAAAAAGAATCACTCAACATCGTTCAAGGATTAACTGCAAAGTACCAAATGCCCCCATGGTACCATACTGTGTCGAAAAGGGACATGGCTCACAAGACATCCAATGGACAGTCCTAAAACACGTCACTGGAAAGAACGTTGATACACTCTTGGCCAGTTTTGAAGCTAAAATCATATTGCGCCTAGGAACTACTGTCAATGGGCTAAACAAAATTAGTGAGATCATGCATTGCCTATGAAATAAGTCCACGAATGCTCACCAGTATTCCAACCATCATCTATTGTAGATCCCCAGAGACCGATAACTACAGATTGGCTTTCTTAAAAATCTGCCAAGTCTCTTCTTTTTTTTTTTAAACGTGCACTATTCAAATAGCTTTATTTGCCATTATGATAACTAAGAAGATCAATGCCTCTGTTTAAAACTCACAACACGACCATGCGTGTACAACAATAGGTTCGCAGACAGCAGCCCGGATAATTAAACAGTGTTCAGACAACGCATCGAGAATCCAACGATCTCTATGGCAACCCCTACAGGAAGTCAGGCAAATAAAGACGATCGAAGAAGAAGTAAGGCACTCGCCCCAAAGCATCGCGCTTGCTGATGACGCTTTCCTCACGTCATCACGCACGGACTCTACTTCAGGAACACGGAAGTCTGTGCCTGTTGCTGATACAGCTACAGCTACAGGAAAATCTGGTCTACTCTGATCGCAAGACGGAAAAGGAGAACAAAAAGAAACTTTGGACAAGCGTGCTTAAGGTACCGGCAAGCGATTGATTATTTCTGCCCAACTGTTGCAACACGAAGGTGACACCTTGGCCCTGCATGTGTTTTTGAGTACCTTTCGTCTGACACAAGACGCTAATCTTGTAATATGAATCACCTAACCGCACAAATCTAGAGCACGCACATTCACAATGGTGCAGGTCTCACCACTAGGGGTGAAATACAACATGGACACACGTTCCACATGGTTTAGAAAGCTTTCTATTTAAGACGCCCACTCTAAGCGTTTCACGTTGATTCTTCTTGTATACAATTGAATGAAGTATGTCTCAATAGCCACCTCCTTATGGCTCTTTAAATTTTCAGATCCGCCCCTTTGTCCTCAATAAAAAGGAGAAAAGAAAGACTGAGGTTTTACAAGGGAAGCCTCCCAAATTCCTGATTCCTTCCACGGACTTAGTTCTGTCTAAGAAGTGGACCTAGAATATACGATCAGGAACCTTAAGGTACATGTACAGTATGTGTTAATAAACATAGGAACACCATCTTAATTTAGGAATGACTCTAACTAACAGATGTATGCACCACATTGTATAATTACAGTGTCATCCACAAGTCCCCAGCCCTGAGGAAGACCTTCTTTTGAAACACTGTCCTTGGTCCCACCACGAAGGTCGAAACGTGTTGGCACGTACTGCGTGAGGTCAAGAGTTACCACGTTGAAAGTCACCGCATAATAGCATTGAACACACAAGCTCAATTCACATGGCTGTGATAAGATATTCTATAATTGGCCTCTGACCTTACTTAGGACCATGTAGTAGAACGCAATCGAGAACATCAATAATAGGTTCCACTTACAGTAAAACTTGGACACATGATTTAATATTTAAGTGGCACAGTAGGTCACTTGGGTACACTCATTGTATAGTATGTCCCTCATTTTATGATGTTGTTTGTATATAGAGTTAAGTATGTCTTGTTTTCTTCTTTTTTGTAGTAGGTACTTATGATTTGTTCTGTATTGGTGTTTCGATTTGACTAATGCACCATGTTTGATGTGAACATAACAATGTATGTTTATGTTCCATGTAAATGTTTTTCCTCATGAGATAAATGAATGACACAGACAATTCAACTGTTGTTTAAAGCATATTTGAGGTTGATACTTGAATGCGAAAAGGGAAAACACTACTTTTTATTTTTTAGGTCGAGCCTCGAGTAGCGCGCAAGCGCTGCTAGGCGAAGACTTTATGTAAGGGGGTTTCAGAAGCTGACCACACGATCGTGCGTCGTGGCCTTTTTCGGGCGGTTACGTGCGCAGGGCCGACATCTGTTTCCCATTATCGTGCCCAGACGCGTGCGCGATAATTGGAAACATATGCCGCCCGTGCGGGAAAAGGCCATGACGCACTATGCGTCTGGTCAGCTGAGCAGGCTGCCGCGCTCGCTCGCCCTCGTCCCCGCTCCTCTCTTGTTTTTTTGTAGTCGAGATGTGGCTACAATTCCGATTGTGACCGGGAGACTGCTCTTCCCTTTTCCGCATTCTCTGACCATAGAGAAATGATAATCGCGACTCCTTCTGTGTGCCATGGTTCTTCCTCAGAATGAACGCTTAATGCTTGTTAAATGTAGATAAGAAGCTCAATGTAAAATGACTGGGCTTTTATGATAAACCGTCTGTTCCTCACCACTAGGGGCACTAACTCCACCATGCCTCAACAAAGCCTCAGATTGCAATCCCCGCTGGAGAGAATTACCGGGAGCGAGCTGCATTTCTCATACCCCGACGAATCCCAGAACAGTCTAATTGCATTTCAAAAGTCGACATCCTTCTTTCCTGGGCAATGCAGCCGCTTTGTATAGTAGGATGACTTCCAAATGGCTGCACACCAACAAGTGTGCGTATTAAAAAGTTATTAGAAGTTTGAACTGACCTGGGTTTGGAAGTGGTGACGTTGGCAAAACCGCGGTAGGAGGGATTGGTAAGAGGGAGGATCGTTTCTTAAAATGACTTCCTCGCCACGCCTTCATTTGGCTAGTTTTGCTTTTCGTTAGCCCCTACAATCGAACACTTTCTTCGTCTACAGAGCCACATTTTCTTTAATACACCTTTTATGCCATTGAGTTTGTTTTAATAAGGAGGTCTAATTACATACTTTAAACTGTAATCGTTCGTTGTGCAGTGTGGCGAGAAAGGCAGTTCTGGTTGCTTGTGGTAATTCACGTAGCTTTTAAGAAAAGCCCGTCATGATAGAAAACGGCTAAGTTCGCTATGTTCCTTATAGGACTTTACCCGTTTTGTTACGTGATATTTTACGTGAAAAGTATGGTGCTATGAAGTTATGCACGCTCACTCACGTGATTGATTTTTTTTTACAGGTGATGTATATACGAGGGAAATTTATTTGATTCGTTTGTCATGTTCGTTATCAATGTTCCAGATATTACTGTAGATTTAGGAAAACGAAATGTTTTAATGGCATTTGGAACCACCTATTTCACGAAGTCTGTGTTTAAGTCAGTGGTGGATCTTCCACGTGGTCTTCAGTCTGGCGTGCTAATCTGTGCCATTTATGCACTTAGTAGTTCAGTGTTATACGACAGTTTTTGGTCTGGCCTAAAGATGGCTTTAGTTTCGTTCTCAACTCGCGATTTTTTTTTTTTAAATACTACGTAACCATTAAACATACCTACCTAGAGGGACTTTAGGTCAGCCCTCTTCACCCGTGAGTCTTAGTGCCATTCATATCTTGCTTTCATTCAAAACAGCTTAACACATGGGCAAGTTGATCAGTCCACTTGAGGCATTTGCTCTATTGCACTTTAAGTGACTGCATTTTGCCCAATCATAGGTGGAAATTCAACGGAGAGTTGATTGTGGCCCAAACCTCGCTTTTGTTTATTTCTATTTCTTTTTCTGAAAGCGTATGCCCCCTGAGATAGCAATATTTTTACCTTTTCTTTAATATTTAGATTTCTATTGCATATGCTTGGAAAAAATGTATTGTTGCCAAGGCCAGACCTACTGGCTTTTCAATAGTTGTGGCTTTGGGCAACGAATGTCGGAACCACAAGGTTAGGGTGGTATTCGAAAGCCTTTGCACAATTTTTTTTTGGAAGGGGCTGAAATTAATTGCACATACTGACCTGAATTCCACTGGATCCTTTCTCACTAACTGAAGCCGCACGAAAAGTGGATATTCGTTCCTTTCTCTAGGTTAGGCTAGTTTAGGTCGAGCCTAGAGCAGCGCATGCGCTGCTTGCGAGACTTATAGTAAGGGGCTTCAGAAAGCTGACCAGACGCTCGTGCGTCATGGCCTTTTTCCTGCGGTTACGCGCGCAGGGCCGACATCTGTTTCCCATTATCGTGCCCATACGCGGGCGCGATAATTGGAAACACATGCTGGCCGTGCGGGGAAAAGGCCATGACGCACGAGCGTCTGGTCAGCTATGCAGGCTGCCGCGCTCGCTCGCCCCCGCTCCTCTCTTGTTGCTTTTGTTTTCGTCCCAGCCTGCTCTGCATCAGCAGAAGGCATTCATGCCTTTAAAACCTGCACTCAATAGGCTATGGCATAGATAAACACACAGCATACGCTATACGCCAATCCCGTACGAGTGACTGAATGCATAGGGGGCATCTCTCCACAGTGCCATTGTTCGTGTCCAGCGAAGCCTTCGACCCCCGGCGCCCATCCGTGCTCTAACAGCATGCCAATGGGTCTGGCTCCGGTACATGCTGTCTCACTTGCATCTCCCCGGACCCAGGCGCGTGGGAGTTCATTAAAGTTCTATATTTGGAAGTAACAGTGCTGCATTCTCAGATCCGCTTAACAAAGGAAACCGCAAAAGAGCCCCAGAGTTTAATGTTTGTTGTAAAACACTCAGGTTCCATGTAAACGGAAGCAGCAGCAAACTTTAGCTTTCTAATCTGACAAAGATGTGGGTTCATATTTGTTTGCTGGAACCAGCAAATCCAGTAAGCATCCTTTGCTACTGTTTTCGTAAAAGTGTGAAGCACAATTCTTTTGTTGCAATCCATAATGGATATATATTTTTGCTGAAAAAAGGAAGACATAATTTTCCCGCTGTTTGAACTTTACATTAAAAAAACAGATGAAAACAATTTTCTTAAAATCAATACCGTCTTCCACCTTTTTAAAATAGAACAAAATGCTTTGTTTGCTGTGTTTTTATATAATGTAAACAGTAGAAATTGAACAAAAGCCACGCACTACATTTTTGCCGTTTTACAAACATCCTTTCATGGCACAGGCAGCAGGAGAGAATATCTGTTCCATTTTCGTTTAGACTAGCAGCAAAAAGGCTGCAAAATTAATTGGCTCCATATTTTGCTCTGGTGGGACTGTATGTAATATAGCTGATCGATTATAATGTGACCTCTATAAGCAGAATCTGCTTAACAAAAAAATGTACACACTTAAGTGATAGGTGCTCAAAAGGCTTGATTTATAGGCAGAAATGCAGATTTGCTATTCTTTAGAAATGAAACTAGACCCGTAAAAACTGTACTCACACATACTTTTTCGAATGAGTACATCTTCTCCTAGTGACATGGAGAGGGCATTCCAGGGTGGAAAGATTGTGCAAACACACAAACTATTGTTTGTAGGTATTTGCGAATTTGCACAGCCCATTCCCACCCTGGCCATGACCAGTGATTTACTCCTGGGATGGATAGGAGAGCTGCATTAAATCTGTGACCAGGAAGGGAATGGGAATGATGGGAGGCAGAGTTGGCCTTGCAGGGTTTAGAGCTTGTAACCTGGGGGCCTTGGCACTTGTTAACGTGAGCATTTAAATCAATAAGTCATTGTGCTGTGATATAAGAATCTGGCAGATTCAGAGCAAAATGAAGAGAAACATCCTATTCCAGAGGATCCCCAAGGGACATCATTTATGTTGTGGCCTTCTCACTTTTTCCTGTTTAAGTTTGTTGCTATTGGACTCTGTGCACTATGTCACTGCTATACAGTATAGAGGTATAGGGCCTGTGATTTCCAGGCCTCAATGACTTATTTATATTTTCTGTAAGGCTGTAGTAAATGGTGCTAGCAATGCACTAGTGGCATTTAAAGTAAAAGTCATATCCAGTCTTCAGTGTGTGTTTACAGCACTCACATGTACGACAAAAAGATATGGCTGCCAGGAGCAGCTCTTGCTGGGCTAAATTTTAAAAGCAGGTTTTACTTGTCAGGTAAAAGTGCCTTTGTCATGTAGAAAATCTATCTTTATACATTAAATAAGTCACCTCTAAAATTTCTTTTATAAGTCCACAGGGCTGGGTGCCTAATATATAAAATATGTTATACTTCTTATTAGGAATAGTGTGCCCTCACAGTGAACAATTACCCAAAAGTTGTTTTCAATGTGTTGAGAAAACTCAATTTTCGATGAACAGTCCTAGGTGTAAATGCACGTTTTACTTTATATCTCTACCAGGGACAATACTACATAAAAGATTCAAAGTTATTTTTCACTTAGTTTTAAATATCTTATTCAATAGTGAAAGTAGATTTTTGCTAACTTTAGTGGAAACGTAATATTTAAAAAGTGTACTTTGTGCTGCCTCAGAGCAAACTGGTTTAGAACTAATTTGCCACTCCAGAGGCCTAATGCACATTCCTGGTTGGGCTATAACTATGCTCCAAACTGACAATGGCTTGACCTCTGGGCCCAGGAAAGCAGGGGTGTTGTCAACAACTGGAAACCTTAACATGCATTAGCCACCTGGTATGGGGCAGGAGCAGCCGCCTGAATAAAGGACAGCCTTAGTGCTTCTGCTTTTGACTTTGTTATACCAAATGGGTCTGGAAGGAACTGTGGCCATTCATTCCGGAGCTCCATTCTAGAGTTTATGGCTCAAACCCCAGCAGGTGGGAAAAACCAGTTTGGACCCTGACAAAGGGAGGTCAGATCATTTAAACAAGAGCCACTATGGATGGAAGAAGGAGGTAGTCGTCTTCTATTTGGAGCTTCTGGAAATTTTGAAGCAAACCAAAGAGGAGGTGCTGAGAATAAAGGTGGGGATCATGTGAGAGAGAAGTTAGGATTGGGTGCAGAAAATTATCCAAGACTGCATGTCGCCTGCAGCACCCCCTCAGAACATTCCTGGACTCTAAATGTATCTTGTAAGCTCATATCCAGGGGCGCCTGAGATATTAAATAGCGACATATTAATATTAAAGAAAAGTATGCCCCCTCCTTTCCCCAGCACCAACTGCTGTAGTAAATATCCTCCTCATTAGCTTATTACCTAACCAACATGGCTGCCACCAGTTCCCACGGCAATCCATCAATGGTTTTTGCACATGGTAACCTGTGCAACCGTACTCTTTATTAATAAGGCCAACATGATTGACATTTGCATTCCATACAGTTTGTTTAAGACCATTTTTAAGACCTTTGTTTAACTACATAAACTAAAGTTTATTAGTTACCTGAAAGTTTATTAGCTACTGGTCGCAAGGGACCTTGTTTTTCAAATGACTACGAGTCTGCTAATGCACATTTTACTGGTTGTGGTCGACCCAACACAACAGACAACCTAAGATACATTTTTGTATTAACCTCGAGACTGCAGTCTAGCCTTTTATCCACATTAGATCCTTTCCATTTTAATCCCAGCACGCTTGAGCTGCATCTGTCTCTTAGGTGAAGGGGCCAACTTGAACCGTTCACCATTCAAACAAGCATTGGCATAGCCAATAGGTCTCGCCTTTGGGACCTTATAAGTGTTTAGCCATGCAACAGTTGATGTTGTTGCACCAAGGATATTGTGCTGCATAACTAAATACTTATAAGGTCCCAAAAGCGAGACCTATTGGCTATGCCAATGCTTGTTTCTTCTTCGAGAAACTTAAAATAACCCCAGCTCATTTAGTGAGCAGTCGTGGAGAATACTTTTGCAGTACTCCAGGAAAAAAAAGCTTATGATCTATGGTCAAAGAGGTAACCCCATGTTGTAATAAATTATCTGATTGGAGCCATTGAAATCTGTTCTGAAATTTACAATTTTTAAAATCAGTCAGGACCCTTACTCCTCGGCAGCTTTAATGGCACTTATTTTTCATGGATTTTGACTTTGCCATAAAATACTGTCCGGGTCCTCAGAATTTTAAAGGCGAATGCCCTTTCAAAGTCTTATGTCACTTCCGTAGAAAACAGACAAGATCCAATTTATGATCCATCATTAATTCTCTCAATGCCAGGAATGGTTTGTAATAAGGTGATGCTCATAGACAACACATATGACTTTTTAACCAAACTAAAAGAGTGCATATATAATATTGATAAGGAGACATGGTTAAAAGCAGACCCGGTCAGAGAAGAGAGAGATGGGCTAGTGTATCATCAAGGTAATCTCTATGTCCCAAATCATGATTTGCAACATCACGTTTTAACCTGGGTACATGATTCTGATATGGGGAGTCATGTGGGAATCCACAAATCTATAGCGACTGCTCAACGATATTTTTGGTGGCCCACACTCAATCCCGATATTAAGAAACATATCTATCACAACTTGTGCAGTTTGCGCTCAAGGTAAGGCAGAGCAACAAAAACTGCAGGGTTGCTATGCCAAATTCCCTTTCCACCTAACCTGTGGCATGCTATCTCCATCGATTTTATTGTAGAAATGCCTCGCAGTCAAGGAAGTAGTGGTGGATTAACTAATCAAGATGGGGCATTTCACTAAATTACCGACTGTTAGTGAATTAGCACAGATTTTCTCACAAAATATTACCCGATTCCATGGCATTCCTAGTGTGATCATAACCGATTGAGGCACTCAATTCATTTCACATTTCTGGCAAAAGTTATGTTCAGTGATGTAAATAGATGCTCACTTATCTACTAGCTTTGATTTGATTTGATTTTAATTTGAAAAGAGCAGCGATTGCCCTAAGGCGTCTTGGCTCTGCCTGCAATACTGAGAAGGATACAAGATGAAACTAAAGTGAGAGAGTGAAAAGTCAGGTTTTAAGAAGTTGTCTCAAAGCCAGAAAGTTGGAAGTATTCCTCAAAGACTCTGCCATTTAATTCAAGAGGAGACAAAGTAATATGAGAAAAACTTCCACCAACCCAAGAAGCTTTGTAAATGCGAAATACAGACAACTTCTTTGAGGAAGCAGAACGGAGTGACCTGTTCGGGGTATACCATTAAAAAATGGCCTCAATGATTCTGTGCCGTGGAGATGGAATGCTTTATGAGCAATACAGAGTGCTTTAAAGACTACTCTTTTTTTGACTGGTAACCAATGGAGTTCATCCCTAGCTTTGGTCACCGAATCGGACTTTTTGATTTTTTCAGAACCCTGACTGCAACATTTTCTATCATCTGGAGCCTGTTAAGGACACACTGCTGGGCTCAAGCCAATAGTGCGTTGCAATAATCTAATTTAGGTAATACCAGTGAGGTAACCCCTTCTTTTGTAACTCTAGTGGTAAAAAAGGAAGAATTTTCCTTAAGATTTTAAGTGTATAAAAACAAGAAGAAGTGAGGTGATTAGTTTGATCCCTAAAAGAAAGGTTTGTATCGAAGATTATTCCTAGATTCTTGGATTTGAACACTGGGGCTTTCACCTAGAAACCTAGAAACTTATGGTAAAACAGAACACTGTCAAATGTTAGAATAGTATCTTAAGTGTTTGTGGATGGTCGAGTTTGTTTTTAATAATTCTGAACATCCTTCCCCTTACTATTGCACAAATGGTTATCATCCCTTAATTCTTCCATTTGAATGGCCAGCAACCTCCAATTACCGCACAGTGCAGGAGCATCACATGAACCTACAGTCCAGTCTAAAATCTACTAAAGAACACCTTCAGTTAGCACAATGCAGCAAGAGTAAGCTTTATGCTGATAAAA
This sequence comes from Calotriton arnoldi, assembly GCA_963921515.1. NCBI lineage: Eukaryota > Metazoa > Chordata > Amphibia > Caudata > Salamandridae > Calotriton > Calotriton arnoldi. The sequence goes on along the minus strand of CAWUFW010008631.1, from coordinate 422,618 downwards.
AGCATTCCACAGAACCTCAGTATCAAATTGGTAAGAGTTTGGTTATCCACCAAACATTTGATGGCAAAAGCTAATAGAAAACTAAAATCAAAATTCATAAGGCCATACCGTATCACAAGGATAATTAACCCAGAGGCTGTTCAACTGGAACTTCCATCAACATTCCAGATACATCCTGTGTTCCACATTTATTACTCAAACTCTGTCATCCAGAAATACTTCTAGAATGTGCCCTAGTTTCCATTGAAGTAGATAGCGAATTAAAATATAAAATCAAACGTATACATGATTCTAAGAAAATACGAGGGCAAGTTCACTACTTAATTGGCTGTGAAGGGTTCGGTCCTGAGGAAAGCTCTTGGAAACCAGCTAGTCATCCTCATGCACCACAATTACTTCGCAACTTCCATAGTCAGTATCCCACCAAGCCTGGTCACCCGCCGAGACAGCGGTTATTGCAGGAGGAACTGTCATGGCCACCCAGTTCACAGAGTCAGGTGCTCCACATAACATCCCAGGAGGTTGGTCTTTTTGGGTATGTTTGTGGAGATGCAAAAAGATGGCTCCCGAAGCTTTGAGGGCAGGGGGAGTCACACGTGTTAAAATGTAATAGAACTGGGGGCGTGGCCAGCCAAGATGGAGGAGTGGAAGTGATCCACCGAGGCTCTGCTGCATCAGCTACCGAAAATGAGGGAAACGAAGTGAAGCACTCACCAACTGACATCGCTGCAAAGGCACCTGAAAATCGACCATATCCAACACTTGAAGAGGTGGTGTGGAGCCATATGTGGGAAGGATGATTTATGATGGATGCTGTCAAGCGGGACTGTGATCCCGAGTAGCCCTGCCCACGCAGGCTTAGACTGAACAGTTTGGCGGCCTGCTCAGCTGGTGGCTGCAGCCTGCCTGTTGATGCCCGGGACTCCTCCCGCAGACGAGAGGCTTCCCCACTGGGTGCACTGGTGGTGCCCCGGTCCAGGAAATGGCTGCATTTGAAGGGTGCGGGGCAGCCTGGAGCGTGTCGCGGGTGACCGCAGCGACGTGCGAGATTACCTACCCCGTGGTGGGAACGGGTTGCGGAGGGCTAGGGGGTGTTGGGAGGCCCCCACCCTGGTAGTGGACCCAGAGAACCAGGGATCTGGTCCGGATTGGAGGAGCCGGGCAGACTGCCTGACATCAAGATTGTGGCGGCCCCTAAGTGAAGATGGTCACCTGCTGTTGCGGGGCTTATAAAGAGGCAATACCGGTGAGAGTGAGCGCGGGGGCCTGCCAACATTCCTCACAACCCCAGCCTACGGGCTTCAGGCAGCCTTGCATTTAACTGCAAAAACACTGATGCCTGACCCCAACATGGAGGATAAGGGGACGCCTGGGTTGCTTGAATAATTGGATAGCGCCGAGCGCGCCCAAAAGTGGAGCGCGTACGGCCGAGTAGGCTCTCCCTCGGGTGCAGGAGGGTTCTGGGGCTGCTGTGACCCTCTGGGGGAGTTCATCTACCGAACTGAGTCCAGTATCCCACCAGATGCCGGTCTATCGATCCGCAGTGTCCTTGAGGACTTAAAGTGACAGATGGAAGAGCACTGTGCTGTGACAGGGTTTCCAATGCTTACGGTGCTGCTCATTCATGGTGCAGCTCCATAATGCCAGCTCTCTTTTTTCTGACCCACTAATCGCTTGATCTACCCCGAGGGGGGACTGTCCCCTATATGCCTCCTAAGAAGCAGCAGCCTAATAGGATCTCAAGTTACGTCACGTCAGCGAAAGCCAAGACCATGTCACCTGATCCTGCTGGGACTGCATCAATGGCTCTCACAAAAGAAGACCTCCTAGCTTCTTTATGGACTTTAAAAAGGAACTCCGTGAAGAGCTTAGGGCTGATATGGCTTCCTCCTTGGAGTCGTTTAGGTTCAATCCCAATGAGAAGCTAATGAACTTACAGCAAGACGTCTACTCAGTAGGGTCCAGAGCAATGTTCCCTCTAATTTTTTTCCTCTGTGTGCGGCAGTGTAAGGTCTCTGTGCGCTGCAGCCCAGGATATGTGCCCCAGGAACCAGACCGTGCATGTGGGTGCAGCGACCAATGTTCCCTCTAAATTGTTTTCCTCTGTGTGCGGCAGTGTAAGGTCACCTTACAGGGAACAGTGGTTGGATGGATAAATTCTTCAATTCCCGATGGACATTAAATAACTCACTCACAGCTCTAACTGAATAAGAATCAATCCACAAGCCCTGGTCCTCTCTCACCTGGGTGGTGGCAATGTCCTACTCACCAGTTTCCATGACTGCATTCGCTCCATGGCATTGCATCCAATGTGCCACCGCCCATCTCATCACGGGGTTCAATATATATCACATCACAGCGAGAGTGATGAATCTGCAATTGTTGTCCATCAAAGACTGCATCGACTTTAAGGCTTGAACCTACAAATCAGTAACAACAGGCTCACCGTCTCACCTGCTTGAAAATCCTGACATTGGAAGACTTCAGATTGAGAAATGCAAGAGTGAAAACTGGAGACAGTGTACGCACCAGGACCTCCAACAACACCCTTCTGGATTTCAGGCTCACCACATCACTCTCGAAGTTCGGAAAGGAACTAAAGTCTTTTCTCTTCAGTGATCACCTCATCTGGCATCGATAAGGACCTCTGTCTATGAGCCCAACTATGAAGAAACTCTCTCCCACTCAACTCTCTCCTTCCATCGTACACTCTGACTTGCTCCTAGTCTCCACATTATCTAAAATGGTTTCACTTTCCTATTACTATGTAACGCACTGCACTGCGTTTAACGTTTTCTTGAATTTTTGGAGGACGTGTTCAGACATAGAATTGATACATATTTTGTGGAGGCGAGGAGTGAGATGAGGTAGACAGTAAAATACTGAACGGTATAAATACAGTTGAAGAGATCATCATATACAAAGGGAAGCATTTCTATAGATCAGGATTACTATAACACATTTATTGAGGAGTAGCTCAGAATGTGAGGTAAATGCCTGGTACGTCTTTGCAGAAAAAGTAGCAAAATAAAAACAATCATTGGCAAAGCCAATACGTCTTGTCTTTAGGGCCTCTGAGCCAAAACCTTTTAGCTATGCTATTCAGCATTATCAAGATGCTGTGCAGCATAATGGAAAGCTAAAAAAAAGGAAGGTACTATTATGCAGCCATGCTATTTTGTAGGCACGAGTATGCTGCATACAAAATTTTTCTGTTTACAGATTTCAGATGGATTTGTAGATTTTAAAAAAAAATGGAAGTAGCACAAAAGTGCTTTTAAGTTGGAAGGGTAGGAGGAGATAGCCTGGGGAGCAGGAGTGTGGAGGGAAGCAATGGGGGGTGGCCAGGGAAGATATCACTTGTGGCAGAAGAACACAAGTGTAGAAGCAAAGTGGTGGAGAAGCACATGAGGATGCGTGAAACACATAGAAAGGGAGGAAACACATGGGCAAGAGAGGGCAACACAGATCATAGCAGAATATGGAAGAGAAGTACACGAGGGAGACAGCTGGAAAACAAATGCACTTTCATGGAGTGCTGAACCAAAAAGAAAAATTCAGTTCCCGAAAAGTAAGTGGCTGAAGGAAGTAAAGATGCTATGTTCCAGGGGAAGGGAAAACAGGAGAGGAAGGTAAACCCACACAAGGAAATTAATAATGAGCAAGCTAAGAGTGAAAATAAAGCCAACCAATGGGGAGCAGTGGGCGGCGTCTAATACCACTGGTCTTTTCACAACCAGACAGATTGAGCTGTGTGGTAGGCGAGACCCAAACAATCCCAGATCTGGCGAGAAAGCAAGGTCTGTAGATTTATAGTAGGCAGCCCTTATGTGCATTAAATACCTAATTTTCTGTGCATCCGCCACCCTCCATAGTAGGGTCCGCTGAAAAGTAAAGCATTTATGACATATTATACACATATGAGAGGTTAATGATATTTCAAACAAAAGTGTGGATCCAGATGCAAGGAGGAGGGATCCAAGTGAAACAGTAACATTCTCATAGATTATGGGACCATCTGTGCTTCTGTGTTTATTTATTTGCATGCTGTTGTGGGTTTTGCCAAAGCTCTCCTTAGTGGTTTGTTGGGCACACTAAATTCCTTGTGGTCTCCTCGAAAGCAGGCAGCCATATTGGATCCCTGACAGTGTGGCGATTGTCCGCGTGTCCAAGCGGAGAGTCTTGAAAAAGATGGCTTTCCATCTTATTAGCGCTGGGTTCAGTGCTTAATTTGAGCTGGTGGTTTCCAGTGCTGGCACCAGCACTTACTTGTCAACACCAGCGCTTGTGACAGTCTGTCACAAGGTGGCGGTGTCTGGCTAATTTAGAGATGACCACAATAACAGTTAATTATTAATTCAATATAAGTTGTAAACGATGATTACCTGCCGCCCAAGCCATTCTTAAAGCTTTGGGGGCCTGTATTAGTCCGAATTGTCACACTTGTAGGAGGAGTGTGATGGATAGTAGTTGTGTTGTTACTATAATTGGCAGCATGGTAGGGGCAATGTGTGGTGCAAGCTGCAGTGGCGTCCTGGCGAGAGCCCTGGCACTTATTTTTTTTTTACAAATTAACTTAAGCACTGGATGGTTTTCTTGATCCAGCAAATAGTTAGTTATGCACAATCCGACTTTGGGATAGCTATCAAATATGCAAATTATTTCCAATGGAATGCATGCAAGGTACATTTTTCTCAGATGCTTTCATTGTGGATATTCTAAAATCCTGGCTGAATGGTAGTATCTGGTGGCTAGACCAGCCAAACTCAACGTCGCATTCATGGGAATGTTTGAGCTCAAGCCCACCCTAGTGGAAGAGACCAAGTAGTTTGGTCATGCATGGCCTGGCTATGTTGAGAGGTATGAGTTATGTTACACAGTTTTTATACAACACACGTCCATCTAGGAGGTTAACAGTGGAGAGTGCTGGGCATGTGATACTTCTGTCTATGTTGGGTGAAGCAATTATCCCCTACATTTTACCCTACTCCATAGAACATGCTATTGTCAAGCGTGAGATGGTTGTAAGTGTAGTTATAATGTGGCACATTCAAAATAATTTAGAAAGCATTACATTTTTCATACAGAAAACAATATCATTCTAGCTATTGTGAGGAAATGTGGGTGACATTGAGAAAATATTCTTCGAACTAAATGCAGGGTGGAGCTGTCGATAGAGCAGCAGGTGTAGTTGCACCGGGCACAGGACCTTGAGAGAGCCACCTCACCCAAGTATGGCTTCTTTTTTCTACCGAACCACGGCTGTAAGAGGCCATTGTTTCTTGCTTGTCGGAAGGCACCCTTGTTAGTTCACTGTCTTAAAACCCTAAGGTTTGACTCAACCTTTATGTGAAGAAGGGATGAAAGCCTGTGATTTCCTGGGTATGTTTAAGGGTGCCCCCCCTGGCCATGCCTTCAAAATGTCTCTGAAGTCTACAAGCATGATGTGTGCTTTCAGAATCACCTGAAAGCCCATGTCATGCTTGTAGACTTGCCTTTCATTTGTTAATAGGACACACCTGCAGGGAAGATTGTTTGCCTTTGTGAAAGTATTCCTGTTAATTGCAGCGCACACGGGCGCTGTGATTCACATGATTTCTTTCAAAAAGGCATACAATCTGCCCCACAGCCGAGCCCTTTTAAACAAAAGAAATGCAGAAGAAGCCACTTGCTGACGAACTTCGGGTGGTCTTTACCTCCGCCTTTCGCCCGGCGCATGCATTTTGAAAGTGGCGGAGTGAACTGTCCTCAGCTGCGTGTGTGCGCTTCACATATTACACTGCGCGCTCCGGGAGACGTAGGTGCGCGCACGTGCTGGCGCGCACATTACAGGGAACAGTGGTCCAGAGTGGTGGATCTTGATTCGAAGGTCCTGGAACTCGAACAAAGGGCGAGTCAAATGGAAGCCCTCACACACTCGCTACACACGCAACTCCAAGTATCCTTGCTGAAAACAGAGGAACTTGAGAATAGATTGCGACGCGACAACATTCGGATTCGTGACCTGGATGAGGGAGTGGAGTGGCCTGACTTAGAAGCCTATATCACAGGCCTGTTTGCAGAGCTGTTGAGAGAGACTTCGCTGAAGCTCAAGTTTGATAGGGTCCACTGAGTGGGCTCGCTAGCAACCGGGGAAAAGAAATGACCTTGAGATATTCTAGTGTAATTCCATTCCTTCAAGGCAATGGAAGCAGTATTACAGGCGTCACGAAGAGCTGGAACCATTGCTTGCTCTTCCAAGATATTGCATCTGCCACGCTGACCAGACGTCAACACTTCAAACCAGTGACTGATAAACTGCGAAAAGACCACATCAAATACAGCTGGACCTACCCATTTGGTCTAGACTTTGAATATAGAAATAAGCCCCGCCACCAGACGGATCTTGTGGAGACTCTCAAGCAATTGGACATCACTTTCCCGGTTGATCAGAAAACAGGTGGAGGTCAAGAAGCTTCCAGGGAATGATGCCAATGGGACTTCGTCTGCAGGCGCCTGGCTCTCCCAACGGCCTCCACGCCAGCATAAGAAGCGATGATTTGTGAGGGCGACCCACCGTGGCTCAGGCGCCCCAGATGGTTGTTGTGGCCCTGAGGTCCGATTGACTATGATCAAGGTCTCTTGGCGGAGCTGATCCTTGTTCCGGCGAGGCCCCATTGGACGACGAAGGGATGGCTGCGAGGACGACTCACGACAGCCGCCGAGATATGTGTTTAGCTTTCTTGATAATTGCCCTCTCTCACTCTTCTATCTCAATGATACGTTACAAGCGATAACTACTTGCACTTGAGTTTCCCTAACTGCATGTGCTTGACTGATGATGCTATAGCGGTAATAGACCGAGTCGCCTACTCTAATTCTGTCTAACACACAGATTAGGTTAGTTTTAGAACCAGTTGTCCCATGTATTTCTGCATTGTTATCCTGTTCTAATAGGGTCAGGAGTTGCAGGAGACGGCACTTGGGGGTAGGAGGGGGTGGGGGCAACAGCCGCAGGGAGGACCTTCCACCAAGTCGGCACGAAGGTGTGGTGGGATTCCATGACGGGCGGGTGAGCCTTGGCTGGGACACAACACACCTGGGTCGAAGGAGTCATCTTTAGAGTCAGATGATCCAATTTCCATTGTGGTATTGACCACGCTTGCCTTAAATGCTAAGGGTCTCAATTCCCCAGCAAAATGCCAAAAAATATGGAAATATTTATTAGACAATGTATAAATCGTCGGCATCCATGAAACACAATGGGGTGGTGCTAATATTTCACACATCCACACATTTCCAGCTGACGGGCTATAAAACAGACAGAGAAGGAAGGGTGGTACTGGTCAAGGGTTCTCTTCAAGGCAGATTAACCACCTTTGCATGCGTCTACGCACCTAACTCCAATCAGGTGACATTTTTACACTCCCTCTTGACAATGCTGGGGGGATTTGCTGAGGGGGAGATCCTCCTGATGGGGGTCTTCAATCTCACATGGAACTCAGCCACTGATAGCACACAACCCCATAGATCATCAACAGGGAGCTTTCCTAAGTTACTAAAACAGGCTATACGAGCAATGGGGCTCCTTGATGCCTGGCGTTCACTTCACCCCAACTCCTGTGACAACACCTTTTTTTCCCACTCCCACCGCACTTACTCTAGGCTGGACTATAGCTTTATTAGTCAGTCCCTCCGCCAAAATTTGCTGACAGCGACAATAGAGCCAATCACCATCTCTGACCATGCCCTGGTGGTGACCACACTCGACTGGGGCCTCCCTCCCACCAAGTATCGACATTGGTTCTTTCCAAATTCGCTGGTTAGAGACCGCCTCTGTAGGGACAACTTGAGGAAAGCTATAAGGGAATGTTTCCAATAGAACACTGATGTGGACACCACTCCTTCTGTTCGCTTGGACGCTTTCAAGGTGGTGCTTAGACGGAAAAGAATCTCCCTCATCGCAGCATTGAAGAAACAGAGAAAGAAGGAAAGATTGGACCTAGAGATAGAACTGCAAAACCTAGAAGAGCACAAAGCAAGACCCTCGCTCCCCCTGCAACACAAAGTCACAGCGATGAGGGGGAAACGTAATGCTATATATACTAATAGGGCGGAACTGTCCACACTACGCCTTAGGCGCCTATCATATGATCAAGGTAACAAAGTAAGCATCCAGCTAGCGAGACAACCCGGGGTTAAATGGTAACAGGAAAATATAGAGGACATTAGGCATTTCTCGGGGGTCTTGTTAGCTCTGACACGGAAAAGGCACATGTTTTTGGGGTCTTTTATAAGCAATTCTACACAGCTGCTTGAATCAACCCCCCCCCCCCAACTCAGCTCACCCATCTAGATCAGGTGGAGCTCCCACAGGTGACCCAGCTCCAAAACGAGCCATTGGATGCCCGGATCAGTGAGGACAAGGTGCACCTCACGATTGCTGGTTTGAAGCTCCACAAATCTCCGGGTTCAGATGGACTTACTGCTCAGTTTTATAAAACCTTTAGCTCAGACCTGGTCCCCCAGCTGAAATCCCTGTTCAACTATGTTGTAGAGACAGAATCCGTAACACCCACCATGTTTGAGGCCCTAATATAAGTGATTCCTAAATCAGGGAAGGACCTCCAGGTATGCAGCTCGTATAGACCTATTCTATTGCACTACTAAACTTAGATGCAAAAATGTATACAAAAGTTTTTGCTACCCGACTAGACGCCTTAATGCCGGAACTGATCCATCCAGATCAATCCGGCTTCATATAGAGTAGACAGACACACAATAACTTAAGGAGGGTATTCCGCCTGATAGAGAAGATGACAAATAAAAGGATCCTGGCCATCCTGTTGAGCCTTGATGCCGAGAAGGCGTTTGATCAAGTGGATTGGCCTTTTCTGTTTCAAACCCTTAAACGCTTCGGTTTTGGGGACCGATTCTTAGACATGAACCGGGCCAGGGTGTTGGTTAGCGGGTGAGTTCTGAACCTTTTGAGCTGGGGAGGGGAACAAGGCAGGGTTGCCCTCTATACCCGCTTCTCTTTGCTCTAAGCATTGAGCTGCTCGCAGCAAAGTTTTGTACCACAAGAAGCATTAAAGGAATAGTGTTTAGCTCAGTGGAGCATAAAATCTCCCTCTTTGAGGATGACGTCCTACTGACGCTCACAGATCCTTTCTCCTCCCTGGTGGCGATACAAGAGGAGCTTTGCCTCTTCGAGGAAGTAGCAGGCTTTAAAATTAATCTAACTAAATCATTTCTACTCAATCGAACGATGCCCGCGGCTGACATGGAGAGATTAATGGCCACCACACCCTTCTTCTGGGCCAAGACCAAGATTACTTACCTGGGTATCAATATCACCCCCAAATTGACCGATTTATATAGAGTGAACCCCACCCCCCCGCTGTCCGACTTGAAAGCAGACCTCAAAAGATGGTCGCCCATGTATTTATCCTGGTTGGGGCGTATTAACACTATTAAAATGATGGTGCTCCCAAGGGTTTTAAATCTTTTCCAGAGCCTTCCTGTCAACTTGAATCGGGACTTTCTACCAGCCCTCCGCACTACTCTTACGCGGTTTATATGGCGGGACCACAGGGCCCGCTTGCCATTCCAACTATTGCGGCTCCCCAGGGACTCCAGAGGCTTAGCACTCCTGGATTTCCACCTTTATTACAAGGCAGCTCAATTAAGGGTCATTGCAGAGAGGTCCCTTCACAAATCGGATAAGCACTGGCCGCAAATGGAAAGGGCAATAGTGGGACGAGTTATCTGGGATGTTCTCTGGAAGCCCAAGTCCGACCGACCACCTAACGAATACTTGAGCACTCCCACAAGAACGACCCTGAAGGTGTGGGATGATGTCGTGAAAACGATGGAATGAACCACTTATCCCTCCCCCTATACACCATTGCACTATAACCCTGCTTTCCCCCCAGCCTTGGCACCAGGCCCTTTCGACGCTTGGAGAAAAGGGGGATGCCTAACCCTCTCGGATATGTTCCATAATTGTGACATTTTAACGTTTGAACACTGTAGGAGGAATTTCCAACTCCCAGAGACAGAACATTTCCACTATACGCAGCTACGGCATTGGGCACTGGAACCTGAAGTCCGAATGGGGGCCACAGGTGACCTTACCCAGTGGAACAATTCGTAAAACAGGGAGGAACATCTCGGGGCTCTATCTCCTTCTTGTATTCACTCCTTCTCTCAATGCTTCCCTCACCTACACCATGACATGTTGCTTTCTGGACACATATCCTTAGGGGAGAGATGCCAGAATCTAGGTGGCGTGATCTATGAAGGGATATCCAGCAATGCAATCACTCTGTTAGTTTACCAGAAGCACACTACAAGGTACTCTATGACTGGTGCCAATATCCCACAAAACTCAAAAGAATCTTTCCCCATACCTCAGATTTATGCTGGAGGGGGTGTGGCCTCCTAGGGGACTTTCGTCACATATGGTCGGATTGCCTGTGCATCTGACCCTTCTGGACGGAGATATTAGCCGAAATTAAGGAGATTCTAGGATATCCAATCCCAGATAAGGTTGAATTTGCACTTCTGGGACTTCGGGACTCTTCACTTCAATATCAAACAAAGGGAGATAAAGCGATCATGTGGCTTTGTCTAGGAGCTGCTAAATTAACATTGGCTGCAGCTTGAAAAAAGAAGGAGGCCCCTGTACTCACACAATGACACGCTCGTCTATGGCAAGCTCTCACCATGGAGAGACTAGCGGATATCTTCTGTGATTATTTTAAAAACTTTGAGTTCACTTTGGGACCTCTAGTCACATTCTTGTCCAAGGGCCTCCCGCTTACTGCCTGTCCTACATTCACCACAGCCCTCCATCTTTTCCAATTTTAGTCCTGACTGTGGACCCGCCTGTGCATCTCAGCCCACTTCTCCTTTAGAATGACCTCCAGATATGCCAATCTCCTCTAATATGTTTGAATATTGAAACCAGATGATACTGTTACCTCTGACCCATGTTTTATCTTATTTTATTGTTTGCTTTCTATAGTATGTAATTTGCTGTTACCAGTCCAGCACAGATCTATGTGAACCCATGTGGGTTCCCTTAACATATTTGACACTGTACCTGACATTAGCAATGTGATTGATAACTTGGGGGCTCGTAGGGGAGCTGTTATACTGGTGTTTGTTGATTTGGTAAAACCCAATAAAAACAATTTTGGCAAAAAATGTAATAGAACTGTAACGAACACACCTAATTAAGGACTGCTGGTAAAAGAAAACCAGGTTTTCAACTAATCGCTTATAAATAGACTTTGAAAGCACAGTGCACTCTATCTGAAACAATCCAGAAGGTTCTCTCACATAACCATCTTCCCCCCATTGACGTGAGACAAACACCTCCTTCTATTCACACCTGTGCTCATCGGATACATACATCGGGTCTTATAAAGAATTAAGGGGCATATTATCAAGGGCCGGCGATAAATATCGCAAAGCGCGCTTAGCGCTTGCTTATTTATCGCCGGCTATCTCTGGAATTTATCACCCGGTTAGCGCGTTATTAACAACGCGCATCGCCGAGGCGATAAAAATGTCAGAGATAGCGTGGATATCGCCGTTTTCCATGGGAAAACGGCGATATCCTTGATGATAGGGCCTGTGGTCTTAGCCACAGAATCCACCCCCCATGTTAAGTATGCCTTAGTCAGGAATTTAACAGACGTTAAATTCCTGCGTTAAGGCATACTTAACGCGATTAAAATAATCGCTTCCTCGCATTGTAAATATCGCGAAGCTGCCTTCGCGATATTTACCCATGTTGTTTCCACAGACACGCCTACTTTGCATCTCATTATCGATGCGAAGTCAGGCGTGCTGGAAACGGGAGCAAAATCAGCAAAACACGCGATAGCGTGTCTTTGCTGATAAGGCGATATAATTATCGCCGCTTTTCGGCCGAAAACAGCCGCAAAGCGGCCATAATTGTTTATCGCCGCCTTGTTAATATGCCCCTAACTTATTGCTTACCCATGTGAAGACTTATTCTTTCATCTATTAACATCAGATTGTTTTACATGTAGGAAGGCCATGTATGTAACACTCTTTCGGAAATGTAAACTCCTCATATGTATCCAAGATGATATTCATGCATAACTCTTCTGCACATTATTCAATATCAGAGAATTGATAGGTATCAAGTACATAATCGAATTATGTCTCACTTTGTGCATAGCCTTTTCCCCTATCCATCAATGTAACTCTCCCTTCTGTCTGTACAATTTTTTCCTTTTACCTTTTACCACTGTACAACTCTGCTTGCAAAACTTAATAAAGTTCTTTGAACACAATCCAGAAGGTTCTGGAACAAGCCAGACGTTTCAGGAACAAACCGTAAGGTTCTAGAACAAGCCAGTAAATGGACATTGACAGCACATGGCAATCCATCTGGAACAAGCCAGAATATCCTGGAACAAGCAAGAAGGTTCTGAAAACAGCCATGTGATCGTGGCAGCTGCCTTTGATTTCAGGAGGGTATAAATACCACTCCTTTGGACTACACCCTTTGCTAGGCATTCCGAGTTCAAGTGAAAACATCACCTGTGTTTCTCCTGCCGACTCAGCTTACCTGCGCATCCAGGAAATCTTCTTCCTTTTTGTACCTTGCGCTTCCTAGGGAGAGTTCTCGACGATCTGCAAGAGTTAAACGAGGCAAAAGATCGTCGAGTACATTGGATGTTTACCTCCTTATGGGCAGTCGCGGTCCGTGTAGGAGTGCCGGCCGGGCGGTGACGTGGGGCGGGGGAGGGTCAGGGTGGGGGGTAGCAAAGTACGGATTACGGACCAATACAGGTAAGTAAACATTTAAATCAATGAAACAAATTTCGTTGCGCGCACTGCATCGCATTTGGCAATGCAGCGCTCACAACAAAATTCGTTTTATTTATTTAAATGTTCACTTACCTGTATTGGTCCGTAATCCGTACTTTGCTACCCCCCACCCTGCCCCTCCCCCGCTCCACGTCACCGCCCGGCCGGCACTCCTACACGGACCGCGACTGCTTATGGGTGCATACAAGTGTGGAATTTGAGACAAAGGAATAATAATTGAGCATCAGTAAAAGAAATAGGTGGACAAAATGCAAGATACTTGATTATTTACAAGGTACTATCAGGCACATGCATCATCCGAAAATCGGGTCGCAAACGGGCAGATTCGCAGAATCTGCCCCTTTGCGACCTGTATTTTTGCATTTGGGATGCATCATCCCAAATGCAAAAATCGCAATTTAAGGAATCGCACAATTGCGATTACTTAAATTGCGATTGCATTTAAGGAATCACAAATTGAGATTCCTTAAATGCAATGCAACAAAGTTAAAAAATTAGCGATTTTGCTACTAGGGGGCGCAATTTACCATGAAGTTGAACTTCATGGTAAATTGCAAAAACTTTAAAAAATGCACTAAAATCCATTTTTAAAGTTTTAGGTTACACACACACATGCCCTTGGGGCATGTGTGTGCGCAACATGGGTGCACATCATAATTTCAGGGTGCAACAGGGTGTCATTTTGACACCCTTGCACCCTGAAATTGCATGAGCAATTTGCGAGTACCTACTGGTACTGCAAATTGCTCATGCAATCTCCAATTCATTCCTATGGGCCTGTAGGCCCATAGGAATGAATGGGACGGCATTCCTTAATTGCGACTCGCAATTTGCGAGTCGTAATTAAGGAATGTTTAGGAATCGCTATTTTTATAGCGATTCCTACATGCATAGGCTTTTGCGATTCCTTAATTGCGATTCCTTAATAATCGCAATTAAGGAATCGCAAAAGCCTACCTTGATGCATGTGCCAGTTAATTATTATTCAGCGAATCGTGCAATCTGCGCTAACCAGAGAGAGACAGAAAGGAAACCACACAGCGTGTGCCAAATCAAGAAATTAGTTTAACTCTGGTGAAGAAACAACTAGAAGAGACAGAACCAATGTTTTAAAGGATTCTCATGAGAATTAACAGGTATATTGAGTTGAGAGTGAAAAAAACTATTTAAATGATTGAAACTGTAAATCAAAAGCTGTAAAGGTTTTTTTTTTAAAGAAAAAAGTAAATATTTGTTCTTGTTGTTGTTCAGGCATTCACACACTGCGAGGCAGATGACAGACGAGACTGAAGGGTGATACAAGGAAACTGTCATACAGCCAGCGGTTGGCAATTTTCTTATGTTGTCTCATTCCCCTTGATGTTCCTCTAGAATGAGCGCTGCGTACAGCTTGCTTGTTTGAGCATCAGGGAGCGTGGAAGGACAAGCATCGTGCATCGCTCCTGCCGGACCTGTTATCACAGGTTAGTCACTCTCTGTTCATTAATTGTGGTATCTGACACTTCTCCTCATTACACTCACCCGTTCCTGTGAATGTGTTTATCTCTTTGCAAGACATTTATTTTACTGTCTCTATCCTAATTTATTTTCTGGTCAAAGTAATGAAATAAGAATCACACACAAGATGTAATTGTAGATAAAAAAGCAGGTTTCACATCATCACGGACAATGTCTGCCATGACAACTGGAAAACACACACATAATAAAACGTACTTAAGAGGGCATTTTTTATTTTTCAACTTTTAAATGAGATATGTTCTTTTTTGATATATCTTTAGAATTTGTCTCAGTCTAAATTCACTATAGAGTACTGAATGTATAAAACACTAAGAGCCCAATTACGAGTCTGGCGGTCCGAGGACCGCCAAACTCACATGGACGCGGCGGTCAAGCCACCGCTGCACCGCCGGTCCGACTGCCCCATTACAAGTTGGGCGGTCCGGTCGCCCTGGGACCACCGCCGCCAGGGAACTGCCATTCCCTGGAGGTGGCGTGCCGGGCAGAGCCCGCAATAGGCTCGGCTGGACCGCCGTGGTCGCGCCAAGCATATTACGAGTCTCCTTTCTGCCGGCGGTAACATGGAGGTTCCTCCTCCATGTCAAAACTGGCGGAGAGGAAACAAAGGGGGCCCTACAAGGTCCCCTGTGCCTCCTCCGCTTGTGTATGCACACAGGGGGGCATAACAACCCATAACACATATGCACAAACGTTCCTGCGCGGCATGGACTTTCGAGTCCATGCCGTCCAGGAACCTTGTGAGGTGTTCCAATTGCGATGCCTTTTTCAAAGGCACTCCCACCTTTGAAAGAGGCACCGCCGCCCGCTCACCATACTACAAATAACTTGTAATTTGGCGGGTGGGCGGCGGCGAGTCTCGGCAGGGCAGGTGACCGGCGGTGGAGTACCACCCGCCCTCCCACTGCCGAAACTTGTAATCGGGCTGTTAAATAGTTCTAACCATCATGCTACTAAAATTAATTCAATAACAAATGATTTCCAAAATATTAAAATCAATCTTCGCTTTGTTTCCCTATGTGTCTGCAAGGCCCTTCAACAATAAAATAGTTTTATGATTGTGGTTCCTTTACTGTCAACTTAGCTTTAAATTACATTCATCTTCCCTCATGACATAAAAGGACTATATAAGGAATGCTTATTTGTCAGAATATAAAATGTCCTAAATCCTTACTATGCACAAACATTCCCACCACCAACATACACTAATTTACATTACCTATCACTAGTAAATTTCAACATCTTCAAGTGCAAACGTTTACAAATTTTTATCATTGAAGATTAAATTTTTTCATTTATGTAGTGGAGTTGTTTATAATTGAATGAATGATTGAATGAAAAAGGACTTCTAAAGCACAACAAATGTCGAATGGCGTCAAGGCACTATATACAAACTCCTTATTTGATTTACAGTTTTTGTTGATTAAAAAAAAAAAAAATGACTTTCAGATCAGGCACTAATAATGTAACTTTTAATATACATTTTATAGAGCCTTACCATCAGGCGAAGATGTTCTCTATTAGTTCATGCCTCAGTTTACTTCCTTCATTGTCATCGCTGTCATCTTGCTGACGCATCTTTACAACATCACCTTGGGGTTGCCACTGACAATTTTCATCAGTCATGAAGGAACTGTTCCACAGCAGGACAATGTTGTGCAGTATACAACATAAAACAACCATTTTGCAGACATTCTCAGGAGCTTAGAGGAGGAACACACCAGACTTATCAGGCACTGAAACCGTGCCTTCAGGAGCCTTCAGAAGCCCAAACATCCGCTCCACAGATCCCCTAGTTCTCATATGAGTCTCATTGACGGGGACTTCCCCTGGTGTTGTTTGGGCTGGACTGTTCCTATTGGAGCAGGACCAACACTGCATATGGCTTGGTCTAAATCGAGGTGGCATGATGGGAAAATGAATGATGTGTTAGAATGCTACCCAGAGTGAATTGCCATTGGTTAGACATATTGCACACATTCCTCGCATCACCTTTTGTTTTTGATGCAAACCACCCGAGCATTAACGGAGTGGAAATGTTTCCAAATTTGATGCACTTATTTGCGGTCACCAATGCTACTTGAGTTCCATCTATGGCTCCACTACATACGGCAAGCCTCCCAAACCATAGAACTTAGCCTTGATATTGTTTAATGTTACATTATCAGAGAGAAGTTGTATGTAGTCATTGTGTCGTCTGAGCATCACCTCCAAAACTGGCTAAGTCGTAATAAAATGAATAGAAATAAAAATTATACTACATTCCTTTTTTATTTTAAAGTATGTCATGTTTACTAATATTGCAGCATTTTTTTATTGATATTAGTAATCTATATTTTGTGTTCATTTTTGTTCTACTCAGTAGGTCAGCCCACCCTATAAAAAAAGTCTGGTGGGACCTTGCCAGACAAGTGCGGCAGCAGGTGGTCCATTGGCGCCACAGCATACACTGCCTGAAAAGGTGGGAGGACCTTCGGCGGTGGACAAGACTCACAGCCAGCGGCGTCTCCTCCGTTATGGCAGAGGAGAATCGCCCCGCCTGATGCAAGTGCAGCAGGCACACACATTCATAATAAAACGGTAATAAGTACCATTTTATTATAATGTGTCCCAGGCTCACACTGTTACAGCGTGAGGGCAAGGAGCAATTGCACTATTACTACAGCCCCCTGTCTAAGTTTACAACTTTTGGTATTCACAAAGGTAAGTTACAAGTAGTATCTTTACGTCCACACTCGAGGCGGAGTTTCCATACTCGGAGCGGAATCTCTGCACTTGGTGTAGAGATCCTCCCCGAGTGTGGAAACTACACCCAACAACACCCAAGTGTGGACGTAAAATCACTACTTGTAACTTACCTTTGTAGATACCAAAAAGTAGTAAAGATAGACTTTAGGTCTAAACTTAGACTAAAAGTCTAACTTTACCTTTGTGGATCAGGCCCTGAGTATTTACACCAGTAGGCCTGAACCCATAGCAGATGTATCAATCTGGCTTTCTGCTGCCCATGGTGAAGCCTTGCCTGCCAACCTTCTGAAACTCATCTGGAATAGTAGCTCAGTAAAGAGAAACTCCCAGATGAGTAAAAGGCATCATCAGCAAGAGTTGTGCCCTTCAGCATCGTGCGGGCTCCAGATGTGCCTGTGTGCCTCAGCTAGCTTTGTCTTGCTTCTTGTCTCAGCACAACCCAGCTCTTTAAAGCAGCAGAAGGCTGCAGAGTACTTGCTATAATTGGTGACCCCTTCCAAACTCTGTTGATGCTCTTGCCTGGGATTCAACACGGCGTGATATATCTATACATTTTGAGAGTTCATTTCTCAGAAGCTACTGAACTGATTTACACAAAATCACAAAAAGCACGCTTTCTAGACCAAGATCTAGTTTTCTGCAAAAATTTGGTGTAATTTAACTCTGCTGTTTTGGCTGTAGCTGTGTCTAATTTTCCTATGGAAAAATGAATGGGGAAAACTTGTTTTGGGACCCACACCGCCCTCTTTTTCTCAGTCCCCGCTTCCAGGATCACAACTTTCTAGGAAGAAGCTGAGGTCGATGAGACTTTTTTTTGGAACGTTTCGTGAAGATTCGTTAAACAGCACCAAATTTATAAGCAGCGGCGGCTCCTCCATTATAGAAGAGGAGCGTCGCCCCCCCTACTGCGAGTGCAGCAGACACACACATTAATAAAATGGTAGTAAACACCATTTTATTAATTTGTCCCAGGCTCTCACTGTTACAGTGCGATGGCAGGGGGCGGGGCTAATTAGTGTGATTGCACTAGTAATGCAGCCCCCTGCCAGTGCGCAGCTGTGCAGCTCCAGGATTGGCTGGTTTCGTGTTGTAATACGGCAGAAGTCCTTCCCTTTCCGCCCAAGTCAGCCGAGGAGAGTGCCGGGAGAAAGAAGGAGAACGCATTTAGAGCCTGTGCGGCAGCGAGGACACGGAAAATAGCGTCGGGTGGCAGGTAAGTCCTTTGTATTTTTTTTTAATGTTCATTGTCTGTTTACCCTCCCACTTCCCCGTCTTCGTCCCCACCCACCTGTCCCACCACTGTGCCCCACACCAGCTGCTACTGGTTATAGGCAGACTAAAAAATGCTTTTCCTATGGAGAAGTGGTCCTAACTATAACTACCCATTGGTAGTCTGCTCATTAATGAATACCTCAGGGCTAGATTGATCATTCTCGTTCGCAAACCAGGGATGTGTAATTTGCACACAATGTATTTTAAGAATGAGAATGCAATTTGCGATACAACCTTCTTACTCATAGGTTGCATCGGAAATTGTACATTTGCAGGGAATCATGAAATGACCAGCCTAATGAATATTAATTAGTCAGATGACAATTAAAGCAATAAAAAAAAAGATTGAAAAGCACCGAATTTTTCAGCAGTGGGTTCTCATGGAAACGTAACTTCTACCCATCGAGTCAAATAGTTGACCAGAAGTAACATATACCTGCACTGCACTGATACAGGGGAATACAGGAGTTGTAAGAATGAAAATGGACAGTGGAGAATACAATACAGAAGTTGTACAAATGAAAAGAGAGAGTGGGTAGCACAGGAGTTGTAAGCATGAAAAGAGGCAGTGGGGGTCACAGGGATACTGAAAAGAGGCACTGGGATAACATAAGAGAGGAAGAATGAAAATACAGTGTCAGATATAGAAATAATGAAAAGAGATTGCAAAGGGAACATAAGGGAGGAAGAATGAAAAGAGAGAATTTGGGAGCATTGAGAGGTTTTTAGAGGGACAGCAGAGAGCACAGAAGCAAAATAAAGAATATATGAATTGGGGTAAATATAATTATTATTCCTTACAGTTTCTGCAGCACTCTTTTTTAGCAACTCAAAAAGGTCTTTTAATTAGAAGTGCTATAAGACTAACAGGAATTATGGTACATGTGGTCCTCATCATTCTCATTGAAATACTGTTCAAGCAACTGGGGTGGGGGATTCGTGCCACACAGTCATGATTGTTCAACTTGTTATCAATAGTGTATCCAGTCCCCATACTGCTCAGTCAGTGCTGGAAACTTCATGACAGATTTACTAACATTTTGCTCTTTGTCTGTGCCACGGAAGTGACACAAACCTGTGCCAAAAGTTTATTTGGGATTTCATTTCCAAATGTTGCCCGAAACTAACACAAGGCAGCGCTTTGTGCTGTTTGCATTGCTTTGTATCAAGGCGGTGTTCCATGGGTAGTACAAGGGCGTTGCCATGCAACCACCCATGAGTTCTGATGCAAAGTTCTATCTACTAACAATAATTTAAATGGTTTTGTGCCAATAAGGAATGCCTCTTTGAGACAGGAGTTAAAATTGGAGAGAAAAAAAGTGTTTTTTCTAATTTGAATGTGTGCTGCACTGTACAGCACACATCCAAAGTGGGACAAGTTTTAAAGTTTGTTTATTCATAGTATTTTGCACTCGAGGGGTTTCCTTCCAGTACCAAACCTGTGCTAGACATCACTCAGATACCGTTTCACTAGTGCTACATGGCACTAGGCAGCCTGATTGTGCGCCAGCACTATGGAAGAGAGCAGAGGTGCCGTATCTCTGTAGATATGGCACAGTCCTCTCCATTGCATGATATATTAGAAAATCTACCCCTTACCATTAAATATAGAAATTCTATTATGCACATTTCATGCTTATAGGTAAACCTCAACAGAAATATTCCCAACATTTTCAGGGGGAAAGCACTGGGTTCTATTCCTCAAGTCGATGTTCATCATTTAAGAGTGCCCGGATGAAACCTGAAATAAAAAATAAGTAACACAAGCCTGGAAATCACCATCTTAGACCACAGCCCAGAGGATGATATCAAGGAAAACAGGGATATAGCTTGATGGGAGCTGAAAAAAAGCACATTAGATAGTGGCAGACTGATCTGCATTGCAGCAGGTAGTGGGGGAACTATCTAGACTGCTGGCAGACCATGGCAGCTGCAACGTACAGAAAGGGGAGGGGCAATCCGTGCAGAAAGAGAGTGGTGGTGGATGAGGAGAGGTTAGAGTGTGGATGCATAAAAAGCAACCTGTGAGCGAACATGGTGGTTATAGTTTGGCCACAGTGTGCAGGAAAGGCGAGAAACAGCACATACAAATAGAGCCGGATTGATGGCGGAGGACAGTTGGGAAGACACAGGTGCACAAAAAAACCAACCTGTAAACACCCGAGCAACAGGATTTCATTGAAGCAACAAAATAAGGGTGATCCTGGGTTGGTTTTGTTTCGATTCAGAGAGGATCTGGCCTGGCAGGTTGGGCTGGGTGGAGCAAGGTCAATGCTGATTTGCAAATGGCTGGGTCCAAACTGAGGTGACATTGAGTGCTAAATAACGATGGACTGAGATGCGGCCTGAGTAATTACCAGTGCCTGAGACTGATTCAAGCATTCCATCCATCGCTGTTTGCATACTTCACTGAAACAAAAAATAAAGGCAGGAGAGGGGGTGTAGATGGAGGGTCGCATGCCCACTTTGCCACTGGAACCAAGCTATACCTGGTTGATGAGCCCTAATACAGGTGAAACCGGCTCATGGTTGCTTGTGTTCCGATTTAGTGAGAACCTGGTATTGCAGTTCGTGCTCGGATAGTCCTATAGGAGCAGAGTCAAGAATGATTTGCATAAGGCTGCGTCGAAATAAAGGTGTCATTGGTTGTCAAAATAATGATGGACTGGGATGTGGCCCAAGTAATTAGCAGTGGCTGAGATTGATTGTAGCATTCCAGTCATCGCTTTTTGTATATTTCTGTGTGACGCCCTAAGTGGGAATGGTGTGCCCAGATGTGGGTCCTGTGCACACTGTGCTACTGGAACCATGCTATACCTGGCTGATGAGTCCATCATTTTAGAAATGGCACTCTTTGCAGGGTTACCCCAAACCTTTTGCCTTCCTCCTCTTTTACTGACTTTCTTTTTGTTGGCTTTAGGACCCTGAGCACTTTACTACTGCGAATCAGTGCTAAAGTGCATATGCTTCTTCCCAAAACGTGTGTAATTGGTGTATACCTGATTGACATATTTAAGTTACTTGTAAGTTCTTTGTAAAGTTGTATATCATATACCCAGGTCCTGTAAGTTAATGCTACTAGTGGGCTGTAGCACTTATTGCACCACCCACAGAAGTAGCCTTTCAAACGTGACTCAGGCCTGCCACTGCAGTGCCTGTGTGCAGTTTACTGACACTTCAACTTGGCATTTAAAACTACTTGTCAAGCCTTAAGCTCCCCTTTTTATTACACATGTCACCCCTAAGGTTGGCCCTAGGTAGGCCTAAGGGCAGAGTGATGTAAGTGAATGGTAGGACATGCACTTTTATGTTTTGCATGTCCTGGTAGTGACAAATAGCTAATTTCGTTTTTCACTACTGTGAGGCCAGCTCTTCTCACAGGTTAGCATTTGGAATTTCTTAATACACTTTTAAGCTGTAATTCCTGATTTGAAAGGAGTTGCTTTTCATGTTTTATATGTTTGGAATGGTATTGATAAATCCTCCTTACTGGTGAAGTTGGATTTAATTTTACTGTTTTAGAAATGGCACTTTTAGAAAGTGGACATTTCTCTCTACTTACTGCTCTGTGCGCCTGACAGCCTGTCTCCAATACACGTCTGGGCTGGGTGACAGCAACATTTGTGCATTCCCTATACTCACACATCACAGTGCACTCAACTGCACCTGCATTCATCTGCATACTGATGGGTCATCCTGGGCAGGGAGGAATGGGAGGGGCTGACACACACTTCAATAGATAATGTCCTGTCCACACACAAAGTGCTGATCACCCCCCACAGATAGCCTGGCAGACAGGAATGGGTTGAAAGGGATCCTTGTGCACTTCAGAGGGCTCCTTTGAAGCCACCCCCTACATCAGAGACACTTTTGGGTATAAGTACTGGGGCTCTGAACTCTTCAAATCAGACACTTTTTGGACCTGTAACCAGGTACTGCTGACTCTACATCTGCACACTGCCAGAAGGACGGCTGTGCTGCCAGGACTGCCACTCTGTTAACTGCTCTGCTGTGTTGGCCTGCTGCTTGTAGAGCTGCAGGAAGGACTGCCACTTTGCTACCTGTCTTGATGTGCTGGCCTGTTGCTTGCTACCTTTTGTTCTCCAAGGGCTTTCCGGCTTGCCCCTTGTTCATGAATTTTCAGTGCCATCAAAGATTTCACTTGCTTGCCAATGCTGTGGGACTCTGTCACTTGTGAGCCTGACAGTGGTACCCTCTAACAAACGATCAGAGCATGATGCCGGATTGGCAGCGCCCCATGTAAGGAGAACAAGCGCTTCACTTGAGGGCAACTGAGCTCCTTGGTGCTATCACATACACTGCCACACCGAGGGTAGCCCCGCCTGACTGCCTAGATTAAGATCGAGTGCTTTCCTCTGTTTACACCCGAGCGCCCTGCTGCCTTACAAGACACCGCATTCGATGCTTATTTCCTAAGGGGTCTGATGATGCATTGCCTTGGCAACCCCAGGATTCGCCAGCAACGTTGCATCTAAGCCCCTCCCCCTACGGGGTTCCCTGACAACACTGAGCCTCGTTCCTCTGGGCCCAAGATGTTGCATCACACCCACCCCTCTGGGGACTGTTGACGGAGAACTCCTCTCGAGATCACCGCTTTCCCCCCAGGTACTGTGTGAGCCACTAGACCGACGAGGTCCTTCAAAGCCGAGCTGCGTGCTTGCAGTCAGTGGACCCGTGGAGTGCCTTCGTCTAGACACCTGCTTTAAATACTACCACGATAGAAGTCCGAAGGGACTCGGAGCCTTCCATATTTTGAACTGTTGATCGTGAGTGTTGCCAAAGCACCGTATTTGCCTGAATACTTTAAGTGCTTATAACTTGAAAAGTATTCGTCATATTTTTATCGTTTTGTTCTTGTTTTGTTGATAATATACTAAGCTATTTTTACAAAGCTGTGTGGAGTGTTTTTGTGGTTTATTCATTGTGTTACTGTGTGTGTGTGTTGCACAAATACTTTACACATTGCCTCTTTTGATAAGCCTGCCTGCTCTGTACCAAGCTACCAGAGGGTGAGCACAAGTTATCACAGTTGTGTATCTAGCTTACCCTGACTAGAGTGGTGGGTTCTGCCTGGTCTGGGTTCATATCTTAGCCAACCAAAAACCCCATTTCTAACACATAAAAAGGGCAAATCAGGTCTTGGGTAGCTTGTGTTCTGGTTAAGGGAGGATCTGGCCTGGCAGTTCGGGGTTGGACTGTTGCTATTGGAGCAGGGTCAAAACTGTTTTGCATACGGGTGGGTCCAAAGGGAGGTGGCATGGTGTGCAAAATAATGATGGACTGTGATGTGGTCCCTAGTAATTAACAGCGGCTGAGATTAATTCAAGCATTCCGTCCATCACTTTTATGTACTCTTTAGTTAAATTTAAAAAAAGGAAGACAAAGGGAATGGAATCAATCTATGGCAGGAGAAAAGGAAGCATCCTACATGAAGTATTCTACACTGAATGCCAAATTTACTTCTGGAAGCTCCTAATAGTGGTTTTTGCTTCTTTTTTAAAGGTAGCAAATTGAGTCCAGTTCTGGGACTAAGTGAGAGGCATCATTATTGTTTTGTTTCATCGTATCATATCACCTCATAGAAGAGCACATACATCACTTTGGCGTTTACAAAGGTATCACATCTGTAGCTTAGAGTAGGCTGGAGTCAGAACAGTGTTTACCTTCCCCTAAAGGTCATAAAGGTCATAAAGGCAGGATCATTGTAAGGAGAGCTTGTGTCTCTGATATGGGCAGCAATCAAGCAGCTCCTGTCTCCTCTTGTGCTTTTGGGGTAAGTAGGAGGCTTGGTTGATTGGATTGGATGAGGTGTGATGATTGGCCGCACTTGAATTTTTCCTGCAGGTAGGGAGGTGCAGAGGCACACACGTTTTTGTAGAGGAAGCGCTGGGGTCTGAAGCATCCCTGAGGATGCAGCACTTCAGCTGCGGAGGAATGGCAGATGCATGAAAGCACGAGCTACAAAAGGCGAGTAAATCAAGTTACCAATTGGGTGTTCGCTGAGTCTGTCATCAGCGTGCACTGCGCAGGTGAAGCTGACCTTAGCCTCAATGTCCTTCATTCTGTGGCTGGAGTGCCATGTCCCCAGGAAGACCTGGTATATTGCTCTACGAGACAGATCTGTGATAAGCAAACTCAGGTAGACAGCGATTGGTGAAAATTCCCCCGCCCTACCCCCGTCCACCCACAGGTGCGTTTTAGGTAATTGGGTACAATTTTGAAATTAATCAATTAATTCCAGGGAAAGTAAACTCTAAAAAAAACTTCTGCAAAACAAAAACGGTTGATAATTTATTTATGAAAGCAAAACAATCAAAATGTGGAGAAAATGAGAGGAATCTTTGAAAACCATTAAGAGGAAGGAGCCCAGAGAGGGGTTGGAGGTAACAGGTGTATTCCAGTTTTACAGGATTTAAAGAGAAGATAAGAACGTCAAGGGGGCAGAGACAGGTGATGGTGAAGCTCTATGGTCGTGTGAGGTTTCACCCAGAAAGAAGCAAATTAATGCCCAGCCATGCAAAAGTAGACTGCAGATGCGTAGTAAACAAGGCGACTGCTTAGCAAAGGTGATGGTGGGAAAACCATCTCCTGGTGCGGAAACATGACCAACATTAAAAGACAAACAAGCAATGAATGGAGGTAAATGTTACTGGAGAAAGAAAGGACGTCGAGCAATAAAAAGTTTATTACTGAAATATATGCTTTAAACTTTTATACCAAACCTAATAACTTTGAACACTCCGAATGAGATATCAAACATTTTTTTTATTTTCAAGTGAGTTGTTTGAGTAGAGTTCATGGTTTGAAATTATATCTCTTAAAATTATTATAACGGTTAGTATATATATATATATGTATATATATATATATATATATATATCTCTCTCAATGGGTAAGACCTGCGCAGAAAATTCATTAGTTGTTCGTTATAGGGGCATTCATAATAAGCAGTATATTTTGTTGATTTAAGACACTAAAGGACACATTTTAAAAAGTGGATTCCATGATTTAAAGGTAGGTCTGCACACTTATATAATAACCAGGAACTGGAACAACTTTCCAGTGGTCTTCAGTTCTGTCCCCAAACCCTGCTCACTGAAGACACACCTCTTGAAAGAAAACGAATACACAACGCAGTAAGAGTCCTCTTTCACTCTCTACTCTTAACTGTCTTTGCCTTTGACCCTGCACAGTGCTCCTGTGTCTTTCCAGCAGTTGTGCACCATACAAATACTACACGCATGCATACAATACAGCTTATGTCTGCAGATATGACTCTGCCTTTCAGTCTATGCCTCTCACATTAACCCATCAACCAATTCCTGCCTAGAAGATCTCCTGCTGAACCCTGTAAGTAAGTCCGTTGTTATATAGCGCAGCTACTCACCCTTACGGGTCTCAAGGCGCTGGGGGCCGTCGTGGAAATTAAGTGAGCTATTGCCCAGAGTCACATGGTGCTGAGCTGAGCTGCCGCCGGAGCCGGGGATCGAACCGTGAACCCTGTGCTCCGAAGTCAGCTGCCCTGGCCGCTGCACCACACCTCTCCACCCCCTGCCACCGAAGAAGACCACAGATTCTAGGATATGCAAAATGAAGGTTTTATTCATATATAAGCAGCATAAGACAGGAACATATGGGTAGATTCACACAGGGAGATGTGTTCTGTCTCCTCGGCTTAGCCTACTCCTGGGTTACCCTAGCTAGTGCTGGAACCTCAAGCATCCTTAAGATACTGTGAGAGCTGGAGACATGCACATCCGTGGCCTCAGCGAAGCGATGCAGGGAATGAGGAGCGGCAGGATGGACCTGCTCCTAATCGGCAGCCTCCAGGGGTTCCTCTTCCTGGACCTCCCTCCGATTCAGACGGTATTCGCAGATAAAGGCTTGCTGCAAGTTGCAAGGTATGTCATTCCATTCCCCTGTTTCTGAAAAAGAAATACTCAGTGTGAGGCAGGACCAAACATCTAGGGGCAGAGAAAGTGTTGGAATGGGCTTGGTGATTGGGGGCTCTAGAAGGATTGGGGGTTCTAGAAGGATTGGGGGTTCTAGAAGGATTGGGGGTTCTAGTAGAGTGTGGGTTGGACTGAAACCAAGAGGAGAGTTTGTACAATAGTGACATCAGCTTCACTGAAAAAGGTAGAGGAGGCATGAAGCAAAAGTGGAAATTAGTATGAAGATGTCTAGGGATGGACTGATCATACTATGTATGTAAGGCGAAAGATGGAGACAATGAAATACTTGTGTTGAAAGAGCAGATATGGTACGTAAATCCTGGACTTAGATCCTTATTATGCAATGTAGTGAAACAGACATGGACAGACGTACATACACACATGGGCACAGTCATGCATGAGAATGTGGTACACACTATACAACATGTAGTCTAACAGGATGGAGGTCCTGAGTGCAGTGAGCACTGTTCCTGTAGAACTTAGCGTTCTGTTATGTATCTTAATTCAATAAATCACTAGCTATTGTAATCAACAGAGACAATAAACAGTTTTACGTTTGGTATGAATCATTGTTCATTGATAAATCATATAAATCACATTATTTCGTGTGTTATATTACATTATTTGGCAACATAGTGCAAACAAGTTATATTTACAATTTCTTGTATACGGAGATCTTGTGATCGAGAAATCATAATAATTTGATGTATAACTTGTTTGCACTATGTTGCCAAATAATGTAATATAACACACGAAATAATGTGATTTATATGATTTATCAATGAACAATGATTCATACCAAACGTAAAATTGTTTATTATTTCAAGCAATACAGTGTATTCTTGTATTATAATAGCCAGATGCGTGAAGCCTCTGATTTAGTTGTCGTCGGGTTAAGTATTCTAGTTGTTTCAATTGTTGTTCAGTGTCCCGGAATGCATCGGGCTTCGCATTAAGAATATGACAATCTGTTTATGTTATATTTACAATTTTTTGTATACGGAGATCTTGTGATCGAGAAATCATAATAATTTGATGTATAACTTGTTTGCACTATGTTGCCAAATAATGTAATATAACACACGAAATAATGTGATTTATATGATTTATCAATGAACAATGATTCATACCAAACGTAAAATTGTTTATTGTCTCTATTGATTACAATAGCTAGTGATTTATTGAATTAAGATACATAACAGAACGCTAAGTTCTACAGGAACAGTGCTCACTGCACTCAGGACCTCCATCCTGTGAGACTACTAATCCATATCCACGCGCGTGAAGTCAACACGTGCAGCAGTGACGCACCCTTATTTTAAAAAAGATTAAAGAATTTTAAAAGTATTAGTCAAATAACCACTTAAGCATAGAGTGCTCCTCTAACCCCCACATTTTTACACACTATACAACCCCACTCATAACAAAGTAACGTGTTCATTCGTGGGAACCCTGGTCAACTGTCGTGATTCGGATGGTCGCCCTGTGTATGGAAAATAGATATTTGAAGCTGTTGGTGCATCTTCAATTTTATAGCTACCTAGAATGCCATTCCACAGATTTTAAAATGTTATTTTCTATTAAAAAATAAAGGGCCGCACCAAGATGGCGTCCTAAACCAGCCCTTTTAACATAATTCAAGCCTGGTGCAAATGGAAAAAAATAGTTTATTTTCCCCACATGCTAGTAGCTGAACAATTAATTTCTGGGCTACTTCAATCACTAAAGTCAAAGTCAAGATGGGTCTCCAAATTGGTGTCAGCCGCAACAACACCATCTCATTGCTACTTGTGGGTGGTTCCATCAGCAACTGCACCTCTTCTCTTTAAAATTAATGAAGTAAGGAACTGTGTGTCGGCGACTGCCTAAGAGTCAGCTCCAGATCCGGGGGCATATTTGTCAAATGTTCACATTACGCAGCAAGCCACCTTGCTGTGCTGCACTGCATGAAAGGGAGAAGGCAGGATAGCATTGTGTTTAACATTATATGGCGCATTCCTGCTCTCTGCCTGCGCTGGAGCACAAACTGCTTCCTAGCACCAGCGCAGGCACTCTTGCGCTATGCTGCAACAGTGCCTGCATTGTAGGCAGAATTGTTTTTGTGCAGGAAAGGACACCACAGAGGCATTTTCCTCTTTCTATGTGTACTGCAGAGTTCAGCACAGATAGAAAGAGGACAAATTGAGGAGAAACAAGCATATTTCTCCTTGTTAAGCCTCTCCCGGGGAGACGTAGCATTTTGATGCATTCTCAGGTCAACCACTAATGGTAATTTGGGAATGCGCCAAAATCCATGGGTGGATGCATGGGAACACCCACGGAATGTCTCCCTGGGGCAAAGTAACACAAGGCAGTGACTCGAACTGCTTTGTGCTACTCCACATTTACCAAGTCAAGCAGGGCCATGCAATGTGGCTTTGCGTGGCTTGGGAAATGATAGTCTAGGTTTTGCGTCCCCTTGCGTGGTGCAAGGGCGATGCAAAACCAGGATAACTATGGCCCCCTGATTTTCCCACACAGATGAACAATATCTTATCCTTAGAACAAACTACCCCTGCCAAGAGGAACGCAGCCCAAAGCTCCTGAAAGAAGATGCGAGTATCGCCCTTTCAAATAATCTAATTTAGAGCTCTCTAATGTGGGCACAGTTAGACGTTACAGTATTAGCAATAATTCTAGAGAGAATCGTTGTCACTCAACTCCAGTAGCATTTAATGACATTTATTATGGTTCTGGACTGCTTCTCCCGTCTTCAATCAGGCTTCCACTGAAAGGACAGCACAGGAAGTGCTTGAATAGGCTCCTGGTGCTGATGCCCTTCAGATTGTGTGGATGATGTCATGTCCGCCTCATTGTCATGTTGGACCTGCCTACTGCATTTGACACCACGAGAAAGTTATCTACAGTTGCAAGAGCTGAGATATCACCATCAGATAGTTCACACCTTTTCTCAGCAAAAGATCTCAGAAGGTCTCCTTGGTTTGTTTTCTTTTGTAAAAATGGCCACATCACTGTGGAACACCTGACAGCTCTCCTCTTTCACTCAGAGAGTTTTTAAGGTCTAGACAAATTTGACATTGTCCAAGGCCTCCACCTTCCAAGGGCTCCCCTGTGAACATTATCTCTATATGACTGCTTTCTATTCTATTTCTCTCTCTTTAAACACCTCTCTCTCTGTTATCCTCTACCTCTGACTCAGGCTCTCTACCCAGTGTCATCTTAATGATTTCTAGGGTCCTGGGTAAAATATATTTTAACTATCACCCTGTTAAAGCTTAACATATAATTTATTATTGTTTGCCATCATGGATAGCATCTATTATCAGGAAATGGGCTATTAAATATTTTTTTCCATACATGGACTCTAAAAACATGTCTTGGCTTGTGCCCTTAAAGATTTCAAGATGACACTGCTCTCACTGCCTAGTTCATCCCCTTGTTCAGTTGTTTCAGACTCCAACAGTGTGGAATACTCTGCAGGTGATGCTCATGTGTACAGAAAATCTAGCCAAGAGAATTCCTCAGTAGAGTATCTGGGAAAAGTCGCACTTCAAGAGCTTCAACACTGAACTTTATTTTCCTGATTCTCTCATAGTTGGAAATGGGTCGAACCACCTAATCACTCTCTTTCTTTCACTCAAATCATAATAGCTAACGACTGATGACAATGTTTGTGTCTCTGTTTACTTACTGAACATCTCCATACAGAATTCCTTTCCATGCTGGTTGTTGGGTTCTCCAGGAGCCCAGTTCTGATAGTTGAAGTCAGTGCCATCGGTCCAAATATAGGATTTCCCCTATAGATAAATAGAGAAGATGGTTAGACAAGAGGCACACAGAGGTCAAGTGAACGGATGAAATGAAAAGACCAGCAAGAAGATAGCTTTGGAGGTAAATTCTTCCAGGCCTTGCAGTGATTGGGAGATTAATTGTAACCAAGATGAAAGATAAAGGTCACAGGAATATTTCTTCATTCAAAACATCTTCTGCCACATATATTTATCCACTGGAAAAGTAACCTAATGTAACTGGCACAAGTAGTGTCTATTTTGGACCTCTCCTAGCGGTTGGTCTGCCACTTTATACCCATGATTAGATTTTGTTTAGACTAATTTTGCCTGATGCACCACCTGCTGGTTTCCAGTCCTGTGATCTGTCTCTATAACTACACTGGCTCTATGTTATTATCAAGAGATGTCTTTTGAAGGAGTGTTAGCATTTTACTGACACCAGTGGCCTTGTTTTAATTTTTAAATTTCAACCTAATGAAAGTGGCTCAATTTGCTATACATAGCCTGAATATTGACTGGAAGCTTATAAAGGCTGAAAAACATTTAAAAATCTATAGACTGGATTCAGAAATATTTGCAGTAGTACAATTGCTTTTATTTTGATGCACGTTTGGTTTTGCACAAAATAAGCCAGATGCATATGCAGGGACACACTAGTACAAGTGCATGAACAGATGTGTATTGATAAATATTCATAAACCTTGATTTGCATGAAAACTGGTGGGCTTTTGTGATTGAGCAGTCAACATATTGATGCATCCACACACAAATGTAACTTTTGTTCGGTTCTTGGCACAAGTAACAGCTCACAGGCAGTAAGGGTCAAATTTTAAAGTTGAGCCATAAGCCTGAATCATGAATTTTGAATGTACGCATTAAGTAGAGCTACAAATATACATGCTTGCCTGCAACAGTAGTCTTCTATTGGAAATTACTGGGCAGGTACATATTGACTGGCGGCCAGATAAATAGTGTAAAGGAGAGCTTTATTTAGCTGCCCATTAAGAGAAATGGGACAACAAGCAATGGTGGGATTGTGGCCATCTTTTACTGGGGATGCAACATCAGTGAGGCATTTGCATGTAAGTGCATATCCAGATGTACAATAGTTTGTACAAAGGCGAGTGCATGAGTTATTTACAGATTAAAAACAGTAACATCAATTTTGAATAAAAACATGAATGTTATTTTAATATTCAGATAAGATACAGGAATTAAACGTCTGTTTCAGGAGCTTCAGGATATGACTGAGTATGGTTTTAAAGCATGTTACATATGTTTTATTCATTTATGAGAATACATTTTTGTAAATGTTCATGATCTTCCTTTTGGTGATTTTTAAGCCCTGGGCTCTTTTTAGACTTCTGATGGAAGGCCTTGTGCTAGCTTTAGGCGGCTTTTATTTTCAAACCTGGCAACAGCAGTTGACAAGCAAGAGCAAATAGGGAATGCAGCAGACAGGTGGTAGGTGGACCCCAGAGGGAGGGACATGTACAATAGGCCAATGGTTCTTGGGGACACCGTGCTTTGGGGCACTTGCAAGAGGTTCATTGAGTAATGGGGTTTTTTTGGAATGGGGAAGTGAAAGCAGAACACAAGAAAGTAATGCATCTGGATTATTCACAGGATGAGTTCACGTTGCTGCTTGTGAATAAATACACTTGTTCATAGTATTCTCCCAGCAGAGGGGTTTCAGGCACAGATGTTTATTGTTCCCATGGCCCCTTCAGTCACACTGATATTTTACTCACCTGCACAATGTATCTTGGGAAGGGTAGTTTTGAGTTTTAACATGCTGAGCAGTGTTTTAAGTGGGCAGGGTCCTGTCTCTACTGAGCCCTCATTTCTGTAATTTACAGTGCTATCTCAGCAAACAAAATCTTTAAGCTAAAAAACAAAAGACTCTGGGTAACAGGATTGGAGGGTGTAGCTGAATAAAGCCATTGTGGAGGGGGTCTGGGGAAGGAATGAGTAGGACCAGTAGGAGCAGGATGATGACAAGTAGGATAATAAGGGCCAGAAGGAGGATCACAAGGAGGGCTTGTATGACGACAGTCACAAGGAACAGGACAAAAAAAAACAGGCCCAGGGAGACCTAATCCACTGGAATCAGTGTTGTCAATGCCAGAAGGGACCAGGAACAAATAGTCAATAAGGAACAGGACTAGGGGCATCAGGACCTGGGTGAGAAGGATAAAGAGGGCCAGGGTGATATGGAACAGGGGCATCTTGACCCAGTGGACAAGGGCCCGAAGGAACAGAAACACTAGGGGTAGAAGGAACAGAAGGCCAAGAACCATAACAGCAAGGAGGGCTAAGAGGGCCTGGGTCACCAACCAGGACCAGAGGGACGCGGACAACCAAGGCCAGGAGTAGCAGACCTAGGTAGACAGATCAAAGAGGACCAGTACCAGGAGACCAACAGAAAGAAGGATCAGAGACAGGAGGGCCAAGACCACAGAGATCAGATCAAAGAGGACCAAGGGTCTAGAAGCGAATAGACCAGTCCCAGAAAGTCTATGATCGGAAAGGGCCTGGGCTAGTAGGACCTGGAGACCCTATATTAGAATGACCAGGAGTAATATAAAGGACCAGGAAGTCTAGGCCCAGTGGGGCCAGGATCGGAAGGTCCATGAGGGTCAGACTCGAGGGCGATCCTATATCATGGTGACAAGGACATTAACCAGTGTGACTGTCAACATGGGAACTAGGAGGACCAGTGCCAGAGGAATGAAGATGTCTAGACCCAGGAGGACCATTACTAGGAGGACCATGCTAGACGGGGACCAGAGTAAGATTTACAAGAATAAGGTGGAAAAGGCAAACCAGGGGGACTGGAAGAGCTAAGGAAATTAAGAGCAGTGGGACCAGCTGCAGAAAATCTGATAGTTGAAGATCAGAACTAAGACCAGGACTACATGGACCAGGATAACCAGGAGCAGAAGGATTAGGAAAAGGCAATCCAGGGAAATATATAAACTTGGGGAGCAGGACCAGGAGGACTGATGGATGAGACTTAGGGTGAAGGGAGTGAAAAGGTCCAGGCCGGGAGCCTGTGAAACAGGAGACCTGGGATACAAAGGACTAAGGGCCATATTTATGACCCGGTCTGCGTCGTTCTTGAACCATGCAGCGTGGTGCAAGAGCGACACAATCCCTAAGTCCTATTTTGTAAGCCACGCAAACTCACTTTGTGTGGCTCAAAAAAATATGGAGTAACGCAGCGCGGCACAAATCGCTGCGTTGTGTTACTCTGCCCTGGGTGGGCGTTGCATGTATGTTCCCACACAGCTCCCATGGTTTTTGACGCATTCCCAGATTTACAAGACCTTGCAAACCTGAGTATGTGGCAAAAGGATACGGTGGAGGCGTACTGAGGAGAAATATCTTTATTTCTCCTAGTTTTTTCCTCTTTCTCTGTGTGCTGCATTGTGCAGGACAGGAATGCGCTGTATTGGATACATATGGAATTCCTTCCCTTTCCTTGTGACACCGGGCAGAGCAGCAAGCTGACTTGCTGCGGTGCCCTGCATCACTAAAGTCACAAATATGAAATGAAATGAAATTTGTACTTGTAAAGCGCACTTATACCCCCAAAGGGGTGTCCCGGTGCTGTACGCATACCGCTGTGGAACCCTTCCTGGCTTTTCCCTGTGAAATGTCCACTCCTGGGCACCCACAAGGTGAAGCCAGGCATCCCAGCGCTGTTGGGGCCGTTGTGGAGATTAAGCAAGCTATTGCCCAGAGTTGCAGAGTGGGACCCATGATTAGAATAGGCACCGAGGCGAGAATTATCAGGTCCGAGGAAATTGAGCCCAAGACCCGCCGAGGCGGGAATTGAACCCTGGTCCCGGGCCAGATCTCTGCATCAGGGTCTGCCGCTCTAACCATTGAGCCACACTTCTCCACATATGGCCCTAAGTGCAGGATTGCATGGGACTGACAACCAGACAGACCAGTAAGGACAGGGACAAAGACTTCTAAGGCTTGCATGCAGAACCTTGAGGGCAATGTGCAGGGGGACTAGAGCTAGGAGGAGCAGGACCATATTGAAGAAGACCTAGAGGGCAGTGACCAGTAGTACCAGGAAATCAGGATAAGCAGGACAGGGGCTAGGGAGACCAAGGAGACCAGTAGCAAGGGCACCTAGAAGACCTGAGCAAAGAGTAGTAGGTGAACTAAAAGGATCATGACCAGGAGGACTGGAAACAGGGCTAATGGGCCATGAAGATTAGGACCTAGGAGACCAAAGTTCAGATTACCAAGTGTGGCAGAGTAAGGGGAATTGGACAGTGGTGGCCAAGAGGACCAGGACCAGACTGACAAGGTTCAGAATGAACCGAATAAGGAGAACATGGATCAAGAGTCCAGGATCAATGCCTGCAGTACTAGTAGGGCTGAGATGACAAGAAAAAGATCCAGGAGGACCAGGACCACCCAAAGGACAAAGACTAAGACCAAGAGAGCCAGAAGACGGGAGGCCAGAAGGGCATGGACCTGCAGTATCAGAGGTAGGAGGTTCAGGGTGAGAAGAACCAGGACAAGGTGACCTGGGCCAAGAGGACCAGAACGAATCAGAGCCAGATGGGCCAAGACTGGGGAGCCAAGAAGGGCCATGATGGCCAAAAGGCAAGGTTTATGATAACACGCACAATAGGACAAGAAGGACCAAGACGACCAGAACCAAAGAGAACAAGGCTAGGATGGTTGGAGAGCCAGGACCATGAGAACTAAGCCCAGGAGAAACCAAATCTTAAGAGCCAGGACCAAGAGGATCAGGACCAACGGGTACATAATCTTGAGAAAGGCTATTATAAGCAAGAATAGTGCGACCATGGCCAGGAGTGCCAGGACGGTGAGTCGAGGGTCACAGAAAACCAATCTAACAGGATTTGTACAGCACTTCTATTCACCCGCAAGGGTATCCAGGCACTGCGAGCTGTGCTGCTCGGGAGGAATCAGTTGAACAACTAGGTCTTGAGTCCCTTTCTGAAATCCTCAAGGGATGGTGAGGTCCAAAGGTGGAGGGGGAGGCTGTTTCAGGACTTAGCAGCGAGGTAGGAGAAGGAGCATCCTCCACTGTTGCTTCGGCAGATGCGAGGGTGTGAGCAAGGGAGAGGGAGGCGAAGCGCAGGTGTATGGAGAGCTAGTGGAAACTCATGCGGTGGGAATCATTTTGTCAGCCTCAGGGGGAGAAGCTTTCCATAACTGAAAACCTTTTTTTCAAACAATCACTGATTCTGTTAAGGAACATGGGCTGCTTTGAAAAAAAGAATGTTTTCCATTTTGGAATGCAGTCACAGAGATGATGATATGCTGACCCTTGCAAGCCACCATCTCTGTGATTACAACCAATCACAGAGGGTTGCAAATTGGCACCTGACTATAAAATATTATGGAGGCTGGTCGTTCTGCAACTCCCTGCGATTCAGTGTTTTCTGGACCGACCGAACAGTACATATGTCAGTTTGCAAAATACTATTCCATTCGCAAAATGAATGTGTGGAATTTGTGGCCACTTTTTGGAAATAAAATAGTAATGCTTAAGGACCCTAATTTTCACAAAGAGATGGATGCCAGTTGTGCCCACGCCTTGTTTGAAGTTCTATCTGGTGTAAGTACCTGTTGAAATCTGCATAAGGCATAATAAAACAAAATTACGCTGTTTAGACAGCAGCTGGGTAAATAGTGAAGTTCCTCTGCTACATGCATGGCTACTGGCCAGGTTGAGCACACTGTCTACTATTTAGCCAGCAACCAGGTAAATGGGGGAAGTTTTTTGTTTGCTTGACTGCTGGCAAAATAGTGCAAAACCTCTGCTATTTAGCAAATGGACAGATAAATAGTGAAGCTCCTTTTTATTTGCACGGCCGCCAGGCGAACAGTGCAGGATCTCTACTATTTAGTCACCAGCTGGGTAAATAGTGAAGTTTTTCAGCGATTTGCATGGCCTCCAACTAAACAGTTGAAAATCTCTACCATTTGACTACGTAAATAGTCAAGTTTTTCTGCTATCTGCACAGTCGTCGGCCAAATAGCGCATAATCGCTTTTATCTAGCCAGTGGCCGAGTAAATAGCACAGAAAGTTCACTATTACACAGCTGACAGGTAAATAGCTGCTACCTTTTTATTAATGCATTAAACAAAAAATAGTCACCCGTATTGTGCTTTTGAAAAACTGCCAGCTTTCGCAACTTTGTGGGGTCCTTGTAAATGTGCCTGCTTGCGCTCGTTAGCTTGCAGGTGTTCCTGTTGCTAGGCTAAGAATTTCTGGGATTTGATCAAGGGAGAAGGTAAGGGAGAGAGACATGCAATGCACAGTTTCCGAAACATCCTTAAATTCTGGCTTGTGAATTGTTCCTTGAGTTCCAAAATACACTTAAAGTTTTTAAGACATTTTTGCACTTAATGGACTTTGAGTGAATGGAGAGTGGACTACATCTATCATTTGGAAATTCGCAAGAGGCGTATAGAAAGTGGGGGGGAGGAAGGGCAGATAAATAGCGGGGAGTAGAGAAATATTGAATTTTTGCACTAAAGGCCAATGAAGAACGTAAATCATACATTTTGTAATTTCCTAACTCTACACATATGCTTTACAGAATGTAGAGTTTACAGGCGTACTGTTAGTGCAACAGTTGCATCTTTTGTTCTGAATGCAATATATATTTCCATCAGTATTGCCTTCAACAGCATATGCATAGTTATAGGACAAACAACAATGTTTCTGATTAAAGTTAAAGTGTAGACGTAAAGCACTCACGTCACAGTATGCAAATTGACCGCACAGGCTTCAACCAATCTCAAAAGAACTAGAATGCCTCCTCCCCCCGCCCCAGGTGCTCCGACGACAGTAGTGCAGGTGTGAAGTTCAACGTACCTGTTGTAAGTGGAGTCCTCCCACCCAGGCACGTAAGGCCCCAGGGGGGTACAACGTTGAAAGTAATAGGTTTTCCGTGCGGGAGTGTATGGAGGCCAGGCGACCACCGTTGATGCGCCTCCTGCAGCCCAACTGGCAAAGAAAGAGGAGAGAAAGTGTTAGCACACCACGTGGCACATCTGATAGTCCTATAAGTGCAGAGGAAGATCTATAGAATAAGAAACAGTACACTTGCATGGGGGCCTTATCTTAGACCGATCTAAAACACTTCTTTCAAACAACTCACAGGAACCTTTCTCCATCAAGGCTGTATTTACAGCGTCCCTGTTTGTGCGGGCGCCCCGTGTTGACGCAGAGACGCACAGTGCGCCATCCTACGCAGCACTCATAGAGGCTCCGGCCCTTTTAAACCGCTGCTCCATCTTTCAGTGCAGACAGAGGCAAGACTTCACGAGGCCCTGTACTCAGCTACACTGAGTGACTAATTTTGGCGGGGGGCTTTTTAAAGGGCTACGCATCTAATGATACAAAGTCTGTTCAAAGCAGTCTCATGCCAGTACCTTACAAGACACTTTTAGATGAGTCCCACACTTGTTTAAACACATCACACTATATACTAGCTGGACGTGTGTCTCAGCTGCGCTATTTTGCATTGCGTTGATCGATATACACTCTCAGTAGAGTAGTCAGTACATCTACCAAACTCTAAATACCCCTTAAATCCCCTCTCCCTAGATCAACCTCCAAGGAGGAGGATGTGTCTACATCTGATGAGAGCCCCCTGATGGTTCTAGCTTCAAAAGAGCTTCCCTCGCTGCTCGACCCTCTGCGTTTCTGGACATCCAGGGTGACCCCCTTTATGGTTCACTTGAAGTACACCGCCCTAAGCCTAGGGACTGGTCCCCTTCATCTCCTGTGGTTAGGTCGCCCTTGAGGCAAGGATCCTGTTTGCTAAGCTGAGTTACCAAGCCCTCGATTGAGACTTTGGCACGGAGATTGGTTCTTGCCTGGTCTCCTTCCTCCTGGAGTCTGGTAGAGACACTAAGAGGCGCACTGTATTCCAAAGTGAGATCTGGTGGTATAAGTGATAGGGTACAGGCGCCACTAGGTAGTTTCACTCGTTATTTAAAAGAAAATGCTCCAAGTACTGGCGGTGCTGAAGGGTTAAGGAGAACCACCCACCTCCCTAGATTCTTTTGAGGCCAAAAAGCAACAAAACACAGTGATTTGTATACCCCAGCACACGCAAATCATTAAAAATTAGTTCTTTTCAGTCGTCAATCATATATATAAGAAGTCGAAGAGTTTCGTTGATTTTCTCCTTCTTTAATCAGTTCTCAGAATAAGTAGCGCGTTCCCAAGCCAACACGTGTTTCGTCGCCTCAGTAAGTTTGTACATGCGACTTGTTCACGGCTGAACGGTTCCACTATGTTTCAGTTCTAAATATGACGATAATTCCAGGTCACATTAACCTTTGGCGTGAAGTGAAATGCAAGGTTTCCAATATAATCGCTGGGCGGTAAACGTAGCTATGTATGCCCCGTAAAAGCGTTTCCTGAATTTGAGAAAAGAGCCGCCGTTCCGCGTACTCGTGCCACACGCCGGTCTCCTCGAGTGCGAGTCTGAGCTGCTGTGGAAATGTGCTGGGCAGAGAGGGGTGACGGCGTGGCGCGCGGGGCCTTTCGGACCTGCTGGGCAGCACTCGAGGAGACCGGCGTGTGGCACGAGTACGCGGAACGGCGGCTCTTTTCTCAAATTCAGGAAACGCTTTTACGGGGCATACATAGCTACGTTTACCGCCCAGCGATTATATTGGAAACCTTGCATTTCACTTCACGCCAAAGGTTAATGTGACCTGGAATTATCGTCATATTTAGAACTGAAACATAGTGGAAACGTTCAGCCGTGAACAAGTCGCATGTACAAACTTACTGAGGCGACGAAACACGTGTTGGCTTGGGAACGCGTTACTTATTCTGAGAACTGATTAAAGAAGGAGAAAATCAACGAAACTCTTCGACTTCTTATATATATGATTGACGACTGAAAAGAACTAATTTTTAATGATTTGCGTGTGCTGGGGTATACAAATCAATAAGAGGAGCACTGGACCACCCTTTAGATGCCATAATATGATGTCTCATTGCTTAGGGTGGCAATTAAAGATGACATTGGCATATAATTTGCGCCTCTATCTACAAAATCGTTTTTGCAGGCACAAAAAGTACTGTCCAGATTCACTGGGAATGTAGGGTGTGCCCTAGGGGCACATTTCTAGGCTGTCTTTATTTACAAGCAGCGCTTGACGTGCTTAAAAAATATATGTGAAATTTCATAATGTAAAAGAAAGTATTCCCATCCAGTTAGCTTGCACAGTGTATAGGGGAGCAAAAGCAACAAAAACGGAAAATATGAGGCAGGTAGATGGTGGGACACTCCAGGTGTTTTGGACGAGAACGCTCACTCACCCATGGGTGACATGCTTCATCATTGGGTCCCTCCACACACTGTGACCGCAAGGTACCCAGTGCGGGCTACAACTTCCAGAGGTATTAGGACATAGACGTGCCACATAAAACACTCCCGCTCCTTTCCTTTCGGAAAGTTGTAGCCCACACTGGGTACCTTGCGGCCCCAGTGTGTGGAGGGACCCAATGATGAAGCATGTCACCCTTGGGTGAGTGAGCGTTCTCGTCCAAAACACCTGGAGTGCCCCATCATCTACCTGCCTCATATTTTCCATTTTTGTTGCTTTTGCTCCCCTATACACTGTGTGAGCCTAGTTATCTAGTGGAAGTTGTATGGTACAGTTTTTAGGAGCACATACTTCACTTCGACCCCTTGTGTAAGATACATCCAGTTAGCTTAACATGCATTTATTTTTCCTTTAAGGTTTCTGCATTATTTTATATGCAAATAACTGAAAGTGAAAACAAGTCACTTATAGAACAGTTTTTTTTTTTTTAGACACATTTTTGACACTGCCACCAGTGGCTAATCGGATGGAAATAAATTCTTTTACATTATGAAGTTTAATTTGGTTAATGGGACCACTGCAGATGTGTTTAATTGTGACTTGTGTATTTATAATGCTATGAGGTCCCAACCTGGAACTGAAAGCACTGTGAATATGTAAGTCATGATATTAAAATTGTGTTATACCCAATATAAGATTGCAAAATGATATGGTGTTTCAAGATAACACAAGTGTTTTCAACATATATGATTTGGTAATCGGTAAACTGGACCTAGTGCAAACGTTTGTATTGTGTCTATTAAGAGTACATTTTCTAGAACTCAGCTTATAGCACCCTGACATTATATATCAGAAAGAATAACTCGTTGTCACCGTGAAGCTTCGGGACACTCCAACAATTAAAGCATATACTGGCTTCCAAGCAGCCTTTACATTTGGCGATTAACAAGTTGCTCAAATTTCCATTTCCTTTAGGTAGCAGGCACTCTGGTGAGAAGACCTGTTTCTTTGTTAGCTCTCTGTCCCTCTCTGAGCCTCACAGCACAGGAAAACCCCTCTCCACTCCTCTCCACCCAACCCTGCCCTCCCTTCACTGTATCATGGAGGCACCTCCAGGGTCTCAATTACTGTTCAGGAATGGTTGTTTTTTAACGAAGAATGTGGAACTGCTTTTGTAAAATTACGAAAGCATGGACATGTGGGTCCCCATAGACCCTGTCCACTTCAATCCATGTTTCCACGTAGATGTCCTTTAAGGTGAGTAGAGGGGTTACGGGGAGAATGAGTAAAGTAGTGAGATCCTTGGATAGCATCGAAGAGATGGCCAGAGGAAGGGTCTGTATATGGGGGATCATTTTTTTAGTTTACAAATGGCAGAGAAAGCTTTCTCTGAGAGATGTCTTGAGGAAGGTGGGGAGTTATTGGGCAGTTTTTTTAAAGTGCCATTGGTGCAGCAGGTGCAGTGGCACTTGCGCCATGGTTGTGAGTAGCCACCACACCCCAGTTTAGGCTGTGTTACTAGCAAAAAGGGACTGGGAGCCATTTTCCTTGCTAGCATTAGGGGTAAGGTCACTCTTGTTCACAGGGAAGAGGGAACAAGCAACACAGGGTGGGAGATGGAACTTCCCTCCTTTTTTATAGAAAAGGGTAGACAGCCTTCTTTGGGCCTCAGGCCTAGGAGTGACAGTCCAGGAGAGTGGGCAGAGGACACAACCTACTTTGCGGGACTGGAGTTATCATTACTGCTGAAGGTGCAGTGGCACCAGGGCCCAAGGGTTTGAAGGACCATATTAACCCCTGTTGTGCTATGCTGCCTTGCTTGCATTTGGGCCCAGAACACATTTGTTTTGCCAGTGTTGCTTTGGGCCTTGGACCAATGGCTTAATGGGGATGAAAACTGAAGCAGAGGAGATATCTTAGCTGGGTCTCAGAGAGACGGCAGAAAGGGGGAGGGGCAAGATGATTCCCATGTTTTTAGCAAAAGATAGAGGAGACGTCCTGCTTCTCAAGGCAGTAACTATAAAGAGTGAAGCAGGAGCCGTGGCACTGGAGCCCAAGACTGTGAGGGCACCACTGTGTCACAATTATGACTGTCTGACTTTACAAAAGGGGCACAGGGGACTTGTTTTCTTTGCTTGTGTTAGGGCAGAGGGTACCTTTGCGGCAAGGAGTGGGCAACACTTGGGAGCTCATTTTTTTCTCAGAGACACAGAGTTTGTATTAAGATTGGAGTGATGGCCAGGCATGCGGGGAAGGGGTGAAAGAGGCAGAGGAGACAGCCTGCTTCTCAAGGATGCAACTACCATTAGAGCAGGAGGTGAAGCTGCATTGGGATCGAGGCTCACAACACCCCAATGGGGCCTAGTGTTTTTGGTCACTTTCTGTTTTTGTTTGATATATTTACAGTTGTAGAAGTCTCACATTCAGTGTGGATTATGGGCTACAGAAAAAAATAACTGAAATGATGTCCTAAGCTCTGTCCCCGGCACTCAGCCTTGCCCCTCCTGCTCCCCATATCCTTTCCATAAAGTTTTGAGTGGGGGCCTGACTTCAAAACATTATGCTTAGGGGGGCTATGAGCAAAAACGTTTGAAGACCTCTGCCCTAGAGAGATAATAACTATTTCCAGACCACAACATGCACTGTTTAAAGAAGAGAGATGTGTAGAAGCGATCTTTACGTACCTCAGCGTTGGCGAATGAAACCGTGGAAGTGAAAAGTTTATAGCAAGTGTCGCCAAACCGGCTCCAGTCATGGATTCCACACACAGGGCACATGGTGGTATCAGAGATGTTCATTTTTTCGCATGGTTCGGGTGCTGGGGCCTCAACCACAGCATCTTCCGTCATTATTTCTGCAGAAATCAATGGTGAACAAACTCTCATTATGCTGCATTGGCCTCTGATTCTACTGCATGACTTGTGCCATGGAATATCCCCATCACTGCAGATGTCCCTTACACTGGAGTTTCTGGTCTCCAAAGGGCATGTTCCAGGAGGGGAACAACTTTCACCTTGATTAACCTCCTGTCGAAGCTGCTCACTAGTGAAGGACACTTACATTTGAATTCATTTGTTCCCACATGCAACTCACTGATCAAAAATCCCAGCATTTGTAAGACACTTATCATGGCCAGTTCTGCTGCCAGTCTCCCAGGTGTGGGGCTGCACTCTTGGAGGGCCCATGGAGGGAGCTCTGCCAGTATTTCAGAATATCCCTGTCCTGTATAGGCACCCTGGACATTTGTGGGGATGTAGGAGTGTGCACGTGTTTAAGAAGGTTTTCGACTACCATCTCATGGGCATTCAGATAGTTCCAACACAGCAATTTATCACTTACAACAGTGGGCATGGTCTCATGGGCAGACAAGGCGAGGACATCAACACTTTCTCTACTGTACTAGAGAGGAGACTCGAGAAAGCAGGATGTGGCACAGCTTCCTTCTCCTCTTGGAAAGAATGTGAATGCACAGTTCCTTACAAATACTTCATTCTGGATGTTGGCATGTCTTAAGGTGATAAGATATCGCTCCTTTTGTCACTAAAACCCTTGATAGACATTCATTTTAATGGGCCACAGATCACAATAAAAATGAACATTTCAGCCAAAATCAAACTATACATAGAGATAATAGAGATAATGCACTTTTAGTGGACTTCTCTTAGCCATGCATGGCACCCCTTCCCGACCTTTCCTCCATGTTCACCACTCTATGTCATCATGGTATGTCCTCCCAAGTCATGCTATGCCATGCAGAGCTTTATTGAAAAGGAGAACTAGGACGAAAGTCTTAGACCGAAAGTGCACTCCAACTAAGTTTAGTTGGAGTTTAATATGTGCGAGACACTCCTTTGAGTGCAGATAGTAGTGCACTTTCTGTCTAAGACTTTCGTCCTAGTTCTCCTTTTCTATTTTGAACAGGTGGTTGGGTAGAACCACCCCAGAGGGTGCACACTGTAATTGAGTTATGTTTGTTTCTACTGTGTACTGTGTTTATTTTGTGTACACCGAGTGCAACACAGCTGTTTTGTTGTCTCTTCATGCAGAGCTTTATGACATCCTAAGGTCACCTGAAGGTGCTAAGAGGGGAGAAGAGAGATGGAAAATGGGGACCAGGAGAATGGAAACGCAGGGAAATCGAGGAAAAGAGGGATGAGTTTGATGGATTAGTATGTGACTGAACCCAGCAATATTATAATGTTAGGAGCTGCCCTAAGGCTTCCGGCTGTTGTGCTTGTCAATTGGCCAATCATCAGTGTAGGCTTCTAGGAGCTGATATAGTGTGTGCAGCTGCCAGAGATTAGAAAGTAACAGCAAGGTAACAGCAAGGTAACAGCAAGGTGGTTTTCCGTTGTATACAAAACATGAAACACTTGTCATTTCCACAGATAAAATGATAGGTTAATCCACATTGTGGCCACTTATAAAGCTAAAACGGTCAATTATAAGAGACTGATCACAGTGCTTCTGTTGGGATTCAGCTCAGTAAGAGAATAGCCAATAGAATTACGTGCCTTGTGAATCATACAAGCAGAAAGAACAGTAGGTAGAAGGGCCTACTGAACTGTACACAAGAGGGAGCCAGGCCTTTTGAATCAAACA
Source organism: Calotriton arnoldi (assembly GCA_963921515.1). NCBI lineage: Eukaryota > Metazoa > Chordata > Amphibia > Caudata > Salamandridae > Calotriton > Calotriton arnoldi. The sequence continues at coordinate 378,507 of CAWUFW010008631.1, read as the reverse complement.
TTGGCTCTTGTGAATTATACATGAACATGAACCAATGGGGTGAAGATGGGCCGATAAGGTGAAGCGCCTTGCCTTTGAGAATGGGCAAAGCACCTTGTGAACCTGCCATACCGATGAACCAATGAGTAAAGAACTGTGAGATCCTTATATGACTTGTCAATCTTTCCACATAGTTAAGAAATCTCAAGTGTTCTTCTTGAGCCCCCCAAGGCTAAATGGAACCCATACCTGAATCCATCTTTAACTTAGTGACATGTCCAGTGTTAGACTCATGTTCACTCCATTATGCTTCTTGTGAGAACTCCCTTATCCTAGCCTAGTAGGCACCGTGTTTTTACGTGAAAATTCCATTAATTTTCATGGAATGCCCTTGGCAGAGCCCTGTCAGAGTCCTCCTCACCAGTGTGAGCTTCTCATCTTGCACGCCACTGGGCATTACCCGGCTCCAGCCTGAAGGGAGTTCAGTGCCCAGGCCCAATCAATCCTGGGCTACCCAGAAAGAAAGCCAACAAGAGTGTCAGTTCTGTGTTGCTAGTTATCAAGGTTGTGTGTGAAACAATATCCACCAGACAGTCGGGAAAGATCATCAGATACAAGGGAAATGGACCAGGGAAGCCTAGGAAAATCCTAGCTCTGGACCATCTTCAATGGAAATGATGAAAACAATGTGATAAAGGTGAGGACAGAGGGCATGGGCAACACCTGCCTGTAAAGAGGAGACAAACACATGCGTGTTGCTCCACTGCCAGCCCCCCAGAGAAGTATCCGATCACCTTGAGACAATGGCACAAACACATAAATTTCCATCCTTCTACCTCTGTTCGGATCTGAAAATGACTAGCTCATGTGTGCTCATGCTGCTCCCTTTTGCAAGCACCACATCCAGACCCTAGAATGCTCTATGCGCCTACAGGTGATTTACTCTGCTGTGTATGGTGCACAAGGAAACCCTTCGCACACTGAAGGGCAGGGTATTTGTTTTAAACTCAGGGCTAGTACATTACACAAGCACAACCATCTCTCTATCTATGTTATAATTCCTATTAGCAGACTCCAGTGTCACAGCATCTCACTTTGGAAGAATGGTCTGATATTACTGCCACTGCAAGGTTCTTCCCATGGGTGATCTGTTCTTACTGCCAATTCACTGCCCTTCACATGAATTGCTCTCACTGTCCCCCTGCATGGCACTTCACGTGAATGGATCTCACTTGTCACTGCATGGCACTTCATATGAATTGATCTTACGGTCACTGCATAGCACTTTGCATGAATTGATCTCACTGTCACAGCACGGCACGTCACATAAATTGATCTCACCGTCACTGCATGGTACTTCACATGAATTGATCTCACTGTATAGCACTTCACGTGAATGGATCCCACTGTCACTGCATGGCACTTCATATGAATTGATCTCACTGTCACTGCATGGCACTTCATATGAATTGATCTCACTGTCACTGCATGGCACTTCATATGAATTGATCTCACTGTCACTGCATGGCGCTTCACATGAATTGACCTCACTGTCACTGCATGGCGCTTCACATGAATTGATCTCACTGTCACTGCATGGCGCTTCACATGAATTGATCTCACTGTCACTGCATGGCGCTTCACATGAATTGATCTCACTGTCACTGCATGGCACTTCACATGAATGATCTCACTGTCATTGCAGGGCACTTCACATGAATGATCTCACTGTCATTGCAGGGCACTTCATATGAATTGATCTCACTGTCACTGCATGGCACTTCATATGAATTGATCTCACTGTCACTGCATGGCACTTCATATGAATTGATCTCACTGTCACTGCATGGCGCTTCACATGAATTGATCTCACTGTCACTGCATGGCGCTTCACATGAATTGATCTCACTGTCGCTGCATGGTGCTTCACATGAATTGATCTCACTGTCACTGCATGGCACTTCATATGAATTGATCTCACTGTCACTGCATGGCACTTCATATGAATTGATCTCACTGTCACTGCATGGCACTTCATATGAATTGATCTCACTGTCTCTGCATGGCACTTCATATGAATTGATCTCACTGTCACTGCGTGGCACTTCATATTAATTGATCTCACTGTCACTGCATGGCACTTCACATGAATTGATCTCACTGTCATTGCAGGGCACTTCACATGAATTGATCTCACTGTCACTGCATGGCGCTTCACATGAATTGATCTCACTGTCACTGCATGGCGCTTCACATGAATTGATCTCACTGTCACTGCGTGGCACTTCATATGAATTGATCTCACTGTCTCTGCATGGCACTTCATATGAATTGATCTCACTGTCACTGCGTGGCACTTCACATGAATTGATCTCACTGTCACTGCATGGCACTTCACATGAATTGATCTCACTGTCATTGCAGGGCACTTCACATGAATTGTTCTCACTGTCACTGCATGGCGCTTCACATGAATTGATCTCACTGTCACTGCAATGCGCTTCACATGAATTGATCTCACTGTCACTGCATGGCACTTCATATGAATTGATCTCACTGTCACTGCGTGGCACTTCACATCACTTGCCACAGTCTCCTGTTGTCACACAATGGACCATCCTAAGGTTTTGTTTCGTATCTTCCAGGCCCTGCACGTCCCCCTGCATGCACATTTTATGGAATACATCTTTCAGTGCCTCCACTCACAGCAATATCATGTGTGACAAGGACAGGATACAAGAAATAGCCAGCCACAAGGTGGTGTATGACAAAATGTGATGCTCCTAAAGTGAGGAAATAGCAACCCGTGAAGAGCTGGAGGTGTCAAGTGATGTGTAGAGCTGGAGATAACAAATGAAATGTAGAGCTGGAAACACTGAATAATTTCTAACACTGGATATGTTTAGTGAAGTCTAGGGCTAGAGTGATGTGTAGACAGTGGCGGCTCGCAGAGGTAACGCTGTGGGGCGGTGAGGCGGGGCGGGGGCGGGGCTGGGTGGAGGGGTAGTGGAGTCCGACATACGACGGCAAAGGTTAAAGTAAATAAATAAATAAATATCTGCCGTCGTATGTCGGACTCCAATACCCCCCCACCCAGCCCTGCTGCCCCCGCCTCACTGCCCCACCGCGTTACCTCTGCGAGCCGCCACTGTGTGCAGAGCTGGAGGCATCAAGTTAAATGTAGAGGTGGTGATGGAAAGTGAAGCGTAGAGCTGGAGCTATCATGTGAAGAGCTGGAGATATAAACCTTAGATCTGGAGATATCAAGTCAAGTGAAGAGCTGGAGCTATGAAGCGTAGAGCTGGAGATATCGAGTGAAGCGTAGAGCTGGAGATATCAAGTGAAGCGTAGAACTGCAGATATCAAGTGAAGTGTAGAGCTGCAGATATCGAGTGAAGTGTAGAGCTGCAGATATCGAGTGAAGTGTAGAGCTGGAGGGATCAAGTGAGGTGTAGAGCTGGAGGGATCAAGTGAGGTGTAGAGCTGGAGGGATCAAGTGAAGTGTAGAGCTGGAGGGATCAAGTGAGGTGTAGAGCTGCAGATATCGAGTGAAGTGTAGAGCTGGAGGGATCAAGTGAGGTGTAGAGCTGGAGGGATCAAGTGAAGTGTAGAGCTGGAGGGATCAAGTGAGGTGTAGAGCTGGAGGGATCAAGTGAAGTGTAGAGCTGGAGGGATCAAGTGAAGTGTAGAGCTGGAGGGATCAAGTGAGGTGTAGAGCTGGAGGGATCAAGTGAAGTGTAGAGCTGGAGGGATCAAGTGAGGTGTAGAGCTGGAGGGATCAAGTGAAGTGTAGAGCTGGAGGGATCAAGTGAAGTGTAGATCTGGGGGGATCAAGTGAAGTGTAGATCTGGAGGGATCAAGTGAAGTGTAGAGCTGGAGGGATCAAGTGAAGTGTAGAGCTGGAGGGATCAAGTGAAGTGTAGAGCTGGAGATGTCAACTGAAGTGTAGAGCTGGAGGGATCAAGTGAGGTGTAGAGCTGGAGGGATCAAGTGAAGTGTAGAGCTGGAGGGATTAAGTGAAGTGTAGAGCTGGAGGGATCAAGTGAGGTGTAGAGCTGGAGGGATCAAGTGAGGTGTAGAGCTGGAGGGATCAAGTGAAGTGTAGAGCTGGAGGGATCAAGTGAAGTGTAGAGCTGGAGGGATCAAGTGAAGTGTAGAGCTGGAGGGATCAAGTGATGTGCAGTGAATTGTAAGGCTGAACATACTTAGTGAAGTTTAGGGCTGGAGTTATCAAGTGATGTGTAGAGCTGGATACACTGAACTGAGTGTCCCGCTGGACGTGCCTACTAAAGCGAAGAGCTGGATATTCTGAAAGGAGCTCCCCTAGCCTGCAGCCCACGGGAAAATGCCAAAATAAAGAGTCTGGACTTTACAATTAGGTGGTGGCACATTGTCCAATTATGCTTTGTCTGTGCCACCATAGGTCCCCAATTATGGTCTCTCAGTGCTGGCATGGATCTTCCATTAAACCCCCCTTTGAGTTGGCATGGCACCTCCATTAGACACCCTTTCAGCTGGCACAAGTCTTCTATTACACTCTATCTGTACTGGCATCGTTGAACCATCAGTGCCTTCTGACCTGGCGTAATGCCACCCACAGTCTCCCTCTGTGCCAAGATCAGCGCATGCTGTATTCCAAAATGGGATCCTTGGTATCAGAAAAAGGGAAACAAGATTCCTTCTGAATTGATTTAAATGCAGCAATTTCATTTTTGTTTGGACAGCAAATCATTGAGGCCCCAAAGAAGTCAAAGTTCTGCACACTTTCAAAGTGGGAAAAGTTTTAAAGCCTAGTATTTTGTACTGAGAGGGCTGCCTTCCAGTACAAAACCAATGCTAGATTCTCGCAGACACCTTTTGCACTCTGGTGCAAAGGTGTGTTCATGGCACTCAGCAGCCTGGCTGTACACCGGCGCTAGGGAGACAGCAGGGTAGTGTCATATCTCTGTCGATAGCTCTCTCCCTGTCACGCAATGCAGCACGACAACTTTGCATGCTGCACTACGTTCTGTGACAGTTTTGTAAATCTGGACCTCACTCTTCGCAAGGCACAGGGAGGTGAAGGCCCTATGTCCCTAGGAGAACTTCGTTTTTGGGCACAATCAAGTGATAAAACAGACACTGTATTCTTACCCAGAGTGTGGCACGCCCCCAGCCCCAGAAGGGTGAAGAGGATGAGCAGGGATTTCATCTTGCCAGATGATGGATGGTCCTGTCCCACTGTAAGCACCGGCAGAAGACGTTTGCCTCAGGAGATCAACCTACGCCTTGCTGCTTCCCTCTTTTGTGGCAGTCCATTTATAGAAGAAATTTGCAGAAGTGCGCAGTTGAGCCACCTACGATAAGTCCTTTATCATCACCAGTATCAGTATCTCCTCTCAGCCAGGCTTAACTGACAGTGGAGCAACCCTTGCCAACACCCAAGGAGGTTAGGACAGGCTAGGGGCACAGTGTGGAAAGCCCCACACACAGGACATGATGTGCTTCTTATTATCTGATGACAGACCATGGGTGAAGGTCTCCGGCACTTTAACACAAAGTGGAATATATGTTGAGTTTGTGATCGGACCTGTGTGCAGGTTCATAGAAATATACATTCCCTTAGAATATACATTTAGCACCAGCATTTTGGGCTTGAAGCAGTAAACTCTTAACATACCTATACCCAGGAGACTTCTTTAGTAATAGAAAAAGTTCTGTGATGTCCTTAGAAATAGGGGGGCCCAGTGGATTTAAGTGGATTGTGTGAGGTCTTGGAGATCTCAGAGGTTACCGGGCAGTATTCTGTGTGAGTGCTGTCATTTACCACTGCTGTTGCAGGCCCAGCAACATCTGCACTCCAGTTAGATACTCCACCCACCCTGGAAAAGGTCAAACATTTACACCTGGCAAGAATAAAGCATTTTCCTTGAGGGAGAGGGAAGTTCTCCAAGGGGGAAAATATTTACCCTGGAGACAAAAGGAATGCCAGCTTTAACTAGTAAATTTGCTCCGTAGATGTTTACCTGGACAAATATCCGTATAGACGTGCTGATGGAAAAATGTAATTTACAAACATTTGTTAGGGCCCCTTCAACTCTACCAGGTTTTCAGGCTCACTTCTCTTGTAACTTCATGGAAGTCATAAATCTGCACCTGTGCAAGGTCACAGAATTGCAGGTGCACTTTTTGTTTACTTTGAGTTGGGCCCTTACTAGTTGTACAAGGCCCATATTAGTATTGCACTGATTCTCCAGTTATTTTTTTAAACGTTGGCGTGCATCAAACACGTCTTATAAAATGATGCTTTAGAGAATTGTTAGTAAAGTTGCCCGTAGTTTAGTAAAACTGCAACCATTGCCTCTATATTTCTTCAAATAGAAAATATTTTTGGCTGCAGTATTTGCTTTAAAAATATATTAATTCTTTATTTCATTCTTCTGTATGTATTTTCATAGAATAAAGGAGCATACTGGAAGCATTCTAAAAAGAAAAAAGAAATAGGGGTGCTCAGAGCACAGGCGGATAGAGTCCTTTTACAGTGGCACAGTGCCCACTTTGATGCTGAGACCAGCATATCTTGCACTGATCTAATACCCTCACCTCAAGCATTCACAGTTCTCCAGAACTGAGGTCCCGTGAGGTCACAGCCATCCCTGCAGACCTAGGGTCTCTAACACACAGGGTGTCTCTCGCCAGAATCTTCCAGAGTGTTCCGGTACTTAGGACATAGCAATGCCTGCAAGCCAAGACTTCCAACACACAAGGGGCCCGATTCACAGAACTAACTTAAGACAAAATCCTAAACTTACTACCATTTTGGTATTCACAGAAGGCACTTACTCATTTTGGTATTCACAGAAGGCACTTACTCATCAATGAGTAAGTGCCTTCTGTGATTACCAAAATGATTAAGTTACTCAAAATGAGTATGTTACTCAAAATGAGTAAGTTACTCATTTTGGTATTCTACAGAAGGCATGTAAGTGCCTTCTGTGAATACCAAAATGAGTAAGTGCCTTCTGTGAATACCAAAATGGTAGTAAGTTTAGGATTTTGTCTTAAGTTAGTTCTGTGAATCGGGCCCAAGGTGTCTCTCGCCGGAATCTTCCAGAGTGTTCCGGTACTTGGGTCATACCAATGTCTGCAAGCCGTGGGCCTCAAACGCACAAGGTGTCTCTCGTCTGAATCTTCTAGATTGTTCCGGTACTTAGGTCATACCAATGCCTGCAAACCAAGACCTCCAACACACATGGTGTCTCTCGCCTGATTCTTCCAGATTGTTCCGGTACTTAGGTCATACCAATGCCTGCAAGCCAAGACCTCCAACACACAAGGTGTCTCTCGCCTGATTCTTCCAGATTGTTCTGGTACTTAGGTCATACCAATGCCTGCAAGCCAAGACCTCCAACACACAAGGTGTCTCTCGCCGGAATCTTCCAGAGTGGTCCGGTACTTAGGTCATACCAATGCCTGCAAGCCAAGCCCTCCAACACACAAGGTGTCTCTCGCCTGATTCTTCCAGATTGTTCCGGTACTTAGGTCATACCAATGCCTGCAAGCCAAGACCTCCAACACACAAGGTTTCTCTCGCCTGGTTCTTCCAGATTGTTCCGGTACTTGGGTCATACTAATGCCTGCAAGCCGTGGGCCTCAAACACACAAGGTGTCTCTCGCCTGATTCTTCCAGATTGTTCCGGTACTTAGGTCATACCAATGCCTGCAAGCCAAGCCCTCCAACACACAAGGTGTCTCTCGCCTGATTCTTCCAGATTGTTCCGGTACTTAGGTCATACCAATGCCTGCAAGCCAAGACCTCCAACACACAAGGTTTCTCTCGCCTGGTTCTTCCAGATTGTTCCGGTACTTGGGTCATACCAATGCCTGCAAGCTGTGGGCCTCAAACACACAAGGTGTCTCTCGCCTGAATCTTCCAGATTGTTCCAGTACTTAGGTCATACCAATGCCTGCAAGCCGTGGGCCTCAAACACACAAGGTGTCTCTCGCCTGAAGCTTCAATATTGTTCCAGTACTTGGGTCATACCAATGCTTTGCAAGCCAACGGCCTCAAACACACAAGGTGTCTCTCGCCTGATTCTTCCAGATTGTTCTGGTACTTAGGTCATGCCAATGCCTTGCAAGCTGAGGGCCTCAAACACACGTTACCCCTCACCTGAAGCTTCCATATTGTTCTGGTACTGAAGTCACACCATGCCTGCAAGAAAGGGACTCTGACACACAGGGTGCCCCTCACCTCAAACACCCGTATTCTGACAATACTGCGGTCTCACCAAGGCCAGCAAACCGCCGGGTTTACTATGCCGGGTGCCTCTTTTGCAGTATTAATGTGTGTGTGGTACTGGGGCACCGCATAGCCCTGCGCCTAAATATTAATTGACAGGATATTTTGCTTTTCATGGTTGTTACATGGTCACACCTCTGACAAGGAGTCTGGCTGCAGTCCTGAATGAGCTAGCTGACTTAATTGGGTGTTGTACAGTAAGATGGCAAAGTCCTGAGGGCACCTGGCACTGGCTGGCTACAGAGGTGAAGAAAGAAGTGCCAAAGAGGAATTGGATGGCACCTTTAATACCTTAATGGCCGCCAAAATGGTCCATTCTGTGGAGTGGGCAGCTCTCACTTGAGTCACAGTAGTTCTAGAGTCCCATTGCTGAATGGGCCTCTTTCCAGATGCTTTTATGAAATGCTGAAGCCAAGTGCTCATGAGCCTCAGGTCCGGCCCACCTATATACTCCTACAACAGAGAGTACTTTCTGCAGACTCTGTGTGATACCTGCGAACAACGCCCGGGGTCGTAACATAGCAGAGACAATTCTCGATCACCTAATAACCACTCCCTCTATCATTACTCTAGAACTCAAAAGAGGCAACTGTCAATTCGCACTGACATCCTGGGATGGAGCTTAGCTCTGCTTCCCCCGCTCACTGAGACCCTTCATAGCACTAGTATAGTGCCTTGGGATCTTCAAGTGCTGCAAAAGGAAGAGGTAACAAGCTACTGAACTCTACAGTTGAGCATGTGTAGAGTATTGAGCTTCTTGACTTCAAACCAGCCCTCTCCACCACAACATAGATCTGCAAGTTTGGTCTGGAGCGGTGCAGGCGGCAGCGGGAACTCAAGACTATACGCTTAGGGCTGAGCCCATGGCACCATGGCCTCTGACTTTGCCCCAAACTCAACTAAGTAGCTACTTTCCTTGGTGAGTTATTGTTAGCGAGATTCTTTATTTCACTGAAGTTTGATGAAAGTGCCAAAAATGTACTGACCTGACCTGGCAGCTGTGCAGCTGCTGAGCAGCTCAGGAAGATGTTGTATACAATCTCTATGGGAGATAAACTAGGGGTCCAAAAGCTCAAAGCTCTTCCATTGACCTATGATACTGCAAACCTACTCTATGGAGCTGAACCTGGCCCAGGGAGTTGGCTGTGCGATCTTACTATGGAGTCTGGTGTGCATACTAACTATTGAAGTCAGAATATCGATGGTACCAAATATTGGGGACAAACTTCTTAAAACGAATCAACAGGTTTGCAAGTCTAGATTTTATATACCTAACTCCATATTTATGAACCTATGCAGTACATCTGTCTTCAAAGTATGTAGAAGTGAAGTTAGGCGTGGTCAATCTATACTTCCCTGTATGCACTTATTTTTCAATATTTTGTCCCTCGCTATTATGTCTTCGGTATTTTTGAAAAGTCAGTATTCTTCATGCCGGTGTTCAGTAGTACAATCATGGAGTCTGTTATCTGTCCAGTTATGCAGAAGGTGACCAGGATGGCTTATAATTGAGTGTATAAGACTTAATACTACTCAAATGTGTACCTTTGTGTGCGGTGAGACTATATTCCATTCCTAATGCACAAACATTTGTTTCGCCCACTTACTTCGTAAATCAAGATATAAGGGCTAGAAAAAAGGATCCTCTGCCTTAGGGTGGGCGAGGTCACAATTCCTCATTTTTAGGTCGGAGAAATCAATTTCAAAGTCCCTAACTGAAACCTAATATATGTTGAACACAAAGAATAGAGGGGCATATTAGCAAGACCGGCGATAAAATTATCGCCGTTTTAGCGGCAGGAAACTGCCGCTAAAATGGCGATAATGGGCTTGCTAATATGCGTTATAGAATTCCAATAGAAGCCCAGGTTAGATGTGCAGGACATCTAACCTGGGCTTCTATTGGAATTCTATAACGCATATTAGCAAGCCCATTATCGCCGTTTTAGAGGCAGTTTCCTGCCGCTAAAACGGCGATAATTTTATCGCCGGTCTTGCTAATATGCCCCATAGTTTGAGGCACAATCAAGCTATATCTCATTAACCAGACAGTTGTTTTGCCGCAAAATATTCACCCCATCCCTGATAGTATTCTAAAGTAGTGTCCTAAAAGTGTGTATCTCTTTTTGCTTTATTCATAAATTATTTTCTTAATAGCAGCTTTTGTATATCAGCCCAACTTCTCTAGTTCTGACCAAAACTAATTTTGCTCTAGTCTAAGAAAAACGTCCCTAACATAGGATTATAGCTCACTGCTGAGAGCTACAATGGTTTTTAAAGTCCCTCTGAGATTTTGGCCTAAAAGGAGGGAGAGGGCCTTTAACAACCAGCATAGCCAGAGGCAGACGGCATATAATGCTATTAGAACATTACACCAACTGAGGGTAAAATGTTCAAATTTAAAAAGGGAGAAGCAGGAAGACAAATCCTGGACTGCTGGAGCCATAGATCTGCACTATAGCCTCATAGCTCGCTGCCGAGGGCTATATTGGCCAGTGGTTCGGGCCATGTTATAGGCCCGAACTGCTGGTGAGGGCCTATTATGAGGGAGAGGGCCTTTAACAACTGGCATAGCCTGTGGCAGAAGGGCTAAAAGGCTATTAGATCATTCAACCCACTGAGGGTGGAATGTTCTAAATTAAAAATGGAGAAACATAAAGACAAACGTTGGAATGTTCGAGCAGAAGTCTTATACCAGCCGTAATAGGCCAGGAGCTACTCCATTGTCTTTGATGGAGAGCTCAACATTCCAGTGTTCTGATATAGCCATATAGACCGCCATAGCAGTCTATACGGGCCATTAAAGTCCCATTACAGCGTTATAGGCCCCAGCCGAAGACAAGGGCCTTTAAGAAGGGAGCGTGACTTTAATGCCGGTATAACGCGCATGGGTGGGCACAAAATACCCTCTAATCTGAATTTCAATTGTATCTGTGGAACATGACCTTTTCACGATATTTAATAAGCCAATTGCAAGCTCATATTTGACTATGTCAATCTGAATAAAATTACCCTTCAATGACTCAGGAATCCTTCTCTATCCTCAGTTTATGAAACAGACAGGATGTTCTCTATCACAATTGAGAAGCCTTAATTTGCTTACTCAGAGGATCATCTAATTAAGTAGGGCATATCTTAATATGTAAATTCCAGCAGCCAAATGAAGATCCCCTCCAAGCTGCTCTACTGCTCTGGGAACCTTAGCCACCGCCCGGCGATCAAGCTTCCTCCTCAGCTTATCATCTATAGCTTCTGGTCTTCTCATGAGATGCCCTCAAGGAAATCCAATCCAGTAGAAGAGGGAGAGCATTTAATGATAACTATTTATGACCTCACTATGTGCTGCAGCACAGTAAACTCTTTCTGAAAACCCACACAACCAACCCAGTGGCTTACAATATTTTCCATACTACATTAAGGTTGGTAGGAATAGCCAAGTCTGCAAATCTACTGCAGCATGGTACACTAGTTAAGTGGGACTTGTGTTTATTCAGGCAATATCTCTTCTACATGAGAAACAGTAGGGACTGTCCCTCGAGATTCCAGTATAGATTTCTTTCCTTGTTGATTTATTTTCAATTAGAATTTAGGTTTGGACTGGGAGGCAACTTACTACTTTTCTTCCCTTCCCTGCCCCCGTCTCCTGTACTCTGCAAATCTGTAGAAGCTTTTTAAGAAGATTGGTCAGACTCGCGACCGACCTACTGAAATGCACTCTGTAGCCTCCCTTGCATTGGAGAAACAATTTATGGTGGACCATCATCACACCATAGGACTCCCCATTTACAAGCTACCAGGGACCTTTCTCTCACTAGAACACAGTGTCAGACACCAGCTGCAGATCAGAACCAGGACCCACGGTCACAAGAACTGAGGGTTGGACACTGGCTGTAGATCAGAACCTCACTGTCACTATAACTGAGGGTCAGACACTGCCTGATTATGTTGCCACCTAGTGGCAGCTTATCCTGCCTGTCTCATTCAGAATATACACTTAGGCAGCCTAGGCATGCTTTTACAAAATTTAAACAATGTTTAGAAATGACATATAGGGCCCTGAAAAGAGCGGAGTGTGGGTCAAATAGCGCTGATGGCTCCCTCCTTGTGATGGTTCTGCTCAGTGCTTGTGTAATTGGGGCCTCTAAATTTCTTGGGCGTACTTATTGCACATGCCACTTTGGCTTGATAGATGCTACATATTCATTCCACTTGGCCATCCTTGGTCCCCTATAGTCTATTTAACCCACAGACGGCGCTAGGACTGAACCTAGCTGTAGGAAATTGGGTTACTTGTAGAGTGGGGGTGAAATCCTACACAAGCAGCAACCACAATTCTTATCAGGGTGAAACACAAGCAAATCCCTAATTAACCTGTGCTGAACCCTCTGGTAGCTTGCCACAAAAGCAGTCAGGCTTAACTTAGAGGCAGTATGTAAAGTATTGATGCAGTACAGACAGTAACAAGGTGAAAGCACTACACAAGAAAAATCCCACACCAGTTTATAAATATAGAGTAACGTAATAAATAATTTGACACCAAAACGACAAAAATCCTATGAGTAGAACCGGAGAAGGTTTTTGTGAAAATCGAGTGCTAAGAAGCAAAAAGCGGCAACTATGGTTATCTGGTCGTGGTGGACCGGGTCCAAGTCACAAGTTCAGGCCGACCACAATGGAGAGTGGGCTGGATAGAGGACTGAGATCAATCCACTGATAATGTGCCTTGTGGCGTGGGCGTCGAGATGCAAAGTCCTTGTCATTTTTTTTTTCTCAAAATCTTTTCATTACTTTTGCGGTACACATGTTCAAAGTAACGCAGTTTTACAAATAAAATGTTAGGTAGCATAGAAACAGCATCAAAACGACACACAGTTCCCACAAACCCTGAGACTCCACACCCTCCCCCCTCAGCCTCCCAGGATAGCCCACAGTCCAACACGTCCCAGCCATTCTGCAGCACCATTGGTAGTGACAATGGAGGCACATAGACCCCCGCGATAATCATTCCACTTTCCCCAGATCTTCATGCATTTATGTGGGCAACCCCTGCCTCCTTAGACAACCCTTTCTGCAAACATATACCAGTCCATGTCCTGTTTCCAGGCAACTAGTTTTAGGGCTTGACTTGCCCAGCATGAACGTGTTATATTGCGTTTGGCAATCATCAAACCCAACGTCAACCATAGTTGATCCATGCGGGTGAGGTCAGTGGCCTCCCAGATGTTCAGAAGGCACCACTTTGAAGTGGCTCCCTCCTCACCCCCACAGACATTATTTAAACAATGGATGACTGCTTCCCAATAATGTTGAATGGCCAGGCACTCCCAGATCATATGGGAAAATTTACCTATATGCCCACAGTTCCTGAAGCACAATGCAGATGCCACCCTTCCCATTTTTACCATAGTAGTGCATGCATAGTAGGATCTGTGTAGAATCTTTAGATGCACCAGACAGAATCTAGAGTGAATGGCCACCTCTCAAGAGCCTGCCAGTACTTTAGGCCATTCATCATTTTTTATACCTCCAAGGTCCCTCTCCCAATGTTCACGGAGACATCCCAGGGCATCTGGGGAATTATTAACCAACTTGCAATAGGTGAAGGAGATCGCTTTGTTAGGCAAATAGTAAATAATCTATCTTCTAGTGGTGAGTATTCGGGGAGTTTCTTTCCCCTCAGCAGAGCGTTTTGCAGGGCATGCCAAATTTGTAAATAGTGATAGATTTCAGTGTGCGCTAGGTGATATTGGTCTTGGAGCTCAGCAAATGTGACAACCCTTCTGTGTGCCCAGAGGTTCCCCACCTTAGAGAGGCCAATAAGGTCCCATTTATCGAAACCTGGGTTTGTTACCAATCTACCCAGTTGTGCAGTGTACCAGAGGGGCGTGGCCTGTGTAATTTTGCCGCACCAACCCAGATCATTAATCGTCGTGTGCCATAGGGTGAGTGTGACTGCTGTCGGATAGTGGAGGGGTTTGCGATGTTGCGCACTGTAGATGGCTCTGAGGTAGCCTCCGGGTTGCAGAACACGTTTGTCGTACCGGTAGGCTGGTTCTGAGAATGGAATACAATCCTATTGATTGACAACAGAGAGTTGCGCCGCCCAATAATACTGCTATACGTCTGTCAGGGCTATTCCCCTCTCATGCATGCCCCCTAGTTAGCTTTTTAATGACAATACGTGCAGGACCACCATCCCACAACAGAGTGCAGATTTGTCTCTCTATTGCTCCAATGTAGGAGTGGGCAACAGAGGAGGGCGTTTTTTGGAGTGCATAGAGAAAGCAGGGTAGCACCATCATTTTAAATAAGGCTGCCCTGTCAAGAAGGGACAGGGGCAAGGTCCGCCAATGTTGAACATCTTGTTTTAGGCACGTCACTGGTGGCTCAAGATTGTCAGCAACATGAATACTGGCTGGGGCGAAGTCCTTGTGTTGAGCTGCACAGGCCAGCGTTGATGAACTGTTGACAAGGAGCTGTGTTGCGAGGTCAGGTGTTGAGATGCGTAAAAACAGCTACAGAGTTGATGACCATTGACAGGTAGCTGCGATGCGAGGTCCAACATCATTGTAATGGAAGCCGGTGGGGCTCGCGGAGACTTGCACTGAGATGTGTCAGTGCAGGGGACGAGTTGCGTCGGCCTGGGCCGTTGTCTGAATGGGGTTGTTTCAGCATCGAACATGCTGCTGGGGCTTGCGAGGACTTTCACTTAGATGCGTGGGCATCGAGGAGGAGCTGTAGCGCACTGGGCCGGAGTCGATGGCAGGCTGTGTTGCACTGCGTGGAGATGCATCTATGTCGAAGAAGTCTGTTATGTCCCTGTTGATTGAACAGGAGGCCAGCCAACTGACCCTTGGAGATTTCCTGGAGTTGTGGGTCCACACAGGCAGGCTGGATTCAGCAGGGCAGCTCACAGCAGCAGCAGGACTTCGGCAGCAGGACAGTCTTCACAGATGGGCAGTCCTTCTTCCTGGCAGAGTCCAAAGGTCCATAAGTTATCTGAAGAGTTGGGTCTGATGGTCTATTATTTATTCCTGCTACCCACGTTGAAGTGGGAAAAGCTTCTAGTGTCCTCCCCCTACTGAGTTGTCTAGAATTTTCTTCCTCACTGCCCTGGCCACAGCTTGTCTGTGGACACAAAGGACTAGCATAAAACCCTTTGTCAGTGTGCTGAGACAGAGTCTTTTTGATGTTCATTTGTGGTAGGTGACTGCTCCGCCAACCTGTAAAGTCAGAGATGGGCCATCCTACAAACACCTTTTCCCCCTTTGTCTCACTGTCAAGGAGCAATACATAAAGACCAACTGCCAGCTACACCTAGTCATGTGACCCAGGATACAGGCTGCAGGCACCAAATAGTTGGGACAAGAAAATGGCAACTTTCTAAAAGTGGCATTTTTAGAATTGTGACTTAAAATCCAACTTTGCCATTAAAGAGAGTTTCAAATTACAATTCTTTAGAGACCAAACTTGGAATTCCTACCTGCTCCCAATTGAAAGTTATCGCATAATAAATGCAATAAAGTAACCCAATGTTATCCTATGGGAGTGGTAGGCTTTGCAATGGGAAGAAAACAAATTTGAGAGTCCTCAATTACCAGAACATGTCAAAGTTAAAAGCACATGTCCAACTTTTTAAATACAGTACACCCTGCCCTATGGACTGTTTACTACCTGCCCTAGGCAGGGCTTGAAAAATCAAGAAAATGTTACTAGACATGCAGGTCTAGTAACTTGAAAAATCTACTCGACCTAATTGTAATGTACTTGACCTCTGTCTCTAAAAGCCGAGCAAATGTGACAAGATAAGATTTAAAAGCATCTTTATTGCTCATTCACTTTGTGAGCAATAAAGATGCCTTTAAATCTTGTTATTTTGTCACATTTGCTCCCTTTCAGAGACAGAGGTCAAAAGTCTGTTTGACTTCATACTCGCCAGAAAGGGAGAGTAGGTCGTAAAAATAGCTTCTCCTTATTAAATCTGGCTCGCCATAGCGAGTGGATTTTTCGAGCCCTGCTAGGGATAACTTATATGTATTAAAAAAGAAGGTTTATGCTTGGCAATGGTTTATTTTGCTAGATAGAAATGGCAGTTTAACACTGCACACACAGGCTGCAATGGCAGGCCTAAGACAAATTTAAAGGGCTATTTAAGTGGGTGGTACAATCAGTGCTGCAGATCCACTAATAGCATTTCATTTACAGGGCCCAGGTAAAGGTAGAACCACTTTACTAGGGACTTAAAGCTAAATTAAATGTGTCAATTGAAGACAAGTTTACCAATTTTAAAGGAGAGATCAGGAGCACTTTAGCAATCAGTGGTGAAGTGCACAGAGTCTTAAGGCCAACAAAAACGAATCCACCAAAAAACAGTAGGTGTAAGGCACAACGTTTGGGGGAAGACCACCCTAAGACTGACAAGTCTAACATTTGCATAGCTCACAGGCTTTTACACCTCAGTGGAATGTAGCACAATATGGACCATGTCTTTACTCGCACCCCTATTTCCGCCTTCCTTCTTGCCCCCTTTGTTACACATAGTGGATACCAAGATTAATTGGTGTTGGCTTCTAGTCTCTCTCACATTGCCCCCTTGTTGTACATTGCCTGTCAGCTATTTCTATCATGTTTGTTATGAACATGATGCTACCCTTTTGTTTGTTTACTGTATGGCTTATTGCTCTGCTATACTGGCATGTGAAATTCTGTATAAGTCTCAAGATCCTCCCACAATGTTCCATGTGTCTACACTATTATCCCTTGTGAAGGAATACTAACTAAAAAACAGGAAACATGTATGATCTACTAACCTCAAAGTGTGCAAATAACTGAAGAAGTTAAGTGCGAAATTCAATTGAATATTATGCTACAATATATGAAGTCTTTGCTAAGCAGGAGATCCTTCAAAAGGCAGGCACCCCACATTGGCCACTTGTCCTTGGTCACATCTGAGCCACTTTCTGCTTTCTAGGGTTTGTATGTGCCTGCAAAGCCCAAATCTTTGCCATCGAAACACCATAAGAATTGATCCTCCCTACCCCAGTCCTTCCTTACTTCCTACTTGACACTGCCCACAACATGAATAATCTCCATATAGTAAATACTTACATTTACCGAATTGTTGTACTATTTTGCTACATGGACTATAATTTATATTTTGAGGAAATGTGGATTATAGTATGCTGAGTTTGTGCGACCTCAACGTGTAATAATAGCACAAACCTGCATCAGGTCCAGTCAGGTTCATTTGCAAAACCTTAGCTCGGTCCTAGGTAGCTGTGGCTCTAAGCAGTCAGCCTTTATCAAAGGAACAAGTGCAAAGCATTAGAAGTACCAAAACAGTTGGATAAGAAGAAAATGTAACACAATAAAAACCCAACCCATATTTATAAAAATAGGTTGCATTGTTCATCTTTAAATAGACACCACAATGACAAAAATCCACCAGATTGTTCCTGAGATTTAAATTTTCAAAAAAACAATAAATCACTGCTTTTCACTAAATGTAATAATTCTTTGTAAAATACAGCAATTGTTGTTTAGGGTTAGCCTGAACAAGCAAGATGAAAACAGCTACATGGGTACTCTTGGGGGTGCCAACTGCGATAGGGAGCCAGTCGCAGGGACCAGTAGGGCCCAGGAGGACTGGTGTCTGTCCGTTTAAGCAGTCTCTTGCCCTGCTCTGAGTCCAATCCGTGAACTGCCCAAGAAGTTAAAAAAGTCATCCTGATGCAAGGGATGCAGGAGGCTGAAGATGCTCAAGGATGTTGAGGATGATAAGTGGGTGTCAGTGGTCTTCCTGTGACCATCCATTGGTCCTCGAACTTGGGGGTGTGACATTGGCCTCATGGGTCGATGTCCCATAAAGTCCAGGTGAAGTCCAGCACAAGGCCAGTTGCCAAGGGTCTACTGGCCTCCAGTTACATCAAAACCATTGGTACTCTTTGACTTGCAGTAACTTCTGGGCAGGGAGATCAAACTGCACTATGACGACCCTCCAAGATCCAGCAGGTTCAGGTGGGACTTTTGAGGGTCAGGACTCCATCTACCATGCTGCTCCTCTGTGTCCAGCGGTGGTCAGGCTTCTTGGTGCTGGGCTCTTAAGGGTGCGGGCCCATCAGCTTGTATGGCCATTGTGGCTGTAACAGGGAGTCAGCCAACTGACTCTTGGAATCTCCTTTTATGTATGGGGCTAGTAGGCAACCTTTCCATGAGCGGGGCACTACAGGCACAGTTCTTTCTTTGCTAGTCCGAAGTGCAGCAAGTGAAGTACAGTTTTTGGTGCAGCAGCTCTTTGCTGAGTCCAGGAAACAACAGGGCAGTCGTTCTTCAGTACTTTCCCCTTTACAGACATGATCTGTGGTCTTGGTACCAGGGGTACACTTTTATGCCCACTACCAGCCTAAGGGGGATTGGTTGACTAATTAGCCAATGGGCTAGCAGGTCCCCTTCTGCCTGACGATAACTTCCTGTGAAGTGTGGCAAATAGAGAGCCCAGAATTCACTATTCTGCCCCCTCCCAACATGGCATAACCCTTATCTCGGTGTGTGGCACTCCCAAATCCAACCCAGAGGTGTTGCTACCTGGGGCTACACTCCACTTGAGAGAAAATGGTTTGTCAATGGCTTTTCCCTCTATGCCTGAGATGACAACCTATCTGCTAAAACGAAAGAGCAGCCCCTTCCATGTGCGACTACCATTTCCTATTCAGAGGTGGGTTCCCCGTCGATGCTCGCCTCTTGGGCTCAAGCCCACTCTGGCCATCCTGCGAGGAGAAGCTCAAACTTGGCCTTGAACACTGCAGAGATGTGTAACCGAAAATAGGTACTGGACAACCTTGGGCAGCAAAGTGACAACTTTCTAAAGTTGCCTTTTGTGGAATAGTTGCATTACTTTCCACTTGAGCATCCTACCTTGAAATACCATATTGAATAGTCCCTTTTGGAAGTTACCACTGCTTAGTTGTCAGTGTGTAACTCCACACTAGCCAATGGGGCTACTAGTCTTGCTACAGTAAAAGTGACAACGAAGGGTTTTTACTGTCAGGACACGTAAAGTTAATAAAACACATCTTTCCTTTTGCATATAATACACCCTGCCTTTAGGGCTCAGTAGGTCTCCCCTAGGGGTGACCTCTAAATATTAAAAAGTAAGGTTTGGCCTTTGGAATTGGTTTAAATGGCAAAGACGAGTTAGCAGTTTAAATCCCGCTCTGCCAGCCAGCAGCGGCAGATTGGGAGTCATGCTTTGGTTTGTCGCACTCATGGTGGCAAAATAAGTGCTGCAGTCATGAGGGGCACTTAATTTAGTGAACCTAGATACCCCTGAAACAGATACTAGGGACTTATAAGTAAGTTAACTTATGCCAATTGAGTGTAAACCAATTAGACACACACTTTTGTTAACAGTCTTTACACCAGAACCTAACAGGCAAAAAGTGGAGGTGAACTTGCAAAAAGCTGTTGTCTTACATATATGTAATCTTTCTTCCATACAAAGTTAATAAATACCACAATGTTTGATAAGTATAGCATTTGCATACAGATGACTTTCAATTTTCAATAAATATAAATAGCAATTCAAGCTGTGGTACCACCGCAGTGCTGTGTCCAGTTCCAGGTACCATGGGCCATATAATGCTGCATTGTGCCCCTTCTGAGGTTTCAACCATGGATTGATACTGCAATTAAGCTTCCAGTAAACAAAACACCCGGTGGGATTGATATTCACCAGGTGTGCAAATGCCAATGCCACTGGGGTTGTGCGAGCCGAGGAATGGGCGCCTCAATGTCCAGGCCAAACTACAGCCACAGCCCAAGAAAAGCTGAGGTAGGTTAGCGAAAGCCATCGTCAGGTCATACCAGGCTCGCCTTAGAAAAGACCTCTACAGCTCAGATTCATCACTTCTCCAGCTCAACATCCTTGATTGACACTTGGAAGTGGGACTCTGCCAGTTCCATTCTGTGGTCTGCTTGAAGGTGTGCGAGGATCTTGCAATGACAAGGCGATTGGAAACTGCTTCCTTTTATCACAGGATTTACCTGGTGCATGAATGATAACTTGGAATCAAGTAATGTTCTTCAGTCGCTAATATTGAGCGTATGGGCTGCGGCTGTCCTCACACACATAGCTGCTGCCCAGTAGCAGACATTTCTGGATAACTGGAAGCTTTCATTACACAGGGATCATCCTCTGTGATGTTAGTAAGTTCACAACTTCATTTACCAAACAGGATCTGAGTGGTGTGAGTTTACAACCAGACCTGTAGGTGATGGTGTCATCTCAGCTGGGCCAGTGGTAGATGTACATGTGGAAGTGTATTGGGGCTAGCAGAGAGACCCGAAGTATGCTGCAGGAGACCTTCCTGGCATGGGTTGCAGGAGACCTCACTAGCTTGGGCTGCAGGAGACCTTCCTAGCATGGGCTGCAGGAGACTTTCATGGTATGGGCTGCAGGAGACCTTCCTGCATGGGTTGCAAGAAAACTTCCTGGCATGGGCCGCAGGAGACCTCCCTGGCATTGGGACGCAGGAGATCTTCCTGGTATGGGCTGCAGGAGACCTCCCTGGAATTGGCTGCAGGAGACCTTCCTGGCATGGGCCGCAGGAGATCTTCCTGCGTGGACCACAGGAGTCCTTGCGGGCATGGGCTGCAGGAGACCTCCCTGGCATGAGCCGCAGGACACCTCCCTGGCATGGGCCGCAGGAGACCTCTCTGGCATGGGCTGCAGGAGACCTCCCTGGCATGGGGACGCAGGAGATCTTCCTGGTATGGGGACGCAGGAGATCTTCTTGGTATGGGCTGCAGGAGACCTCCCTGGAATTGTCTGCAGGAGACCTTCCTGGCATGGGCCGCAGGAGCTCTTCCTGCATGGACCACAGGAGACCTTGCGGGCATGGGCCGCAGGAGACCTCCCTGGCGTGGGCCGCAGGAGACCTCTCTGGCATCAGCTGCAGGAGACCTCCCTTGCATGGGCTGCAGGAGACCTTCATGGTATGGGCTGCAGGAGACCTTCTTGCATGGGCTGCAAGAGAACTTCCTGGCATGGGCTGCAGGAGACCTCCTTGGCATGGGGACGCAGGAGACCTTCCTGGTATGGGCTGCAGGAGACCTTCCTGACATGAGCTGCATGAGACCTTCCTGGCATGGGCTGCAGGAGACCTTCCTGCATGGGCTGCAAGAGAACTTCCTGGCATGGGCCGCAGGTGACCTCCCTGGCATGGGGACGCAGGATATCTTCCTGGTATGGGCTGCAGGAGACCTCCCTGGAATTGGCTGCAGGAGACCTTCCTGGCATGGGCTGCAGGAGACCTCCCTGGAATTGGCTGCAGGAGACCTTCCTGGCATGGTCTGCACAAGACCTTCCTAGCATGGGCCGCACGAGATCTTCCTGCATGGACCACAGGAGTCCTTGCGGGCATGGGCCGCAGGAGACCTCCCTGGCATGGGCCGTAGGAGACCTCCCTGGCATGGGCCGCAGGAGACCTCTTTGGCATGGGCTGCCGGAGACCTCCCTGGCATGGGGATGCAGGAGACCTCCCTAGAATTGTCTGCAGGAGACCTTCCTGGCATGGGCTGCACAAGACCTTCCTGGCATGGGCAGCAGTAGATCTTCCTGCATGGACCACAGGAGACCTTGCGGGCATGGGCCGCAGGAGACCTCCCTGGCGTGGGCCACAGGAGACCTCTCTGGCATGGGCAGCAGGAGACCTCCCTTGCATGGGCTCCAGGAGACCTTCATGGTATGGGCTGCGGGAGACCTTCCTGCATGGGCTGCAAGAGAACTTCCTGGCATGGGCCGCAGGAGACCTCCCTGGCATGGGGATGCAGGAGACCTTCCTGGTATGGGCTGCAGGAGACCTTCCTGGCATGAGCTGCAGAAGACCTCCCTGGAATTGGCTGCAGGAGACCTTCCTGGCATGGTCTGCACAAGACCTTCCTGGAATGGGCCGCAGGAGTTCTTCCTGCATGGAGAACAGGAGTCCTTGCGGGCATGGGCCGCAGGAGACCTCCCTGGCATGGGCCGCATAGACCTCCCTGGCATGGGCCGCAGGAGACCTCTCTGGCATGGGCTGCAGGAGACCTCCCTGGCATGGGGACGCAGGAGATCTTCCTGGTATGGGCTGCAGGAGACCTCCCTGGAATTGTCTGCAGGAGACCTTCCTGGCATGAGCTGCACAAGACCTTCCTGGCATGGGCCGCAGGAGATCTTCCTGCATGGACCTCAGGAGACCTTGCGGGCATGGGCCGCAGGAGATCTCCCTGGCGTGGGCCGCAGGAGACCTCTCTGGCATCGGCAGCAGGAGACCTCCCTTGCATGGGCTGCAGGAGACCTTCATGGTATGGGCTGCAGGAGACCTTCCTGCATGGGCTGCAAGAGAACTTCCTGGCATGGGCCACAGGAGACCTCCCTGGCCTGGGGACGCATGAGACCTTCCTGGTATGGGCTGCAGGAGACCTTCCTGGCATGAGCTGCAGGAGACCTCCCTGGAATTGGTTGCAGGAGACCTTCCTGGCATGGGCTGCACAAGACCTTCCTGGCATGGGCTGCACAAGACCTTCCTGGCATGGGCCGCAGGAGAACTTCCTGCATGGACCACAGGAGACCTTGCAGGCATGGGCAGCAGGAGACCTCCCTGGCATTGGCCGCAGGAGACCTCTCTGGCATGGGCAGCAGGAGACCTCCCTTGCATGGGCCGCAGGAGACCTCTCTGGCATGGGCAGCAGGAGACCTCCGTTGCATGGGCCGCAAGAGACGTCCTTTGCATGGGCCACAGGAGACCTCCCTGGCATGGGCTGCAGGAGTCTTTCCTAGCATTGGCCACAGGAGACCTTCCTTGCATGGGCTGCAGGAGTCCTTTCTAGCATGGACCACAGGAGACCTTCCTGGCACTGAATATCCTGTTCTGATTGGATCCAGTCAATGGTGGGTTTGAGGCTTGTTCTTGCTCGACAGCTCCCTCACCTCCTCTGTCCCCAAGATGTAAACGTGGTTATGAAAGTTACAGAGTGGGCTAAGACAGTAGGGAAACATTCTATAGAGTTGCATTTTGTTTTCGGTCAAATATAGGTTATTTCACGCTCGGAGAATGACAACAGGGATTCAATGGTGTTGTGATGAACAGGGGTCGTTTCTCGCAGTTTCTGGGTTTATAGCTCAGGTAACAGGTTAAATGTATCTCACACTGGTTGGCTGCTTTGGTGAGGCCGTTCGATAGATCTCTGCTTTTTTAACCTGTTCATTTCTCTCTAATACATTCTATTTATTCCGCTTCAGATCTTATTTCTCTCACAGAAGCAAAGCTATCGGCCGTCGACGCTCACTCTCTTCTTGTTTTTTAGGAGTCACACCTCTCAGTTTTTTTTTGTATGTTTTCTGAAGTGAATTTGCTATACATTTTGGTTATTCGGTGAGAGAGGATTTGCATGCAGTCTGATGGTCATGTATGTCATTGAGCTATCGATGTTCGGTGCCACGTGAGCTCTGGGACTGTATTTTCCTTACTCTACCAGGTTCTCTTGTTTAGTACTAGAGTAATGGGTCACCAGAGTACCTTTTCAGCCGTGGCTCTGTCCTGGCTCTGAGCACAGCTTCTATTTAAATACTGGTTGAGACACGCAAACATACTGTATTGTAACTGTGTTTATATAGTGCTTACTACTCCTGACGAGGCATTGAAGCGCTTTGCGGTGAGTAGCACGCTACTCCAGACCCAATGTTAGTGGTTAATACACTGGTTATAGGGATTAGTCTAACGGTCTCATAGAGGCCATCCCATGCTTTTACTCCAGGGTCTTTGTAGTGGATTAAACAGTAGTAGACAGGTGTGGCCATTAATGGGGGTTATTTATTAATAATGGCCTCTGCGGATCATACACTTGGGTATCAGCAGAGGTGGTGCAGGCCCCAGTACCTCTGCAGCGCATGTGGCAGCACAGCTATAGAATGGTGTACGGACTCCATCCTTCCCCAGCCATTGCTGTTCCAGTACTGAGGCCCTGTACGCCTCCATCACTGCTCCTCAGTGCCTGCCAGTACCCCCTTTCACGGCAGTACTAGGCACCCACACGGTAGTGTAGTGTTTCAGCGAGGGAGTGTATTGACAGCACTTTCTTTGTATGGAAACACGTTATTTCCAAAGTGAAAAAGTGTTGAGCTTGTGTGGTCTCTTATCTAGAGAAAACTTTCATCACAACTCATTTTCTTATCGCTGTTGAGCAGAACGTGATGTAGAAACCAAGAGCTCATTCAGCGTCCAGCGGGCCTGGCCTGTACATAAGTTACACAACACGGAACAGTTCCACACTACACCACCTTGACTATAGAATTTCTATGGGACCCCCCAGCACGGTAATGGTGTTGGAGCGCAGCCTCTCTGTGGGGCCCTTTCATGTTGGCTTGGCAGTGCCATCAGCCTATGGTGTTTGGGGTTTGTTGGTTGTGTGTGGTCAGCAGAGAGTTTGTTCAACGCTTAATTTAGGAGTGTGTTGGTTTGTGTGCAGGTAAACTGAGTGTGACCTTCGGAAATCTTTGCAATGTGTTGTGTGTATAGTGTTGTTCGGTGTTGCTAAGGACTTTTTTGTGTTTTCTTGATTTCGGTGGTCAGTTGTGCCTTGTGTCATTTTGATGCAATGCTGTTCACAAGGCAGTGTGCTACATACGTGCTAATTTTAAGTGGGACTCAGGTTTGTGTGTATAGCGCCTTGACACCTTCGGGTATAGTGCGCTTTACAAATATTATCCTATCCTATCCTATAGCAGTGCTTTTGGCTTGCCAGTGCTCTGCGCGGGGACCTAACACAGGTCCCTGAAGCCCTTGTGGCACAGGGTGGCCACTGCCCTCCAGGGAGCCCCCAGTTCACCGAAGGGCTATGAATATGAGATATGGGAGTGTGAGGGGCCCCTCACCTTATTCCGTAGGGCCCCATCATTCTGCATTACTCTGTCTGGGTTTGGTTCCAAGTTGTGTACGTGAGGTTGCGAAGGCCCTTGCACGTGATGACCGTTTGTAGGTGCTACTGCAGTGATGGCGCGGTTGGAAATCAAACGGAATCCAGGTTATGGGGCATCTGGTGCAGTTCTGGTGTGTTTAGTATGGTACCAGTCTACAAAGTACTGACAGGGCTATGTATGGAAAGTCACCAGCTACGGTGGTATCTGCATCCCAGAAAAGATGCTCACTCTGCTATGGACAAGGCCACTGGAATCATGGATTTTCGCATAATTATAGATTTCTGCAGGTAATCTGCAGATTTTTACAAAAAAAAAAGTTTTCTTTCTAGTTCAAACAGATCAAAAGTTACTAAAAATACCGTAGCACGTGTTGCAGCACATCGGAATCTCCATTTATGTATTAAACTGGTACTAATGAGGTGCAACCCATGCCCAGACAGTGTGCCCAACTTTAAAAATGATGAATGAATGAAGTAATACTATTACAAAATGTGCCGTATGATGTAGCTTTTATTGCCGTATAATTTACTCACCCCTGCCCTATAATGTGGCCCTCTGCTGCTGTATAATTCCAGTGGCCCTGCCTATAGGAGTTAAAATGCAGCCACTGATGATGCCTAGAGAGGCTGAAACTATTCTGGGATAGTCTGTACTCCCGTCTACAGTCGAGAGGACCTGGGGATGACTTAGTCCATTCCCATCTGCAGAGCACCTGGACTGGCAGCTCAGGCCTCAGGAGAGCTGTCCACATTGGAGCAGGGACAGGACTGATCTGCTCAGGTCTGGACTCTGCCTGGAGTGGGCATAGTGGTGGTATAGTGGGCACAGTGGTGGAGTCCTTCACCTTGGTGGAGATCATTTCAAGCATTCCACCCATTACTTAGTTTATAAATTACATTTGTGGCAGTTCTGCTGAGGCGGGGTGATACTGTTGGCATCTTTCATGTTTTCATTTTTAATATACATGAAGCGTGACAATCACCCACAGGAGCCTTTCGTTCTGTATCAAAAAGCAAGAATACCACTTGAATAGCAAAGCATGATACAACGCTAGAAAAAGCCAGGACAATACTGCACCTGGCAGCGATATTTTGGCTATAGAATGTATCTCATCTCTTCCAAGAATATTGTGACCGTCCAACAAGACCATGATGGTGCAGCTCGTTGCTGGCAGTAGGACTCATGGCCTTACTGGCCTAGCGGGGCACCAGTATTTGCAGAGGATCAAAGGCTGGTTTGGATTTCCCACATGCTGCTGGAGGGAGCGGAGGAGAGAGCATGGGCTGCAGAGGGATTCTCTCTCAGGCTCGATCTCTAAGATATAAATGCACCAGCAGCCCCTGCCCTTTCCCCTGGTGCCCCTCAGTTACAAGGTTAGGGGGAGAGCTGGGATTGTGAATGCCTAATTCTTGGGACCAGAAGAAGGAGCGAAAGGTATGCTCACTTCTTTCAGAAAACCCCACAACAGGCCCTGTTATTCCCCACTTTCTTCTACTCAAAAACCATCCAAAGTACAAGTCGGTGAAAGGGGAGGGAAAAAGGAGAAAGCAGAACCGGTGGAAGGGGACTGTAATAGGAATGGAACTTTCAATAATAGGGCAATTGTAGGAAACTGCAATGACAATGGTGCTTAGCGTGCTGAAGGAAGCAATGGAGATTTAAAGGGCAGTGCCGAATCCAATTTGCTTCTGATTCGATATTTGCTATTAATTTTCTCAAATATTTTTAACAAAAGTTCACAATGTGTACCATTTTCTTCCACATCTTCTAGGTGGGATGCTCTCCTGCAGTCCTCCCTTCCTCCTCTGGGGTCTTTGCCCCAAAAACCATAAAAACCTGGCCACGGGCCTGTAACTACACTTACCCACGATGCCGAATTCCTTCACCGCGCTGTCCCTGGAGTCAGTCCCTGTATCTATCAGGGCACCTGATTATTTAACCCACACAAAAGCAAAGGTTTCACAGGAAAAGAAACAAGGAAAAAGTTCCTAAGGCAAAGCAAGCAAAACTGGAGAGAGGAGACACCATGAGGCATGAAACTCGATGTAAGGTGTCCAACCCTCCTAAATTCTGCAAGACTGTATAGAATCGAGGACTCTTTCCCATGCCGAAGCTACCTGGTGCTAAATGCTAAATGTCCCACTTTTTGCATGTATGGGAAGAGAGCGTTCCCAAGGATATGTGAAGCCTTCTGAAAAGACAGATGAATCTTCAAAGAGCGGCTCATCAATCAGGAGGAACCACAAAGTCTTAACAAAGGCTACTTTTCAACAACGAATGCCTTTACAACGAAAGTCTTTACCATGCATATGCCTTTACCACAAAAATGTATGTGTTTCACAGGTAAGTATAGATATTCATATAAACATGACCTACTTGAGGTCGCTAGTAGGTAGTTATAGTTAGGACCTAGTTTCCATATGAAGAGCATTTTTTGTTTTGCCAATAACTTTGGCCCCGCTTGACGAATCTTCACAAAATTGTCAAAACGTATACTTTATTTGGTTCAGCTGCTGTGTTGAAAGTTTCGGTCGGGGTGATCCATCAAGTGGGGGCTGAGATAAAAGGGGGGTCCCCAAACACGTTTTCCCCATGCATTTTGAACATCACTACAGCCCGAACCACTGAACCAAATTTTCCAGAAAGCTAGATGTTGGTCCAGAAAGCGTGCTTTTTGTGATTTGGTGTAAATCCATTCAGTAGTTTTAGAGATATTCAAATTAAAAAAAATGTAGATTCTAGGGATGCCGATCCTTGCAGTGGACTTGCAGATCCACAGTCCCCGTGCTGAAATTTGATTGGCTGCCAACACTTCAACCACGAAGTGTTGGCAGCCATCTTAGGACTCAGCTTGAAGCTGAGTACCTCAAAAAATGTAAAAAAATAAAGAAAAGGGGGCAGGGTGGAAATGACCTGACCCCCCAGATATGGTGGGGGGTCCCACAGTGACCCCGCTGGGAATTAAAAGGAGGTTTTTATTTTTACAATTATGACAAAAATTCACATGTGGATCTGCGGTAAAATTGAAAAGAAAAAACACACCAGTTCCAGCGCTTCTTTTAAAGGAAGCCCTTGGATGGGCCAAATCCCTGGGCATATCAAAAATAAAGGAGGGGGGCGCATGGAGACCCCTCCTAGGGTTCATGAAACCCCGGGGACTACCACCTCTCCAGAGTATTTGTTATAAATTATGCGAGGAGTGCTCTCATCGCACCCCCATAACCCTGGGACTACCATCTCCCTGAGGCTTTGCGAAAACTGAATGAGGGGGGCTTCATAGACTCCCCCCACAGGCCTTTCGGACCACCATCTCCCCAGGGCTCACATACAAATTGAGCGAGGGGTCGCACTGATCCCCCCTGCACTTCAGGGACCGCCACCTCCCCGGGGCAAGATTTTTAATTAAAGAGGGAGGCGGGCCACATGGCCAACCCATCTGGGGCAGTTTTTGGCCCCTGGGACCACAACCCCTAAGGCCGCCTCCTACTATGTCCTGGGGTGCCCACTTCCGGGATATATCTGTTTGCTGTGGCTTGGCGGGAGCATTCCCGCCAAGCCACAGCAAACGCTCCGCTTTCAGCAAGCGAGAGCGGAGAAATGTTCTTGCTTGCGGGAAGCGAAGCATTTGCTTTGACACACAGATAGCTGCATGTTTAGCAGCTCCCCGTGTGACAAAGCAATGCCGGCTCCCGCAGGAGGCCAGCAGCACCGCAGGGGCATTCAAGCTCCCACTGCAGTCCCCAATAGAGATGCCGGGCCCGATATCGGCCTGGGGAGAAGGACCTTGCAGCCCCCCTCCCCTAAATAAAACAATACATAAAAAGCCGGGCCCCGGGGGATGGGGTCCGAGGCACCAAAATCCGCCTGGGAGGGAGGGAGGCTGCTCGGCCTCCCTCCCCATTCCAAAAGGCCTGGCTCCGGGAAATGGTGTCCCCAGGGCTATAATCAGCCCACAGAAGTGAGGCCACACAGCCCCTTCCCTAATAAACCAATAAGTATGGAAAAAAAGAATGCCCAGCAAATCACAGGTGGCCCCGCCCCCTTTCACCACCACTCTGAAAATGCACCTCCTAGTGCATTACTGGTTGGGGGATGTTGTCCCCTAGCCTCCTGAGAGTCCTTGAGACCAACTACCCCTCCTGTTACCTCCGGTAGGTCCCACACAGTGGGATTGCTGAGAGGTCATCAGAGGCCCGCCCCCTTTCTCCACCACTCTGCAAACACACCTCCTGGAGCACTACTAGTTGAGGGATAAAGTCCCATCGGATGCTGAGGACCCTTGGGGGCCAACAAGCCCTCCTGTTACCTCTAGTAAGTCCCAAACAGTAGGAATGCTGAGAGGTCTTCAGAGGC
Source organism: Calotriton arnoldi (assembly GCA_963921515.1). Taxonomy (NCBI): domain Eukaryota; kingdom Metazoa; phylum Chordata; class Amphibia; order Caudata; family Salamandridae; genus Calotriton; species Calotriton arnoldi. The sequence goes on along the minus strand of CAWUFW010008631.1, from coordinate 348,940 downwards.
CGCGCCCCCTTTCTCCACCACTCTGCAAACAGTGGGATGCTGAGAGGTCTTCAGAGGCCACACCCCCTTTCTCCACCACTCTGCAAACGCACCTCCTGGTGCACTACTGGTTAGGGGCTGAAGTCCCCATGGATGCTGAGGGTCCTTGGGGGCTAACTACCCCACCTGTTACCTCCGGTAAGTCCCACACAGCGGGATTGCTGAAAGATCCTGGTCAGAGTCACTGCTCTCCCCCCACGCAGCTCCACCGTTAAGGGTCTGCCCTTAAGCTCCAGCCTGAGCTCCTCTCAGGTAGGAGTTCTAGGCCCTCCTCCACCTGCAGGCTCCTGCCTGCTCCTCATCCCTGGTGGTCTAGTGGAAGAGTAGCTTGCTCTTCTGCTATTCCGCTCTGTTCTGTGCCCTCTTTGCCTCTTTCTTTCTCTTTTTTGCCTCTTTGCTCTTTGCCTTTCTTTTTTTGCCTCTTTTTCCTTTTCCCCTTTCACTCTCTTGGCCTTTTTACCCCTTTTTCTCTTTTTGCCTCTTTGCTCCTTTTTCTCGCTTTTTCCTTTTTTCATCCTCACTCTCTCTTCCCCCGCTCCCTGCCGCTGCTGCCCCCACGGCCCACCCCAGCATGTCGCTCCATGCTCCCGCCTCCCAGCTGATCGATGTCTCCCCGACTCCTACTTAATGGCAGCCGCTGCGTGGCAAAAAGAGCAACACCTCTGACCTCCTGGTCAGAGTCACTGCTCTCCCAGCGCAGCTTCACCATTAAGGGTCTGCCCTTAAGCTCTGGCCTGAGCTCCTCTCAGCTAGGTGTTCGAGGCCCTCCTCCACCCGCAGGCTCCTGCTTGCGCCTCATCCCTGCTGGTCTAGTGGAAGAGCAGCCTGCTCTTCCGCTCTGTTCTGTGCCCTCTTTGCCTCTTTCTTTCTCTTTTTTTGCCTCTTTGCCTCTTTCTTTCTCTTTTTTGCCTCTTTTTCCTTTTACCCTTTCTCTCTATGGGCCGCTTTGCCCCTTTTTCTATTTTTGCCTCTTTGCCCCTTTTTGCCTCTTTGCCCCTTTTTCTCTTTTTGCCTCTTTCCCCCTTTTTCTCTCTTTTTGCCTCTTTTTCCTTTTTCCATCCTCACTCCCTCTTCCCGCGCTCCCTGCCGCTGCTGTCCCGTGGCTCCTCCCCCCCAGCGTGTCGCTCCCGCCTCCCAGCTGATCACTCTCCCCCGACCTCTACTTAATGGCGGCCGCTGCGCGCCAAAGGCAAGCCCGTCTGCGCCCGACCACGACCAGCGGCAGGGGCCCTGGTCCTCTGACCCCCCCGCCGCTACCACCCCAGCACTCTCCACGCTCTCAACCCCGGATGCAACATCAACTGCCAGCCCTTGACGCCGAGCAACACCCAAGGCCCGATCTCCTGCTGACATTGCCGCCGCACCTTTACCCACCTCTGGACCCCTGCAGCAACCACCAGGCCACCGGGCACCAGTGCACACAAACCACTGAAATGTATCCTCCTCCACGTACGCTCCCTACACCGACACACCACAGAAATCTGGGACCTCCTCAACAAACACACGCCCGACGTCGCTTTCCTCACAGAGACCTGGACCAACGCCAGCTCCGGACCCGACATTGCAAAAGCCATTCTCTAAGGATACAAGATCATGAGGAAAGACCACCCCACCCGCCCTGGAGGAGGCCCCGCCATCATCTACAAAAGCTCCCTCAGCACGACAACCACCGACTCGGTGACGTCTCGCCCTCCATGGAGCAGATCCACTTCCAGATCCAGACCAACCCCAGAACGACGCTCCGCGGAACCCTCGTCTACAGACCGCCCAGTTCACCAACATTTCGCCGACCTCATTGCATCCCACACCCACACCCTCACCTCCACAGACTACATACTACTCAGAGACCTCAACTTCCACCTGGACAACTATGATGACCCTAACACCCCCACTCACACAGCTGGACACACATCGACCCCGTCTTCGCAGGAAGAAACAGCATCTCCTTCAGCCACACCACAGAACAGCTCTGGATGGACCACCACTGCATCCATTTCTCTTTTAGAAAACCCACCGCTCACAAGCACTCGCACCGCCATCATGCAAACTCTGGAACAAAGTCTCAGAGGAAGACCTCACCTCTGCCCTCACCTGCACCCCACCCCACACTACGACAGACTGTAACACCGCGGCAAGCAACCTCCATCGATGAATCGCCAACTGCACCAACACACTTGCCCCCCTCCGAAAGACCACAAGACGAGAAAGCAAACTGGTTCACAATGACACTCCAAGAATTCAAGCGCTCCTGCCGGCGGCTGGAAAAACGTGGAGAAACAGAAAAACTCTGGAAACACACACCACATACAAAACCGCCACCACGGCACACCACCAACTCATCAAATCTACAAAGAAGAATTTCCTCCAAGACAGAATCCTCTCCAACGCCCACAACACCAAGGAACTCTTCTCCATCATACAGGAATTTGCCGAACCCAACAGCGAAACAACAAATGTCCCTCCCTCCCAAGACCTCTGCAACAGACTCAGCTCCTTCTTTCACCTCAAGATCAAGTCGCTCTACGACAACTTCAACGACCAAGATCTCTGCACCACCCCAACCCCTGCCCCCAGCGGCGCCACCCAACAAACCCCACTTATGTGGACCCCACTCACGACAGAAGACACTGTGAAGACCATGAAGAGCATCCACTCCAGAGCACCCTCAGGCCCCTGCCTGCCTCTCATCTTCCACAGGACTGCCACAGCCATTGAACCCAAGCCATTGAACCTGAGCTATGTCTGACAATCAACTGCTCCCTCGAAACTGCCACTTTCCCAGACGACTGGAAGCATGCCGAAGTGAACCCCCTCCTGAAGAAACCCTCCGTAGACCCAACGGACCTCAAGAATTTCAGGCCCACCTCGCTGCTCCTTTTCGCAGCCAAGGTCATCGAGAAGGCCGTCAACACCCAGCTAGCACACTTCATCGAAGCCAACAACATCCTAGACACCTCCACCACTCTGCAACACACCTCCGGCGCACTACTGGTTAGGGGAGGAAGTCCTCTTGGATTCTGAGGGTCCGTGGGGGCCAAGAAGCCCTCCTGTTACCTCCAGTTAATCCGACACAGCGGGATTCCTGAGAGCTAGTCAGAGGACCTGCACCCTTTCTCCACCACTCTGCAAATGCGGCTACTAGTTAAAAAACCATAGAAATTCACAGAAAAAAACAAAGGTTACAGGGACATTATAGTTAGTTACAGATTTCACTTGTTCAAAACCATAGAAATTCAGTGCTTATAGTTACCTGAGCTAACTATAACTTATGCCCCCACAATACACTGCTTATGACCTCACATATTACATCACTCATGACATGTTCAGTTACATCACTGATGACATCACTGAAGATATCATCCACAGAACCACTCACACACCCACTCACACCCCATGCAACATCTCATACACCCATTCACACAACCAGTCACATACCCATTCACAGACCTATACAGGTACTCACAGAACCACTCACTCATCGATAGAGCCACTCACACACCCACTGACTCACTCATATGCTCACTCACAAAACCACTCACTCATCCATACAGTATTCATACAACCAGTCACTTACCTACACAGCCACTCACACAGCCACACACTTACCCATACTGCTACTCACACACCTACTTATTCACCTATACAGCCACTCATGCACCCATACAAGCACTAACATATCCATTCCCACATCCATACAAGCACTCACATATCTGTTCAATCACCCATACAGCCATTCACACAGACACTCACTCTACAATATTGCCACTCACACATCATCTCAGTTAACCAAACACCCACTCAATCACCCACTCCTTCACCCATATAGCCACTTATGCACCCAGTCACTCACTCATGCAGCCACTGACACACCCACTCACTCACCAATACAGTTACTCACACAGCTACTCACCCACACAGCTACTCACACACCCACTTAATACACCCACACAGCCATTCACATACCCACTCACACATCCACTCACACAGATACACAAAATCACACAGCTACTCACATAATATGCATTATAAATATCACTCATTAGTAGTACAGAAACTAATTTAACTTTTGTAGTACTTTGGTATGTATGCTTAGCACTCAAACTTAAAAAAAAACACACTGGATGATCATCAGTGATGTGATGAGTGATGTAACTGACCATGTCATGAGTGATGTAACATGAGAGGTCATAAGCAGTGCACTGCGGGGACGTAAGTTATAGTTAGCTCAAGTTATACAACTGCAGAATTTTCTATGGTTTTGTATGAGTGAAATCTAAGCCTAACTATAACGTCCCTGTAGCCTTTGGTTTTTTCAGTGAATTCCTAGGGTTTTTTAAATTCTATTTCCTAACTGTAATGTCCCTGTAACCTTTGGTTTTTTAAGTGAATGTATATATATCTAACTATATATTTATATAGATATATATATTTATAAATATTAATTTATATAGATGTATTTATTTTTATAGACGCATGTGTATATTTTTATATAAACACACACATATATGTATAAATAAATACATATATATATGTGTATGTATTTTGTTTACCTTAACAAACCCTTAAACCCTTGCCACCCAAAAACATTTACTCACCCTAAACCCTAAAAATACTCCTGCCACCCTAAAACCAATACCCACCCTAAACCCCAAAAATGCCCTACCCACCCCAAACCCTAAAAATACCCATGCCACCCAAAAACCCATACCCACCCTAAACCCCGAAAATAACTTTGCCACCCAAAAACCCATACCCACCCTAAACTCTAAAAATACCCTCATCACCCAAAACCCATTCCTACCCCAACCCCAAAAACAACCTTGCCAACCAAAAAACCACACCCACCCTAAACCCTAAAAATACCCTTACCACCCAAAAATATTTTTTTTAGATTTTTCAACGGTAGTCGAGCTGGATCTGTGGCTCTTGCAAAAATATTTTTTAAAAAGAAGCACGGGCTCCCTTGTGGGCCAGGTCCTGGGGCATACGGGAAGGAACAAAAAAAAAACAAGAGGGGGGCAGACAGGGCCCCCCTCCGCTGACTTAATTATGCCCCAGGCACCACCACCTCCCTGGGGCTTATGTTTTAATAATGAGGGGTGCCGCTCTGACCCCACTGGTCCCCTGGGACCACCCCATCCCCATGGCTATATACAAAAACTAAATTTGGGGGGCTGTGCGGACCCCAACACCCTCTGGGACCACCACCTACTCGGCGCAGAAATGCACATTGAAGAGGGACACATTGAAGCGCGGACTCCCCGGCCCCGGGGACCACCACCTCCACAGGGCTCTCTATTGTTTTTAAGGAGGGGGAACTGTGCTGCCCCGTCCCGGCCCGTTTTCGGCTCCCGCGAACCGCCACCTCCCCGGGACAGGCCCTTCTAAATCAAAGGAGAGGGCCCCACGGACTCCAACTGGAGCCAATAATGGCCCTGGGGACTGCCACCCCACAGGGCCAGCTCCTGCTATGTCCCGGCATGCCCACCCATGGAACATAGATGTTTGCTGTGGTTTGGCAGGAGCTTTGGCAGCTCCCGCCAAGTCACAGCAAACTCTCCACTTCCAGCAAGCGAGAGCTGATAAATGCTCTTACTTGCTGGAAGCGGAGCTTTAGTCTGTTTCCCTGCCCCCTATCAAGTGGGCAGGGAAACAGATGAAAGGATAGCTCTAACAGACAGGGAGCTGCATGTTCAGCAGCTACCTGTCTGTTAGAGCAATGCCGGCTCCTGCAGGAGGCAGGGAGCCGGCAGAGACCGCGGGGGCCTTGAGGCTCTCCCCGTGGTACCCAACGGAGGTGGAATAAAGAGGCAAAGCCCTGGGGGATGGGGCCCACAGGCCGAAATCAGCCAGGGGATGTGGGCCACACAGCCCCCTCCCCTATTAGAAATTTTTAAAAGTCCGGGCTTTGGGGATGTGGTCCCCAGAGCTGAAATCGTCCTAGGGAGGGGGGGCCGCGCAGCCCCTTCCCCATTTGGTAATGATCAGGCCCCTGGGGATGGGGTCCCCGGGGCCGAAATTGTCCAGTGGAGGGGAGGCATGTGGCCTCCTCCCCCATTTGTATATGGCTGGGCCTCGAGGGATGGGCTCCCCGGGGCCAAAAACTGCCCAAGGAGGGGGGCCGCACGGTCCCCCACCTCCATTCAAATATGTCATCGCTACTCACACCCCACTCAGACCCACTCAGAGGCTCATGCACCCACTCACAGACCCACTCAGAGACTCACACACCCTCTCACAAACCCACTCAAACACTCACGCACTCACAGACCTACTTAGACACCCACTTAGACACACACACATCGAATCACAGACCCACTCAAAGATTGATGCACCCACTTACAGACCCACTCAGAGATTCATGCACCCACTCATAGACAGTAGCGGTCCATGGTAGGAGTGCCAGCCGGGCGGTGACGTGGGGCGGGGGAGGGGCAGGGTGGGGGGTAGTAAACCATGGATTATGGCCGAATACAGGTAAGTAAACATTTAAATAAATAAAACGAATTTCGTTGCGCGCACTGCATCGCATTTGGCGATGCAGCGCTACTAACGAAATTCGTTTTATTTATTTAAATGTTTACTTACCTGTATTCAGCCGTAATCCGTGGTTTACTACCCCCACCCTGCCCCTCCCCGCCCCACGTCACCGCCCGGCCGGCACTCCTACCACGGACCGCTACTGCTCATAGACCCACTTAGACACCCACTCAGACACTCATGCACCCACTCAGACACTAATGCACTCACTCACAGACCCAGTCAAACACTCATACACCAACTCAAACACCCAGTGGGACACCTATGCAGGTACACCCAGATGCACTCAGACACTCACACACCCAGTCACACACCCATTGAGACACTCACTCACACACCCACTGAGACACTCATGCACTCAATTACACTCTAACTGTCAATGGTTGGAAGTTTCAATTAGAAAATGAAATTAAAATACCGTAGAAATGTACCTAAAAAAACAAAGGTTACAGAAACGTGATAGTTAGGAAATAGAATTAAAAAAAATTAGAAATTCACTGAAAATACCAAAGGCTACAGTATGTTATACTTAGGCTCAGATTTCACTAGTACAAAACCAGTGAAATTAGGCAGTTATAGTTAACGGAGCTAACTATAACTTATGCCCCTGCAGTGCACTGCTTATGACCTCACATATTACATCACTCATGACATGGTCAGTGACATCACTGATGATATCTCAAATGACATCACTGATGACATCATCTACAGAAGCACTCACACCAACTCACATCCCTATACAACCTGTCATACACACCCTCACTCACTCATACAGGCACTCACACAACCACTCACTCACCCATAAAGCTACTCATAGAACTAATCGTTTACACATACAGCCACTCACAGAGCCACACACTGACCAATCACCTACTCACACATTCACTTATTTACCTATAAATCCACTCACATACCCACTCACTCACCCATAGTCTTTCAACACAGCCACTTACTCACCAATATAAGCACTCAAACACCCACACAACCACTTACATACCCACTCACACATCCATACAAGCACTCACACATCCGCTCACTCACAATACATCCATTCACACAGACACTTACTCTACAATATAGCGACTCACACACCAACTCACTTAACAAAACAGTCATTGAGTGATGTAATATGTGAGGTGATATGCAGTGCGCTGCGAGGGCCTAAGGTCTAGTTAGCTTAGGTAACTATAACTGCTGAATTTCACTGCTTTTGTACGAGTGAAATCTGAGCCTAGCTATAACGTATCTGTAACCTTTGGTTTTTTCAGTGAATTTATATATATATATATTTCCACAAAGTTCTCCTTTTCGCTTGGATGCGCACTCCACTGCAGGCATAATTTAACCAAACCGGCAATAGGATTTCAGATTGTTTGTAATGTCCTTACGCGTTTCGAGGCTGCAAGCCTCTTGTTCACAGAGTTTTCAATCTGCACAAAAAACTGCAAGTACCACGTGTCCTTTTCAATAATTATGGCCCCCAAGTGAGCATCTCTGGGACATGTAGTTCCAAACAGCGAAATTATTCCCCTCTAGTGGGGTCTGTGCAGATTATATTTAATGTTTATCAACCCTCCAGTGGGCCTCCAAAATCCACATTGCTCGGTAAATTTGTATTCTTCTGCAGTTCCGCAAATGATTAATGGAACAATCCCAAACCTGCGGCCTCTTCCTTTGATATGAGCGGTGCGTCCTCCTCCGGCAAAGGAAGCCGGAATAACATGTTTCCACAAAGTTCTCCTTTTCGCTTGGATGCGCACTCCACTGCAGGCATAATTTAACCAAACCGGCAATAGGATTACAGATTGTTTGTAATGTCCTTACGCGTTTCGAGGCTGCAAGCCTCTTGTTCACAGGTTTTCAATCTGCACAAAAAAACTGCAAGTACCACGTGTCCTTTTCAATAATTATGGCCCCCAAGTGAGCATCTCTGGGACATGTAGTTCCAAACAGCGAAATTATTCCCCTCTAGTGGGGTCTGTGCAGATTATATTTAATGTTTATCAACCCTCCAGTGGGCCTCCAAAATCCACATTGCTCGGTAAATTTGTATTCTTCTGCAGTTCCATAAATGATTAATGGAACAATCCCAAACCTGCGGCCTCTTCCTTTGATATGAGCGGTGCGTCCTCCTCCGGCAAAGGAAGCCGGAATAACATGTTTCCACAAAGTTCTCCTTTTCGCTTGGATGCGCACTCCACTGCAGGCATAATTTAACCAAACCGGCAATAGGATTTCAGATTGTTTGTAATGTCCTTACGCGTTTCGAGGCTGCAAGCCTCTTGTTCACTGAGTTTTCAATCTGCACAAAAAAACTGCAAGTACCACGTGTCCTTTTCAATAATTATGGCCCCCAAGTGAGCATCTCTGGGACATGTAGTTCCAAACAGCGAAATTATTCCCCTCTAGTGGGGTCTGTGCAGATTATATTTAATGTTTATCAACCCTCCAGTGGGCCTCCAAAATCCACATTGCTCGGTAAATTTGTATTCTTCTGCAGTTCCGCAAATGATTAATGGAACAATCCCAAACCTGCGGCCTCTTCCTTTGATATGAGCGGTGCGTCCTCCTCCGGCAAAGGAAGCCGGAATAACATGTTTCCACAAAGTTCTCCTTTTCGCTTGGATGCAAGACCCCACTAGAGGGGAATAATTTCGCTGTTTGGAACTACATGTCCCAGAGATGCTCACTTGGGGGCCATAATTATTGAAAAGGACACGTGGTACTTGCAGTTTTTTTGTGCAGATTGAAAACCTGTGAACAAGAGGCTTGCAGCCTCGAAACGCGTAAGGACATTACAAACAATCTGAAATCCTAATGCCGGTTTGGTTAAATTATGCCTGCAGTGGAGTGCGCATCCAAGCGAAAAGGAGAACTTTGTGGAAACATGTTATTCCGGCTTCCTTTGCCGGAGGAGGACGCACCGCTCATATCAAAGGAAGAGGCCGCAGGTTTGGGATTGTTCCATTAATCATTTGCGGAACTGCAGAAGAATACAAATTTACCGAGCAATGTGGATTTTGGAGGCCCACTGGAGGGTTGATAAACATTAAATATAATCTGCACAGACCCCACTAGAGGGGAATAATTTCGCTGTTTGGAACTACATGTCCCAGAGATGCTCACTTGGGAGCCATAATTATTGAAAAGGACACGTGGTACTTGCAGTTTTTGTGCAGATTGAAAACCTGTGAACAAGAGGCTTGCAGCCTCGAAACGCGTAAGGACATTACAAACAATCTGAAATCCTAATGCCGGTTTGGTTAAATTATGCCTGCAGTGGAGTGCGCATCCAAGCGAAAAGGAGAACTTTGTGGAAACATGTTATTCCGGCTTCCTTTGCCGGAGGAGGACGCACCGCTCATATCAAAGGAAGAGGCCGCAGGTTTGGGATTGTTCCATTAATCATTTGCGGAACTGCAGAAGAATACAAATTTACTGAGCAATGTGGATTTTGGAGGCCCACTGGAGGGTTGATAAACATTAAATATAATCTGCACAGACCCCACTAGAGGGGAATAATTTCGCTGTTTGGAACTACATGTCCCAGAGATGCTCACTTGGGGGCCATAATTATTGAAAAGGACACGTGGTACTTGCAGTTTTTTGTGCAGATTGAAAACCTGTGAACAAGAGGCTTGCAGCCTCGAAACGCGTAAGGACATTACAAACAATCTGAAATCCTATTGCCGGTTTGGTTAAATTATGCCTGCAGTGGAGTGCGCATCCAAGCGAAAAGGAGAACTTTGTGGAAACATATATATATATATATATATATATATATATATATATATATATATATATATATATATATATATATATATATATTCACTGAAAAAACCATAGGTTTCAGGGACGTTATAGTTACAAATTAGCATTTAAAAAACCTTTGAAATTCACTGAAAAAACCATAGGTTTTAGGGACAGTTATAGTTAGTTGGACATTGCACTCGTACAAAACCCGTGAAATTCCCCCGTTATAGTTAGTCCAGCTAACTATAACTCGCGCCCCGCAATGCACTGCTGATGACGTCACATATTACATCACTCATGACATGGTCAGTGACATCACTGATGACATCACTGATGACATCTCAAATGACATCACTGATGACATCACTGATGACATCATCCAGTGACTGTGTGTTTCTGTAAAGTTTATATATTTTTAATATATATAGGAAAAGACGTATTGAAGAATGAGTGGGTGTGTAAGTGTCTGTATGGATGATTTAGTAGGTGCGTGACTGACTCTATAAGTGAGTGATTTAACGTATCTTACTGAATGCATGGGTTAGTGACTAAACTGGGTGAATGTCTGTATCCGTCTGTCTGTTGCTGTGTAAGTGGCTGCATGTGTTTGTGAATAGCTACATGAGTGTCTATATGAGTTATTGAATGCTTGTCTGAGTATCTGTGTGGGTGCCTGAGTGTTTGTGTGGGAGGGGTGTGTGCAACTCTGTGCATAGATGTGTGAGTGGGTGATTCACTGGGTGGATGGTTTCAAGAGTGCAACTGTGATAGACTGTATGGGTGGGTAAGTGTGTGTAAGAGTGTTTTAGTGAGTGAATGTATGTCCCAGTGGTACATGTGTGAGTAACTACATATGTGAAAGGCAGTATATATGTGTGTTGGAGTATATAAATAGCTATAAGCGAGAGTGAGTGATTGTGATAGTGGCTGTATGGATGAGTGTGTGCTTGTATCAGTGATTGTATAAGAGCGTAAGAATGTGCTACTATTTGTATGAGTAAGTGAGCTGGTGTGTGTATAACTGTATAGGTGAGTAAATGGTAGTGTGTTTAATTATTTGCATGACTGACTAGGTGTGTGAGTACCTCTATGGATGAGTGGCGGTGTTTGAGTGTCTATATAGGAGTATGAGTGCATATGATAGTCCTGTACTGAGTGACCGTAAGTATGAGTGACTGTACGGGTGAGTGAGTGGATGTGTGCGTAGACCTAAGAATCAGTGAGTGGGTATGTAGTTATTGGTGTTGGAGTGTCTATGGTTTTGCGAATGGCAGTCTGTAATTTAGAGTGGGTGTATCAAAGGTTATATTAGGGTGTGAGGAGGTGCATCAGATTATCACGTGGATGATGTCATCAGTGATGTCATTTGAGATGTCATCAGTGATGTCATCAGTGATGTCACTGACCATGTCATGAGTGATGTAATATGTGACGTCATCAGCAGTGCATTGCGGGGCGCAAGTTATAGTTAGCTGGACTAACTATAACGGGGGAATTTCACGGGTTTTGTACGAGTGCAATGTCCAACTAACTATAACTGTCCCTAAAACCTATGGTTTTTTCAGTGAATTTCAAAGGTTTTTTAAATGCTAATTTGTAACTATAACATGTCTGAAACCTACAGTTTTTTCAGTGAATTTCAAAGGTTTTGTAAATGACAATTTTTAAATGTATTAATTGTTATATACATTTTTTTCATACTGATTTCCAAATTTTTTAGAAACAATTTTTTTTACATATTTTATTTTTAAATTACATTGTAATTACATTATACATTACATTACAAAAAATACTTTCTCAGAATGAATTACTTTAGTTTAATTACTTTGCACATAGGCAATAGACTTTTAAGTACAGTAGTTACAGTTGTTGCAATGGGCAACACATTTTCAAACACAATGCAACATTCAGCTCAATGTGAATTTCTAGTTAAATGCAATTAGTTACTTTATGGATTACTTTTCTAACCACATTACTGGATCCTAGATTCAGTCCTGGGACATCTCCTGTAAACAGTTGAGTAAAAGTGTTTTGGTTACAGTCGTGATTTTTAAGGAATATTATTGTACTTTAAAAGTTCACACTTCGAAACTTTTTCTCATAGAATCAACAATGTTATCCTATGGAAGGAAATTCACTTAGAAGTTAAAAACTGTTATCGTTACTTTTTCTTACTCAGTGTTGGATCCTGGATCCAGCACTGGTGCATCTCCTGTAAACAGTTGAAAGAATGCGTTTAAGTCATACAGGCGATTTTTTAGGAATATTTGTAGTTTGTGAAAATCGACACTTTGAAACTTTTCTGCTGAAAACCAGACAATGGATTCCTATGGAAGGAAATTCAAGTTACTGGTAAGTACGGTTAAAATTACTTTTGAGGATCAGTACTGGGCTGAAAGATGCAGCACTGAGGTCTCTCCTGATAACAGGTGAGTAAATCGGAATTCGTATTTCGGCTGATTTTAGAGGAATATTTTAAAGTTCCAAAACTCCACACTTAGAAGAATTTCCAAGTGAAACCAGTCAATGTTAGCCTATGGAAGGAAATTCAAGTTACTGGTAAGTACGGTTAAAATTACTTTTCAGGACCAGTACTGGGCTGAAAGATGCAGCACTGAGGTCTCTCCTGATAACAGGTGAGTAAATCAGAATTCGGATTTCGGCTGATTTTAGAGGAATATTTGTATGTTTCAAAAATCAACACTTAGAAACTTTTTCAGCAAAAAGCAGGCAATGATATCCTATGGAAGGAAATTCAAGTTACTGGTAAGTACGGTTAAAATTACTTTTGAGGATCAGTACTGGGCTAAAAGATGCAGCACTGGGTTCTCTCCTGATAACAGGTGAGTAAATCGGAATTCGTATTTCGGCTGATTTTAGAGGAATATTTTAAAGTTCCAAAACTCCACACTTAGAAGAATTTCCAAGTGAAACCAGTCAATGTTAGCCTATGGAAGGAAATTCAAGTTACTGGTAAGTACGGTTAAAATTACTTTTCAGGACCAGTACTGGGCTGAAAGATGCAGCACTGAGGTCTCTCCTGATAACAGGTGAGTAAATCAGAATTCGGATTTCGGCTGATTTTAGAGGAATATTTGTATGTTTCAAAAATCAACACTTAGAAACTTTTTCAGCAAAAAGCAGGCAATGATATCCTATGGAAGGAAATTCAAGTTACTGGTAAGTACGGTTAAAATTACTTTTGAGGATCAGTACTGGGCTAAAAGATGCAGCACTGGGTTCTCTCCTGATAACAGGTGAGTAAATCGGAATTCGTATTTCGGCTGATTTTAGAGGAATATTTTAAAGTTCCAAAACTCCACACACAGAAGAATTTCCAAGTGAAACCAGTCAATGTTAGCCTATGAAGGAAATTCAAGTTACCGGTAAGTACGGTTAAAATTACTTTTCAGGACCAGTACTGGGCTGAAAGATGCAGCACTGAGGTCTCTCCTGATAACAGGTGAGTAAATCGGAATTCGTATTTCGGCTGATTTTAGAGGAATATTTTAAAGTTCCAAAACTCCACACTTAGAAGAATTTCCAAGTGAAACCAGTCAATGTTAGCCTATGGAAGGAAATTCAAGTTACTGGTAAGTACGGTTAAAATTACTTTTCAGGACCAGTACTGGGCTGAAAGATGCAGCACTGAGGTCTCTCCTGATAACAGGTGAGTAAATCGGAATTCGTATTTCGGCTGATTTTAGAGGAATATTTTAAAGTTCCAAAACTCCACACTTAGAAGAATTTCCAAGTGAAACCAGTCAATGTTAGCCTATGGAAGGAAATTCAAGTTACTGGTAAGTACGGTTAAAATTACTTTTCAGGACCAGTACTGGGCTGAAAGATGCAGCACTGAGGTCTCTCCTGATAACAGGTGAGTAAATCAGAATTCGGATTTCGGCTGATTTTAGAGGAATATTTGTATGTTTCAAAAATCAACACTTAGAAACTTTTTCAGCAAAAAGCAGGCAATGATATCCTATGGAAGGAAATTCAAGTTACTGGTAAGTACGGTTAAAATTACTTTTGAGGATCAGTACTGGGCTAAAAGATGCAGCACTGGGTTCTCTCCTGATAACAGGTGAGTAAATCGGAATTCGTATTTCGGCTGATTTTAGAGGAATATTTTAAAGTTCCAAAACTCCACACTTAGAAGAATTTCCAAGTGAAACCAGTCAATGTTAGCCTATGAAGGAAATTCAAGTTACCGGTAAGTACGGTTAAAATTACTTTTCAGGACCAGTACTGGGCTGAAAGATGCAGCACTGAGGTCTCTCCTGATAACAGGTGAGTAAATCAGAATTCGTATTTCGGCTGATTTTAGAGGAATATTTGCACAATGGTGAAGGGAGGGGCGGGGCCTGAGGTGACATCTGTGCAAACGCGCCCGTGGCGCGTTTTAATTTGGGGGATTAAGTCCCCTTGAATCATGAGGGTCCCTACGGGTTAACTAGCCCACCAGGAACCTCCAGTATGCGCCAGGGGGCTGCGTTGCAGAGACATTTACAGAGGCCACACCCCTTTTTACACCTCTCTGAAACGCAGCTCTGTGGCGCTTTCTGGACGTACCTGTTGGGCTAGTTGGCCCTCAGGGACCCTCAGGATTGAAGAGGATTTAATTCCCCATCTTAAAACGCGCCACGGGGCCTGTTTGCACACATGTCACCTGAAGCCCCGCCCCTCCCTTCACCACTGGGCAAACGCGCCCGTGGCGCGTTTTAAGTCGGGGATTAACTCCCCTTGAATCCTGAGGGTCCCTGGGGTGCAACTAGCCCACCATATACCTCCAAAAGCGCCATAGAGCTGCGTTGCAGAGAGGTGTAAAAGGGGCGTGGCCTCTGTACACCTCTCTGCAAGGCAGCTCCCTGGCGCATACTGGAGGTTCCTGGTGGGCTAGTTGGCCCCCAGGGACCCCCAGTATTCAAGGGGTGATTCCCTCTCTGCAAACGCGCCAGGGGCGCGTTTGCAGAGTGGTGAAGGAAGGGGCGGGGCCTACGGGCCCGATCGTTTTTTTTTTGTTTGTTTTTTTCCCCTGAAGGGGAGCTGTGTGGCCCCCTTCCTTTTTCCTATTTTTAGGCCCTGGGGACCCCATCCCCCAGGGCCTTTCCCCTTTTTAAATTAAAATTAAAAAAAAAACGGGAAGGGGGCTGCGTGGCCACCCTTCCCTGGGCCTATATTGGCCCCGGGGACCCCATCCCCGGGGCATGGCCTCTTTTTTTATTTGGAGGGGGCTGCGTGGCCCCCTCCTCAGGCCATTAAGGCCCCGGGGACCCCATCCCCGGGGCCGGCCTTGCACTTTTTTTTATTTTTTTTTATTTTTGTTCATTTGGGGAGGGGGCTGCGTGGCCCCCTCCGTGGCCTCTTATGGCCCCGGGGACCCCATCCCCCGGGGCCTGGCCTCTCGTTGGGGACTGTGGGGGGTCCCCAAGCCCCCACAGTCCCGCCGGCTCCCCGTGTCCTACGGGAGCCGGCATTGCTTTACACATGGGGAGCAGCTAACATGCTGCTCCCCATGTGGAAAAGCAATCGGCTTTGGATATTGGAAGAGAGAGCAGGTTTCCTGCTCTCTCTTCCAATATCCAAAGCAGTTTGCAATGACAGGACGGGAGCCGCGAGGCTCCCGTCCTGTCATTGCAAACAGCAGTGTCCCGGGGTAGGCACCCGGGAAACTGCAGGAGCCGGCCCTGGGGGTGGTGGTCCCCAGGGACATCAAGGGCTCCAGGAGGGGGCCACGCGGCCCCCTCCCTACATTTTGAAAGCCCCGGGAGGTGGTGGTCCCCGGGGCTCTGGGAGTCCAAAACGGACCCCCATTTTAATTTTCTTAGTGCCCCGGGAGGTGGTGGTCCCCGGGCGTGTGGGGGCTGGAGCCCCCCACACAGGTTTTTTTAAATAAAAAAAAAGCCCGGGGAGGTGGCGGTCCCCGGGCTGCGGGAGGGCTCAGAGCCCTCCCGCACCATTATACATAAAGCCCCGGGGGTGGTGGTCCCCGGGACTTGGGGGCCCTTAGAGGCCCCCACACATAAAATTAACCCCCCAGCATGCCCCCGGGACTTGGCCCACCCGGGGCCAATTAACATCGAGCGCGGAGACCGCGCTTCGATTTTTTTCGGCAGGGTTCGCGCTCCCTGAGCGCATCCTGCCGATTTAAAAAAAAATTTTTGCCCAGGGGGTCCTTGTGGGACCCCCTGTGCAGACCTAGGGGGTCAGGGTGTTTCTACCGAGGGACAAAATGGCTGCCAACACTTCCTGGTTTGGAGTGTTGACAGCCAATTAACATAAAGCTCGTGCTCGGGAGGATCCGCGGCCCTAGATATCACTATCTTTTTACTTTTGATTTTCTCAGCAACTACTGAACGGATTTACACCATTTAACAAAAAGGGTTCTTTCTGAACCAAGAACTACCTCTTTGCCAAATTTGGTGTAATTCCGTTCAGCAGTTCGGGCTGTAGCCGTGTCTAAAGTTTCCTATGGAAAATTGCATGGGGAAAACGCGTTTTGGGACCCCCCTTTTTTCTCGGCCCCCGCTTGACGAATCCCCCCGAGACTTTCAGGGTAGGAGCGGACCGGAGCGGGCCATAAAGTTTGAAAATTTTGCGAAGATACGTCCACCGGTAAGAGAGTTATTTCAAATAGAATGTCGCGGATTTCCTATGGATAATAGGTTGTAACTATAACTATCTACTGGCGACCGCCAGTAGATAATATATATATATATATATATATATATATATATATATATATATACACACACACATACACACACAATATAGCCTTTATACTTACCTGCAAAATATTAACATTTTCGTGGAAAATGCATCCGTGGTAAAGGCATATGCGTGGTAAAGACTCTCGTTGTAAAGGCACTCATTGTTAAGACATAGTTGTTGTTAATACTTGTTAATACTTCGGGGTTAAGGATGCTTCCCATCAGGATGAGGTGAGACAAGTTGGAGGAAGTGAAGCCTCAAGAAATCCATGAAGATGCCCCATCCCTGACACTGAACAAGCACTGTGCTGAGTTTGCAGTGGTGCTGTGCTGCTTTTAATGTTGTATCATTGAAGTCACAGGAGTTGTGAAAAAGCAAAGTGTCAGACAAAAAGCACTTGTAGCAAATGTGTCACACCCATCCAAGAAGAGAGAGGTAACGGTGGAGTATATAGCCAGTGGTGCATTTTGGAGCACTGGTGTAGTAGCGCTCTGTCATTTACAGAGAGACATTTTCTGTTGAACTGGCCACGAAATGTGCATAGACATGCAGTTTTACTTACAAAACTACACAACGCACAAACAATGTGTGGAATTCGGATTTCAGCAAATATTTATCATTTGCGCATCCCCAAGTAAAGTGTCTTGATTTGTTTTGATCCGATTAAAATGTTTGTTTCCATCACACCTCAGAAATAGAAGAAACATGCTTCATTTGTGCTTTCCTAATTGCTGATACAGTTTGAACCATGTGTATTGCTTATTTACAGGTTTAAAAATGTTGTTGTGTGTCAGGGTACTTTTCTACATCCAACAGTCTTTCCTTTCATGCTCCCTGTACCCTAGGAAGATTGTCACCTAGGTCACTATTACAAAATCATCTCATTTGCAGTCACAAAAATAAAAGTAAACACTTATTTTGTTGCTAAATGAATGAACAGCAACTTGTCAGAAGATATATCCTAACATTTGACTTTTGTATTTGAAGGCTCAACAAACAAGACAAGATAAACACAAAATTTAAAGGCTTCTTTATTGCTCATTCACCTTCTGAACTCCAGCATGTGTATGTTGGCGGTGATGCAGCATTTCCTGCATCCCTACCCCTACTATGTGCTGAAGTGTATCTAGGAAGTCCATATTGGTTCACATGGTAACTGGGAGGTATGAGATGCAGCGCTATGAACAGGGTTTCTCACTTAGGGCCCGGTTACGATGTTGTTAGGAAAGGCTCTCTGGATGGGATTCGGTATTGCAGAATCCGATTCGGAACCCTTGTTCCCGACCGAATCGTACAGATTTCCCAATGACCGATTACGACGCACGTAAACCGTTTGAGCAGTCCGAATTGGTACCAAAAGGCATCCGGACAGCCAGAATCTTTCAGAGCCAAATCGTACAGCTCTATGGACATGGTTTCCGGAAAAGCGATTACGATGACCGATTCGGACAGTCGTTCCGATTCGGGTTTGTCCAAGATGAAACGGCTGCCGGAATCAATCTTTGGGGGCCCGTTGCGGGCCCCCCTTCATCCGGAGACATACAAATGTAGCCCGTGGGGGTACCCAAGGAACCCCTCTTCCCAACCATGCACAATATGGCAGGCACCATGGGGTGACCGCCACAGGGTGCAAGGTTGTCACCAACCATCCCCTTTTTTCAATGGGAGCCTGTGTTCTCGTGCGGAACACAGGCTCCCATTGAAGTCAATGCGAGTCCGACCGAACGATGTTGGGAAGCATCGTAGTCGGTCCTCCGGACTCGTAGGACCCGATTCGTTTGGAAACTAGTCCAGAACTGATTCGTTCAGGACAGTTTCCTAATAACATCGTAATCGGGCCCTTGGAGTTACTAATAAGGAATGTGAGCAACCTCAGTGAATTGCCCTGAACCAATAGAGAAGCTGCCCTAAATTAGCTGAAGACCATCCAAAGCCCTTACATTTGCCAGATGAGCAAATTACCCATCAGGCCCCACTGGACAACATCTGATGACAGGAATACCAAACTGTCTCCGTGTTAAGCTCATGATGACAATACTCCCTGTCAATGATATCTGATGAAAAATGGAAAATTCTTAAAACTGTTTGGGTAGATTTTCTAAAACCTTTGGACAAGTGGATGATGTATTTCACCATTGTGAGATTGCCCATTTTTAGAAGCACTGGATAACAGACACACTTTTTGTAACAATCTGGATCTCGAAGGAGCCTGCAAAAAGCTCAAAACACTTTTTGTGCATAGAAGATTCCTCTGACCATGCACCACCAGTTGAGAAATGTAGGCAGTGATCACCCCTCCAAACATGCTGGTGACTAATTCTGAAAGAGATTAGGGGTGGAATTCAATATTGCTCTTCTGTTCCAGGCGTGCCCCTTTAGTGTCCAACGCCTTCCCTAAATTGATTTAGATTGGAGTAGGAACAGTAAATGTCACCTCTTTAGTGACCAACGCCTTTCCAAACTGGTATCGATTGGAGTGGGAATAGTAAATTCCATCCCTCTAGTGTCCAACACTTTCCTGCAATATGGTTAGAATGGGGTGGGAATAGTAAATGTAAGCCCTTTAGTGTCCAAGACCACCCCCCAATATGGTTAGATTGGAGTGAGAATAATAAATGACACCCTTTTAGTGTCTAACATTTTTTTTTAAATGGTTTATGTTTTAGTAGGATTACTTCATTGTATAACTTTAGTCTGAAATTCTTTATTTTATTTGTTTTGTGTGTAGTATAAATAGCTTGTGTTACTTTATTAGTATTGTTAGGGTTTAGAAATATAATAAAAAAATAGTTAGTTGTATGTTTGCGGCCGATCATATCATGAATTATTTTTTTATAGAATAAAGACAATAAAAATGTATCTAATTTTCTTTATTTTTTCAGCTTATTTATTGTATAATTTCACACTTTTTAACATACATATTTAAACTTGAAAATAAACATTTATATAAATGTAAGTAAATATTTTTTTCTTTATTTTTATTATTATTGAAAATAAATTATATTTAATTACTTTTCTATGTTGTATACTTTCCACTTTGATTTTCTATTTTTTCACAGTTTTTGTTAACATTTCTTACATTGTTAAATATAAATTTTTTCAACATCATTTACATTTTTTTTGTATACAGTAAATAATTGTATATATTTTTTATACTATTATTTAGTTAATACGCTACAATTTTTTAACATTTGTTAAATTCTTTTTATGTTTTACACGTTTAATAATGTTCTACATTTTGTAATACATTTATTCAACATTTTTACATTATTTCCTATTCATTTTTAAGAGAAAATAGTTTTTGCTTTTGTTTCAATTAGCTACTCCTATCTTCTATTTTGTAATCTATTTGTGTTATTTTTTTTGTATTTTTCCGGAACTAGGTCGCGGTA
This sequence comes from Calotriton arnoldi, assembly GCA_963921515.1. NCBI lineage: Eukaryota > Metazoa > Chordata > Amphibia > Caudata > Salamandridae > Calotriton > Calotriton arnoldi. Next base: position 328,505 of record CAWUFW010008631.1, on the reverse strand, counting down.
AGGTGCTGCTGTTCGTTAGAATGAACAACAGCGCCTTTTTTAAAGGATTATTTGAGGGTTTTGACGGAAAGGGGGGTTAGGAGGGAGGTCTATATGTTAGTAATAGTTTCTTTATTGGGTGCAAGGTTTTCACCAACCACCCCTTTTTTCAATGGGAGCCTGTGTTCTTGTTCGGAATATATGTTACTCATATTTTGATGGTTTAGTGTGATGTAAATGTATTTTTGGGAATATAGGGGCATATTAGCAAGACCGGCGATAAAATTATCGCCGTTTTAGCGGCAGGAAACTGCCGCTAAAACGGCGATAATGGGCTTGCTAATATGCGTTACAGAATTCAATAGAAGCCCAGGTTAGATGTGCAGGACATCTAACCTGGGCTTCTATTGAATTCCATAACGCATATTAGCAAGCCCATTATCGCCGTTTTAGCGGCACTTTCCTGCCGCTAAAACGGCGATAATTTTATCGCCGGTCTTGCTAATATGCCCCATAATGTGTTTTGCAGGTGTTTTTTTTACATTTACTTGACAGGTTTTTGTTTATGAATGTGTCCTATAGGCATTAAAGGTTCCATTTATTTTCAAAAGGAAGTATATTTTGGTTTATAATAAACCAATGCTTTTTATTTTCATTTCCTTTTTTGGGTTTCCTGAGGATTTCTTTTTATAAAACACTTGTTCAGGTTTTCTTTTTGGTCCCTAGATAGTTTGAATTGCTTCAAGTAATCTCTATTGGATTTGTTTTATTTTTTCACCATTTTTGATGGATTACAAGTTTTTGACTACGTGGGTACGGAATAAGATCTGCAGCTACAGAACAGTATGTTTTATTTTTTTCATGCCTTTTGGGTGGTATTGTGATATTTTATTGTTTGTGTAAATATTATGTGTTTGTTATTCGGAATTGTGTGGTTTATGTGTTGTAATTAAATTATGTGATTGATTGAATTTGTTTTTAGTTTCTTGATTGGTGAACAGTTACATTTTTTATTTAAATTTATATATAATTTTATTATTTCAGGCTTCCTTAACATTGGAATTTAATTTAATTAATTTACTGATGTAATAAATTACTAAATTTATTATTTAAAAAAAAGATTTGTTATGTTGGTTTAAATTCTGTGATAATGTTTTAAGACTTTGGTAGGTTAATATTAATTTTATAAAATGCTTTTGGCTAACATTTCTAAGTAATGTACTTCCTTGCTATTTATGCCAAGTTTGACTTTAAATTGTAGCTTGGCATACATTCTTTTTGTTTGTTTGCTAAGTTTAGGGGCAAATTGGCTAACAGGTTGCTTCATTCATATTGTTGGTAGCTTTCCTCTTTTTGTAATGCTTCTATGGATCAATAGAGTGTACGTTGGGTTCTACTTAGTGTGGATTGGGAGGTATTGTGCCATCCTTCCACTGCGTTGTTTATTTGGGCTTCCTGTGCCAAGGTGCTGTCATAGACATTCCACCATGATATTTGGAATTTGGGTTGACGTCTGTGTCCGAAGCGAGACAGTTTGCCAACCCAAGTGTCTTCAAAATAGTCCATTAGGGAGTTTAGTTTATCTTCATTTTGTTGGTAGAAAGGGCTTTCTATTAATTAAATGTAGTGTCGGCTACCTCTGTGACAGGGGCACAGGCATAGGCTATTACTATATTTTTTTTATTTCAAGTGCTAATTGACTGTTTGTAGTATATTCTACACTTAGAACCTCATTACGATGGCAGTCAGTGGGACCGCCGACTGCCATCGTATCGGGCAGGTGACTGTCTGACAGTGACTTGGCGGTCCCACTTGCCCTATTATGACAGGACTGGTGCGCAGGCGGTTGTAAAGTGCCCTTTTCTACTGCGGCTTGCGCTGCGGCCCTGGAAAAACCGCACAAGCTGCAGCAGAAAAAGGCACCTTGTGCACATTGATGCACCATGTGCCAGGCACCATGTGGTGTCTGGCACACTGTGCATGGATATGTGAGGCCACTTAGCAGTGTACCACAATGAAAAGGAAGTCAAAAAGGGATATCCTAATCCCTACAGCGTTGCCTACGCAGGCACCACTCCCATTTTAGGGTTAGGAATCTAACCACCGTTCCAACAGGATCTTTAAAGCTGATGGAGGCAGCTGTCCAACCCCCGACCTATGCGGTCCGACCAGCTGCATTGTAATGCAGTGGTCAGACCAATGCCCTGGATAGCGGGTGGACCGCCACCCACGGCCTGTCGGTGGCAGTCTGCCCAAAATCGTAATGAGGACCTTAAGGCCTAATTATGACTACCGCGGTCCAGACTGGCGGTTTACCCGCCATATTATGAGTTCGGCGGTTGGACCACCACTGGTCCGCTGCAACCGCTGGGAATCCCTGATCCTGCAGCGGTCTTAGGCAGCTATATGCTGGCAGAGCTGCTGCTGCACCACCAAGCATATCACGAGCTGCCTCACCTCAACCCTCTCCACTGCAGTAAATCTGCCATAGAAAGAGTGGTGGTAAGGAAACTGTGCATGGTTGTTCATGCAGAGGGGCACATGTTTTGCCCCCCCCTGTATTTCTGCACCCCCATTTCCTGCACAGGAGGAAATGCATGACCTGGTGCACTTCTTCCCGTGCAGGAACGCACTTTGGGGGTCCCACGGCACTCCCTTTCTATGGCTCTCCTTTGAGTGTTAGAAAGGCACCGCCTGGGGACCACCGCACTGCACACCACGCGCCAGGATTAAACTCGTAATCCGGTGGGTGGTCTCAATTCCAGTTTCACAGTTTCTACAGGGCGCTGGCGTGGCGGCCCGCAGGTAGACCGCCAAACTTAATCAGGCCCTAGTGCAGATTGTTGGATGTGTCTCCATATGCTTTCATTGAAATTATAGTAACAGCCATGTGCGACTGTGTGGGGTTACATTTTTAAAATGGTTTGAATCATGGATTGCTCAAAGTCTATGATTATTTTTTGGGGGTAGTAGTTCTTTGTTTTATGTTTAATGCAGTTTAACAGGTTGTATTAAGTGCTGCTTTGTATATTTGATAGTACAGCATATATAAAAGGGATATTTGTATTTTGATATTCCGCATGTATGGTGTGTATCTGAGTGAATGGTTTGGGATGCAATTTGAAGGACCCATCCATCACCCACTTTTGACATTGGCTGTGTTTTAGTAAGTATTTGCTGTAGAGAATATTAGAATTAGTTTTCCATTATTTAGGTTGTTGTGTAAAAGGAAAGGTTCTTCATTATGTGTTATTGTTAAATGTTCTGCTATTTGAATGTCTTGATATCGTCTAGGGGCATGAGGAGTAGCGCTGGCGGCTTTTTAGTTTTTGCAAGTAAACGTTTGAATGTGGGTATAGGTGGTAGTTGGTCTGTAATGTGTCTGGGGACTTTAGGCAGTATGGGCCAATTCACAAAAGTAATCTGAGACAAACTCCTAACTTTACGACTTTCGGTATTCACAATCGGTATTCAAAAAAGGCATTTAGGAGTAGTAAAGTTAGGAATCCTAACTTTACTACTCCTAAATGCCTTTTGTGAATACGGAAAGTCGTAAAGTTAGGATTTTCCATAAAGTTAGGATTTTGTCTAAGTTTAGGAGTAGTAAAGTTAGGAATCCTAACTTTGCTACTCCTAAATGCTTTTTGTGAATACAGAAAGTCGTAAAGTTAGGATTTTGTCTCAGTTTAGGAGTAGTAAAGTTAGGAATCCTAACTTTACTACTCCTAAAAAACACAAATTTATTTACACATGTATTTATTATTATTAAAGTTGTTGTTTAAATGTTTGTAGTTAATGGTAATACTTTTTGGGTTGTAGTTTTATGTTTTGAGGTATATAATTTGTTTGGGTGAATGTTAAAGATTTTGTTGATATAATATATTTATAAATTAAATGTTTTAGATTTATTTCTAATAATTGTTTTATTTAAAAAGTGTTTTTTAAGTATTATTAATGAATATTCAATTATTTTGGTGATAATATTGTTGTACTTGATATTGTGTAAATTAATATTTTTTGATATATTAAATGTTTATTTAAAGATAACAATATTTTTGCTTCCGATATTTCTGTTGTCGGTAATAGATAAAAATCTATATTTTTAACAGATTTGTGTTCTCGATATATGTGGTTTTACTAGTTAAGTATAGGAAGTCAGTATTTTTATTATTGATAATTAATTTCCGATAATTTGGGGGTTTGATATTGTATTCTGGGGTTTGATGTTGTATTCATTGTTATTATGCCAGTGATCCAATTGTCATGTAAGGCAGCACAGAAAGACACCTTGCTGCTCTACATTGCGTGGCAGGGAGAGGGCAGGAATGTGCCATATTTAACATTATATGGTGCATTCCTGTCCTCTCCTTGCACTGGCGGATACTGTGCCGCCTAGCACCAATGCAAGCACCCTTGCACCATGGTGCAAGGATGCCTGCATTGCAGGCAGGATTGTTTTTGCAAATGAAGGGGCACCGTCCTGCACAAAAACAATCCTTTGCAGCTTTTTCCTCCTTCTACGTGTTCTGCAGAATGCAGCACATGCAGAAAGTGTGAAAAACGAGGAGAAATAAAGATATTTCTCCTCGTTATGCCTCCCCTGGGTGGATAAAGCAGTTTGACACATTTCCAGATAAACTACACATGGTGAATCTGGGAATATGCCAAAATCCATGAGTGGATGCGTTTAAACACCCACGCTCCACCCATGGAATGCCTTCGCATGCCTTCATGCTGACGGATTCCAATTGAACATGACTTTGATACTTATGCTGATTTTGCTGGATGTGTACCTCATCCACCTAGTTCTTCACTAAACACTGCTGGTTGTTCTATGTAGCCCTAGGTGCCTGATTTACAAACTGCTCTTTGTACTACTTTACTTAAAAAAAATATAAAATGCAATAAACCAACTAAAAGACAGAAATAATAAGATTTCAAGCACGCAGCAAGCCAACTTGCTCTGTTGCATTGCATGAAAGGGAGAGAGCAGAAATGTACCATGTCTTCTAATATATGCCATACTTCTGCCCTCTCCTAACCTGTTGCACAGTGTGCTGGCTAGCACCAATGCAAACACCCTTGCTCTATGATACAAGGGTGCCTGGTAAACACTTTGACCGAGACCTACCACAAGGGGTAGCAGCCCAGGGCTCCATCGTGGTCAGCCTGAAAACTTTTACTTTGACCCAGTCTAGCGAGACCAGATGTGTCAATAGGTGTTATAGGTTTCTATGTGCTATATAGTGCTGAATCTTTAAAAATTCATATCTCCGGTTCCCTACATTGGACTTTTTTCTTTTTGGTGTCATTTTAAAGATAAAAATATTTCCTGTTTGTATAAATTGGTGTTGGTTTTTTATTGTTTGTTGTGTCTTAATTATTTACTAAATTGTGTTTTTAAATGCTTTACATACTTGTCTTTGAAGTTAAGCCTGCCTGCTCGAAGCCAAGCTACCAAGGGTTGAGCATGGGAATAATTTTCTAAGACCTGTACTGAGCCCTATATTGTGTTAGTGGCCTTATTGCCAGTGGTAGATATACATTTACCACTACTAATAACCCACTTTCCAACAGGAGCCAGTCAACTGACCCTTGGAGTCACTTCTGGGGATCTTGGTACCAAGGCAAGCAGGTCCAGTCATCCTTCTTCAGACAGCAGGGCAGTCCTTCTTCTGAATCTTCTACAGGTCCAGGAGTTTTCTGATGATAGGCTCTGAGGGTGCTTTTATATCCTTTGCCAGCCTGAGTATACAGGATGCCCTCTTTTGTCTACCCTTCCCCTTCCCCGGGTTTGGCTTCAGTCGATCTAGGGGGAAGGGGAGGGGGGAAAGCAGGCAGGCCTAGGTGTGAGCTGCATCTGCACGTGACGTAGCAGGCAGCCTTAGAAGTCAGTAAGTGGGTAGTCACAGCCCTCAGGCTGCCCTTTGAAGCTCAGAATGGGCTGAGTACAACCCCCAGGCCATCCTGCTCAGGGGAGAACACCCTGCCCCACACCCAGGACCCTTTGGTCCCCATGTTTGGAAGAAATACACATCACACTACAGGAGAGGCATTATCAGTCATGTGACCATGGACACTCACACAAAGGTACATTTGGATTAGGCACAAAAATGCCAACTTTCTAAGAGTGGAATTTTCAGAATAGTAACTTAAAGCCCAACTTTACCTTTAAAGAATTTTTTTAATTACAATTCAAATGAGCGGCAGAATTCTTTATCTGATAGATCTCAAACTGAAGTAATCACTTATTAATTGTAATAAGGTAACCCAGTTTTGGTACATGGGAGAGATAGCCTTGCTACAGTGAAAACCAACTTTAGGATGTATTCACTGTCACAACGTTTAAAACTTAATTACACATGTCCTTTTTTTTAAATACTATGTCCCCTACCTTATTAGCCTTTAGGGCCTATCATAAGAGTGACTTATACATATTAAAAAGGAAAGTTTAGGCCGGGAAAAAGGTTTATTTTGCTAGGTCGAACTTTACAACTGCTCTACAGGTTGCAGTGGCAGGCCTGAGATATGTTTTTTACAGTGCTACTCTAGTGGATGACACAATGAGTGCCACAGCCCACTAGTAGTATTTACTTTACAGGGCCTGGGCACATGTAGTACTATTTACTAAGGTCGTATAAGTAGATTCATTGTGCCAATTAAGTTCGTATAAATGTTACCATTTTAAGAGAGTGAGCTGGTTAGCAGGGGTGCACAGAGTCCTAATGCCAACAAAAATGGTTTCAGTAAAACCAGGAAGTGTAAGCAAAATGTCTGGGGGAATACCACGCCAAGGATGTCAGGTCTAATAATGTCTATAAATAAACTATAACGGTTTAACTTTAATTACTGTTTGGAAAATTGGCATGTTTGTCTAACAAACCTAGCCTCAAGATTGCACTGGGAACACTTTTCAAACTTTAAAAATCATATTGATCCGATATAGACATCTAGCCGCAGATTCCTTATCTTTGAACTTCCAGGCGTCAGGCTATATCTGGAAGATTTTTCTCAGCAGTACCCCTGCGCGCCGCTAGGTGGCGTCGGTTGACTGCGCGTGACGTCGTGTTCGTCGTTGTCATGACGTCCGCATCATCAATATAGCCACCACTCCTGCGCGCTGATGTCAGTTCTTTTCTTTCAATGCCATCAGCGCCAATCAGTTGAAGAGAGCTACCCCCTGTAATTTTTTGACAGACTTTTTTTGACTTTTTGTCGACTTTGTTGGTGTGTAGGTGTGTCATGCCGAGTAAGAATACTTCAGGATTCAAGCCGTGCGGCACCTGTCACCGCGCCATGTCGGTCACAGACACCCATTTGGTCTGTCTTTGGAGCCTGGAGCACAACCACGACTCCTAGACGTGCTCCGACTGCCGGACCATGGCGCAGAAGGCTTTGAGGCAATAGTCCCTAAAGCTTCATACGGCCCGGCGTCCGGCATCATGGAGGTCGCCTCGTTGGTCTTGGTCCCAATCCAGGTCTCGGTCTAGAGGGAGGTCCGAGCACTGCTCCAGTGAATCAAAATCCTCTTCGTCTAAGTCGTCAAAGTCAGGTAAGAGGCACCACAAGAAGTCGAAGTGTGCTTCGACTCGCCCTGCCCGTCGCACGACACGGCGGAGGAACCTCGGCGTTTGAGGGCCTGCTCTGCGGAGCGGGCGTCTGGGTCGGCTCCGCGTGTCCCTCCCTTTCCGAGGCCAGGAGCAAGCCCCGCCCAACTGAAAGACTTTTACAACGCCATGTGTGCCGTTTTTGGGCGGTGTGACCCTGCCGGTGCACCTAAGGGCCCCGCAGGTTCAGAAGACGGAGGGGCCCCCGTCATTTCCATGCCGGCGGCTCCGGCCCCGGCCTCCGAGTGGACCTGTTTCCTGGTCTGGACCGACGCCGGTCACACCGCCACAGTGACCTTCCCCGCCGTCACGTCCGGCGCCGAGGTCCTCTGCGTCACCGGCGCCCACCGGTGGCGCCTCCCCTATTCCGACGTCACGGAGCCAGTCGCGCATCCTCCGAGACCAGCGCCGATGGAGCCGTACAGCTCCATGCCGTTTTTTTATGCCCTATTCGGAAGGGTTAGGAATGGAGGAAGAGGATTGGGAGAGGGAGCAGGATCCCTTAGAAATCCTGCAACAACAACAACAAGATCTGGACTGGAATGAGAAATTGGGTGAAGCCAGTGGTCTGGACACCTCCCCAGACACTGGCAGGCTTTCCCCTCCTACCCTGGCTACGAAGGAGCAGGCATCTTTTGCCATGGTGGTGCGAAGAGCTGCGGAGGTCCTTGACCTGCAGCTTCCTACAGTGGCAGTCAAGACAAATGTCTTGACAGAGGTCCTGCAGCCTGGGGTCTCGAGTTTGGAACCCCTACTGCTTTCCAATGAGGCCTTGACATACGTCCTTTTGTGGACATGGTCCAAACCCAGCACAGGGGCTTCTCTGAATAGGACGATCGCCCACCGCCATCGCCCGCACTGGGTGACTCAACTTTCCTCACCACCCATCCCACCCCTCAAAGATTGGTGGTCCAAGCTTCCATTTCCAGTGGCGCCTTCTCTTCCGAACTCCTGGACAGGGAATCCAAGAAGCTGGAAAACTTCAGAAAGAAACTTTTTCCTGCCTCCAGTCTAGCATTGCTGTCAGTGAACACTGCATGCCTCTTGGGCCGTTACTCCCATTCCATATGGGATACGGTAGCGAGGTGCTGCCCAGAGTCTCGGAGGAGGACCGGGCTCTACTCTCCCAAGCTATATCAGACGGGAGGGACGCAGCTAAGTTCACAATCAGATGTGGCTTGGACGCGACGGACTCGCTAGGCAGAGCGATTTCCACGATGGTAGCGGTACGTCACCATGCCTGGCTGAGAACATCTGATTTTTCGGGGGATGTCCAGGCCAACCTCATAGACATGCCCTTTGATGACTCCCGTCTCTTCGGAGACAAGGCTGGAGATGCCCTAGAGCGCTTTAAAGACTCGTGGGCCACAGCCAAGTCTTTGGGCTTCACTACCGCCCGAGGGCTTTATCCAGTTTTCGCTCCTTTCGTGGCTACGGAAGAGCGTACCAGCCGCACCAACCCTACCCTGACCAGAGGGCCCTGCAAGTTCAGCAACCTCTGCGGGGCCGTGGACATGGTTCACCCCGGCCTCGTGGTTCAGGAAACCAGAAGTCGAGCCAAGCCACCATCCCCATCTCCACCGCAAAACCTTCCTAGTCTGATCCCCCAGGATCATCCTCGACCAGTCGGTGGCAGAATACGGCATCATCTCCACCACTGTCAAAACATTACATCAGAGAAGTGGGTGTTGCAAATAGTCTGGAGGGGCTACTCCCTCCCCTTCGAGACTACCCCTCCATCTATGCCTCCAGTGTTCGATCGGCTGACAGAGGATCACCTTGCCTTGCTCCGTGAGGAAATCTCAACTCTCTTGGCCAAGGGAGCTATAGAGAGGGTTCCCAGGCCCGAAGTAGGCAGTGGTTGCTATTCCCGCTACTTCCTGGTCTCGAAGAAGGACGGAGGACTTCGTCCTATTCTAGATCTTAGAGCCCTCAATTACTTCCTCAGAAAGGAGAAATTCAAGATGCTCACTCTTGCTCAAGTCCTGTCTGCCTTGGACCCAGGAGACTGGATGGTAGCACTGGGCTTGCAGGATGCCTACTTTCATATCCCCATCATGCCTGCCCATTGTCGCTACCTGCGGTTCACAGTGGGTCACGAGCAGTTTCAATTCACCGTACTCCCCTTTGGTCTCACCAGCGCCCCTCGGATATTCAAAAAAGTGATGGCGGAGGTCGCAGCCCATCTGCGGGGATCAGGGCTTTCTGTCTTCCCCTATCTCGATGACTGGTTGTTGAAGGCGGGCTCGCCCCGAGCAGCTTCAGGCTACGGTGAACCTCCTGCATTCACTGGGGTTTACTATCAATGTGCCGAAGTCACACCAGACTCCCACTCAGACGCTCCTTTTCATTGGGGCGGTTCTGGACACGGTCAGTTTCGGGCCTATCCTCCCGAATGGCGAGTCCAAGATATTCAGGCTATGATAGCGATGTTTCAGCCTCTATCTTGGATTTCGGTGAGAATGACTCTGAGGCTGTTGGGCCTCATGGCCTCCTGAATCCTGTTAGTGACCCATGCCCGGTGGCACATGCAGGCTCTGCAGTGGGACCTGAAGTTCCAATGGGCACAGCATCGAGGAAATCTCACCGACCTGGTTCAGATTTCAGAGGGCACTGCGAGCGACCTGCACTGGTGGTTAAAGAACTGCGAGTTTTTCAAGAGCAGATCCCTCTCCCTTCCCCACCCAGATCTCACAGTAGTGACTGATGTGTCCCTTTTGGGATGGGGTGGCCATCTGAGAGAGGTGGAGATCAGAGGACTATGATCCTGGCGGAAGCCAAGCTCCATATCAATCTGTTGGAGCTTCGGGTGATCCGGCTGGCACTGAAAGCCTTTTTGCCGTCAAAAAAGGGAAGGCTCGTACAGGTGTTCACGGACAACACTACTGCCATGTGGTACTGCAACAAACAGGGTGGAGTGGGGTCATAGACTCTTTGTCAAGAGGCCCTGCGTCTCTGGACTTGGCTGGAACGTCAGGGCATTTCGCTGGTGGTTCAACACCTGGCCGGTTCTCTGAACGCCAGGGCGGACGAGCTCAGCCGAAGGTGCCTTGCGGATCACAAATGGCGTCTCCATCCGGAGGTGGCACACGGTCTCTTTCTGTGGTGAGAAGAGCCTTGGTTAGATCTGTTTGCCTCCAAAGAGAACGCGCAATGTCAGCTGTTTTGCGTGTTGAAGTTTCCAAGGCGGCACTCGCTCAGCAATGCTTTTCGTTTCGAGTGGAGCTCAGGCCTCCCATACGCCGGGCACAAGTTATTCTTGTGGCTCCGGACTGGGCACGGAGAGTTTGGTATCCCAAGCTTCTGGACATGAGCATTGATCCTCCGGTCAGGCTGCCTATTCGGGAGGATCTTCTGTTGCAGCAGTAGGGAAGGGTTCTCTTCCCAAACCTGTCCATTCTCCGCCTCTTTGTGTGGAGATCGAGCAGTGACAGTTGACAGCTTTTGTCCTCCCTCCTGAAGTCTGTGAGGTTATTTTGGCAGCCAGGCATCCTTCCGCAAAATCAGTATATGCCTGCCGATGGAAGAAGTTTTGTAAATATTGTACAGACAGGTCTGTCGACCCCTTATCTGCTCCATTATCTCATGTCTTTCTGTTTATTCTTTCCTTGGCCCAGCAGGGCTCTGCTCTGGGCACTTTGAGGGGCTACCTTTCACCCCTTTCTTCTTTTCTTTGGCTGCCTGATCAGCCCTCTCTATTCAAATCTCCTCTAGAGCATAGGTTTTTGAAGGGGTTAACTCATTTGTACCCTCCTTCACCTTTCATCATGCCACAGTGGAATCTTAATTTGGTGCTCCCTTTTCTGATGTGGGCTCCATTTGAGCCGCTGCATAACTGCCCTCTGCGGTTGCTCACCATCAAGACAGCTTTTTTGGTGGCAATACCCTCTTCCAGGAGAGTGAGTGAACTGCAGGCACAGTCCTCACAGCCTCCTTACCTGACGATCTTTCAGGACAAGGTAGTACTCCGGACTAGGGCATCCTTTCTGCCTAAGGTGGTAACACCCTTCCATCTGGGATAGTCGGTCAACCTTCCCACCTTCTATGCAGACCCGCATCCTTCCAAGGAAGAGGAACGTCTCCATCAGCTGGACCCAAAAAGAGCATTATCGTTTTTCCTTGATCGAACCAAAGAGTTCCGGTTGGATGACCAACTCTTTATTGGATACGTGGGTGCAAAGAAAAGCAGTGCTGTCCAGAAGAGGACTATATCCAGATGGATCATCCTCTGTATTAACATTTGTTACGCCTTTGCGAAAAAGGATCCTCCTGAAGGTTTTAGGGCCCATTCCACCAGGGCGCAGGCGGCCACCACGGCTCTCCAGCATGGTGTTCCCTTCTCTGTCATATGTCAAGCTGCTACCTGGGCATCTCTGCACACGTTTGCCAGACACTACTGCCTGGATTCTCAGGTCCGCAGAGAAGGCCTATTTGGTTGCTCTGTTTTGCAGGACTATCTGGTCTAGGCCATTCCGCAGTCCCTCCTCCGGGGAGGGTATTGCTTGGGAATCTGTTCAAAGGTAAGGAATCTGCGGCTAGATGTCTCTATCAGATGGACAAGTTACTTACCTTCAGTAACGCCTTTTATGGTAGAGACATGATCTAGCCGCAGATTCCTTACCGAACCACCCATCCTCCCCGCACTGTGGAATTGTTTTTTTTTAAGCGTCAGGGATGTTCCCCTTCAGGGCCCTAGCTGTTAGTTTTTTAACACACTATGGTCAGTCATTTCATGGCTTCATGCTTTTGGCGTGGAAAGTCATGAAAAGTACTGATGTCAGCGCGCCGGAGTGGCGGCTATATTGACGATGTGGACGTCACGACGATGACGAACACGACGCTGACGACCACACGCGGAGTCGACCGACACCATCTACCGGCGCGCAGGTGTACCGCTGAGAAAAATCTTCCAGATCCAGCCTGACGCCTGGAACTTCAAAGGTAAGGAATCTGTGGCTAGATCATGTCTCTAGCAGATAAGGCATTACCGAAGGTAAGTAACTTGTCCATTTTCACCTGTTTCACGATGATTTCTCTGTATTTTTTTAAATTTGAAGGTGAAGAGTACCACATGAAGACATAAACACATTCTCTTCCAGGGGAAACTCATCAATAGTCATAAGCACTGAATATTCCCGCCCACGTGCGGGGACCCCGGAGCATAGGGAAAGTAGTATCTGCTTTCATGGTTACCCCCACTTTTTGCTGGTGTTAGAATGTTTTTTGACTAGTCTGACTAGGATCCTGCTAATCAGGACCCCAGTCTCTGTGCTTCTTCTCTAAATTTGACTTGATAAGTACTTTTTGTACCTCCACAATTGGCTACTGGTGTACCCCTATAAGTCCCTAGTATCTTGTACTAAGGTACCCAGGGCATAGGTACACCAGGGGTCTCCCATGGGCTACAGCATGTATTGTGCCACCCATGAGAGGCCACCCAAACTGTGACCACAGCCTGTGTAAGCTGGTGCAAGCACCACTTACGAAAGATATATGTTTTCTTATATCTGAGGTCACTACTCTTATAACCTATAAGTCACCCCTAAGGCAGGCCTTTCAAACCTGAAGGCAGGGTGCTGGGTTATAAGTGTGTGAGTGCCCCTGCATGAGCAGGGCACCCCTAATAACCCAGAAGTCGATTATCCAGGCTTTGTAAGTGAGGTCAGCCATTTTGATACATATAGTGGCCATCCGTCATAACACAATGGCTAGCTATATAGTGGTTGTGCCGAACCTGGGCATGTTTGGTATCAAACATGTTGGAATCATACCCCAACATCGTTATGGTGTTGGAGGTATGATTCTATGCACTGAAGTGCTCCTCCGGGAGCCTCCAGTACTCCTGGCACCAGCCTTTCAGGGTCTGCTAGCCAGCTAGTGCTGCTGCCGACCACAGACATTTCTGCCCTCCTGCTGCTGAGCTCAAGCAGGGGAAGGTAGAACAATAGGTTCCCTGTCACAGGGAGGTGTAACCACCTCCCAGACTGGACTTAGTGTATTGGGCTGTGGTGGGGGCGCTTGTCAGCGCCACCAGACTGCTTTGAAGGGCACATTTGGTGCCCTCCTTGCATACTCCGGATTGAGCCAGCTCAGAGAGCCCTGGGCTCCCACTCTGGCGTGAAACGGGACTAAGGACATGGGAGTATCCTCTCCTCTGTCCAGCCTCTCCTCTGGGAGGGACCCCTGAGTCATCCTAACCCCTTTCCTAGGGTGAAAAATGCTTACCTGTGGGTGGATCCTCAGATTCTGCACATTAAAAGGCGTTTTCCACAATGGCAAAAACGTCCCCAATCTGCACTCCCTCGTTCAAAGAATGTTTTGAAAGGTAAATAAAACTATAATCCATTCGTAGTGTGTCTTCCAAAACCGGTTAGAAAGACAAAGCGCATTCATTACACGCTACTCTAATCGGCCAAACGCTTACACAGAAGGATAAAGCCCCTGATGAAGGGCTTAGCCCGAAATGCATTGGGCTTGCTACGAAATGTATGTTCCAAGGATGGAACTTGATGACGACATAATGTGGCACTAACATTACCTATGTTTGAAAAAATCTTCATAAAAGTTTACAATGAAGCATTAAATTGAAATTCCAACTACGAATGGATTATAGTTTTATTTATCTTTCAAACATTTTTTTGAACGAGGGAGTGCAGATTTGGGACGTTTTTGTCATTGTGGAAAAGGCATCTTAATGTTCATTACTCAACGTCTCAACGATACCCTTCAGCACCCAGTACACGGATAATTGAATAAACACTAAGATTAAAAATTAAGGAGTGCGATCGCCATACACTGTTGGATCTTCAGATTCATCGTGGGCTAAGACTCAAGCCTGAAAACACTTCACTCTTCGACCGTTTGGACACTTGGACTGTGCCTGGAACCAAGACTGCATTATGGAGGAATCCTGCTGCTCCTGGTCCCGCTGATCTGCAAGTCTTCTTCATCTCCTGTGTCTGTGCTTCATCCAGTATCTTCATGAGACCTGTCAGCATCAAGAACACCCAAAGTAATCTCCCTTGGAGTGAAGGAGTCGCTCCCCTGCATCTACAGGCACCGCAACAAAGATGACCACCTGCTGCTCCTGATGTCCCATGGACTTCGAAAGGCTCAGCAACACAGGTGGTGGTTCTGCAACTCCCTCGAGGCCTGACTTGTCCTCTCTGCAATTTTGAGGCCAGTATCCCTTGTCGGAACCGCTGAGACCGAATCCCTGTGCACCACGTCGACTTGCCGTTGCCAAGGCTTGTTGACTCTGCACTCCAGAGATCTTCGGGCTGCAAAAAGCTCCAGCCTCCAGCATCTCTTCCTGCCAAGATCATCATCTTCACTGCATCAGCTGCAACATGGGCCTTCATCTTTGGTGAGCTGCTCGAGGTCCTCTTGCTACTCCTGTGCCTTTGGCCTGTGGGTCCTCTCAAGGGTCTTCTCCGGCTTCAGTGGGCTCTCCTGCTTGCTTGGTGACTCCCTTGGACCTTGCTGCTCCCAAAGTTGCTCCTTGTTTGCTTTCCACGCCTGTTGCAGCTGCCAAGGCTTGTTAGTGCTCCCGCCGGACACCGACCCCCTGGTTCTCGACTTCCGACATGGAACAGCTCGTGCACGGTTCACGGTCTTCCTCAGTGTTGCCTGGTCCTCACAGATTCAGCGACAATGTCACCGTCATCACTCCTGCACCTTCTGACATCACCGGGCATTGGTTTTCCGTGCCTCCTGGTCACCTCCGAGTGGCATAGACTCTGTCCCCTCTGCTTGCAGGTTATACTCTTCAAGAATTCACCCTTGGATTCCACCAGTCTATGTCGCTTTCTGACGTCACTTCGCACATGGCTTCCCTGGTGTAAGTATCCTTATTCCTGGGGTATGCACAGGTGTGGTGACTCTCCAACCTTCTGTCTTTCACAGTGTGTCTTCAGGGTCCAACTGGGAAGGGTCCTTCTTCCTCAAAACTGCAACTGCGATGTTCCCTTTGACTTCTATTGAGTACACGGCTGTGTTTCCTCTCTGCACACAGCCTCCGTGGGGTTCCTGGGTGCTTACCTTGGGTGGTTACTTGTGTCCCCAGTTCTTCTGAGACTGCTGGTCCAAGTCACGACTTCAGTCGCAGTTTGCATTCCATTTTTAGTATATGGTTTGGTCTCTCCTTGGAGACCACTGTGCATTGTGCTTAGGTACCTATTTGCAATTGAAGTATTGTTGTGTATTTGTGTTGATATCTCTGGGTAGGATAAATACCAATGTGTTACTTAGTGTTGTGTTATAAATATTACTATTTTTATATATACCCTGTCTGATTCTTTTTAGTTTAACCTACACTACATGATTAGATCTGGTAAAACAGGCTGCTTAATACTCCTTCAAGATAAGCCTGAAGGCTGCTTTCCACAGCTACTACTTAGATGGTTTTCTCAGACCCCTAAAATCACCATAAGGGTTGTCTGGATTAGTGGAAGGTGCATCACCTAAATAAGTGTGCACCATATACTAAGCTAGATTCCTACATATACATGTATGTTTAGGGAATAAAAACACAAAGTAACCTCAAACATACATATATATGAATATCCACATATACATATATGCAGCCTTCAACATCAAGGAATAAAATGCCAAAATTGCATTGAATATCCATTTAAAATAAATATATATATCTAATGGCATTTCTGTAGCATAGAACATGTGCGCTTTCACTGTTTGAACATAGCCTTTATTTTCAAAGAAAAAGACAAAGTAATAGAAGGCATGGTAGCCCATAGGCTACATAGCAACAGAATAAAACTGGTGCAGTGCCTTTAAGACCTCAGGACCTTCATGCTCACATCAGACAAGTGTTATTACTGCCAGCAATTTTCAAGGAGGACTCTGCAAGACGGTGAGAGGATCAAGCTGCATGCCTAACAGGAGAGGAAAGGTGAGATCCAGTGGCCTTGAAAGCACCCATCAACCTTTTAAAGAGCCCTTCTCTCATAAAAGATCTGAGCAAAGTGGCAGAAAAGAGAAAAGGAAGTATTGCTCTGATTCGCTGTCGATGAAAAGGAGGTCGACATCGCGACAAATACCTGTCTGCTTCCCATCGGCGTCCTGATCGACATCGGAGAGGCCTCTGCAGCATGCAGCATTGTTGAAGGAGAAGTTGCCTTCGAAACAGAAAGCCCCACCTCCGTTGACGAAGAAAAAGTCGATGTTGAGACTGACTACTTTGGCGTCAGGTGCGGAGGGTCACAGATCTTCACTTCAAATGAGGAAACGTAAGTCAACATCGGAAAGCAGGATTGGGTCAGCGTTGAGAGCTTCTCCGACACGCCAGTCGGTGACAACCCAGGTGCTGCGACAGCTGAAGTTGAGTACTCCGTTTACGTTGGAGCATAGACGTTCAGTGTTGAGAATCTCGCCGTCGTCCAGACGTAGATTGTCGACGTCGAGAACTCTACCGCCGTCAGGATACAGACAGTCGACATCAAGAGCATCTCCAGCGTCTAAGAATAGACAGTTGCAGTCGATAACGCCAATGTTGAGACAAAGACGTTCAGCATCGAGAGGCCCGACGTCAAGACCTATGTCTATTAACCTCTCACCACCAGCGGATAGACAGCGGGCTGCTGGTTCGCCGTCGAGAGACCCTTCGGTGTCCAGAGTCATTACGACCTCGAGGCCCCCCTTGCCGTCAACAGAAGTACAAGCGATCGGAGGACTCAGGTCGATGTTGGGATCTAGATGGTCGACGTCGAGAGAGACATCATACCCCCAAGAATCAGGATTGTACAGATTACGCTGGAGGGATCTCCAGTTCCAGAAAGACAGACGCCACCAATTAATCTTTTGCCACGCTGGCTGCAAAGTGTTGAGGAGTGGAAGGTTCCACAAAGAGGTTCAGGATTTCTCACATATCTACTCTCCTTCTAGAGTCTCAGTTGGTACACCTCTTCCATTGACATCTGTTACTAGGTCTCCTCGAAGGTCTGCAAGGAGAACAAGGTCTCCCTCGACAAGAAGATCACATTCCAAAACACCTCTCAGACATTCTTCTCCTAGGTCTCACCACTCTCATTCGTCCAGATCTCAAAGACACAGGCGTAGATCCCCCTCTTGTTCCACAGACACATCTAGAATGCCTGTTTGTGACTACTCACCTACTTTGCCGGTGACTCCTCCAGCCAGAGTTCGCCAGTTGACGGTATTGTCACCTTCAATGAGGTCCTGAGTACAGGTGCCACTAAATTGAACATTGAGGTGCCTGCACCAACGACATCAGCATCTGTCATATTTGAGACACTGCACCACGGGTCATCTGCAAGACTTATGCTTCCGCTGGTCCTTGGTCTGCTTGAACCAGCTCTGCAAACATTTCTAACACCAGCCGCAGTAGGGTCTGCACCACTGCGCATTGCTAAAAAATATAAAGCGCCAGATCAGGACCCACTTTTTCTAAGAGCAGACCCACAGCCGGATTCAGTCATAGTGGCAGCGGCCAAAAAGGCACATCCAGGAGCTTCCTCCTCTTCAGCTCCACCCGAGAAGAACAGTAAGCATCCCTTGGAAAAAGGATGTGCAATATCTCTGCTGCTTATATGAAAGTTGCCACTGACTTTGCGCTTTTAGGGAGATATGACAGGGCGCTTTGGGACTCCCTATCTAGATTCACAGAGAAACTACCCAAGGAAGATCAACAAGATTTCCTAGAAATTCTCCAAGAGGGCAGTTTGGTAGCAAATCAGGTTATCAGCGTAGCAGCTGATGCTTCGGACCTAGCAGCCCATGGGTACTCCCATGGTATCTGTGCTAGGCGTTCCTCTTGGCTTCGACTCACTGGACTCAAGCTGGAAGCTCAGCGCAGGATTTTAAACCTCCCCTTCAGTGGCAACTCATTATTCGGCACACATGCCAATGACGAAATGGCTAAAATGAAGTCTGAACTGGACACCCTGAAGGCAGTCAGACTGGAGAAGCGCAAAGACTTTCGGCGCAGATACTGACCTTACGACCGTCGCCATTTTCAGCAAAGGGTTCAAACTCCTCAATGGACAACACAACAACATCAATCCAGGTCGCACTACCTTCAACATCAGCCAGGACGAGGAAGGGGAGCTTCTAGATCAGCAGCATCCTCGACTAAACCACTGGCTAAGCAATGAAGATCTGCTTCCCACTTTGGTGAGGGGAAGTATCACGGCACACCTGGACGAGTGGCACAAAATCACAAAAGACAAGTGGGTGCTCAACATTGTGCAGAATGGTAACTCAATCAGATTCAAGTCCCCACCTCTGGAAGTTCCACCTCTGAGAACATATGCCCATCGGCAAGACTTGCTTCAGGCGCAGGTAACTATTCTGCTAGAAAAAGAAACCAAAGAAAAAGTTCCCTTGTTCCAACAAAAGCAAGGAATTTACTCCCACTACTTCTTGGTGTTAAAGAAGGGTCCAACCCGGGAGTACAGACCCATACTCGACTTAAGACTCTTAAACAAGTTCATCCGCAAGAAGAGGTTCAGGATGCCGGCACGGCACTAAATTTTACCCCAGCTCCATCAAGGGGGCTGGATGTGTTCCATCAACCTGCAGGACACATATTTACATGTATCGATTTCCAGAAAACATTAGATATTCCTACGGTTCCAGCTGATGTCAGAGCATTTCCAGTACAAGGTCCTCCCTTTCGGACTCATATCAATGCCCCGCACGTTCTCAAAATGCATGGTGGTGGTAGAAACCTTCCTGCAGAAACAGAAGCTCTTCGTCTACCCGTACCTGGACGACTGGTTGCTCAAGAGCTCGTCACTTTGTCTACTGCAGGAACACCTCCAATCCTGCATTCAAGTGCTAAGCCGTTTGGGCCTTCAAGTCAACTACAAAACGTCTATCCTAAACCCAGCCCAAAGGAATCACTACCTGGGTGCGACTCTGGATACCCCAGATGCATGAGTGTATCCTTCAGAGGAGAGGATATCCTCAATCACCAACAAGTGTCGCACTCTTCTCCGCACACTTCATCTCATAGCCAGACAGGTATCTTCTCTACTGGGATCCATGGCCTCCTGCATCATCATTGTCCCTAATGCCAGACTGCAAATGCAACCTCTCCAGCAGGCATTAGAGGAACAGTGGCCGCAGATCTCAGACCACTGGGAGGACACAGTGACTCTGCCTCAGATGGCCAAAGATTCCCTTCAATGGTGAATGAAATGTCCTCATTTGTTGAAAGGAGTCCCTTTGCATCACAACCTTCCCAGTCAGATGCTCATCACGGACATGCCCCTCCAGGGATGGGGAGTCCACATATGCTCTCTTCAAGTTCAGGGATTGTGGTCGGAAGCGGAGCAGGAGTATCACATCAATATGTTGGAACTGAAGGCCATACATCTAGCACTCAAGTCATTCTTCCCTTCCATCCAGACACACTCCCTGTTAGTTCAGACAGACATTACCACGACCATGCATTACCTGAACAAACAGGGAGGAACCAGGTCAAAGCCCCTATCGCAAGAGGCCCAAGCCATGTGGAAGTGGCTACTGGCGAGAAAGTTGACCATATCTGCAATCCATCTCCCGGGCACCCTCAATGTAGACGCCCTCAGTTGCAACTTTGTCAAAGCTCACAACTGGGTGTTAAACGACTAAGACGCACAGGACATTTTCCAACGATGGGGAGTTCCAGACATCGATCTGTTTGCAGACGCAACAAATGCAAAATGCAGCATCTTCACATCCAGGTATCCCCAACCAGGCTCCAGAGGGAATGCGCTTTTGATCAACTAGTCAGAGACATTACTCTACGCCTTTCCTCCAATACCGCTCATTCCTCTAGTCCATCAACGAGTTCTACAGAGCCAAGACCAGGATGATATTTATCACACTGTAGTTATCTCTCCAATGGCTTCTTCACTCTCCAAATTCAGGGGGGGGGGGTGTTCCACCCCAACCTCCTCTCTCTCAGTTTGACGGCATGGCTCCTGAGTTCTTCCAATATGGACATTTGGTCTTCCATCAGACCATATGGAAATTCTGAAAGAATCAAGGAGGCCATCGATGCGAAAGTCATATACTTTCAAATGGAAGCATTTCTACTTATGGTGCTCCAGCAACAGCCATAATCCCATCCTAGGGCAAGAACAGGTTATCCTTCCCTACTTATTGTATTTGGCTAAATATGGTCTTCAGTTCGTTTCTATAAAGGTTCAGGTAGCGGCCATTAAATCATACCGAAAATCACCCATGCAGGTTTCCTTTTTTCAGATCCATGTAGCTAAAGACTTCCTTTAAGTGTTGAAGAAGGTCTACCTCCCGGTTAGGTCTCCTACACAAACTTTGTCACCATCACTGTATGAGAACAAGTAAACTATTCAAATGTGGAGTGAACCGTGCAGGAAATTGATGGAGAAATGAGTGGTACCATATGTTTATGGAAAATAAGAGGTCCCACATATTACACTACACTTAGGACATCTATTAATCCATGTGTGGCACAAAGACTCTAATTGTATGAAAGATATCATCAGTGCAGAATCACTGTGATCCAGAAACGCAAGTAAGGCATTGGACCAGAATGAGAAGACCTGTCAATAGCCATGCAGTGACCAGCACCTTAATAGTCTTAACCGATATGTCATGTGTATGTCACTGGCACAACACTCATGCCTCACAGTGACATTCCCTGACTTTTAAACTCAATAATAACCTTCACACTTACCCCTCACCTACCCATCTACCACCTTCCCTGCTCCACACCTGAGGCAATCTCTGATAAAGGTGCAAATGTACTCATATGAGTTCCCTACTACACAATGGTACTCCTTGGTGTGTATCTCCAAATCTCTGAGCTCAGGTCAAGGATGTCTGAAATAATGCAGAACTCAACACAATTACTCAATACATGTATCACAGACCACACCAAAAGAAGTCCAACATGCATGGCCATGTGCATCAAAAGAGTGGATAGCCAATCTGCTCCCACTCCTCCCTGGAACAGATATGATTTCTCCTGTGGCCAACTGCACAGACTGCATAATCCATCTAAGCCAAATTCTCCATAAACAAATGACACATATAACCCCAAAGTGTGTGCATCCAGACAAATCTGCAAAGACTGCCATAGACACTCCACCGGTCACAAAGGGACCATGGTGTCAGTGTGCCGTCCAAGCATTCCCAGGTACAATCCTGACAAGTGACTGCTCAAAGATAGGGGGCCATAGCACAATTGTGCACACAAAACCAGCAAATAAACAAGACTCCACATTGCCTTATGTGACATGCAAAAAAGAAATGCACAGTACCAAATACACACCCATCTGAATGCATTCAAATACACACACTCGTTACACACAATGTCCTGCAAAAATAACATAACACACACATGTACTTGTCAGTAGAAAGAGACAATACAGGGCAAAGACTGCATCCCTCCCCAACAACTTCATAACATATTCACACAATAACACATCCCATAGCAATCTAAGCTGGACATCAGGGGGACTCACACCTGTCCAGGACAATGCATCATCCATTGACAGCAGTGCATGCACAGTAAGCAGTGTGTGAACACCACTAAAACCAGTAACAGACATATCTCAATTCACCACCATTAACAAGAACATCACAAATCGTCATAGCACACAGATCACTTCACACACAGGATGTGTAGCAGTGCCTCAGCAAACACCTACACACTTTTGCTATCACCAACTGCTACACAACTCAGGCAAACACATATGCATGGAACAAGACTAGAGGACTGTGCTGTAAAATCATCTGTACAATACAGGATTAACCATGACTGCAATTAAATAGACTCAAATAGCACATATCAAATTGTGAAACAGTGCTGAGGGGCACAATGGTTTTGGACACAAATCATTCTCCCACAGTATAGTATCACACTATGGAGTGGTGGGGAGGGCCAAACACAGGCATGGCATGGAGTTGAATAATGTTGAGTGAAGTGGTGTATACAGGAGTATTGTACAGGTGAGGAGTGTACAGAGCAAAAATACATAGTGGAGTATGTCACATTGTGTAGGCCCCAATTCTTCTTCTTGTGACTGTACTGTCATACAGTGGCCACAGGTACACTGTAACAGCACACAGTAGAGTTACAGAGATTGGATTTGTGTACAGAACTGGTATGTATTTGAATACCACATAGTGGAGTAGATATAGTGTAATGTGACATCAATGTATGGCAAAAGTCACATATAATGTTTGTTTGCCAGAGTCAATCAGCACAGTGAGAACACCTATGCCAACAAGACCTATGCCTGATCCCAAAACTCACAACACACACATTGGAGTTACATACTCTGCATACTCACAAATGACGTGGCACACAAGTAGGTGTACCCTAGGACTGCAACATCACACTGACACTCTGCACATTGCTCCAGCAACAACTTCAGCATGTGCACACAACCTCCTGCAGGTGTCTGAGCATGGAAACAAACAGGCACTCATTAAGTGGATCATATATGTGTGAAAGTGTCATGCTCAAGGGCACACACTCCAAAATAAATCATATTATGACATGACAATCACACTGCATGAGTAGTCAAGTGTACACATGTAGATGTACCTATATGACTATGAAGCCATACCTATCCAAGATAAGTACACACTGACACTGGTGTGTACACATCAAGATAGATCCCTCAAATATGATGCACCCTGTCCACCCCTCAAGTCATCATGTAAATCTAAATAGCTGTTGTTGATGTAGAGGATCCAAAGATGACATGTGTACAAACGTAGAGCCCTGACATATTGATGTAGAGAACAAGAGTAGACCATCACAGACAAGCATCATGTCCCCATTAACCCTCTGAGTCATAAGCACATTAGTCGCTGCAACCTCTGGGAACACCAGCAACAGCAAATCAAGTACATGCCACTTTGAAGGTTGCATTCAGAGCATGGAACAGAGGATCATATACACATACATTGTTCTGCATCATTAGCAAGGTCAGCGACAAAGCTCAGGACATAAATATAATTTTATTACATAAACTCTGTAACTGTAAGAAAAGTGCCAAACATAAAGGCCAACGGCCAGTCCAAAATCTAGTCTGCACTTGTGTGCATGAAAACTTGCACAACAAACGTGCAACACAGTCCACTGCCATGGAAATCTCCCCAGGATAGGCGCATCAAATGGGCAGGTCAGGCACAGCTCAGGGAAGATTGGTTGGGAAGGGGGAGTATGGTTCAAAATTGAGGAGAACTGGAACCGGGAGGGGGATGACTGTCTGGGGTAGTTTGAGGACTGGACCTGGGAGGGGGGGAACTGGCTGACGCAGTGGGATCACTGGATGTGGGAGGCTGAGGGCTGGCTGGACCTGGTGGAGTCGTGGCACGGGGAGGTGGAAAAATGCTGGGAGGAGGCTCAGTGGATTATGTTGCATCTGGAGGGCTGGGTCTCACTTGTTTGGGTATCTGATATCCACTAAGCGTCTTGGGCCAAGGGAGAGGTGAGGTGGGCACAACAGCCTCCATCTTCCCAGAAAGTGGTGCAGATGGTGGTGCTTCTTTCCGGGGAGATTTCCCAGATCTGGTGGTTCTCTCTGGGGTGGGTAGCCTTTTAACTGCCTCCCTTGTTGTGGAGGTACTTTTGCCTCTTTGGTCTTGTGGCCATGCTTCTCAGGGGTGTGGGTTGGAGTGGAAGCTTTGGGCAGACCAGCCCTCTTAACTAGGGGTGGGCAGTTGCGGCAGGCACCAGGTCCACGGCAGCCAGGGTAAGTGTTTGTGAAGATTTGGGATGAGGTGTGGGGATAGGAGGGCTTTTGGAGGGCGAGGAATCTGAGGTATGCAATGTGGATGCATGTTTTTTGCCTTTATGTTTCTGAGTGTCCTGTGATGGGCTTGTTGTTGTGCTGTCATGTGTGCTTTTAGTGTGCTTTGGGAATGGTGTATTGTGTCTGTGTCACTTTGAGTGGTGTTATTGTGTGCTGTGTGTGGATGACTGGGTGCCTGATTGCTCTGGTGTGTGTGTGCTGTGGTCAGGTGAGGGCACTGGGAGGGTGGTTGCAGAAGGGACAGGAGCTGGACTTAGAGTCTGGAACTGCTGAATGACTGCTGTGCCTGTGGAGGTCAAAGACTGGACAGTTCTGTGCAGGCCACCCATGTCCAAATAAATGCCCTCCAGCAACGCAACAACCTGTGACAACTTGTTGCCATGATCCTGGAGGGCATTCAAGAGCACAATCTGACCCACAGACAGATGCCGCAAGATGTCTATGGCCTCCACACTGAGGGCAGCAGGGGAGACAGGGGCAGGGGCAGCGGTGCCTGGGGGGAAGGAGACCCTGCCATTCTTAGTGCTGAGGGCCCGGATACCAGTCTGGGGAGCAGCAGGGAGTGTGGACACAGGACGGGGTGTGGCGGACGAAGAAGCAGATGTCGAACTTCCTTTGTCCGCCAACACAGTGGAGTCTCCGCTGGAGTGCGAAGATGTTGAGCTAGGTATCTCTAGCCTGGACTCTTCAAGGGCACTCCTGTTCCCCTCCGAGGCGCTGGTCCCCTCAGAGTCGCTGTACTCCTGGGGCCCACTGATGCCAGCTGCTTCCCCAACGGGGTCGGGCCCCTCTCCTTCCCTGCTCTCGATAGATGTAAGAGACAGAGACATAGGTTCAGAAAAATGGCCTCCTCACAAAGATGATATGCAATTCAAACAGAAATCATTTGACTTAAGACACAAAATTTACTTGTACATGTACTGGCTGCATAAGCCCAATCTTTTTCCTGCTCACATGATGCATTGACATATGTTTTAGGATGTTCATGCTCCATGATGCCTTGACACAGCCAAATTGCTGTCCATGTGTCTACATCTCAACATCACATCCTCTTGTGTGTAGACAAACCTGCATGCCTTTAGCTAAGAGAGCTACACATCCAGTTCTGTCTTGTTTCTCCCATTTGAAGCATAGTTCACTGAACCCCACAGATACAAACTGAAACATGACAATTGTTAAGTGACCTTACATCCTTACATCCAACTATGTTGGTACTTCTGCACAACTACTGCTGAACATTGTTAACTGATTTGTAGATGCATCTGATCCAGCGCGATACTAGCAACGAGCATTCATACATCAGATACTCACTTGGGCCCATACATTCATACTACGCTAGCATTTCACGCTGGGGTATCAGTTGTTACTCTTTGTCAAAATCCCTGCTACCAATTACCTTCTGATTGAAGAGTAATGACTTACCAATGAATCCTTTGCTAATTGGGAAGTTTAAAATGAGTGACATTCATTACAGTTCATAATCCTGAAATAATTACAGAGTCAGGAAGTTTAAAAATGTTTATCTAAAAGATTTAGCAGAGTAAATTACAGAATTGCATGATACTTAATCGCATATCAAGGATGAAGTACAAGAAATCATTTATCGATTAATGACGGTTCCTTAGAAAGGAGAAGATAGAGACAGCAGCGCAACTAAAGGTTGCATATATTTACCTAAAGTACGAGAACCAAACCCCTTGGCCAAGGAGTTGGGAAGATAGGACCCAGGAAGGATGAAGAGCAAGACCTCCTCCAGGTTCAGGACAGGACCGGTGACCTCTCTACCTACGACGCCTGCGCCGTTCCCCTCTCTGATACTTCACTTCTCCTCGATTCTCCGGTGCCTTCCTTCTAATGGACTCCGCCGCCCCCTCCTCAGGACCTCTCTGGACAGTAATTCAGTCTGCAATCGATCAGCTTGGCGGTCTGGAGCTCTTCTGTGCGTTCTGAGAGTGTGCTCTGTGCTGTCTAGTCTCCTGTGCTAACTAATTAGTTAATTCTATATCTATTATACCCTTCTACGCCCATGTACCTCCCATTAATGTTGCAAAAATATGGGACCACTACTTCTGATTGGACAGGGACAGGGGGTTGATCCTCACACCATATGAATTTAGTTCGATTTCTGAAGACCATTGTTTTTTAAAATACCGCCCATCAAATTTATACATTTGCTTTATTTCCCACCCGTCTCACGACAAAATTTATACATTCTCCATGTACAATGTTGCATTTTTAACAGGAAAGACATGGGTACAGCAGTGTCGGCCATCAGGTCGCGGCCTTGGACCTCGTCCAGGTTGACTTCATCCTTTTCTCTTGGCAGACATGCAAGATGCATGCGCAGAATCATTTGTCTCTCGAGTTTCAGTTCACCAACCCCAGGTCCAAGTTTACAAACTAATAAAAGTACAAGAAGAAAATATTAAAATCACAAATAAAATGTTTCACTGTATCCCCACTCTCTCTACTCTATTCCCATTTATTTATAAATTCTATCCCGCATTAATAGCGTTAAGAAAACGACAATTTAATTACAACACAAAAGCAAGCTGTAGCATGTGAAAACATTAAGCAGCCATTTTAGAACACACTGCGCAGAAGCAGAATTTTCCCACCAAGCAAAGTAAGACGTCACACCATGTGATATGGTTGAGACATGCGCAGAAGAGTTCCCGCGTTTTAGCTGCCATTTTTAGAACACACAAGCGTTACTTGTTAGTTAAAACACATAAGCAAGCTTCCTTGCTATTTATGTTGTGTATGCAAAATTAGTATGAACAATACGAAGTTTAATACATTAATACTGTGAGGAGATTGCCTTCGAGCAAGTCTCATTTGTGAGTCCTTGCTCCATCAATAGATGCATCAATGACATGGAAGTGCACACCACAAATATCTGAATGCACCCAAACATGATGTTCACTGCTGTTCACTGCCAGTTGCTGTCTCAAATGGCTTACCCCTCTGCGTATGTTACATGGATACATTTTTAGGGAGAAAGTGCTACGATGCACCATGTACTGATGTTGATTAAAAGACAATGCACATTAGCATGACTATGCAATATGACGCAATATGACGCAAAGGCCTTTCATGTTGTGACATGTCACATAACAACACTATTTTAATCTCAGGGCAAGCCGTCAATGATCCAAGTGCCTTTTGTAAATGAAGCTTTGAGTGGCCTCCATAAGGACAGGCAATGTGTGCCAAAAGCTAGTGTCTGGCATATGACATCCCTACGTTGTGCTGAGTGCTGACACCCAGGACACATCACAATTTTCCATACACACTGATCACATACAACCATGTTAAGCCCTAGTGCAAACACAATCTTACAATAGCCACGTTTAGCTCCATAGCTTCAAGCTTCCACTGTCTAACCATCACAAAGACATGCTGCCATGTGCACAATGAGCAAATGCAGATCATCTACTACATCACTGCAATCATCACCATCAGCGCCTGTGTGCAGTTGCTATCACTGTGGCAGGGAATGACTTCATGTGATGCCATCTGTATCACTTTGCTGTACACCATCCATGGGACAAGTGTAAACCTCTGCTAACTCATTGCACACTGAGTCCACATTTGTCCATGTCTCAATCCACTTGCACATCATCACATGAGTCACAATATTGTGGTAGCCTCACAGCACACACAAGGCTGACAAGTGTACTGTGCTAGACACTTCACACAACTTATTTTCCTGTGTAGAAATGGCTCAGTTTAGACACCATTTTCAAGATGGTAGATGCAAACATGTCAAGATGATTTGCAATGACACTGTTCATGTATTCCCTACATGAGAATCCAAATTCTGTACACATGCAGAACCCCATGTCATTGCCACTGAGGCAACTTTGAACAGATTGCATCACACTGGAGACATCTCAGAGGTTCCTGGGTTGCTCATGGCTGGGATTAATGCAGTCAGTCATGCTCCAAGCCACACTTAGGCCAATCCTCACTCCCAACTTGCTGCTGTTGGGCCCTCAATCGTCCATCGAGCTCTGGCTGTGTCACTGCCAGGATGCGGGCTAATAGTGGGGTCATGGTCCGGCGCGCCAACCTGCCACTTTGAGGGACCAGCCCCAGCGTCATTTCTACAACATTTTTGCTGAGGCAGCAGATGTCATCCCACCTCTTGTGGCAGTGAGAATGTCGCCAGTTGGAGACCCCCAGGGCCCGCACCTTGCGGGCGATGGCCCTCCATATTGCCTTACGCTGATGGACCTTGAGCTGTAGGCATGGGAGACAAGATGAAAACTTTGTAAACAGTGTGGCGTGGACCATTGTCCAGAAGCATTTATACACATACCACACACATAGATCAGTGGACAGCAGAGTCTATAGACCATGTCATATACTACACTCTGACCAAGCTTGATGAGGATGGACCGACTATACCTGTGCATCACATACACATGCAGAGGGCATGCACTTAAATCAAGGTGGAACAGGGCCTCATCTGTGATGCATGATGTGAGTGAGCCTGACAGACAATACACTGTAATTGATACCTAGTAGTCATACTCACTGTGTTTAACACTCCACACCCCTTAATGTCCTGGACCATTGTATAGCTACACATGTCAGTGACGTCACAATTAGGTACCTGACACTACATTCTCTCACTCATGTGACAAGGTGTAGGCCTGTCTTATGTTCTGTTCATACCTCTATATGCTGTTTCATGAATAGGAGGGTGCACTACTCATATCTCTTTCAAAGTTCATTGTGTGATGTGGCCTTGATACATTGTGCATTTACAAGACGCAAAATGTGGGACATCACATGTTTCACATGCTTGTAGAATGAGAATGATGACACAGTACATACACATGTGAAACTCTACACATAATGCCACCAAAGAAGGATGAGTGATGAGTGATATGCCCACTGTACATGTAGCTGATGTGTGAGAGGTGAGTTGCCATAAATTTAGACAGATACAGGCCTTGAACTCTTGTGCAGACTGGACTCATCTCCATAGTGTCACTGTCAAATCATTACAACCACTAATCTGTACACTCTGATCAATCGACAGGTACCTTCTCAGTAATGACTCAAAGTAAAAATACTCAGTTTTGCGTGACATTTCAGAGGGAACATGTGTGCAAAGTGAGAATTGCTTAAGTCATCAGTGGAACTGTGCAACCGCCAAACTTCGTTATGTACAAATCATCATTGCATGCAGTCAGTGATCAGAGGGAATAAGGCTCTACACACCATTACCGTGAAGTCATTCTGCTAGGCAGTCTCACACATTTACATTACACGTTCAGAGAACAATATGTGTGATGTAAGTGTTTAAGTGAGCTGTAACAGTGACAATGGTACCATCCTCCACACATACTCAAGTGCAACAACTTGTACGTCATGCATGGGCCATGCAGATGTCAAAATCAGAATGCATTAACATTGGCTTGCACTCTGAGGCACATACTAGTGTACAGTTACATAGGGTGAGCATTCTAATCACTCCACCAGGACCTCCAGCTCCTCTGTGGTGAAGGGACAGGCCCTGATGTTCTCAGTAGGAGCCATTTTCTGGTTCCGGAGATGAAGTACAGCAGCAGTTGGTGGGGAGGAATGGCAGGCAGCAGTGTCTGTATGCAAGTGACAGGTGTGGCCATTTCACACACATATATAGGCCCCTGGGGTTGTTTCAGTGTTACTCTGCTAATGCCATTGGTCCGCCTCGTTCGCATTCTTCAATTGGGCCCAATGCCTGTACCCACAGTGGCGGAGCACGCCTACCGCGACGATAAAAAATGTAAGGCACTACCGCAATGGCGGTTCCCATTGGCTGCTATGTTATTCGTATAGGCAGTGTCACACCGCAGGGGTCAGGATGTCACCACTGCCACCCTGCATCATTAAATTGGGGCCAATGCCTGTACCCGCAGTGGCGGAGCACGCCTACCGTGACGTTCAAAAATGTAAGGCACTACCGCAATGGCAGTTCCCATTGGCTGATATGTTATTCGCATAGGCGGTGTCACACCACGGGGGTCAGGATGTCACCACCGCTACCCTGCATCATTCAATTGGGGCCATTGCCTGTACCCGCAGTGGCAGAGCACGTCTACCGAGACGTTAAAAAATGTAAGGTACTACCGCAATGGCGGTTCCCATTGGCTGCTTGTTATTCGCATAGGCGGTGTCACACCACGGGGGTCAGGATGTCACCACTGCCACCCTGCATCATTCAATTGGGGCCAATGCCTGTACCCGCAGTGGCGGAGCACGCCTACCGCGACGTTAAAAAATGTAGGGCAATACCGCGATGGCGGTTCCCATTGGCTGCTATGTTATTTGCATAGGCGGTGTCACACCGTGGGGGTCAGGATGTCACCACCGCTACCCTGCATCATTCAATTGGGGCCAATGCCTGTACCCGCAGTGACAGAGCACGTCTACCGCGACCGTAAACACATTGCGCATTTGCATTCTCGATTTTCAAATTGCATCACTGATCCCAACACAATTATCTTATGACCTTAGCCTTCCCACACATGTAATGGAAGTACACATGGATATAATGCATTGGTCTGTCCGTCATCACAGGTCATTTTCATCCATGTTGACATGTATACACATTTCCTGTGGATTTGTTAGTCATTGTTGGGAACATGGCAATGTGTGTTATGCAAACTCCTCCCACAGTCATGATGGTCAGCCCACGCAATGTGCATATATTTCTGTACACAGTGCTTTATATTTATGGATTATTGTCCACTTTTACTCACTGGCAACATTTTGCCTGATGTTGTGTTTTGTGGGACTCAAGGTGGATTTTGTGCAGTGACAGCAGCTACATACAACTCAGCATTTATATGCTGTTATCCACATGTGCTGTGTCATCTACCCACAGGGCTGGGCACACATTAGCAGTGTACCATATGCCTGACACATAGGCTAATTTGGAATTGACAGTAGTTAGTATGTACACCCTGGCTACATAATTGACTACAGTGGAGCAAGGTGTCTATGCATGTCACTTGTGCATTAAATGGGTTCAACAGTCCTGTCAATGTTGTGGTTGTGTGAGTCATTCTGTGCGCTGTTACCCACATATCATCTTTGACTCTTTTACACGTGTCCCCTGCCAGATTACGTAGGAGAAGACCACCTGTGTATCGGCCTATAGCATATCTGTTGACAATGGAGGATACAGACATCATAAGGAAATTCTGTCTCAATCGCCTTACCCTTCAAGAGCTATGTGCTCAGTTGGAGCCCCATTTGAAGCTTCACAGAACCTATCCAACACCTTTGTCAGCAACAGTGAAGGTGATGGCCGCACTGCATTTCTTTGCCACCTGTTATTTTCAGTACACGGTAGCCATCGCAGGTGGGATGTCTCAACCTATGTTCAGCATGGTGTTGCGTGATGTCCTGTCTGCATTGTTAACATACAAGGACAGCTACATCCACTTTCCAAAGAGACATGAATTGGCAAATGTGAAGGGGGAATTTTATAACCTTGGTCACATCCCAAATGTTGTTGGAGCCATTATTTATTTATTTATTTATTTATTTATTCAGTGTTTTCTATAGCGCGAACCAGACCCAGGGTTTGGGTGTCAGAGCGCTTTACATTTCAACTGCCTTCGAAATCGGTAGGTATCAATTCTTTCACGTCAAGAGCATGTCTATGAATTCCATTAGCATTGGCATATATTTATCCATACATAAAACAAACGTAATGAGGAGTAAAAAAAAAATAAAAATCAATCAATCAATAGATTACAGTCCAGATTGTCGAATCGTACATTAGATTTAAGATAGGGTCATTCCTGAGTTCTTCTATATCCAAGCTGGTTATAGAATTGTTATGCTCACCACATTGTTCGTTATGGGAGAAATGTACCCATCAGAAAGGACTTGGTCTCCTTTTTGAATCGTAGAGCATAGGTGATTCTTCTGATATTCGGTGGGAGCGCATTCGAGATCCTTGGTGCAGCTCCCGTGAACGCTCTATCGTAAGTCTTTTTCTTATGGAAGAATGCTGGTTTCAGTAGAAAATCCTCCGATCCCCTCGAGGGTCTAGTGTCTCCGGACAGCGTAACTTTATGGGCTAGGTAGTGAGGAGTTTTGTGATGTATTGCCTTGTGTGTAATACATGCAATTTTTAGCTCTATTCTTGCCTCGTATGGTAGCCAGTTGAGCGCTTTCAAATGTGGAGAGATGTGGTCGTATTTTTTGGTTCCCGTTATAAGTCTAGTTGCTGCATTGAGGCAGGCTTTTAGGGGAGCTGTTGATATCTTAGGGAGTCCTGATAGCGTTGCACATCCATATTCAATTCTTGCTATGACCAGTGCCTGTACTGCCATTTTTAGATCCACGGGATTGATGAGTGGCTTCATTTTTCTGAGGTAATTCAGATGGAAACGAGCGTTTTTTGCCATTGTGTTGATGTGTGCTTGGATGTTTAGCTCTTTATCCAGAGTGATACCCAGTGACGGCACACTCATTGGCCTTGTTCCACCACAGGCACGGGGGCACATTTCCCGTTACAGGAAGCATTGCTATTCAATAAATGTGCAAGTGGTATGCCAGGCTGATCTGATAATATCCCACGTGTGTGCCAAATTTCCAGAATCTGCACATGACTCCTACATAATGCAGAACAGCATCATCCCACAATTGATGGTAGATCTTCATCCAGAGAGGGCCTGGCTTGTTGGTGAGTGAGCTGTATCAATAATTGTTGTGTATGTGTGACATGCTGGTCTACTCAAATAGTTCAATTACATTGTTGGTCAGTGTTTCTCACAACTAGGTGACTCAGCGTATCCCAACCGGCCTTGGTTGCTGAGCCCACTGAGGAATCCAAGGACGCCAGGGGAAGTCCACTTCATTGACGCCCACCTTGGGAGGACACGTCGTGTAGTGGAGCGAGCTTTTGGACTTCTGAAGGCAAGATTTAGGTGTCTTGACAAGAGTGGTGGTGCACTACTGTACCTTTTCCAGAAGGTGTGTCAGATCATAGTTGCCTGCTGCATGCTCCACAACCTGGCCTTGCGCAAAGAGATCCCCCTGATTCAGGATGATGATGAGCAGCAGGAGCCCCCCGCTGCAAATCCACACATGCCCAGTGATGATGATAGTGGTGAGGAGGAAGGTCTTGACCTGCGTCAACAGCTCATCAACAATTGCTTCCCTTGAGTGTAAGTTAGCATTGAGCAACTATGACTGTGTCAGTTTGCTTTGCTCTTGGGGCAGAAGCATTGATGATGTGTTGGGACGCTGACTGTTGGTGGCATACTGCTTTGTGGTACTTTGTGCATAGTTGTGTTTGTATTTCCACTTACCTGATGTCTATGGTGATGGTGTTGGTCAGTGTTATCTGAAATGAATCTTGTACAGTGTTGACCAGTAGTGTATTGTTGCTGTTCTGCCATCATATGACAACTCAATGTTATCTTCTTGTGCCGTTCTAGGTCCCTTCGCCCTATCAATGGATTGTCACAATCAAATCTTGTTGTACATTGAAATCTGAGTTTACATTGTACTTACTCTGATAAACATA
This sequence comes from Calotriton arnoldi, assembly GCA_963921515.1. Lineage (NCBI taxonomy): Eukaryota > Metazoa > Chordata > Amphibia > Caudata > Salamandridae > Calotriton > Calotriton arnoldi. The sequence continues at coordinate 294,597 of CAWUFW010008631.1, read as the reverse complement.
GAACTCACACAAAGGCATGGGTGTTAATTGTGTTTATTTTCTATCATGTGGTGTTTCTTTTAAAGTGAGTGAGATGTTAATTGTGCATACAGAGTGTTTCAGTTGTCAGTGATGGTAACAGAGACAAATAGAGTAGTCACCAAAATAGTGGAATTCCACAGTCCAACAGACTCATGCCATCAACATGGCAATGTGGGACAGGATGGTCAACAAAGTCAATGTTCAGTGCAACATTGGTGACATTATGGCTGGCTCAGAGACCTGGCTTGGCTTGGTGCTTTGCCACGTGATCCGCCCGTGGTGTTTCTTGGACGTCCCCTCTTGCGTTTGGCAGGGGGTGACTCTTCTGCAGGCTCAGAGGTGTCTGAGGTGTCATCGGCTTGCAGCTCATCCCTCCCTGTGGCCGCTGCTGAGGTGGGAGTATCAGCAGGCTGGCCACTGGAGGGGGGTAGCCATTATTTTAGCTGAATGTATGTCCCTCAGAACACCCACAAGCTGGCCCATGAGATCTACCAGTTGTCCCATAGGGGTGTCCATGGACCTCTGCAGCAGGCGGAGCTCACGCAATTCATCTACAACCTGGCCCATCTGTCCCTGGTTCTGCTGGTACGCCCCAAGGACTCTTGCGACGTTGGCCAGGGCATCAGTCTCAGTGTCCTCCTGTGATTGTCCACCAGTTGCCCTCCCACCTGCCCTGCACACACGGACCTGTGGCCTTGGCTGTACACACACCCGCACACTGCCACCAGCATCCTTGGCGTGGGTGGTGGTGTGGGTAACCACTGAGACAGGGACAGTGTTGCATGCAGCGGTAGTGATGGTGGAGGTGGTTGCTACATAGGCAGTTGTTGCAGGGCTCAGCATTGTTGTTGTTGCTGCTGTGTTGAGAGTTGTGGTGGTGGTGGTGGGGCCAATGAGGCCCTGAGACTGAGTATGCCCTGGCAGGCCTGAAGAGCCAGGTTGGTGCTCCTCACCCGAGAAATGGAGAGAATCTGCATCTGAGAGTTCAGGCTCCGGGGGGGGTGGGGAGACTGGCTCTGCTGGTTGGTGGTGGTCTCACCAGCTGTTGATAGCGATTCACCTGTTGAACAGAGGTTACATTGTCCGCATGTTAAGTACAATACTTTTGTGACCCTGTTTTTGATGTTTTAGTGGAGAAGACCAAACTTTTAGCATTGAAAATAGTAGTAATTTGTAACAGTTTATCTGCAGTATGATATGATGTTGAGGTACATCCATTACTTGTTGGTGAGGTGACATGGCACTACCAAACATTTAACATGTACAGATAGTGTGTTTCCAAGGACATGTCATCATCTACCAGCTTGGTGCTCATCCACTTTAGTTTAGGCAGGGATATTGTATGCTTTTGTAATAATATGTTTTACCTATGCAGACACTTCCTAATTTCTGTAGGTCATCTTTAATTCACATCATGTGGGTTGTGTTCTTTGAATGAGTGTCCATGCATGTATTGTGTGCATATGAGCCTTCATGCTTTCAAACACTGGGACTTACACATTGCATGTTGCGCATATCGTGACTGTGCTATGCATTTCTTAACATGCTACTTTGTGATTCAGAGTGTGATTTATGTGACATATACGTGAGCTTAGCTGTGTGCACACTGGATGTGACATATGGAGCATTGAAGAGTTGGCTAAAAAGTGAGGGATGTGGAAGTCATATTGCTCCATGCTGTTGGGGGAGTGAGGCCAGAGGACATGAGCTGGCTACCTACCTGTAAGGTGAAGCAGGGGAGGGAGATGGCTGCCACATGGCTGTGGAACGGGGAGGGTGCTCCATGCTATTTGGGAGTGAAGCCAGAGGACATGAGCTGGCTACCTACCTGTAAGGTGTAGCAGAGGAGGGAGATGACTATCACATGGCTCTCGGGTGAGGAGGAGTGTTCCATGCTATTTGGGAATGAGGCCAGAGGACATGAGCTGGCTACCTACCTGTAAGGTGAAGCAGAGGAGGGAGATGGCTGCCACATGGCTCTGGAATGGGCAGGATGCTCCATGCTATTTAGGAGTGAGGCCAGAGTGCCTTGTGGGAGTCATAGTGTTGTTCTCATGTCCTAACAACCCCCCTCCCTAGTAAGATGGCTACCTACCTCTAGGTGAAGCAGAAGAAGGAAATGCTAGCCATGTGAGTCATGTTTTTGAAAGAGTGCGTTGTACATAAGTTAATTTTTGTCATGGAATTATAGCTCAATGGTTGTGCACGACAGTACATGACAGTGTGAACGGATACATTTGTTGGTACTTACCAGTCTCCACTCCCCCAGCTACACCCGTGAGACTCTCTGAATGCAGGATGACAAGCACCTTCTCCTCCCATTCACTGAATGTTAGTTGTGGAATGGGAGGGCTACAGCCTCAAGGTTCCTGTTGGCACAGTATTTCACCCTGGTCTGGAGGTCATGCCACCTCTTCTTGATGTCACACTGTGTGCGCAGGGTGGTACCTACTGCATTGACTTTGTTGACAATCCTTTTCCACATTTGATTTTTTCTAACAAGTGGGGTCTGTTGAAACATGATTCCAAACAAATGTGGTTCTACTCAAATTATCTCATCTACCATCACTGACAACACATTGGGGTCGATTCCGATTCGGGCCGGAAAAAGCACCGACCGACTCGGAGCCGGAAAAATTACCGACCGACACGTACCAGTGGCGCCCGACACGCCAAGTACGATGCAAGCCGCGATAAATCCGACCGACACGTCAGGAAACCAAGCCGACCGACCGAGCCGCTCGGAAAATAGCAATCCGGCCGGAAAAACACGCGAATCCAACCGACCGACACGCACCCGGAACAAATCCGACCGAATCGTACCCGCCAACTCCAACCCGCAAAGTACGATGCAAGGCGCGAAAAACACGACCGAGTCGGACGGAGGACAAGCCGTACGACCGACACGCATACAAAACCGAGCCGAAGCAACACAATACACCGCGACCGACGCGTACGCAGCATACAAAACTGCACAAACACAGCGTGAACGAAACGGAAAACACCGTACGAGACCAATGCAGGGTCCGACTCGGTCACAAGAACGTTTCCAACATACACAAACAGCACAAAGGAAAAATCAACCAAAAAAGGCCAAACAAGCAATTACCAAGCCAATAAATACTGGGGGGGTGGGGACAGAGAACAAAGACACACCCACAACTCCACCTATATAAAGGACACAAATCACTACCATGAGCCTTTGCAAATGCCATTCCACTGCCAGCACCCAAGAGAAAGCAACGACACACCCACAGCTCATCCCTCACACAAGCCACACACCAGCAGCACACCAACAAATACCTACCTCACATACACCCAGCACAACACACACCCACACACCCTCACCTGCACACCAACACACACATCACCCACCATCACCACCCATCACCATGCCCCCAAGAAGAATCCCAAGTTCCTAGATAGTGAATTGGAAGTCATGGTAGACGAGATCCTCAGGGTGGAGCCACAGCTGTTTGGCACTCTGGTCCAACAGACCCCCATGTCGCAGAAAACCAAGATGTGGGACAGGATCATCAACAGGGTGAACGCCCAATCACCATGTCGGCGCACAAAGACGGACATCCAGAACAGGTGGTATGACGTGCGCAGGAGGGTACGGGACCTGCTGAAGATAGACTACATCAACAGCCAACACACCGGCAGTGGCCCTCCTGCCAAGCCAATATACCTCAGGCCCTGGGAGGAGAAGGTGCGGGCCATCCTTCCGCCAGTGAGCGTATATGGACTAGAGAACATCCCAGAGCCTGGTGAGTACACAACAAATGTACACAATAAACTGCCACAAAACACACACATCACTGTCAAGGGGAGAGTCAAACCATGCACTCATAGCAATTACACAGCAACTAGAACAGAATCATCCCAAAATGTGTATGTCAGTCAGATAAACACAACACATGCCATCAAAAAAGTCACATCCAACTGTGCCAACACATGTACAAACACAACCACAACTACAGCTAGGCAGTGGCACAAATAGAACTAACACACACATCCACACATGTAGCCACCACAACAACACCAACACACAGTGAAGACCACTCAAAGGAAGGAATTCTGTGTATGCTGGCCAAGTCAGTGTAGCCAATAGCATCATGGGAGTCGCAGTCACACATATTGCCCCCCCACAACTGTCCCATCAACACCACCCTGAACCATGCTCACATCACAGGGAGTGGAGAAGGACTCACAAGATGGCTGACACTGGCTACTGCTGTGGGGAGCACAAGGCCCTGCTGGCAACTGTGCACCAACAAACAGCAGGACACCACTGACTGACATCCTGAGAGACAACTTACACTCCCTGCAATGCAAGCACGTTCCATGGTGGGATATCTGGCTGGCTGGCTGGGTGGGAAGGGGGACTTGCAGCACTGACTATAGTCACCAGCACCTCCCCTCACCCCCCCCCAACACAAACTCCACAGTACCCACCTGGTAGAATGCAATGCCCTCCATCCTAACACAAGATCCCACAAAGCACCACCACCCTGGGTTATGTTGTGTGAAGCACAGGGACACTCTTGGGACTCTTAGCCAAACAACTGCCAGGACAACACTCCCAGCCATCCTGTCAGCACAGCCAGCCCACCCCACAGGGAAGCAGAGTCAAAGGAAGGAAGCATGGGCATGCTGGGAAGGGGGTGGAGGCAATAGCATGATGGGAGTCGTAGTCACAGACATTGCTCAGCCTCACAACTGGCCCATCAACACCACCCTGAACCATGCTCACATCACAGGGAGTGGAGAAGGACTCACAAGATGGCTGACACTGGCTACTGCTGTGGGGAGCACAAGGCCCTGCTGGCAACTGTGCACCAACAAACAGCAGGACACCACTGACTGACATCCTGAGAGACAACTTACACTCCCTGCAATGCAAGCACGTTCCATGGTGGGATATCCGGCTAGCTGGGTGGGAAGGGGGACTTGCAGCACTGACCATAGTCACAAGCACCTCCCCTCCCACCCCCCCCACACAAACTCCACAGTACCCACCTGGTAGAATGCAATGCCCTCCATCCTAACACAAGATCCCACAAAGCACCACCACCCTGGGTTATGTTGTGTGAAGCACAGGGACACTCTTGGGACTCTTAGCCAAACAACTGCCAGGACAACACTCCCAGCCATCCTGTCAGCACAGCCAGCCCACCCCACAGGGAAGCAGAGTCAAAAGGAAGGAAGCATGGGCATGCTGGGAAGGGGGTGGAGGCAATAGCATGATGGGAGTCGTACTCACAGACATTGCTCAGCCTCACAACTGGCCCATCAACACCACCCTGAACCATGCTCACATCACAGGGAGTGGAGAAGGACTCACAAGATGGCTGACACTGGCTACTGCTGTGGGGAGCACAAGGCCCTGCTGGCAACTGTGCACCAACAAACAGCAGGACACCACTGACTGACATCCTGAGAGACAACTTCCACTCCCTGCAATGCAAGCACGTTCCATGGTGGGATATCTGGCTGGCTGGCTGGGTGGGAAGGGGGACTTGCAGCACTGACTATAGTCACCAGCACCTCCCCTCACCCCCCCCCAACACAAACTCCACAGTACCCACCTGGTAGAATGCAATGCCCTCCATCCTAACACAAGATCCCACAAAGCACCACCACCCTGGGTTATGTTGTGTGAAGCACAGGGACACTCTTGGGACTCTTAGCCAAACAACTGCCAGGACAACACTCCCAGCCATCCTGTCAGCACAGCCAGCCCACCCCACAGGGAAGCAGAGTCAAAAGGAAGGAAGCATGGGCATGCTGGGAAGGGGGTGGAGGCAATAGCATGATGGGAGTCGTAGTCACAGACATTGCTCACCCCCACAACTGGCCCATCAACACCACCCTGAACCATGCTCACATCACAGGGAGTGGAGAAGGACTCACAAGATGGCTGACACTGGCTACTGCTGTGGGGAGCACAAGGCCCTGCTGGCAACTGTGCACCAACAAACAGCAGGACACCACTGACTGACATCCTGAGAGACAACTTACACTCCCTGCAATGCAAGCACGTTCCATGGTGGGATATCTGGCTGGCTGGCTGGGTGGGAAGGGGGACTTGCAGCACTGACTATAGTCACCAGCACCTCCCCTCACCCCCCCCAACACAAACTCCACAGTACCCACCTGGTAGAATGCAATGCCCTCCATCCTAACACAAGATCCCACAAAGCACCACCACCCTGGGTTATGTTGTGTGAAGCACAGGGACACTCTTGGGACTCTTAGCCAAACAACTGCCAGGACAACACTCCCAGCCATCCTGTCAGCACAGCCAGCCCACCCCACAGGGAAGCAGAGTCAAAAGGAAGGAAGCATGGGCATGCTGGGAAGGGGGTGGAGGCAATAGCATGATGGGAGTCGTACTCACAGACATTGCTCAGCCTCACAACTGGCCCATCAACACCACCCTGAACCATGCTCACATCACAGGGAGTGGAGAAGGACTCACAAGATGGCTGACACTGGCTACTGCTGTGGGGAGCACAAGGCCCTGCTGGCAACTGTGCACCAACAAACAGCAGGACACCACTGACTGACATCCTGAGAGACAACTTCCACTCCCTGCAATGCAAGCACGTTCCATGGTGGGATATCTGGCTGGCTGGCTGGGTGGGAAGGGGGACTTGCAGCACTGACTATAGTCACCAGCACCTCCCCTCACCCCCCCAACACAAACTCCACAGTACCCACCTGGTAGAATGCAATGCCCTCCATCCTAACACAAGATCCCACAAAGCACCACCACCCTGGGTTATGTTGTGTGAAGCACAGGGACACTCTTGGGACTCTTAGCCAAACAACTGCCAGGACAACACTCCCAGCCATCCTGTCAGCACAGCCAGCCCACCCCACAGGGAAGCAGAGTCAAAGGAAGGAAGCATGGGCATGCTGGGAAGGGGGTGGAGGCAATAGCATGATGGGAGTCGTAGTCACAGACATTGCTCACCCCCACAACTGGCCCATCAACACCACCCTGAACCATGCTCACATCACAGGGAGTGGAGAAGGACTCACAAGATGGCTGACACTGGCTACTGCTGTGGGGAGCACAAGGCCCTGCTGGCAACTGTGCACCAACAAACAGCAGGACACCACTGACTGACATCCTGAGAGACAACTTACACTCCCTGCAATGCAAGCACGTTCCATGGTGGGATATCTGGCTGGCTGGCTGGGTGGGAAGGGGGACTTGCAGCACTGACTATAGTCACCAGCACCTCCCCTCACCCCCCCAACACAAACTCCACAGTACCCACCTGGTAGAATGCAATGCCCTCCATCCTAACACAAGATCCCACAAAGCACCACCACCCTGGGTTATGTTGTGTGAAGCACAGGGACACTCTTGGGACTCTTAGCCAAACAACTGCCAGGACAACACTCCCAGCCATCCTGTCAGCACAGCCAGCCCACCCCACAGGGAAGCAGAGTCAAAAGGAAGGAAGCATGGGCATGCTGGGAAGGGGGTGGAGGCAATAGCATGATGGGAGTCGTAGTCACAGACATTGCTCACCCCCACAACTGGCCCATCAACACCACCCTGAACCATGCTCACATCACAGGGAGTGGAGAAGGACTCACAAGATGGCTGACACTGGCTACTGCTGTGGGGAGCACAAGGCCCTGCTGGCAACTGTGCACCAACAAACAGCAGGACACCACTGACTGACATCCTGAGAGACAACTTACACTCCCTGCAATGCAAGCACGTTCCATGGTGGGATATCCGGCTAGCTGGGTGGGAAGGGGGACTTGCAGCACTGACCATAGTCACAAGCACCTCCCCTCCCACCCCCCCCACACAAACTCCACAGTACCCACCTGGTAGAATACAATGCCCTCCATCCTAACACAAGATCCCACAAAGCACCACCACCCTGGGTTATGTTGTGTGAAGCACAGGGACACTCTTGGGACTCTTAGCCAAACAACTGCCAGGACAACACTCCCAGCCATCCTGTCAGCACAGCCAGCCCACCCCACAGGGAAGCAGAGTCAAAAGGAAGGAAGCATGGGCATGCTGGGAAGGGGGTGGAGGCAATAGCATGATGGGAGTCGTAGTCACAGACATTGCTCAGCCTCACAACTGGCCCATCAACACCACCCTGAACCATGCTCACATCACAGGGAGTGGAGAAGGACTCACAAGATGGCTGACACTGGCTACTGCTGTGGGGAGCACAAGGCCCTGCTGCCAACTGTGCACCAACAAACAGCAGGACACCACTGACTGACATCCTGAGAGACAACTTCCACTCCCTGCAATGCAAGCACGTTCCATGGTGGGATAACTGACTGGCTGGCTGGGTGGGAAGGAGGTCTGGCTGTCAACCAAACACAATCAATGCAGACCATGTTCACACCCCAGAGAATACATAGAAATGCCCAAATAATGCAGGACAATGTGCCACACCAATATCAACCCCTGACTGTGACGACTTAGGACAATACAATGTACAGGCCCGCACCCCGAGGCACAGTCACAACTGTCAGGTGTGTCAACCACTGATGCCTGCAGAAACATGACATACATTGTTTGTGTCTCCCAAAAACAGGTGATGATAGGGACACAGCAGCAGACGCTGAGGAGTCCCAGTCCCAGGCTCAAGAGGATGCCGAGCTCACTGGCGTCGTACAGCCTCTGTCCTCCTCGGACGATGAAGAACAACCTGGCACATCCGGTGCAAGTCAACATGCTGCACCAGCAGGACCACCAGCTGCAGCACCAGCAGGTCCACCAGCTGCACCCCCTGCACCCACCCCTCCAACGACTGTCACCACGAATACCATCCCTGCCGACATGGACAGAATAAGGAACAACACCAGCGCAGTGACCCTGGACCAACCTGGGGCCATGGACACCACCACCACCACCAACCCCCAAGGTGGACCAGGGTTATCTGTGCGTGCAACTGCACACACTGCACATGTCAGCAGGGGTGGTGGGAGGGGTGGGAGACAGAGGTCGCTGCTTGCAGACGTTGCTGGTGTGCATGAAGACCCACAACTGGTACGCATAGCTGATGCGTACCAGTCCAGCACCGGAGAGCTCAGCCAGGTAGTGGGGCTCCTCAGAGACATCAAACAGCAGCAGGCTGCCCATCATGCCCGCTTGGACTCCCACATGTCCCACGTGGAGTCACACATGTCACGTGTGGACTCCCACATGTCCCGCGTGGAGTCCAAGTGGGATGTACTACATGAGATGACGGCGGTGCACAGGGACATTTTACAATGCCTCCGCCAGATGAACAGCAACCAGTCCACACCTCCCTGTGTGCCAACAACATCTGGTACCGAACAAACTGCAACTGCCACAGGGAGGAGGAGGACTCTGGCGGAGAGTCCCCTGCACCGCAGCAGCCTGCACTTGAGGGCCCCCCCCAAGAAGAGGGGTCGTCCGAGGAGGGGAAAGTGAGAGGCTGATGGCCAAGCGCAACTCCCAGGAAGCCTGAACCTGTTCTGGATTTTCGCCTTTGTGCACAGACTGTTCACCCTGTTGATGGCAACACTACTCCCACACATTGCATGGGGAGTACAAGTTGGAACAATGTGTCAGACAACTGTGGCCCCGATACTGGGGATCCTGTCTACCTGGACTTCCTATTCATCTAGGAACTTGGGATTGCAAGATTCATGTACAGCACAATCCATCCTATGCACTATTATCACAGATGTATCACAATAAACACAATAATACACCATACTTGCCTCTGTCGTGATTCCAACATGGGTGCTGTTATGGGGATGATGAACAGCAAAATTACACTGTGTATGCGAACTGCAACAGCAAGGACAACACAGGCATGTGAGTACAGGCAACGTGACACATATGAGGGAGACACACCACCAGGGCTACACAACACATACACACCTAGGCCATCTGACTCATTGCCTACACTGATGTTGCCAGGGAAGACGGTGCAATGCACAGACACCACACCCATTCCCAGTTGTAGTCAAGTAGCCCACAGGTGCAGTAAGCAAATGGCAGTCAAATGTGTGACCACAGACAACGCACATCACTAAGTGAAGCACAGGTTTATTACACAGTAGCAACATGCCGTAACCACTACAGATGCAAGGTAACCCCACCTGGTAGCGGGCACACAGTCAACAACTGTAGACAGAAGGAAGTCCATGGGTGTGGCGCACATCACCTGTAGGGACACAACAGCTACCAGCCTGGATGTGCAATCACGTCGTCGGTGGACACAGTTGACCAAACGAATCTGAAAGTACCCTGTGAAGGACAGAAATGACACACAGTCAAAAGCAATGAAGTACAGGACAGAACAGCAAAACTCATGCACAATACATGTTACAAGATACCCACCCAGAACCAAGTTAGCATGTCAACACTGTTGGGGAGTACAGCCCACCTGTCACCACACATCGCAACACACATCCTGTCAAGTAGCCCATGGTCACACTCCAACAGCACCAGAGCACCACCCACACATCATGCCAACTCACATCATTGACATGACACCTCAGGATACTCACATTCAGCTAAAGAAGTTGGTGATGAGCTGTGTGCGGACATCACCATCACCATCATCATCATCATCGTCACTGGCATCGTGGTCCAGGCCAGGATCCTCCACAGGTGGCGGATGTTGGTCATCGTCATCCTGGATGAGAGGCAACTCCTTCCGCACTGCCAGGTTGTGGAGCATGCAGCAGACGATGATAATCTTGCACACTTTCGCAGGGGCATATGGGAGGGACCCTCCGGTCTTGTCCAGGCAGCGGAAGCGGCTCTTCAGGAGACCAAAGGTCCGCTCAATCACTCTCCTGGTCCGACCATGTGCCTCATTGTAGCGCATCTGGGCAGGTGTCACAGGGTTCCTGAGGGGTGTCAGCAACCACGGCATGTTGGGGTATCCCGAGTCACCTACGGACAGACAAGTGCACATCAGCTGACTTGGAAAAGTGGGCGGAATACTACAGATCAGATCACACACAATGGCACAAAGTCAGTACACACCGACAAGCCAGGCACGCTGGTTCTGCATCTGTGCCATCAACCTGGGGATGCGACTACTCCTCATCACAAAGGCATCGTGTGCTGAACCAGGGAAACGGGCACACACGTGTGTGATGGTCATGTCTGCAAGACACACCACCAGTGCATTGACCGAGTGGTAGTGCTTGCGGTTCCTGTAGGCCTGCTCCTGGGCCTGTGGTGGTACCAAAGCCACATGTGTCCCATCAATGGAGCCAATGACATGCGGCATCCTCCCCAGGGCATAAAAGTCACTCTTCACGTCAGTGAGTCGTCGCAGTCTAGGGAAATAGATGTACCGGTTCAGGAAGAGCAACATTGCCGCCAAGAAATCGCGGAGCACACGGCTGAACATGGTCTGTGACATCCCACCAGCAGACGCCACAGTATGTTGGAAGGTACCGGTGGCAAAGAAGTGTAGGGCTGCCATCACCTTCACCTTGGGGGTCAGCGCTGTAGGATACGGCCGGCCAGGCTGCAAATGTGGGGACAACTGCACTGCCAAATCCTCAATCAGCTGCCTGGTGAAGCGGTACCGTCGGATGCTGTCCCGTTCCACCATCGTTGCCAGGTCTGGGAATGGCCGATGGACAGCAGGAGCCCTGCAGTGCAGAGGAGAAGTAAGCAAGATCGTCAGTCACCCCACATATGCGGCATTGAACACACTCAAGATCCCAACATACATCATCATGAGGCACAACTACATGAAGTGTGCAGTACCGGAACGACATGTATGGTACATACATGGCCAACATCTGTCAATACGGTCCTACAGGTGGCATCAATTTGTCCCAGGTTGGCCCATTGGATATCATGATGCTGTGTCACAGTCACCCCCCAGTGACATGTGAGGACAGATGTGCCCCAGGCACCACAGCTCAACGACAGGCACATTCCCAGGGACCCTGTAATGCCACATGGACACTGGCATCACCTGGAGTATCATGTGTACACCACAACAAAACAAACATGACCCCCACAGGTAGTGGCCACACTTGCCATGGCAGGAGAGCCATGGACGTCTGTGACACACACGCACAACATCAGAGTCCATGCACACACAACGTGGATGTGGAGACTGTCTCCCATTGTGCACATGAAATCAGAGACATTGTAAACACTACATGCACAAAGACTGTGGAGGGCCATCACTATTGTGCCACTGGGACACCCTGGCTCAAACATACCGTCCCACATGGGACTCACGGGGTATGTGACATGACATACACAAACACCACTGTGAAATGTGACCATGGCACATGCACAGATATGAACAGTTGCACATCACAGTGGTCACGTACACGTAACACCCAGGATCCTGTCCCCATTAACACGTGCACAGCCTGGGGGTGGCTGCCCACAGGTGACACCCACAGGACAACATGTACACCAACATACACACAATAGGAAATGCAGCCTTACATGCCTTATGATAAGGTTTGGACAGGCTGTCGTGATGTAGGTGTGCCCCTCACTCCCTGGGAGCTATCTGTGGCTGGCATATGTCCATCTGAGACAGGCATGCTGACATATGCCAGTCACATGTACAGTGATGCGTTGAACAGCAATGGACCGATCGGTGCCTCCGGCCGGCCCATTGCTTTCAATGTGTGCGGGTACGCGTTGTACCCCTGTGCGCGTTGTACTGCAATGGACCGATCGGTGCCTCCGGCCGGCCCATTGCATTCAATGTGTGCGGGTACGCGTTGTACCCCTGTGCGCGTTGAACAGCAATGGACCGATCGGTGCCTCCGGCCGGCCCATTGCATTCAATGTGTGCGGGTACGCGTTGTACCCCTGTGCGCGTTGAACAGCAATGGACCGATCGGTGCCTCCGGCCGGCCCATTGCTTTCAATGTGTGCGGGTACGCGTTGTACCCCTGTGCGCGTTGTACAGCAATGGACCGATCGGTGCCTCCGGCCGGCCCATTGCATTCAATGTGTGCGGGTACGCGTTGTACCCCTGTGCGCGTTGTACTGCAATGGACCGATCGGTGCCTCCGGCCGGCCCATTGCATTCAATGTGTGCGGGTACGCGTTGTACCCCTGTGCGCGTTGAACAGCAATGGACCGATCGGTGCCTCCGGCCGGCCCATTGCTTTCAATGTGTGCGGGTACGCGTTGTACCCCTGTGCGCGTTGTACAGCAATGGACCGATCGGTGCCTCCGGCCGGCCCATTGCATTCAATGTGTGCGGGTACGCGTTGTACCCCTGTGCGCGTTGTACCTCAATGGACCGATCGGTGCGCACCCATTGACAATGGGCTTGCCTGGCAACGGACGCGTTTTCGAATATTCGAACGAGTCGGTTGCTGGAAAATCAGTTGGTCACCCACAACAATGTTGCAAAATCATGTATGTCATGAAGTTGAAATTTTGAAGGATGCTGTGGGCGTGTTTTGGTGCTGCTATTCCATGGATTGGCCAGATTCAGAAGATGCAAACGACTTGGACCTATCACTTTGGACACAAGGGACAGTATCTGCCTCTCCAGCACATATATATTGCTGCATGTTCCCCTGAGAGCCCACTTGCCTGCACTACATGCTCCAGGACGACATCTGCCACTGCACTGCTGCTGTCTCTGCCCCTCTGGACCCTGCAATGGCACGTACTGTGGAGAGAGCCCCAGCCTTCAGCCTTGAAGAGAACCAGGCCCTGCTGGACAGCCTACTTCCACAGTACAGCAAGCTGTATGGGACACCAGGGGAGCAGGTGAGTGTTCTGTGCACTGCCTTTCTGAATGTGCATTTTGTCTGACTAGCAAGGCTGAGAGTCAGCACACCACTGGCTAGCAGGCTCACTGAGTAGTTGTCACCCCCCATAGTGTGTAGTGACTTGCACTGGACAGGTATGGTGCAGTGACAGTGCTTCTGAACAGGGTTTTACTCCCCATGCAATGATACCATGTAGTGACTTCTGGAAAACGGTCCATGGGCAGCCGTGCACTGCCTGGGTACACCATGTGCCCCTGTGATTGCGACATGTATATGCAACTGTGTCATGCACGGATATGTTGCATGTGTAGTAATGGCCTTATCACTTTGTCATCCTGACAGGCTTCTGCCCATCGGAAGCATGAGATCTGGAAGGACATCGTCCGGGCTGTCCGGTCCGTGGGGGTCTACAAGCGCCGGATCCGCAACTGCCAAAAGAGGTGGCAGGACCTTCGGGGCTGGACCCGGAGGATTGCACGGGTCCAGCTGAAGCTGTCGCCTCCTCGCAGGAGGGGCGGAACACGGACCCTGACCCCCCACATGCTCAGGATCCTGGCGGTGGTCTTTCCAGACCTGGATGGGCAGCTGAAGGCCAGAGAGCAGCAAGGAGGGGGTGAGTCAAAGACTGCACTGTGTACTCTGTCTAACATGCTATGTGCCCTCCTCGGGCCAGGTTGAACTGCCACAGTACAGCAGTCATGTTGTCCAGGAGCCATGTCCCTCTATTGTGCACTGCCCACTCCTCATCTGATACCCAGGTGTGGCCCTTACATGCAGGGAATTCTGTCACTTAGGACTGTGTCCTTGCAGTTTGCTTGACTCAAGGTGGGAGACAGCATCTGTTTCCCTGACTCTGTGGTGGGCATCATGGGTGGGTCCATTGCTTACACAATGCCTGTATTCTGACATGTATTCAGCGTGTTACTTTGATCTGTGGTCCAATTGCTGAGCTGATCCACCACATGTGGCTGGGGTACCTGGCACACACCCATGCTGCGGGTGGGAACAATGTTTGGGCCCCAGGAGTATGTATATGACGTGTGTCACACATACTTAGCCAGCTGCCTACAGTCCAGGGCTCATCCCTCATTCATGTGGGGCTGGACAGTCATGCCTACTCCAGGCCATACAATACACTCTGTACTCCCACTCCCGTGTATCAGAGGACACATTGTGCACAGTGATTTGACCCCTCAGGTGTCTGCCTCTGTGTCAGTGTGCTGTGGATTAGTCGCCAGGACTGCTGTGGAGTTTCTTGGTAGGGGCTCAGCATGCCACTGGAGATGTGACCATAGGAGACGATACTTGTGTGACACATAGGTGTCTGATCAGCTGCCCATGCAGACTGGGGCATGTAAATGTGAAGTTCAGGCAGCTGTTCCCCATGCACAGCAGAGTGTGAGGGGCTCAGGTTCAGAGGGTAGTGTCACAGGTCTCCCATATGTCCAATAGGTATGACCTGGACAGATGAGGGTTAAGAGGATG
Source organism: Calotriton arnoldi (assembly GCA_963921515.1). Lineage (NCBI taxonomy): Eukaryota > Metazoa > Chordata > Amphibia > Caudata > Salamandridae > Calotriton > Calotriton arnoldi. The sequence goes on along the minus strand of CAWUFW010008631.1, from coordinate 279,330 downwards.
TGTTGTGGGGGGGATGTACATGTGCACTTGTGCAGCTCCAGGACTTGCATTCCCCATGACCTACTATTGTGACACAGTGCAGAGTGTTGTTGTCTGGCTGCAAAGTCATACATCACTGAGACAGTGATGTATGACTTTGCAGTCATGCCTCCGCCATGGCATGTGTCTACTGATTGGTGATCCTGCAGGGGAGTGACATGTGCTACATGCACACCATAGTGGCGCTGGCTATCAGGACATGGGTGCATCATGGTGTCTGTCGCTGGTATGCATCACATGCATTTCCTATTTGACTCTGGGCATCCCTTACATCCGTAAACCTGTACTGACTCAGTGGCAAGAGCTGTGATGTGTCCACACCGTGTCCTCTGCACTGTCCAACTACTGTGTACTTGGTGCATGTGTCAACACTGGGGTGTTGCAATCCAACAGACACCAGACAGATGGGTGCAAGGCCATGTGGGATGTGAGTGCCATGCTTGGCATCAGACTGACAATTGACTTCTCCTGTTCAATTAGTGCACTTTTAGCAATGTACAACTAATGATGCCAGGGCTTGCTCTGTGATGTGCTGTGCTCACAGTGGTGTGTGCGTTATGTGCAGGTGACTGATGTCTGTCTGTTTCCCCATTGTTTGCAGATACATCCACGGCCACGGAAGGGGACAGCTCCACGGACCAGGAGGAGCCGGAGAGCCAGACTGGGTCAGCAGCCGAGGAGTGGTTGGAGGGACCCAGTGGCACGGAGGGCGAGGGGAGCCACACCGAGGAGTCCTCAGCAGCATCCACCTCAGCTGAGGACCAGAGCAACTCGGAGGATGACTCCCTTATGGAGGCGGGTGTCAGCAGCCACCACACCCCAGCTAGTGTTGCTGTCCCCGCCACCACCAGCACCACCACCGCCCTCCCATCGGCTCCCATTCCCCAGGTCCGTGGAGGCTCCCATGTCCGGGAGCGTGTCTCCTTTGGGCCAGGCACCGCACCCCCTGCCCCTGTGTCCCCTGCTGCCCTGAGTGAGGAGTCTGTGTACCTCCTTCGCCAGCTCCATGTAGGGCAGACAGCCATGCTGAGTGTCCTCCATGCGCACACCGCGCTGTTGACTCAGCTGGTGTCGTTCATGGAGGGCATCTCATCGGGCATGTCTGACCTACAGAGGGGCAATAGGTCCATGGACTCCTCCCTGACGGCAGCAGTGTCCCTCCTCAAACGGTCCCTCACCCCTCCTGCCTCTGCTCCATCCACACTCCCCAGCACCTTACCCATCCCAGGCACACACACACTGGCACAGGCACACACCAGCACACACACATCCAGCACACTGACACACACGCCAATGACAAAACGCACACGCACGCACATTCAGGGGACTGAAGCCAGACTCACAGGGGATGGGGCCCTGGAACACACACACGCATCCACATGCACTGCGCAGTCCTCAGTTCCCTCTCCCTCCAAAGCACCCTCCCTTGCCTCACCTGCAACCCCAAAGTCACAGCAGCTCTTCCTCTGTGACCTCGGCCTCTTCCCCACCGATGAAGCTGCTCCAGCATCCCGGGGGAAGAGGAAGCCCACCCACACGGAGCAGAGTGCCCCTCGCCCCCGGACACCCTCCCCCAGGCGCAGACGGACTGAGGCCCCCACCCGCAAGTCCCCCCGGAGTGCTAAGAGCAAGACCCCGCCACCGCCCTGCAGCTCAGGCACAAGGTCTCCGTCCTCCATCCCTCAGGCCCCCACTGCACAGGTGCCCCCACCACACCCTGCCCCAGGTTCCCCCACCCACAGATATACCATCCCCAAGATGCTCCGGCCTTCTCCCCCTGCCACTTGCTCTCCCAGCACCACACCCCCCGCTGCGCTTGTCTGTGCCACTGATGTGGTGAGGGTGTCCTCCCCCTCTGTCCAACCCACCTTGCCTGTTCCCCATTCTCCTCCCCTGGAGGTAGGCACTGCATGGAGTCCACTACCGCCCTGTCTGACTTGGGCACTGCAGTGGCGGACCTGTCCACCCCATCTGCAGGGTCCACTGCAGTTGTGCCGGCACCCACGACATCTGTGTCATGCCCCCCAGTTGTGCCGGCACACACCATGTCAGACACCTCCACTGCAGTTGTCAGTGGCTCTCCAGCACCCACCACCCCTTCCCTGACTCCCCCTGGTGAGCCCTGATCCTGTCCCTGCGGTGCCTGGCCTGCCCCCCGGTTGCCCCTCCTAGTGGATTGTCCCTGGTATTGTGCAGGCATGCGTAGGGTGACATCTGCCAGTGTCACCCTGTTTGAACTTTGACAATGGACTGGCCATTGGCCTTTGCTCTAATTTCTTCTGGACGTCGTTATCAAACAACACATATGCTGAATAAAGCAACTTTCTTTTCTCTAGTGCTCATGCTTCAGATGTACATGTTGTTGGTGCAGCTAACCATGCCCTTGCTGCAGTGATGGTGATATCTGGTCTCATGATTATGAAGTGTTACTGTGCAGGAACCCATGTGGTCCAGGGGGAATGTGTCCTATAATGTGGTGTATCCATGTCATCAATAGCAGCATCTGAGGGTGTCATGTGTTCAGTATTTGGCAATGGGTTTCCTACTTACATTGGCAATTTCATATCTGTGGCTTCCACCCCTGCACATCTGTTGTGCCTGCCATCGTTGCATTTGTCTACTTCCCTGACCGTGTTGCCATCTCCAGTGGACATGCAGGTTTGGGCATCAATGGGGAGGGACTCATCCGTGTAGTCAGTGCAACATTGCTATACAAGTGTGTTGGATCTGTGCTGATGATTCCGTTGGCACATCCATGACCAGGCTGATGTGATGGGAGCCCTCATTTGGTGCTAATTGTTGATTGTGTGACCAAGTGCTCAGCTGACATGATGGGGCCCTACTGAGGCAACATATGGCACAGCTTTCCTCACACAGGAGTGGAGTCCCCTCATGGCAGTGTGTACACGTGTGACATTGCCTGCGCCCAAGGTGTGTGTTGTATGTGCATGTCTGTGTGTTCACTTTCATTCATCTGCGCATGCTGTGATCCCTAGTGTTGTACCTGTTTGTGATGCTTGCTGACTTGAGCTATGTTCCCCCAAAGTCTTCTCCCTGTGTTCTCTGTGATGTGGGTGCATGGCACATTACTGGTCATCAGGGTGTCACCCATAGGTGTGTTTGCTGTCAGGGCAGAGTTTGTGTGCTGACGCAGATGGGTCACAGTCAGGTTTCCCTTTGGCACTTGTTGTTTGCCCCTGTCATGTGATTTCCAGTTTGTGTTATCTTTCAGTGATTGTGACACGTTGTGTGTGTGACTGCTGGCACTCCTTAGGGTCCGGGCTGCAATGTTGGTTGTTGTCTATGTGTGTTCTTTGTGGTGACCTTGGCTTCTTCATTGGTGTGTGACTGTGGCTGGGATCCCATTGGTCGGTGTGGTATTGCCGTCATGTCCATGTACAGCGTAGTGTGCAGTGTGTCAGACATTCAGGAGTCTTGTTGAGTGTCCATGTGTGATGTGTTTCTACACCTTGGTTCCCACCCACCACCCTGGAATAGTCATGGGTGCATGTGCAATGTCACCAGTGCATGTGTACTTCACTGCTGCACATTGTTGGAGGTCGAGGGGTGTGGTCTTGAGTGTGTGCAGATGAGAGTTGTTGCCCGGCTAGTCCCCTGCCTCCATGTTGGCCTTGGCTTACTGGCCATGCTGATTGATTTGTGCTTGTGTAGGTGTGATGGTAGTTAGTTGCTCAGGACACCTGACTGTGGTTCACAGTGTGAACGACATTTAGCTTTGTCATCACAGTGGTATTTTTATTCAGCCCAGGGTCACCACATTGTGGGGGCCCTGGGGGTGGTGCTGTGGTGTGTCTGTGACTTGCTGTGTCAGTTGTTGTTCCTACGTGCCTGTGTGACATGTGTGTTTTGTGCTCCCTCTCACCTGTCAATGCCTGCTTGCCCACATAGGGGATTTGGATCCATGAGTTACCTTAGTGTGGCAGTGTATGCACATCTGTATGATTGGTATTCAGCTCTCCTCATGTGTTGTGTTGTTGCCTGGGGACACTGGCACCCCCACCCCTCACCTGCTGTGTATGATGACAGTGTTGGTCTGCCTGTTTGTGTTTGTGCATCTGCACCACTGCATTGGCATATCTTGGGTGTGCCATTGGCTGTATGTTGTTTGGTGTGTTTCCCCTGCTGTCCCTGGGACTCCTAGGTCATCGGTCAGCACAGTGATCATGGTTTGTGTGTCCCATTGCTGCCATGGTATGGTATCTGTTCACCTCACATCTGCTGTCTCCACAGGGTATCTGCATTTGTGTGCCCATTGGTGCAAATATGTGGTTCTGCATTCTGATGGTCACTTCTGTCATTGTGTCATTGATGACTGTTGACGGTCTCAGCCCCCATGGGTGTTGTTTGTCTGCACATGGCCAAAGGAATGTTTCATTTGCACTGCAGTATTTGGCTCCCCCATTTTATGTTGCAATGGGACACATACACTACTTTGCCACAGATGAGTTTTTGGTTCTGTGACCAGGAATGATCCATGCAGTTTGGCAGTTGCAGCTCTTTCTTTGTCAACAATTACCTTTTGGTCACTGTGATGATGAGGGTGTAGACCCCATTGCCACAATGGTCAAAATGTGCTTCAGCTATGGACCCCACACTTACCTTTTGGTCACTGTGATGATGGGGGTTTAGACCCCATTGCCACAATGGTCAAAATGTGCTTCAGCTATGGACCCCACACTTGCCTTTTGGTCACTGTGATGATGGGGGTTTAGACCCCATTGCCACAATGGTCAAAATGTGCTTCAGCTATGGACCCCACACTTGCCTTTTGGTCACTGTGATGATGGGGGTTTAGGCCCCATTGCCACAATGGTCATGGGCTGCTTGCATTGTGGGTGCCACACACATATATGTGTGGCACATGTGCTAGGGGGTCACATTGTATGTTCAATGTCATGTTCGGTGTTGTAGGCATTTGACACAGCCTGCTCACACGCTTGTCATGGTGGTGGGGGGATGTCTTAATCTTGCATTCCCTAGGTTGTGGTGTGCTTGTTGTGTCATGCATTGTCCATCCTATGAGTGGGGGTGGTAGTAGTGGTAGGCATCCAGCCCCCCTGGCTAAGGGTGGTAGTAGTGGTAGGCTTCCTGCCCCCTGGCTAAGGGTGGTAGTAGTGGTGGGCATCCTGCCCCCCTGGGTGAGGGTGGTAGTAGTGGTAGGCATCCTGCCCCCTGGCTAAGGGTGGTAGTAGTGGTAGGCATCCAGCCCCCTGGCTAAGGGTGGTAGTAGTGGTGGGCATCCTGCCCCCCTGGGTGAGGGTGGTAGTAGTGGTGGGCATCCTGCCCCCTGGCTAAGGGTGGTAGTAGTGGTGGGCATCCTGCCCCCCTGGGTGAGGGTGGTAGTAGTGGTAGGCATCCTGCCCCCCTGGGTGAGGGTGGTAGTAGTGGTGGGCATCCTGCCCCCTGGCTAAGGGTGGTAGTAGTGGTGGGCATCCTGCCCCCCTGGGTGAGGGTGGTAGTAGTGGTAGGCATCCTGCCCCCGTGGGTGAGGGTGGTAGTAGTGGTAGGCATCCTGCCCCCTGGCTAAGGGTGGTAGTAGTGGTAGGCATCCTGCCACCCTGGCTAAGGGTGGTAGTAGTGGTAGGCATCCTGCCCCCCGTGGGTGAGGGTGGTAGTAGTGGTAGGCATCCTGCCCCCGTGGGTGAGGGTGGTAGTAGTGGTAGGCATCCTGCCCCCTGGCTAAGGGTGGTAGTAGTGGTAGGCATCCTGCCCCCTGGCTAAGGGTGGTAGTAGTGGTAGGCATCCTGCCCCCCTGGGTGAGGGTGGTAGTAGTGGTGGGCATCCTGCCCCCCTGGGTGAGGGTGGTAGTAGTGGTGGGCATCCTGCCCCCTGGCTAAGGGTGGTAGTAGAGGTGGGCATCCTGCCCCCCTGGGTGAGGGTGGTAGTAGTGGTAGGCATCCTGCCCCCCTGGGTGAGGGTGGTAGTAGTGGTGGGCATCCTGCCCCCTGGCTAAGGGTGGTAGTAGTGGTGGGCATCCTGCCCCCCTGGGTGAGGGTGGTAGTAGTGGTGGGCATCCTGCCCCCTGGCTAAGGGTGGTAGTAGTGGTAGGCATCCTGCCCCCTGGCTAAGGGTGGTAGTAGTGGTAGGCATCCTGCCACCCTGGCTAAGGGTGGTAGTAGTGGTAGGCATCCTGCCCCCGTGGGTGAGGGTGGTAGTAGTGGTAGGCATCCTGCCCCCCGTGCGTGAGGGTGGTAGTAGTGGTAGGCATCCTGCCCCCTGGCTAAGGGTGGTAGTAGTGGTAGGCATCCTGCCCCCTGGCTAAGGGTGGTAGTAGTGGTAGGCATCCTGCCCCCCTGGGTGAGGGTGGTAGTAGTGGTGGGCATCCTGCCCCCCTGGGTGAGGGTGGTAGTAGTGGTGGGCATCCTGCCCCCTGGCTAAGGGCGGTAGTAGTGGTGGGCATCCTGCCCCCCTGGGTGAGGGTGGTAGTAGTGGTAGGCATCCTGCCCCCCTGGGTGAGGGTGGTAGTAGTGGTGGGCATCCTGCCCCCTGGCTAAGGGTGGTAGTAGTGGTGGGCATCCTGCCCCCCCTGGGTGAGGGTGGTAGTAGTGGTGGGCATCCTGCCCCCTGGCTAAGGGTGGTAGTAGTGGTAGGCATCCTGCCCCCTGGCTAAGGGTGGTAGTAGTGGTAGGCATCCTGCCACCCTGGCTAAGGGTGGTAGTAGTGGTAGGCATCCTGCCCCCCGTGGGTGAGGGTGGTAGTAGTGGTAGGCATCCTGCCCCCCGTGGGTGAGGGTGGTAGTAGTGGTAGGCATCCTGCCCCCTGGCTAAGGGTGGTAGTAGTGGTAGGCATCCTGCCCCCTGGCTAAGGGTGGTAGTAGTGGTAGGCATCCTGCCCCCCTGGGTGAGGGTGGTAGTAGTGGTGGGCATCCTGCCCCCCTGGGTGAGGGTGGTAGTAGTGGTAGGCATCCTGCCCCCCGTGGGTGAGGGTGGTAGTAGTGGTAGGCATCCTGCCCCCTGGCTAAGGGTGGTAGTAGTGGTAGGCATCCTGCCCCCCTGGGTGAGGGTGGTAGTAGTGGTGGGCATCCTGCCCCCCTGGGTGAGGGTGGTAGTAGTGGTAGGCATCCTGCCCCCCTGGGTGAGGGTGGTAGTAGTGGTGGGCATCCTGCCCCCCTGGGTGAGGGTGGTAGTAGTGGTGGGCATCCTGCCCCCTGGCTAAGGGTGGTAGTAGTGGTAGGCATCCTGCCCCCTGGCTAAGGGTGGTAGTAGTGGTAGGCATCCTGCCCCCTGGCTAAGGGTGGTAGTAGTGGTAGGCATCCTGCCCCCTGGCTAAGGGTGGTAGTAGTGGTGGGCATCCTGCCCCCTGGGTGAGGGTGGTAGTAGTGGTGGGCATCCTGCCCCCTGGCTAAGGGTGGTAGTAGTGGTAGGCATCCTGCCCCCCGTGGGTGAGGGTGGTAGTAGTGGTAGGCATCCAGCCCCCTGGGTAAGGGTGGTAGTGGTGGTGGGCATCTGGCACCCCCTGGCTAAGGGTGGTTGTGGTGGTTGGCATCCAGCCCCCTGGGTTGGGGTGGTGGCGCGCATTCAGGCCCCTGTGTGCATATGTGGCATTGGTGATGGGCATCCCGCCCCTATGGTGCTGCTGTTGCAAGTATATTCAGATTCCCAGTGTATGTGTGTGATGTGTCGTGTACGTGTTGTATGTGTTTTGTGGTTGGTGTCTGACTTACCTTCTGCGCCGTACGCGTCCGTGCCTGTTCCGGTAGTAGATGTAGAATATTGGTATGATCGGGACGAAGGGATTCATGGTTGGTTCGTGTCGTTCGTCCTTCTCGTTGCTTCGCGTCGTCCTCGTCGCTTGGCATCGTCCTCGTCGCTTCGCTTCGTCCTCGTCGCTTCGCGTCGTCCTCGTCTGTGCTGTGTTCGTCTCGTAGCCGTGGATCGTGTTGTGGCGCGATTCGGAGCTTATGTGCGCCTCTCCCGGATGCTTTGACGTGCCGTGCGTAGCGACGGGTTCGGCGCGTACGGAAAGCGCATCGTACTTGTCCGGCCGGACGGGGCTGCATTTTCCCTTCCGTGCGACTCGATTCGGCGTTTCCGGATTCGCCTCGGTCGGAGAACAGGACCTGGTTTGGGTGAGTACGGCTCGGCCGGAATTTTTGCTGTTGTGCGCATCGTACTTGCTCGTTCGGTGTGCTGTACGGATCGGTCGGGAAACTGGCTTTCGCATGGCTTTTTTCCCGACCGAATAGTATTGGGTGCGCCTCCGACCGAGATCGGAATCGGCCCCATTGTCTGTGAATTTAGGCATTTTCTTCTGTGACATCTTGTATGCTGTGCAAATATTAGACAAGTGCAGAGAGGAAGGTGGTGCTGGAGGTGTGTAAGGTGTGTCAGGTGTGGGTGAAAAGACTCGGTGTGTGGAGATAGGTGGGTGTGATGGTGTGCTTTGTGATATGTTGCCTCTCCTAACAGCTGTGGTGTCTGTCCCTTCAATGCTGCTGTTTTGCAAAGGATGATGGTCAGGGAAGGGGTTAGCTTTATACTCTGCTATGTGGGTGTGTCCACATTAGGAATGACCATCAGGTGAATTTTTCCGTTATGACCAGGGCTTTCAGTGGTTTGAAAATCTGGGGGGGTCTATCAATGGGGCGTGTCAGATGTAATTGAGGGCAGCGGAGAGAACCAGCACACTTAAAGGCCTGGTTATGACGTTGCATTCGACCGTCATTCATGTTGCCTTTGCGCGACCGCAGCGGTCATAACACAATGCTCATTACCACAGCTTTGCCATCTCATCCTAATTTGCCGTGCGGTCATACCGATGGTGAATCGGCCATTTTAGTGCTTGACACAGCTTTTCCATCCGCCACGGTCGGATTTTCAGATTTCCCGACCGTGGCGGACGGTGTTTTGTCAAATCCCACCGCCACGGTCGGATTTTACATGCATTGCAACGTAATGTGACCGCCGGAATTACCGCAGAACATGCAGGCGCTTTTTTACGAAAGCACGGCGGTCTGAGGACTTTTCAGTCCGCCATCGTAATGAGCCCCTATGTTCTTCACTGTAGCATACAAACATTTTCAAAATGTCTGCTCTCCAAGGTTATCTTACGAGGATAAAATAACTTCCTGTATATCATTGTGATATCTACCATCTGGATGGATCACTGATACAACATCGACTCCTATAACATCGAACTACAAAAATATCGAGTCAACAATATCGTATACCAAAATATCGACACACAATACACAAAACAGAAATAACACAAACATCGATAAAAAAATCTCAATGACAAAAATATCTACAAGAAAAATAAAGAACACAAAAATATCGAGATCAAAATAAAATGAAACAAATCAAAAACATCGATATAAGCAATACCGACAACACAAACATCGATAAAATACATATAAACTATATCGTAAATAACATTTAAACATAAAAATATACTATTTTCAATATTATAATAAAATAATATATCCCAAATATTTTAAACAAACAATAAAATAATTACCAATTAACAACATTAAATAAAACAAATACACTAAAATACTAAAACAAATAAATAAACAATACAAAATTAAAAATATATCACAACTGAAAATAAACAAACAAATATATATCATATATAAACAAATATATCACATTTAACTAGATATACATTTAAATAACAACAATAAACAAAACAGAAACAACATTAAATAAACAATAAATATTAAACAAATTAAAAGGTAACAGCTAAAAAATTCAAAAAAGCTATCTCGACCAATAAAATTAAACTACACCAACACAAAGCAATAGAAAACTCTAACTAATTAAATAAACACTATAAAAGCAATCAATTAATTAACAAAAAATTTACTGTATAACTGACAAACACGGAGGAAGAGCGAACATATGCAAGAGAGAACACAGAACCGAAAACAACTACACAAACAACTATTCCGAAAATCCCTCAATAAATGTAAGAATACACCTTTATAACTAAATAAATAAAATTAGCTTTTAAAAAACTAATTGACAAAAATTATAACATGTTTTCCTTTACATATCACAGATTAAACTTCACTAAAAATACACCTAGAAAATTCAACACAAAGATTTACGTACACAACAGCAATAAAATTAACATTATAAAAAAATATTACTAAGTATATAACTTAACCAACAAATAAAGTAAAGTATTTAAAACTAATAAATTTAATAAAAAAGCAAAACATAGCTAACAAATACTTTTCTCTTAACAGCTTCAACAAAAGTCAACAAAACCACATTAACAAAAGACACTTCATCAACTAAAATAAGTATAATTTTTTTTTACAAATAAATAAAAATAGAGACTAAATAATCGAAATGATCAAATTAACTAAAACTATAATGTTTTCTTTTATGTTTCACAGATTACACTTCATTATAACTCCACTAAAAAAACAAACATTAACTTCGTAAACAAGTACAAAATCAATATTAAAGAAAAATATAAAACTATGGGGCCTATTAGGATGGCGGGCGGACCTGAGTCCGCCCGCCATCCTCGCGGTGTTGGGACTGGCCACCAGACATGCGGCTGTCCCGCACCGTGAATTAGGATGTGACCACCACCCTGGCGGTTGCATCCCGCATTTTAACATTGCGGCGGGTGCTGCTTACAGCAGCACCCGCCGCGATGTCAAAATGGCATGCCTGGCATTTCCCAGCACCACGTGGCAGGCACCACGCGGTGCCTGCCACTTGGTGCAGGGAACTGCAGGGGGGTACCATGGCCCCCCAAGTGCACCCCCCCAGGGGGCCCGCAACGGGCCCCAAATGCAAATCCCCGCCAGCTTTTCCTTGGCGGCATCGCCGCCATGGAAAGGCCTTCAAAACTCTACATCCTAATATGGCTGGCGGTGCCTGCTAGGCACTGCCACCATATTTGGGCCCCTGCTCCGCCCGGCCGGCAATCGTAACGATTGCCGACCGGCAGAAAAGCGACAGACGCACTTTGCATCCGCCGCGATACCCACTGCCATCGTAATATGGCGGTGGGTAATTCACTTTACGATGGCGTAACGGTTGCCATCACCGGCCCAGCGGTGGCGATCGTTACACCATCGTAATGACCCCCTAAGTAAGTATATAAATTAACCAACAAATAAAGCAAACTAATAAAAAACGATAAAATAAATTAAAAACCAAATATAACTAACAAATACTTTTCTCTTCACAGCTTCTACAAACTTCAACAAACAACAACATCAACGAAATAAACTTCATCAACTAAAAATAGCAAGTATTTTTTTTTCTCAACTAAATAAAAGTAGAAACTAAATAAACGAATTAATAAAATTAAATGTAACACTTTAATAAAAATAACGTTTTGCTTTTAAACCAACAGAAAAAACGAGTGAATAAACCACGACCTTCGATAAAATATCCATCAAGAAAATAAAAGCACGACAAATGTAAGTTAATTTTTAAATATAATAATTATACAAACATGTTTACTGTTCAAAATCGTATAATTAATACATATATATATATATATATATTCACAGATAGACAGAAAAATGGCAGAAGGAGAAAAATTCATAACTTCACAAAAGAGAAAACTACTTCTGTGCTACATGGGATACACTTATACGCAAGAAAAAACTGGAAACAAAACCCATTGGAAATGTAGTAAATATTACTCCAATTCTTGCTATGGGAGAGCCACTACAGTAGTAACAAATGTAGTTAATGTCAGAGAACACAACCATCCCCCCAATGTGACTGAAATCGTGGTCAGAGATGCTCTGGAAACAATGAGAGAGCAAATCCCAGCTCCCAACAGACCAGTACCCAAATACTAAAAAGCATGTTAACTAGGATTCCTGAACATGTCACAGGACAACTACCACCAAACCCCACTTTAAAAAGATTATCTGCTAGAACTAAAAGAGCTACAGCTCAAACACCACCCACCCCCCAAACGTTTGCAGAAATAGAAATGTTATCGGAATACACCATCACCCACAAAGATGAAAAATTCCTTCTTCATGACAATAACAGTCATGAAAAACGAATTATCATCTTTGCAACCAACAACTTACAAAAACTTAAAAACTGCGAAACGTGGGTGATGGATGGCACATTCAAAGTTTACCCCAAGCTTTTATAACAACTATATGCCATCCACGGCGAATATGAAGACACTAACATCCCCTTCATATACACACTACTCCCTAATAAGCAAAATACCACCTACATAGAGCTCCTTACAATACTAAAACAATATACCAACAACTACTTTCCACAAAAAATAATCATTGACTTTGAACAAGCAATGATTCAGTCAATTTTAAAAATATACCCACACACTACAATACAAGGTTGCTATTACCACTTCAACCAAACTATCTGGAGACACCTACAAAAATCTACTCTAAGTATAGATTACACCACCAATAGCAACTTTGCCTACCAAATTAAAAAATTAATAGCCCTGACCTATGTACCAACAACTGAGGTAGCCAACCATTTTAACATACTTCTTGAAAGCCCTTTCTATCAAGCAGACAAAACTAAACTAACTCCCTTCCTAGACTACTTTGAAGACACTTGGGTGGGAAGGCTACATAGGTCAGGGCACTGTAGACAACCAAAGTTCCAAATACCCTGGTGGAACGTCTACGATAGCACTCTGGCTCAAAAAGCTAAAACTAACAACGCAGTGGAAGGATGGCATAATGCCTTCCAAGCGACAATAGGAAGAGGACAACCAATCCTACACAAACTAATAGAAGCTATAAAAAAAGAGCTATCAAGAGCGAAGGCTAGAGCAATCCCTAACTAAAATCGGCCCTAAACTCAGTAAACAAACAAAAACAATGTATGAATACCTACAACACAAAAGTCGACTATTTCCAAACACCAAGGGGCTAGAATACCTAGATATGATTGCTAAATCTATACTTTAAACAACAAACAATGCTAAACATCATGAACATTTTAAAAACACAAAACATTTAAACAACATAATTCTACTCTTTTTTAAATTAATGATTATAATTATGTCATTTAAAATTATTAAACAAACACAAAAATATATGACATAATATAATTATTAAAATAAAAAAAAAATTAAAAAAACAATGTAACCAAAAACATTTCCCACCCATAGTAATAAAAAATAACTTACAGTTATGTCGCAGTAGACGATACTCCAAAACGAAAAAATCCATAGAAGATTAATCGAAAGAGAAATCCATTCGAAAAGAAAGGCCAAGAAATTGCAAAAATACAACTGTAGAAAAAAGGCTCCAACGATGCAATCCTCTTAATAACAAAACCCTCAAAAAGCCAAAAATTTGTTTAAAAAAAAAAAAAACACAAAAATTGAACTGTTGAAAAAAGGCTCCAACGACGCAATCCTCTCAATAACGAAACCCTCAAAAACCCAAAAAGTAGCTTTAAAACAATGCTCGAACAAACACGAAAAATAAAATAAAATGTAAAGTAACTTGTTTTAAAAAAACAAAATACATTTTCCTATTAAAATAAAAAATAAATGCGTCGTTAGCACCATCCGTTCACGAAACGGAAAACCTGTAAAGAAAAAAAAAGAACACCCTCCAACAATAACATTTACAAACCCACACACATTAATATCAACAATAAATACAAGATAACAGAATTAAACACATAACTAACACTACATAACACTCTACTTCTATCCAACACTACGTCTAACACATAAAACATTAAGGGGCCTATTACGATGGCGGGCGGAGGCACCACCGCAGTGCTGGCGGTGGCGGAAAATGTCATTTTCCGCACGCCAGCAGCGTTTTCCACGCCCGCCATATTAGTATGGTCAAACACAGCCCATTTCCCGTCCGCCGCGGTGCGACACGAACCGCCAGAAAAATGCGCCCGCCACCGCGGTGGTGGGAGCCAATGGAGACCCACCGCCGTGCGTAATGACGTCCTGACCGCCGTACAAATTAGGATGCCCCAAACAGCGGAGAAACCGGCCAACCAGAGACGGCAGAAGCACGACAGCGGAGCGCGAAACCTGATCCCCGGTCCCAACCGCAATGAATCCAGCTCTACACGTCTTCCCGGTGCTGTACCTGATACACCACCAGCAACTCATGCACCGTCGCGGACGTTGCCGCAGGTACGCAACAACACAACTCCGCACACAACAACAACACACAATGCATGGGCAGATACAGGGTTCCTGTCCACACCAGACACCCTGGTGGGGACAGGAACACATCCACAATCGTACCCACACATGTCCTACCTCTCACCAAATCACCCCTCCGCATCCAGGTCACCCACCAACCGCGATCCTGATGTAATGTCCCGGTCACGTCACCGCAGCGGTGAAGACGCGGGAAAACATGCGCACAATGCAGAAGGCAGGGCCAGCGACAGGCATGGGCAGTGCACAAAGATCATAGGGCCACACCTCCAGCCTCCACACAACAGTCCCCCACCCCAAACATGAAGGGACATGCCATGTGCTCCTCCTGTGCTCCCCCATGCACAATAACCAGCCAGGTGAACCCACACCCTGCACCACACACAAAACAACTAGGGAGACAGCACAGCAGGTGGGGCTGCAGAGGAACACACAGCACAGAAGCACAGTGCCAGGGCAACCCACACACCACACCTACACCACACTCATAGCAAGAAAACTGAGTCCAAGCACAAAATGAACACCCATACAGATAAGGAACAATCACTCAACTGGACACAGCCTGCCAAGTCACACAGACATAGCCCACACTGACACACAGCCACATACAGAGACCAGATGTCAGCAGCAATGGAGGACAACAAATAGGAAATCTAAAGTGAGGTGCACACAAATGGAAGGCCAAGGAGCAAACCCCCAAGCATGTGTACACCACATGCAAGAGAAGGAACATATAACAACACCCTCAGCCCATTAAATCACACATGGCTGGCACAGTGAGTGAAGTCAAACCAGTCACCTCAGTGCAACAACTCATGGAGACAGCAAGGCAACCCATGTACTGGCACAGGGATGACAGGAAGGGTCTGAAGTCAAACAGTGAACAGCCACATATCTGCATCCAGCTACCTGACAGGTGTATGTCAGCAGCACAACACACAGGGCCCATTGTAACACTCCATGACTGTCAAACACAAGTAGGAGCCTTCACACATACCCCACCCCCCTCATACCTGCAGCACACAACACCAGTGTCCAACACACAGAAGGGTGCCAATAATGTCCAGTCAATACACTGTCAAACAACCACACTCCCTGGGGGGTATCCATAAACATCACACACACACACACCCAGGGTGCCTGAACCAATGCTTACAAAAAACCAACAACCAAACACAAAACTACATAACAACACACACATAAGTACAACCAGACCACACCTGACCTGTGCACAAAACTGTGGGAAGGCAATGGGAGCCCAGACAGAACAGGAGTACGCAACCTCATCAGTCAGGAACAATGCACAGACAACATACCACAACACAGACAAGAAGTGCATCATCACAAAACAATCATGGACACAAACTTTGAGAAATGGGCCTACAATGATACACAGACAGACATACCACACCACCCATAAAGTCAACATGGTGTCATAATGTACCACATGCTTGCACATGCACAATAATGACAACTGACAGCTCAAATATGAGAGGAGAAAACACCAAGGACGCACCCAAAACAAACCCAGGAACAAGAATAGGCCTAAGTGCATGTGACAGAAACACAACGAATGCACAATACACTGGCAATACACAACTGACTGAAACACAACACACCAACAAAACACACACACCAACATGCAAATAGAACAACACACACAGAGCATCCGTCAGCTGCAAGAGACAATACAGCCCAAACACTGCCCACATCCACATCAAACACACAACAGATGCACATGCCAATACATCACATTGCAAACATAGCAGGACATCAGGGGATGCACACCAGGCAAGGAGAAGGCAACATACACTCACAGCACTGCATGCACGACAAGTAGTGTGTGCACACTAAACATACCAGTTCCACACAGACATGAGCAACACACCATGAACACCCACAACACCAATCAGCACAGCACACAGACACCATCACACTCAGGAAGTGACGCAGTACCTCAGCAAACACACATACAGCTAACCCAACACCCACAGATACCCAAGTCTGGGACACCCAGGTGAAAACAACATGACCAGAGGACTGTGCAGCACAAACAGTTGAACTGCATATGAGCAACCATGGCTGCAAAACAGTACCAGAAAATCACATATAACCAATAGGGAAACTGTTATGAGTGGCACATTGGTCTTGTGCACAGATCAGCAACACAAACCATAGTGTAACAAATGAAGTGATGGGGATGCACACACACTGTCAACCCAAGGGAACAGCTGACCTGAGAGTGAAGTGTTGTATACGTCAGTAGTGGACATGGCAGGAGGGCACCATACACAAATAGATGGAGTGCAGACTCACAATGGGTTGGCATCAGAAGCACAGATAGGGGATGGTATGACTTCACACCCCACATGCCATACTGGAGGCAAAAAAGCACAAAGTGACAGCAATGCATGAGAAAACACACCCACAATGTCAGTGTGGCCGAGCAGGTCTGCACAGTGACCACAAAGAGTATCAAGACACATGGCTGATCAACAAAACACAACACTGAATTGCCAGTCACACACTCTGCATACCCACAATTGCCACCAACAACAATTTGGAATCCCACAGAAGTGCAAGGACACATCAACACACTGCACAGTGCACAACCTACAACTCCCACATGTGCACACAAGCATAGGGCTGACCAATCAAACAAACAGGCACTTAAATCCTGGCTGACACATGTGTGCAGTTTACATTGCAGGGGCACACACACATCAACACTACCAACAAAGTCACCCCCTACACACTGCACACTTCTTGACCACCCAAGTGCACACATAGAAATCAACCCATGTGACTAGGATGACTGGCCATCACAAGATGACCATACACCAACACTGCTGTGCACACATCAAGTAAGATCACACATACATGATGACCCTGGCCAGCCTGCCTGCAATCCTGTGGATAGAATCCCACCTCGTGCTGGCTGTGCATACAAACATGACATGTGTACAACATAGCCAACCTGACAAAAGAATGATTATGATAACAGTAGTCCATCACAAACCACCATCATTGCACCCCCAATCCTCATAGTCAATAAGAACTAAAGTGCCTGTCACCCCTGTAAAACTCTTAAAAAGTGAGAAAAACCATTGGCAATGTTGAAGTGGCATACAGAGCATGTGTCACAGTAAGCCATACCCACACAGAAAACCCTTAATTCAGCAAGGACACTGACAAAACAGACAACAGGAGTAACTGTCTTTATTCACATATTACACAGATCGGCACCAATAGTAGACAAGAGCAAGGCCAGTGGACAGCACAAAGTGCAGATGAGTCACATGAAAAGCTGCACAGGGAAGGGGCAAACAGCAGTTAACATCAAGGCCAGTGGCCAGTCCAAGGTGCAGATGAGGTACATGAGAAGCTGCACAGGGAAGGGGCAAACAGCAGTGAACATCAAGGGCAGTGGCCAGTCCAAGGTGCAGATGAGGTACATGAGAAGCTGCACAGGGAAGGGGCAAACAGCAGTGAACATCAAGGCCAGTGGCCAGTCCAAGGTGCAGATGAGGTATATGAGAAGCTGCACAGGGAAGGGGCAAACAGCAGTGAACATCAAGGCCAGTGCCCAGCACAAAGTGCAGATGAGGTACATGAGAAGCTGCACAGGGAAGGGGCAAACAGCAGTGAACATCAAGGCCCGTGCCCAGCACAAAGTGCAGATGAGGTACATGAGAAGCTGCACAGGGAAAGGGCAAACAGCAGTGAACATCAAGGCCAGTGCCCAGCACAAAGTGCAGATGAGGTACATGAGAAGCTGCACAGGGAAGTGGCAAACAGCAGTGAACATCAAGGCCAGTGCCCAGCACAAACTGCAGATGAGGTACATGAGAAGATGCACAGGGAATGTGTGCAACTGCACCCTGCCATGGTCAGCAACACAGTCAGGTGGCTAACAATGGGCAGTCCAGGCACCGCTGTGGGTGAGACAGGTGTGTGAGGGGGACTTCTACTCAGACTTGGCTGTCAGTCGGACTGGGAGGTGGCTGAGTGTCAGGGACATTTGGAGGACTGGACCGGGGAGAGAGAGTCCCAGCTGAGGTAGAGCCATCAGTGGCTTTTGAAGCCGGAGGGCTGCTTGGACCAGGTGGTGTGGTGGCACGTGGAGGTGGAGTCATGCTGCCGTGAGACACAGTGTGGGTGGGAGATTGTGGAGGGGTGCCTTTCCACTTCTTGGGGATTCTAAATGACTTCCCTGTCTTGGTATTAGTGATAAGTGGGGCGGACACAACAGGCACACACACCACCAAAGCTGCATCAGGTGCAGACGGTGGCCCTCCCTCTGGGGACATGCTGGATCCAGCGATACGCTTGGCCTGGCCTTGCCTTTGCCCCTCCATCCCCTGTTTACCAGGTGTCCCCCCTACAGTGCCCTCCTTCCCCTGCTTCACAGGGCTCTGGATGGGAGTTGAGGTCGTGGGTGAATCAGCCTTGGAGCTCCTCTTATGTGTACTCTTAGCAGGCACCAGCTTTTCTGCGGGCACGGAAACGGTCTGCTTGTCTTTGCGAGACGCTTTTGGTACAGGACAGTCCTTGGCTGGGGATGCCTCTGAGGCATGTGAGCCTGAGGCCTGCTTCTTGGCTTTATGGCCCTGGGTGTCGCCTGACGGGCTTTTGCCTTTGTGCTCTGGGGTGGCTTTAGTTTTCTGTGGGGATGGTGTCTGCGCCCTGGACCGCTTGGGCTGCTGCTGCTGTGTGCTGCGTGTGCTGTATCTTGCCCTAGAGCTCTGTGGTGTGTGGTCACTATTGTCAGATGTAGCCACTGGCAGGGGGGTGGCCAAAGGGACTGGAGCTGGACTTTGTGACTGTGCAAGCTGAATGGCTGTCGTCACTACGGAGGACAAAGCTTGGACAGTCCGGTGTAGCCCACCCACATCTGAATTAATGCCCTCCATGAAAGCAACGACCTGTGCCAATTTTTTGTCGTGGTCTAGGAAGGCGTTGATGAGAGTTGTCTGGCCCGCACACAGCTGGTGCAAAAGGTCCACAGACTCAACACTGAGGGCAGCAGGGGAGACAGGGGCAGGGGCAGCGGTGCCTGGGGTGAAGGACACTCTTCCCTTCTTACTGGTGCGAACACGGCCAGCACAAGTGGAAGTAAGTGGGAGGGTGGGCGCTGGACGCTGTGTGGTGGAAGAGGAGGCAGAGTTCCCGCTCCCTGTGCCCGCCAACAGAGATGTATCACCGCTGGCATCAGATGACGTTGAGGTTGGTGTCTCTGGCTGTGATTCCTCAAGCAGACTCCTGTCCCCCTCTGAGGCGGTGGTTACATCAGTGTCACTGTGCTCGTGTGTAGCAGTCGTGCTTGATGCCTCACCACTGGTGTCCGTCCCCTGTCCTTCCGTGCCCACGGGAGGTGCTGCATGAGAGAGAGAGATGTAGGGTCAGTTCATTGGCATCAACACACCCATCATATGCAAGCAAAGCACTAAACAAGATAATGATGTCTCCATGTTGCACACCAACCGGTGCAGTAACATTGTGCAACCTCAATTCTGAATTTGAATTTAGCGTGTTATCAAGCAAACGTGGCATAAGTGAGCCATGTGATGACCACACAGACAAATTGCCTGCTGGTGGCTCCGTTTAACCAGACACACAGATACCTCTGAGCACACCTAGGGCCCTGAGGGGGGCAAAGTTGTACCTCTCAACATGTTGCCACTCTCACATCTGGAGGGAGCAGAAGGGGACAACACAGATACAGATTACAACATAACAGGCCACAATGGCCATGAGCACATGCCATCCACCATGTCGTACTTCTGGGCCCAAATACAGTTGCACATTGGTGTCAGATTTTTTGTCCTCAAAATTCTGTGGTCAGGCAATGCACACATTGTTGAAAGCACACTCAGATGATGCACACTGCCGTTCCCTTCCATGGGATTTCCCTGACTACCCCAATGCAGACGATGCCAGAAGGCCACGACTCAGAATGCAATGTCAAGGGCCATTACCCCAATGACAAGAGAAAGTACAGGTAGGGAAAATGCATGACAGCTGCACCCAACACAGAGGCCACTTACAAGCCACTGCCTCACACTACCAACTTCACCGGGCACAGCGCTGGCCCAGTCTGTGGACACATGCAGCCACTCACAACCAAAGTCACCCTTCCCAGAATACTCACCCCCAGCTTGCTGCTGATGCTCCTTCAAACGTGCATCCAGCTCAGGCTGTGTCACAGCTAAGATGCGGGCCATCAGTGGTGTCATGCTCCTGCACGCCAACCTGCCAGTCTGAGGGATCAGCCCCAGCGTCATCTCCGCCACGTTCTTGCTCAGCCGGCAGATGTCATCCCACCTCTTGTGACAGTGCGTGCGCCGTCGGCTGGAGACACCCAGAGCCAGCACCTTGCATGCAATGGCCCTCCACACGGCCTTAGGCTGGTGGACTTTGAGCTGCAGGCATGGGAGACAAGAGGGGGAAAAAATCAGTGCCACTGTGTCATGTACCACTATCTCACAGTACAGGAGCATGATACTAATTCATCCCAACTTCACAGATATGTCTAGCAGAGACGATAATGCATCTCACATGGTACATTAGCATGGGAGACTCGTACGCTAATGCATGCAGGTATGAGGGTGGACACAGTACCTGCCCATATCATTCACATGCAGGATGCCAACACAGAAAGCCATGTGTAGGCTGCCCACATCTACTGTCCATTTTGAGGGTGAGCAAGACATACATGACATTTCAATATATGTTCAGGGGAAGACTCACTGTGTCCAACACTGCGCAGCCCTCAATGTCCTTGCCCTGTGAATGGCTCACTGTGTCATGGAGGTCACATTGAGGGACATGATCCTACAAACCCACACCCTTCTCACAAGGCCTGTCGTGTGCAATCTACAGGGCTGAGATGGCTCATTGATGGAGAGTCCTGGAAAAAAAACACACATGTGACACTCTGTACATTCAGTGATGTGTCCTTGTCTGCTTGGGCAGTGACTGTGCAGGCCAGGTGTGATCACACTGAGGTCCAACATGGGGCAGCAGAAATGTCACATGAAGGGACAATTTGAGAGCGTAAACAGTGCCTACCCATGCCAGTCTGTACACATGCTGGTGGAAATGGAAGGGGCTGTGCACAATAGTACGACAATCTGCTGTGGCATAGGTGAATGACCACCAAGAGTGTCACCCTCGGGTATTGACGTCCTGAGCATAGTGCTGAACTATAAATTATGCCAATTTTGAGTCAGACACAATTCCATCACTACCCTCTGGACGAAAAGCCTTGCTAATGCCACAGATGAGCCTGTGAAGGACATCAGGGACCCACACAGCCATTCACACAAGCAAATACTGTCCTGACTCCTGCATTACCAACTTGCTGCGTCACTGTATGGCTGACAAGACAATACATGTCCCTCCAATTCTGATGTTCAGGCAGGGAAACGTCTGAAATAGGCTACACACCCCTTTCCCCTGGTGACAGCATGCTAGGCAGTGCATGACACAACCCCACACTCTCAGGCACATACTGCACCAAATCAACGTCATGTGTGCACCCCCTGCACTCTCACTTCCACTCTGAAACACTTACCACGACATTTGGAGCACCATATAGCCTCCCATACTGTGTGAGCACCTCGTCCACCAGGACCTCCAGCTCCTCGGTGGTGAAGGGACTGGCACGGATCTTCTCAGTCCTCGCCATCACTGTGTCCAGGAGACAGGAGCAGCAGCAGTTAGTGGTGAGGGGTGGCACGCAGCAGGCTCTGGAGACAGGAGCAGCAGCAGTTGGTGGTGAGGGGTGGCAGGCAGCAGGCTCTGGAGACAGGAGCAGCAGCAGTTGGTGATGAAGGGCGGCAGGCAGCAGGCTCTGGAGACAGGAGCAGCAGCAGTAGGTGGTGAGGGGTGGCAGGCAGCAGGCTCTGAAAGCTGTGGAAATGTGAGGCTCTCGCCCACACATATATAGTCCCCCTGGGGTAGTTTCAGTGGTTCTAAGCTGCTGCAATTGGTGTTTCAGATCAACCTTTTTCAAATGCATCCAATGACCGCCTCTGCGGTGGCGGAGCACGCCTCCCGCGATTTTCAAAATAGCATTAGGCTACCGCGTTTGCGGTTCCCATTGGCTGTAAGGGCATGGTCCATGGCGGTGACACTGCGCAGACACTAGCGCGATTGTGGCTGGGGCATTGGCGGTGACACACCGCAGGTAACAGGCGGTAGCTACCGCGATATGTGTGCCATGCATTTGAGCCAGTGACCGTGATTTGGGTGTCAGATCACCTTGACAGCACTTATGGACACGTCATGCAGTGTGAATGGCCAAAGGCAAGTCCTCCACAGTGCACAGTAGACACATGATTCATGGCACAAGATTGTGCACTCAATGCCAATTTGACCTTTACCCCACTGCTGACTGCACATGCCATGTTGTTGTATATGATTAGGAACATTGGCATGTACTCACTCACATGGCACTTGTGGTTTTCTGGGCATGTACACAGAACAGTGTTGTGATGGACTCTACAATGGGTACACATGTCAATGTGTGAAAGGGCTGAGCAACTTACAGTGATGAATGTCTCACTACAGAATGTGCAGATTTGACTGTCTACTTTTCCTGGCTCATGCACATACTTGTCAATAAACGCACAGTGTTGGGTCATTGTGTGGTTGATGTGTGCCCTGTGTGACTTACACAAGAAGGTGTGGCAGTTACAGCAGCTATGTAGGAGACAGTAGTGTTGCAGTTTAACACATATGCTTTTGGTACTACTCTCTGGGCTGCCCATGCAAGATGTGGCCATGTCCCTTTGTGCATTCACATAGTCGGATATTGTTTGTGAGATGCTAGCTGTGTGAAAAGTGGACAGGTGTACGGATGGTGTATCTGAAGGTGTCCCAACAAGTAAGTTGTTTTGTAAGGTGTACTGTGATGCTAGTCATTGTTTCCGTTGTGTCAGTCAAAATGTAAGATGTCAGACACATCTCCTGGTGTATTGCGTTGACATGTGTCCTCTTTCATCTCACCTAGGAGGAGACCAAATCTGCATCGTCCCTTCACAGTGCTGGCAGACATGGAGGATGAGGAGGTCATACGGAAATTCCGGCTGGATCGAGACACCCTCCAAGACCTATGTGCTATGTTGGGGCCCCACCTGCAGCATCGCAGGACATATCCGGGTGCTTTCACACCAACGTCTAAGGTGATGGCGGCCCTGCATTTTTTTGCTACTGGATCTTTCCAGCACAGTGTCCAGCGCAGGTGGGATGTCACAACCTATGTTCAGTATGGTGCTACGGGATTTCCTGTCCGCTATGATGATCTACAAGGACAGATAAATCCATTTCCCCCGGAGGCATGAATTGGCGGCTGTGAAGGGCGATTTTTATGCACTTGGGCACATCCCTAATGTTGTTGGTGCCATTGACTGCACACATGTTGCCCTGGTTCCACCACAGGCACGGGACCACATCTACAGGAATAGGAAACATTTCCATTCCATCAATGTGCAGGTGGTGTGCCAGGCCGATATGATCATCTCACACATCTGTGCCAAATTTCCTGGCTCCGCCCATGACTCCTACATCATGCGTAACAGCATTGTGCCACAGCTGATGGCTAATATGCTTCCGGAGCGTGCATGGATTGTGGGTGAGTACGCAGTGTCAAGTAGCGTGCTGTGTGTGTGACATGCTGTCGTCTGCCACAGTTGTATTACAAAGTTGGTCTGTGTATCTCCCACCCAGGTGATTCTGCATATCCCAACCGTCCTTGGTTGCTGAGCCCACTGCGAAATCCCAGGACCCCAAGTGAAGTCCGCTACAATTATGCCCATGGGAGGACACGTCATGTGGTGGAACGTACTTTTGGTCTCCTGAAGTCACGGTTTCGCTGCCTGGACAGGACCGGAGGTGCATTGATGTACTTGCCCAAAAAGGTGTGTCAGATTGTAGTTGCATGCTGCATGCTCCACAACCTGGCCTTGCGCAAGGAGATCCCCCTGCTCCTGGACGCTGATGATCAGTTGAGGCCCCCGCCTGCAAACCAACCCATGTCCAGTGACGAGGATAGTGGAGAGGAGGAAGGTGTCAACCTGCGTCAACAGCTCATCAACCGCTACTTCACTTGAAGGTGAGTGACAATGTACAACAGACCCATTGTCTGCTGATGTTGTTGTTGGTGAAAAGGTCTATGTGAGCTTTGTGACTGCAGCCTGTTGTTGACTCAGTGCTGGCTGCCAACATTTCTTGGACAGGGTAGTTTGGCACAGTTCCAGGATGTCTATGTCGGTACTGTTGCTCATTGTGATGTGTGCATATTGGAGTACCTTGATGACAGGTGTTGTGTGATGGCTGTGATGTCACCGCGTGACTAGTGAATATTGTTATGTTGTGTTTTTCCAGGTCCCATCAGCCTCTCCTTGCCTACAAACAATCCGTGCTCCTGGTACATTGTACTCATGGTGAACATTGCACATGCTGTGATTAAAACACGGAGCAGACACAACAATATTGGTGTGTAAGGAGTGTTTATTTACAATGGGTACATGTGACAGTGGAGTGCCTATTTACCAAAAGGTGAATGGTGAAGCAATGAGTTGTCAGTGATGGAAGATGAGACAATCAAGTAGTCACCACATAGATGTGGTGACCCAGTCCAACAGACGGATGCCATTCACATGGCAGTGTGGGGAAGGACAGTCTACGAAGTCTATGGCAGGGTGAAGAGGGGTGCCATCATGGCTGGCTCCTTGACTGGCGTTTGGCAGGTGCTTTGCTACGGGATACTCCCAGGGGTTTCTTAGGACGGCCCCTTGATCGTTTGGCAGGGGGGGCCTCTGCTGCAGGGCCAGTGGGGTCTGAGGAGTCCCCCCTCTCCGTGGCGGCAGGGGAGGATGTGGAACTGTCATCCTGCGGGCCACCGGGGGGAGGTGGAGGTGTTGTTTGTGCCGCAGGCCTGGCCCTCAGTACCGCCAATAGCTGACCCAAGAGGTCCACGATTTGGCCCATGCGGGTGTCTGTGGACCTCAGCAGCAGGCGGAGCTTGCGGGAATCTTCCTGAGCCTTGCCCGTTCGTCCCTGGGCCCGTTCATAGGCCCCAATGACTCTGGTGATGTTGTCCAGGGCTTCGGTCCCAGTGTCTGTTTGGCTCAGACTCCTCCTTGCCCTCCCATCTGCCATGCTGTGAGGGCCCTGTTGCCTCACCACTGCACGCACCCGCATACTCTCCCTGCACTCCTCTGTTGTTTGGGGTGGGGTGGTCATCCTCTGGGGCAGGGCGAGTGTTGCAGGCAGCACTGGTGGTTGTGGTGGTGGAGGCCGCACAGGTCGTTCCAGCAGGGGTCAGCATGGTTGTTGTTGTTGCTGATGTGGTGGGGGGGACAGTGGGGTCCTGGGACCTGTTGCGCCCTGGCATGCCAGATGGGCTGGCTTCAAGCTCCGCATCCTCGAAATCCAGGGAGTCATCAGTGAGTCCATGTTCCGGGGGTGGAGGCTGGCTCTGCAGGTTGGTGTTGTCATCCTCTGCAGTCAGTTCTTGGTCACCTGTGGGACAGAGGGGAAATGGTCACTGACGGGCACCCCTCAGGCTTGTTGTTCAATGTATCTTATTTACAGGTCATGCAACACACAGTTTAATAGTTTGCACATTGCATGTCTGCACAGTAAGGTGCATCTTGACATGATGTGGAGGTACATACATTAATATTCAACAGTGTGACATGTCAATGGATACCATGCCCCACGTGCAAATTTTGTGATTACGAGGACATGTTGTCATCTGTCAACTGGCGGCTATACCACAGACAACAAATGAGCTGGGGTGACTCCCTGAAGGGCGCAGACTCTTGGGGATGAGCTCTTATATCTAACTATCGGATGGTGAATAGACTGTGGGGATCCTCTGCATATCCTTTTTTCTCAGTATTATTTGCATGCGTTGAAATGCATAAATGTAGGCTTGGGGGTCTACTATCTGGATGTATATTGACTCCTTTCTCAAACAGGGGGGACTGAGCTATGTGATATCTTAGCGTAGGTTGGTTATCAGATGGCGGCAAAGGCCAGGCTGGAACAGAATTTGGCTGCGCCCCCACAGAACGGTTCGTAGCTGAGATAGCAACTGTTACACAATAAGTTTGATGGCATTTCAGTGCACGTGTCCAATTGCCCATTGGCAAGCCGGCCTTGGGTGGGGAGTTTTGGGAATGTTATTTTTGATTAATGCAATCTCTACTTTTTATTGTGAGGGGCTCGCAATGCATTTGTGCAGCAGGGTGTGTGGCGGAGTGGGGGGAGATGGGGCGAGCAGGTGGTCCGGATGGCTGGGGGGGACTGCATGTGTGGGGTTCCCTCTGCTCTGTGTATTAGGGAAAAAATGTCAAATAACGAATACACACTTGTAACATGGAATGTGCGTGGGTTGACAGGTTGTGTTAAAAGACACAAAATATATCAATATTTGCGCTCACATAAGATCGCAATAGCGTTACTACAAGAGACGCATCTCACTGCACAAACATTGGTCTCTGCGTAAACATTGGAGGGGCACAGTGATAGGCACCTCATATTCCGGTTACGCCAGAGGCGTCCTTATTTGGGTAGCGCCAGGCACCCCGTTGAAATTGGAACGTACCCGCATTGATCTGCAGGGTCGGTACATGGTGTTGGAGGGTCTGCTAGATGGGTCCCCAATTGCATTGGTCTCTCTGTATGCCCCGAACACTGGACAAGTGCAGTTCCTGCAGTTACTCACGCCATCCTTGTTGTCTGACACTACAGCACCAACATTTTGGGGAGGGGACTATAACTGCACATATGATCTCGATCTGGATCGTTCACGGCCACCGCTCCTGGGAGCACAATCCATCCCAATATCAAGACACCTGAGGGATTGGGTGGACCGCATGCAACTACGGGACGCATGGCGTAGCCAACACCCTGGAATGCGCTTATTTTCACATTACTCCACGCTGCATGACCTCCACACGTGGATTGACGCAGTATATTGCTCAATTGATGCCTTAGCTAGGGTAGCACACTCAGAATACTTAGCAAGGGCATTATCCGATCATAATCCACTGCAGCTGCGCATATCATGGGGCGCTGGGAGGGCTGGGATCCTGACGTGGCGTCTCTCTGTGGCCGCACTTAGGGACACGACCTTTCGCACCACCATTTCACAGGTGATCACCACATATTTCCAGGAAAATACAGGAACGGCTTCAAATAGAGGCATAGAATGGGACGCGTTTAAAATGGTTGCTTGAGGCCATCAAGACGACGTATGGCTCACACATGGCGCTATTGGTGGACTTGCAAAGACATGAGGCAGAGATTCAAAGATCTGAAAGCCTGGCGCCCACAGACCCCTGGGTGGTTCCTCTGCTGGCTAGGGCATGCCTGGAATTCAAGGAGACCTTAGACAGCCTGAATGCACTAGACTACAAGCATTACATAGCCTGGAAGCATGCAGAGGGTGACAAAGCAGGCAAAATGCTAGCTTGGCTCTTAAAATCCGACGCTTCCCAACCTCCCATCACCGCGCTATACAACAACGAAGGGGTACTAGTAAACACACAGGCGGCAATAAACAACTCTTTTTACAAATACTACGCAGCGCTATACAGAGTGCCTGTAGCGGATAATCCCCCTCACATTCATAGTTTCTTAACACCAGTGCAGCTTCCGCAGGTTACAAAACCCCAGCATGATTCCCTGGAGGAACCTATTACAGCGGATGAAATACTGGATGCCATTAAACAGTTAGCGGCGGGTAAGTCCCCGGGTACTGACGGCTGGCCCTCGGAGCTGTACTTCACATATGCCGAACAACTAGTGCCCCAGTTATCGAACATGTATGAGGACGCTTATGAAAGGGGAGAGCTCCCAGCCTCATTGCGAGAGGCACTGTTAGTGGTGCTGCCTAAACCCGGAACAGATCCACTGCAAATGGCATCATATCGGCCCTTGTCGCTATTGAATGCTGATTATAAAATACTCAGAAAAGTACTAGCCAATAGGCTAATGGAAATGGCAACCCTTTTCATACATGAGGATCAAAATGGTTTTATCCCGGGGAGAAATACTGGATTGAACCTGTGCCGCTTGTTCAGGTTGCTGGACTGGGCCCGTCCGAAATCGACACTCCCTGGCTAGCAGCACTGGATATTGAAAAGGTGTTCGGCACCCTAGGGTGGCAATACTTGATAGAAGTGGTAGGTAAATTCAGCATTGGTCCTAAGTTTTTAGGCTGGGTGCGTATATTGTATACAAACCCGCAGACAAGAGTATGGACAGGGCAGGCCATATCGCCGCAATTCATAATTAAAAGTGGTACCAGACAGGGCTGCCCCTTATCGCCTATCTTATTTGCATTCGCTATGGAGCCGTTAGCGTGCAAGCTCCGCCAGCGAGTGTTGGACTGGGGTATCCATGCGGACAGGCAATGGCACATAATTTCATTATATGCGGATGACGCACTGGTGTATTTACGGTAAGACAATTCTGTGTTACACGACTTAATGGAGCTCCTGGATACTCATGCTACGGCCTCTGGCCTTCGAGTTAACTGGCCAAAGTCAGTAGTCTTTCCCATGAAAGTGGTTCCGCTGGAGCAAAGGCAGGATATGCCCCAAACGCCGCTGAAGTGGGCATTCGACTCGTTTAAATATCTGGGGCTGCAGGTTTACCATTCCAGTGCGGATATCGTAGAGGGGAATCTGGGTAGGGCAGTATCCAGAGCACGCGCAGCAATGCCGTTTTGGTGTGGACTTCCCTTGTCTGCTATGGGCAGAGTGGCCATAGCTAAAATGCTTTTGCTCCCGAGGCTCCTATACTTCTTCGCCGTCCTCCCGCATAAGTTACCGAGGTCTATTTTTAAGGATCTGGAGTCGCTTCTTGTTGCATTGATATGGGGAGGCTCAAGGTCAAGAGTGGCACTTTGCAAATTATACCTGCCACTTACAGATGGGGGACTGGGTGCTCCAAATTACGAGCACTATTACGCTGCCGCACAACTTCAATGGCCAATGAGATGGCTAGCGAGTGCTCATAGGGCAGAGCTGTCCAGTTGGGCAATACCATTAAGACGTACAGCAATCATAGAATGGCTGTCGGGCTGCACTACCCTGATGCAGAGGAAGCAGGGTAACCTGGTAATGACGGCAGCTAGGCACATCTGGCTGCGATATGTGACACCCAGGGACCAGACAATGCCGTATGCGCCTATGCTCCCACTTGAGATTTTACCATGTTCATTCACTTGTCATGACCGACCGGAGCTGGAGGCTTGGGCAGCGGAGGGACTGGACACCTGGGGCGACTTATTCACAAATGCGCAGCTACAGAGCCTAGATGGGCTGATAGCGAACTTTGGTGTCGCGCAGGGCACTTTTCTGCTTTACGCACTATTAGCACGACAATTCCTCCAAACGTGGGGGAACGCGGAGAAGGAGCCAGACATGTCAAAGGTGCTGCAGACTATGCTTACGCATGGGAAGGGCAGATATGCGGTGACGGCACTATATAGTTCTCTTAACCCAGATGCTACTTCCATACTGGCGACACTGCGGGCATACTGGGACTCTGAGTTGGCAGTCACCGTAACTGATAAACAATGGCTGCAGTGCATAGGGTATCCCAAAATAATATCCATGAACGCCAGACTGAAATATACACAGTTTAATGTCTTACATCACACATATTTAACACCACATAGATTAGCCCGAACGTACCCTACGTCGGTTGACATATGTCCTCGCTGTTCTGGGTCGGATGCAATGTTCCTCCATATGGTCTGGACATGCCCTGGCCTGGGTGCATATTGGAGCGAGGTCGCGACGATGCTGGGGGTAGCGACTGACACACTAATACAGGTACAAGGTCTGCACTTTCTACTAGGCATCACCAAACGTAATCCTAGGGGGAACAATCTTAACAAATTTTTAGATCTAGCGCTAGCGAAAAGGAGAATAGCCATGTCATGGAAATCGAGCACTGCACCTGAGGTACGTAGCTGGATGCTGGCAAGGCACTAGTGGCGGAACACACTACACAAACACAGATGGTACACCATAACCCTACCCGAACTAACCCCATGCAGTGGCAAGAATACTTGTCCTTTGTGGAAAATAGATTGAATGATTCCTGTCCCACGCTGGGCTGAGATGATCCTTTATTCTTGCCTTTGGTAGTGATGTGATGTAACACTGATGTGCGTGGCCTGGAGCCTTCCCCGGCTGGGGCCTAATCTAAAAAAATGGACCCTCTGGCCCCTGCTGGCAGGCGGGAGGGTATTGTGTGCGGTTCTCTGGTTCGTCCCCCGCCTCCCCCCTTTCGCTACACCCGTCAACTTTAAGAAACACACATATATGCAAACGCCCTAGCTTATACACGACCCGCATCACTATGTGCACGGTGAATATTAGAGATTGTATAGTTTTCTGCTTTCTCGTTCAGTGTTTATAGCGTACTGGTTGGTGTGAAAATATGGGGACAAAGTAAGTCTGTTGCTTTATTTGTTAAGCATAATGTGGATAATATACAAGGATATTTACAGTGAATTTTTTTCCGCACCTGTTACCAGAAAGCAATGTAACCTGGTACCCCACCAAGTGTCAAGATGGTAAATGTCACCGTATAGTATTGTATACTAAAGATGATAACTTGTCATATGCTTAAACTATGAAAAACCAATAAAGACGAATCATTAAAAAAAACTCAGGGAAAGTGCTGGATAACAAACTCCCAAAAATTACTATTCCAACTCCAAAACCAACTAAACTCAGGGAAAGTGCTGGATAATAAACCATAATAAATTACTATTCCAACTCTGAAACCAACTAAACTCAGGGAAAGTGCTGGATAATAAACTATAATAAATTACTATTCCAACTCCAAAACCAACTAAACTCAGGGAAAGTGCTGGATAATAAACCCCAAAAAATGTCCTATTCCTAACTCCCCAAAAAAAAGACAAATACTACTTAATGAAAAAGTACAAATATAGAAAAATAAAAAATAATTTGAAACCAAAAAAATAAACTTTAAAAAATGTACATTTTTTTAACAAAATTAAAAATTTAACATGTAAAATAAAATTTAAAATAAAAAATATTAAAAATTATAATTATTTAAAGAATTATAATTAAAAATTTGAAACACCCCTTCTCACAAAAATAAAAAAAGATAAATATTAAATTCTAAATTACAAAAAAAATTAAATATTTAAAAATTCTAAATTATCCAATTTTTAAACTTTTTATGGACTAAAAATTATTTTAAAACATGAAAATATTTTTTACATAAAATTTTAAAATGAAAATCAAAAAAATGTAATTTAAAGAATAATTTCTAAAATATTTCACACAATTTACATCAAAATATTAATACCCAAAAAAATTCAACATTTTTTAAAATGTACTTTTGTTTAAAAAAATTATTTATATATTAAAAAAAATAACATTAATTTTAACTAACATTCATAAATTACTCCCCACCCTTATCTCCTATAAACCCAACATCCCACTACAAAATTTTTAAATAAAATAAAAAAAATATAAAATATTTTAAACAAATATTTTTAAATTACTACCCACCCTTATCCCCTATAAACCCAACCCAAAAATTAATTAAAAAACAATTAAAACATAAAAAAGAAATTAAAAAATATAAAATAACTAATACCAAATTAATAAAAAAAAATACAACATATTTACAAGTATATATTTGCCATCAACATTTACAAAATCGATATTTCTGCATTAAACAAAAATCGATATTTTTAACAATGAAAAAACATACCTCGATATGTTACACCATCGATATTCTTGACTCGATATTCATGCAATTCGTTATTTCGGCGTTGATATTCTGTCTCTGCACCCCTCTGGACAGATATACTAATGTTTTGGTATCTAATTGTAATTATACTATGAATACTAAAAATAAATTTAGGACATTTGTTTTCTAAACACACATAAAAAATTATATTCCAAAAATTGTAACTTACCTACACTAACTCTACCTGCATCGAATCTTCACTAACTACATTAAATACCCTAAAAACTAGGCAGAGGACGCTCGCCAGGCCGCCAGTACCATCAAGGTCCTCAGCGAGGAGACTACGGCCGTGGTCGAGGCGAGTGGGATTCCACTCGTGGGGGAACATTCTATCCCACCAGACAGCGCTTCAACAGAAGGCGCTTCAACAGAGGTGGACATCGAGCGGGCTTCCAAGCTCCAGAGTCTGCAGGTAAGAGCTTCCGACAGCTTTCTGTTACCCTTGGGGGGTCGTACTCAGTTTTTCTATCACAATTGGGCTCTGATATCACAAGATGCGTGGGTTTAACAGACAATTCAGGGGTTTCACCTAGATTTTTATCAGACTCCTTTTCAGGACATGCAACCCCGACAACTCTCTTTTTCCCAACTAGAGTGCGATTTTATAGATGCAGAACTCGACGCATTGCTGCAGAAAAACGCGATTGCATATTGTGACGATGGTCCTCACGGTTTTTGCAGCAATATATTCTTGGTTCAGAAGAAAGGCGGAGGTCACAGGTTAGTACTGAATCTAAAGGAGTTCAACCACTTCATGACCTACAACCATTTCAAGATGGAGGGCATCCATCTCTTGGCAGATTTGCTGAAGGAAGGGGACTGGATGGTCCGGTTGGATCTGAAAGACGCCTACCTGTCGATTCCTATATTTCCTCCTCACCGCCGTTTTCTGCAGTTTCAGTGGCGGAACCGGTGGTTCGAATATTTGGTCCTTCCTTTTGGACTTTCCTCGGCGCCGTGGTGCTTCACCAAGGTGATGAAACCGGTGATAGCGCACTTACGAGAACAGGGCGTCCGCATGATAGTGTATCTGGACGATATACTCATCATGGCACAAACTCCGACTTTAGCTGCTCAGCATTTGCGCATGACCATGTCTATTCTTCAAAACTTGGGTTTTGTGATCAACAAACCCAAATCGGCTCTATGTCCTTCTCAGACTGTGGACTTTCTGGGGTTCGTCATAAATTCACAAACGGCCCAGTTGAGCCTTCCCCGCTCCAAATCGAGAGATATCAAGAAGGAGCTTTCCACACTGTTGTCCAAACAGACGGTCTCATTGTGGGTGATTGCCAGAATTGTGGGTCTTCTGGCATCCTCGATACAAGCGATATTTCCGGGATCTCTTCACTACCAGGCCCTTCAGAGATTGAAGATTCAACACCTTCAGAAGGGTCTGTCCTACACGGACCGGGTTCCACTTTCCAACGAAGTGCGAGAGGAGATACAGTGGTGGCTGGGCCACGTGGATGCGTGGAACGGCAGAGCCATCTTCGGCTCTCAACCATAAGTTGTCATAGAGTCGGACGCCAGCCGGTGGGGCGCGCTGCGGAGATACCTCCACCGGAGGTCGGTGGTCCCTGTGCGAGCTTGAGCTGCATATTAATTGCCTAGAACTGTTAGCGGGGTCGTTCGCGATCCGGACACTCTCTCCCAAACAGGTCTCCTGTTGCATCCTTCTACGGATGGACAATATCTCAGCAGTGAGGTATATCAACAAGTTGGGAGGCACGAGGTCGTCATTACTAGCGGAGATAGCAAAAGACTTCTGGCACTACTGCCTGAGTAATCAGATTTCGGTCGTAGCAGAATACCTTCCGGGACAATCCAACATAGTAGCGGATTGGAACTCACGGTATCTCAAATATTACAGCGACTGGCAACTCCAGCCCCAGATATTCAGTTGGTTGCAAGCTGTATGGGGCACATGCGAGATAGACCTCTTTGCGTCCAGACTGAATCGTCAACTGCAGACGTTTTTTCAGCTGGAGGCCAGATCCGTTAGCAAAAGCGACGGATGCGTTTTCTCAGGACTGGTCCAAAGGTCTGAATTATGCCTTTCCCCCCTTCATCTTGATTCCCAGGGTGACTACACACGTAACCCGTCAACGGGCGGAGGTAATTCTAATAACCCCACTGTGGAAGTCGCAGGCCTGGTTCCCAATACTATTGGAGATGAGGTGCGACTTCCCCAGGATGATTCCATGGTCGTCGACGATGCTCCAGGGCCCTCATGGAGAGGTGCATCCGATGGTATTGTCGGGGCAGTTGTCCCTGATGGCCTGGAGGCTTTCAGGCAACAATAGGAAATGCCGGGATTTTCGGACAAGGCTGCGGCCTTCATTAACCAAGCCTGGGCTCCTTCCACCAGGAAACGATATTCTTCAGCCTGGAAGGGCTGGGTTCGTTGGTGCGTGGAACGACATGTGGATCCCGTGGGGGCCGAGTTATCCCATGTTGTGAACTTCTTATCGGAGAAAGCGTCCGAGGGTTTGGCGTACCGTTCCGTTAACAATTTTATGTCCGCCATTTCCGCTGGTCATTCCCAAGTAGATGGCAAACCTGTGGGCAGGCATCCAGTCATTTGTAAACTGTTAAAAGGTATCCGCGTTGCGAATCCTCCCAAACCAAAGTATTCTTCATTGTGGGATGTTTCCTTAGTTCTTTCCTTATTTGACAGATGGCCAGATAATAATTTGTTAACTAGGAAACAACTAACGTCCAAGCTCGCTATGTTGCTATGCCTATCTGCCTGCCGACGTTCATCAGACATAAAAGCTCTGGATCTTACAGGTAGAGTATTTACTCCTGAAGGAGTTTCCTTTAACATTACTGCCAGAACTAAAACATTCTCAAGAAGTGTTGATTATCATGCTTTTCCCACTAATGCAAAGTTATGTGTGGTTCAATACCTTAAGGCCTATGAAGATTGTACTAGGTCTATACGACCTGATGGTTCGGCTCAATTGTTGATTGCATTACAAAAACCTTATAAACCTGTGTCTGCAGCTACCATAGCCAGATGGTTAAAGTCAGTCATGCAAGAAGCTGGTATTGATACCCAGATGTTTGGGGCACATTCTGTTCGTGGTGCCATGGCATCTAAATCCTTCATGTTGGGTTCTACCATTCAAGATATTATGCGATCTGCTGACTGATCTTCTGAGTCTACATTTAAACAATTTTATTATAAACCGGTGGGTGATATAGCTTCAGTTGTGTTTGATAAGCGTTAAATTAGCATAATCAGAAGCCTCCAGTCCTGTAATAGAATAAAAAATTAGCTAGCATTCGCTCCAAGAATTTTCAATTCTATTAAGGACACGGAGGCGAGGATTATCCCACCCGGTTATATTACAATGTTTGTAATGTTTGCCCGCCCGTTTAGTTTATATTCTGTTGTAGCAGAAATTACGGGTTTCTATGTTTCATTCTTTTCAGGTTCCGAAAAGAAGATGGACTAGAAGTTCTTCTGGTTAAGAAGATGTACATGTTCCAGTTGGTTTTGGTTCTTCCATGTTGGAGGATGACAGTTTGGACTTAATGTTATTGGACTATGGTTCGAGCAAAGAAAGAGGCTCAGCTTTGAGTTATGGTGGCTCTTATAGGGTCATACAGGAAGTGATGTCGTTCAAGCATCATGGGAAATGTAGTTTATTTGTGTGCTAAACGTTTTTCATTGGCTGCTGTGAGTGGCAATAAAATGAAAGAGAAGCATAATCCTCGCCTCCGTGTCCTTAATAGAATTGAAAATTCTTGGCGCGAATGCTAGCTAATTTTTTATCCACTGTGTTTTATTTCTTTTTGGATATTCTTTTGGAATTTTCTCCGGTCATTTGACCTGCTTAGCATTACTGCTGGTATTGTGTTGGATCTAAAGGAAGAGGAGACTATGGGCCCATGTGCCGTTTTGTATGGGAAATAAAACTTCCTAAAGGACTTGCTGTTTACTAGAGAAACACGTTGGATTTCATAAGTAAACTTCACTGAGACTCACCGTCAGCTGACGTGACGCAAGTATTGGAATCCGGCATCTGGCTGTGTTCGGTGAGCGGGTGGAAGGACCCCAAGAAGCGGAACTTCCATTGTTTACGGTGAGCTGATCCTGCGTGTGACGCTGGGGAGCTTGGTCTTACGCTCTTCTGGAAACGTCATTTGCGTTGCTACGCTCATGGCGGGCATTTTGGATCAGTGAGTATTACTACATTGTGTGCAGAGATTTCATGGGGAAGCGCACTTTGCCCTCGTTACGTGCTTCCGTTCTGAGTAATCTTTACAGTACCGGATCCTTTTGCATTTCGGGGTATACGGAGATTCATAGATACCTGCGCTCCACCTTATTGAACATTTTGTAAGTAATTACTTCAAAGTTGGCTTTTAAATCTTCATCTCTTCAAAACTTATTTTTGAATATTTTGCACCTTTAATGACAATAAGCAATTTATAACATATTATTATTTGGAAAAGTGAGTTCTGATTGTTTTATCTTCAGTCAACAGCATATTTTTGTACTACTAGTAACCTTTTCGAGGTATATTTTTGCGTGCTGGACAGTGAGTATGCAATTTGATCCTTCAGCTAAGTTTTTACAAAGCAAGGGAAAGCCTCCCATTCCGTGGATAAGATGGAAGGAGGAGTTTATATTATGAGGGCTATAAATGGTGAACGTATGGAGCAAGGTGCAAGAAAGCATATTTTTGCATTGTCTAGGATCAGAAGGCTAAGTAGTTTTCAGGACGCTACCCCAAGCTACACCTCCCAGTGGTCAAGGTGAAATGGATGCGCACAAAGAAGCACTTCTGAGAATGGAATTGAGGTTTAAACCTACCACAATTGTCACATTCAACAGATTTTAATTTTACACCAGGACGTAAAAGATGATGAATCTTTGGACGATTTTTTAACGGCACTTAGAGGATTATCCATGCATTGCAACTTTGGCCCAATGTCTGATGAAATGATTAGGGACCAGATAATTGTGCATGTGAAGAACAAAAAAGACGCAAGAGCATTTATGGGTTATGGGTGATTTCTACCACAAAGGTGTTAGAACAATCTGAGAAGTGAATGTCCACTGTGAAAAGTGCCAGTTTACGCGTGGAAACTGTTGAGGAAGTGTGTGCAGTGAAACGTCCTGATATAAGAAAACGTATGGATAAGTATCGAACTGATAAGTGGGTGATAAGTGCCAGTGGGACACGAGTGGATGGTATGGGGGTGCGAAGAGATGGGACAGGCCAGAGAAGGTGGGTAGTTGTTACAGATGTGGAAGTTGTACACACATTGATTTCTATGCTGGGTGTCCTGCTTAACAAGGAATGTGTGAAGTGTGGCAGTTTAGGTCATTTTGCACGTGTCTGTGAGGATGTTAAATGGAACTGTAATCACGTACGTGGTAAAATTTCATGTACCATCGAGTTGGGGGTTAATTATCTGGAAGTGAATGTGGAAATGTTAGTGGAAACAGTAAAGGCATTGTGTTATCCATTCAACAAGGTGGGACTAATCCCATGGTGCCTTCCATGGTAGTTAAAACACCACCCAAGTGTGTGGTATGGGTTTCAGGAGTAGATCTACATCTCATGTCAGATTCTGGGTCTCCCTGGACTATTGTTACTTGTAAATAGACAAGTTTGACAATGTGGAATTAACAACGATACTTTGACGGCGGACTGCTGTTTCTGCACCTCACACTAGTTTCAGTTAAATCAGGTTCCTTGCGCAACTAGCCCTTGCACCAGCCGTCGGGTGATGCCTCTGTACGTCAGATCCTAAGCAATTGAGGGGTTGGGCGTGCGCAGGCAATGAAGTCCAAGAAGTCAATGTTTAGTTTTTCAAATGAGTCTTTATTTTCACTTAATTAGTTCTCACAGGATTGAAGATTTTATGGACAGCCAACGCGTTTCGTTCTCATGACGAGAACTTCGTCAGGGCTCAGTAGGTGAATGTCATTCCTTTGATGAGCGAATTCATTCTGGCAGGAGAACTCGCAATTTGAGATTTGCTACTTAGGCCAACTGAGGCCTTGCGATATCCTGAGTGTTTCCAGATTACTTACCTGGAACACCGACTTGGTTAAGGGATCGCGTATTCGAATCCTACACGAAAGGTCACGTTGGAACCAGGCCAAACTTACCTAGTATACATCAAAGGAATGACATTGACTTCTTGGACTTCATTGCCTGCGCACGCCCAACCCCTCAAAAGTTTGACAATGTGTTTAGCCTGGAACAATTGGAACCTTTAGACATTGTGGCTGAGAGTTTCGACGGTTCTACCATTGACATGGGTTGGTTTATAAGTGTGTAGCTGGAATTTAAAGGTAGATGTGTGCAAGTCAAATTATATGTTGTTGTGAAAGGTGTGAACGTATTCAGTTGGAGGGTTCAGTGGAAGTTGGGCATAATATCGAATCCACGATGTGAGGATCCTGCGTTTTTGTGTGAGCAGATGAATGAAGAACGAGTGTTGTCTATTGATGAGTGTAAAGGTGAAAGACTACTGAAGCAACGTTTTGAGAAGGTTTTTTTCGGAGAGTTTAGGAAAACTGCATGGTTTTGTGCACCAGATCAAACTAAAAGACAACAACATACCAGTGAAATAAAAATTACGACGTGTTGCCACAAATGTGTGGGGGGAATTGAGAGATATGATTAATGACTTAGGGGGTCATTACGATGGCGGAAGGCCCGCCAGCCGTGCGGTGGCAGGCCCTCCCCCATCGGACAGCAATTTTCCCCCCACCACATTACGATGGCAGGGGGAATCGCTTTCCGGCCACGGTGGTCACAAAGACCACCCGCCAAGCTTCCGCCACAGGCAATCATACCGATTGCCTGGCGGAGCGGTCAGCATGCCTAAAATGGTGGCGGTGCCTAGCAGGCACCGTCCGCCAAATTACAATGCTGGCTGTAGCCAGCCTTTCCATGGCGGCGAAACCACC
This sequence comes from Calotriton arnoldi, assembly GCA_963921515.1. NCBI lineage: Eukaryota > Metazoa > Chordata > Amphibia > Caudata > Salamandridae > Calotriton > Calotriton arnoldi. Next base: position 240,386 of record CAWUFW010008631.1, on the reverse strand, counting down.
ATGGAAAGGCTGGTGGGGATTGGTTTTGGGGGCCCGTTGCAGGCCCCCCTTGTGTTGGGGGGAGATAGTTGTGCACTGGGAGGGAAACCCTTGGTACCCCTGCATTTCCCTGCACTGAGTGGCAGGCACCGCATAGTGCCTGCCACGTAGTGCAGGGAAAGGCACTACATGCATTTTTACTATTGCAGCGGGTACTGCAGCCAGCAGCACCCGCCTCAATGGTAAACATGCAAGATGAGACCGCCACGGTGGCGGTCACATCGTAATTTCACGTGCGGGACCGCCACCATACAGGCGGGCAGTCCCAATCACCACCTCGATGGCGGGCGGACTCAAGTCCGCCCACCATCGTAATCACCCCCTTAGTGAGTGATGACATTATTGAGGCAATTGAATCTGCAGAATGGGCTTCTCCCATAGTTTTGGAACACAAGGCTGACCAAAAATTTAGGTTGTGTGTTGATTTGAGGGCGTTGAATGCAAATTTGATAATTGATTGTCATCCTTTACCCAACATCAATGAGGTTGTGTCAATGTTGGAAGGTGCAAAGATTTTCTCAACTTTGGATCTTAGATCTGCTTATCATCAGATCGAGTTGGCTGAGGAGTCTAGACACCTTACGGCATTTATTATTCCTCAAGGATTATTTCATTTAACCAGAATGCTGTTTGGTTTAGCTTCAGAGACTTCTGTATTTCAAAAGGCGATGTTTCATATTTTCAGAGACATTGATCAGTATGTTAAATGTTTTCAAGATGAAATCTTGATATTTTCTAGAAATGAAGAGGAACATTTATGTCACATGATTGAAGTGTGTAACAGGTTGGAAAAACATGGTCTAACCCTCAAAGGGCACAAGTACAAAATGTTCAAAACAGGCCTCGAAAAATCCACTCGCAATTGCAAGTGCGATTGTATCAGGTCCAGCTACTCTTAGAATTTACTCGTCCTTGCTGGCAAGTTAACTTAAGCTGAAAGGAACAGGTGTTCTTTTCTTTCAGGAAGTGAATGAGCAATAAAGAGGCCTTTAAATCTCGACACATTTGCAGTCTGTTCAAGGACTGAGATCAAATGTCAGTTTTTTTTATTAATTGTTGCTTATCTGTTCCTGGAAAATGGTGTTTTATTTTCTTTCTCTTGTTATAGGTAGTGCTTCTTGTCAAGTGAGGTATCTGACAATAATTGTGGAAAAAAGGCTGCAAAACATTTAAACAGCTTGTAAATGAATAGTCCAAGTATATATATGGGATTGTTAAATAACTTTTTTTTTGTAATTCAGGAGTGTGATGCAAACAAAGATTTACATAGGAGCATAACAAATTAGCACACTTTACTTGGTGATGTGCAAATGACTAATATTTGCAGAAAATCGATTTCCAGACATTGTACACTATATAGTTTTAAAACAACATGTCAGTGAGAAATTCTGTGGCCTTTTGAATGAAAAATCTGCTGATTGCAAATGACAGTGTGCTGCTACTATATGCTTTAGTTATGTATTTAATAAAAGTGACAGTTTTTAAACATGATTTGAGAAACATTCCTGCCCCGCGCTGATGACATTGCGGTTAATGAACTGAGGCAAGTAAGCGGTCACAGGTATCCTATATGTGCCTAGATTTGTATAATATATGGATCAAAAGTTTACTCTATTAAATCAAACAAAAGAGTTTTCTGTACAGCAGACATGCCGAACTCACGTATTTGAAGGTGCTCTCATGTGTGATCAAGAAGAAAATGGCATCTCAGTGAATTAAAATACTTGCCCATGATCACATAATTTTAAACCAGTTTATGGGTCAAGAGCATTATAATTAGGTCGAGTAGATTATTTGAGTCACTAGACCTGCAAGTCTAGTAACATTTTTAGGATTTTTCGAGGCCTGCAAAAATTCCGAGGAGTATTTAAGCCATATTCCATCAGGTGACGGTGTAGTGCCAAAAAAATCAAATGTGTAAGCTATTGTTAATGCTCCTGCTCCAACTAACAAGGAACAGTTGTAATCATTTGCTGGTATGTGTGAATACTATAGCAAATACATAGAAAATTTTGCAACCAAAAAGGAACCTTTGAGAGCCCTGTTGAGATGCAATGTGTCTTATGAATGGTCAGATATCCAACGATAGCTTATAGTAACATAAAACAGGATATTGTGAAGGCGCCCACGATGAAACCGTTCTGCATGAAGGAGTGTGTGATTACTGTTGATGCAAGTTTGTACGGGTCGCGGGTGTATTATCCCAGAGGTGTGGCAGAGATGAGTGGAATGTTTCATTTGTATCTCGCATACTGAATGAGATGAAGCACAGACATGGTGTTATTGAGAGGGAGTTGCAGAAAACAAGGGGACTTTGTTAGGATCATATTGCCATTTTCATTCTTGCATCTAGATGGGGCAATAGACCCTTCATGGCCCTCCTGTAGATCTATAAGGCCAAGTGTATCACCAAGGTGGCCTGCGGTAGTGAGATCTGGGAGTATATGGAGTACGAGAAACTTCAAACTGTCGAAAACATCTTTATAAAACGTCTTTTATGCCTACCGCAGTGTATTCCCTCTGTCGTAGTCCACGAAGAACTGGGGATGGTCTTTCTTCCTGACCTGCTGTCTTACCGCCCCCTATCATTGTGGATGAACTTGTGGTTCAGGGAAGAAATCGCTCTAAGGAAGGATATTTAAACTGACTGCCTTTGTCTGGATCATTATTACCGTATTCCCTGGCTTAGGTATGTCAGGGATTGTTTCACCGATTTGGGATGGGTCGACCTATTTACCAACCCAGCAAGTATGTGTAGAAGAGATGAGAACTGGGTGAAGAAGGGGAGATGAGTAAGCCCAGTGTGCGTAGGTACTTTTTATTGAAAACTTTGTCATCGACTGAGTATTATCTTCTATGGCTGAAAAGTATCATGACCGATTTTTATTGACAAGGTTCCGCTTGGACCTATTTCATTATCTGCTGGCCCACCCGGGTGGGGCACATAGGGGCCAGTGTCTCCCTCCCTGTGGCTGTGATGGGAAGTCTCCACAGGACATGATGCATTTTTTAATAATTTGCAGTTTTTATGAGGTCCCAAGAAAGTCTTACCTCATTCCGATTTTAAAAAAAGCAAACTTTAAACAGTTTAGACCTGCTTTTATTTTTTCACAAATGCTCTCCAGTAATTCTGTACTATATGTCCATATTTTCTTGAGGTCGGCGGTTAGGCTTAGACCTAGTTGTGACTAACCTATATGGCTGTGGCTACTAAGGAACTGTGGTGACTGTCATATATGATTGTTTTAGTTTGTGTCATAGCCCGCTCTATTAATCCTGTGATCTAGGGGGCTGGCGCCTATGAACTGCATCGCTAAAGGCATTTAGATCTTATGCCATCCTCGGCTCTACTTTTTTGGACATAGCCCGGCACATTATTTTTGTAAATTATGGGATATGGTAAACGACCTGTCCCACTATAGGTTTTTTATATGCTGTAGACTGTGTGGTTTTAGCATAATGTATTATTGTTTTCCTTTTTGACTGTAAACAATGTACATAGTTTCAAATGAATATTGATGTTCTTAAGAGAATTGTAGATAGGTAGGACTGTATAGCGGACCCCTAGTTGAGGTTTTTGTTTTTTCCCGCTTCCTTCAGTGTGGTCCCACTAAAAGAATATCCACCCTGTCCGAAAGTGATGATAATGTCCTGAACAAAAAGCAGCTCGCTAAGAAGTGTTGATATATCCAGAAAACGTTAGTAGCCCTGGTTAGAAGGGACGGAAAAGCCATGAAAATGTAGGAGCTGTGTTCCCATGTGTGCACTGCACAGGAAAGTTATAGCAGTTCGGTTGACAAGTGGGAACCTGACACGTTGACTCGATAAGCTAAGTGCTGGCTGCTGCAACCTGCTATGAACCTGCATGCCATGATGTGCGATCTTGACAATGCCAACTTAGCCTTTTATCCTCCCATGATCGATAAACTGTATTCCAATAAATAGGGCCATATTTGTAACTTACAGTTCATAGTAACATGTGTGCTGTGGCATTGGGTGACGTACAAATGAGCTGCTATTATGAAAGTAATGGCAACCCTCTTTAGAAATGTTAGTTCTATGTCCTTCTGCAGGTTCTAGTACTATGCCTCTGCCATAAGACATACAGTCCTTGGACATTACCAGTGGCTTAGATAAATTCATGCATTCATCAATCGTGTCTTTGTTTTCTAAGTTAGATACCCTAAGTTTGATGGGTATACCAGATATTGGCCCTATACGCGCTGTGCTGTAGGACTCAAGCTGCACCTCCCTGTTGAAGACCACAAAGGCAGAAACCTGTGAATGTTCCTTGTATTTTCCGTCTAGGTGGGAACTTGCCTGTCAGTTTGGGCTCAACTGTTCCTACTGCAGCAAGACCAAGACTGATTTTCCTATGGACGGTCTTTATTTATTTATTTATTTTATTTATTTATTTATAGAGCGCGACATTCATCCCTTGAGATATCACGGCGCTAAGAACGGACTAGTGGTGAGTAGGGACTGAGAAGTTAATGGGTATAATATCAGTCTTTGGGGAATAGGTATGTTTTAAGTTTTTTCCTGAAGGTGTTGTATTCTTTAATCAGCCTGAGTTCGACTGGAAGCTCATTCCAGTGCAGTGCGGCGAGATGGGAGAAGGTGCGGCCTCCTGCCCTGGACTTTTTAATTCTTTTCGTTTCGGCGAGTGCTTGGTATTGTGATCTTAGTGGTCTGGTGGGAGTGTAGAATCGTATTTTATTCTGAAGGATCTTGGGGCCTGTATCATGGAGTGTTTTGTGGGCATGCCCTAAGAGCTTGAAGCGTGCTCTTTGGCGCATGGGCAGCCAGTGAAGTTGTTTTAGGCATTCCTTCGCTGAGCTGTGTTTGTCTTTGTTACACACCAGTTTGGCTGCAGCGTTTTGCACTACCTGTAGACGTTTGAAGAGGTAGTCTGGCATGCCTACAAAGAGAGCGTTGCCATAGTCCAGTCTACTGACCAGCAGGGCCTGTGTGACTGTCCTTCTGCTTTCTAATGGGATCCATGGAAAGAGCCTTTTTAGGAGCTTCAGGGTGGCGAAGCTTTTTCCACACAATGTCCGTACATGGTCCTGCATGGAGAGTTTGTCGTCGATTATCACGACCAGGTTTTTGGCGCACTGCTGGGTGCTGGGGCCTCTCCAAGTGAGGAGGGCCACCAGGATGCGTCCCAGATGTGTTTAGCTTCTCCGAGGAGCAGGATTTCGGATTTGTCTGCATTTAACTTTAGGCAGTGGTCTGACATCCAATTAGCCATTTCGGTGAGACAGCTGTTGAGTTTCTTTTTGGTGTCGTTGTGCCCCTCTCCGATGGCGATTGTTAGTTGCGTGTCATCCGCATAGGAGCACACACCTTTGTTTGGAGTGGCCCAGTGGGCAAAGCAGGATGGCTTGGGATACGGACCCGAGTAATTACTAGTGAACAAGAGAAATTTAAGATTTTACCCATCAAGTGTATGTCTTTCTATGTGAAACGCCTTAGGAGCAAGAGATATCATGTGTCTGCAGTGCTATACTCGAGATGCTGTCACTGATGAGGCCCAGAAAGGCGGAAACTTGCTTACTTGTAGTCCCATGTACAGTAGAGGGGACCTGGCTTGGGGTTGATAGCAGGGGAGCTGGCCTATCAGCTCTGAATTGTCTATATTAGAGGAGGACCAAGGCTGATTTCCTTATGTCTGGCCCCAGTCCTGAGTTGGTACAGAGGTCTGAGTAATTATCAATGATGGAGATTAATTCAAGTGTTTTACCCATTACTTTTTTTGCTTTTCTAAATTACATTTATTGCACTTCTGCTGAGTAGTGATGATACCGTTGGTCATAAGTAATCTTATTTTTATTTTTACTATTTAAAAAGCACAAATTTCACCCGAAGGTGCCCTGGTGCTCAAAATCCACAACGGAGAGTTTGGAAAGGCAAGAACAACACTTTAACAGCAATGCACTATATAGCACTAGAAAAAACAGCAAAATACTACAACTAACAGCAATATTACAGTAATCAATATCCCCACTATAGAATGTATAAATCATCTTAGCTCTTCTAAGAATATTGTGACTGTCCAACAAGACCATGATGATGCAGCTCGTTGCTTACAGTAGGACTCATGGCCTTACTGGCCCACCAATCAACCAGTATTTACAGAGGATCAAGGGTTGGTTTGGATTTCCCATAGTGCTGCTGGAGGGAGCAGAGGAGAGAGCATGGGCTGCAGAGGAATTCTCTCCCAGTCCCAATCACTAAGACATAAGTGTACCAGAAGCCCCTGCCCTTTCTCCTGGTGCCCATCAATTACAAGGTTGGAGGCTGAGCTGGAATTTTTAAAGGGCTATGTCCACGCTCTTTTCATATACAAAACCCAACAACAGGCCCTGTTATTCCCCCAATTTCTTCTACTCAGACCCATCCTAAGTACAAGGTGGTGGAAGGGGAGGAAAGAAAGAGGAAGCAGAACCGGTGGAAGGGGAGGGAAGATAGACACTGAGGAAGAGGGAAGGAAACAGGAGTTTAACAGAAATGGAGATTTCAGTAATAGAGCAATTGTAGGAAACTGCAATGACAGTGGTGCTTTACATGCTGCAGGGGGGTGAGGGGCAAATCAGATTTAAATGATGGTACTGGGCAGAAAACAGCATGGAAATGTAGTTATTTAACCTCAAGGTTCAATGTTGAATTGAAAATGGCAGTATACTCTTTACATACTGTGTAAAGGGGGTGATTCTGGCACAATGTGTGACATACGGACAGGTAGGCCAGTACTGACACTGTATTTCAGTTTTACGCACAGGCAGTGGTGTCGCAAGGGGGGGGGTGCGGTCCGAGTTTTGGGGGCGGTGGCCTCTCCCCTTCCCCCAAACCCCTCCCCCACTGTTACTTGTTGCCATCGCAGGGCAGCTGCCGCAGAAATCACCAGCACACCCCCGCAATCCTCCCCCACCCGTTCTTACATACGGCCGATGCAGGGACCACCACAGGCGGCAAAAGGTCTAGCTACACCACTGAATACAGGGCACTGCAGCAGCATCTGATTCCTGATGGATAATCTTGCTGGCTTAGGCCTGTGCCAGTGGGTCATTAACCTGAATATTACCTACCCTGGCACCCTGAGCAACAGCCCTGCCAGCCTGGGCATCGATCACCCCCATCCCACCACCGCCACACATTGAGCAGAGCCCTGGTGCTGCAAGCAGCCTGGCTTAACTAAGTATTAGTGACTTTATAGCACATTGAAAACTTTGAGCTCACATCTGACATATCTGAATAGCACTAGGTTGACACACTGAGAGTTCTCTCATTAATAGCACTTTGGTATATTTGAGCAACACGACAATCTTTTTTGGATGTGCCCTGGCACATGATGGCAATGCACTCAATGCATCAATTCTGATGATATTTTAATTTGTTCGAATGGGACGTTTCATGGGCTTATTAACTGGTACAAAAACATGAATGTGAATTGTGTCCTGGTATAGTATTTGAAATGTGTGTTATTTTTCAGATTTGTGATTCCCTGTTTTTCAGCTAGGCACTGGTTGGCTTATGGCACAAACAGACACGTTTTAAGGGGGAAGTGGGCAGTTGCCTAGGGCCCCCACTTTAAAATGGCCACCCTGAGACGGTTGGCCCTTGACTCTCTCAATCTCACCTCTGTCTATTTCTTTATCTCAACCTCTCTACCTCTCCACTATCATCTTGTGAATTTTTGGTGTCCCAGGCAAGACATATTTCATCTGTTTTATGTGATCCCATTTCTGAAAGTTTAATTCATACAATAATATACATTAATTAATAGACATTATATGGGCTTCAATTGGCACAAAAGGGGTAATATAATTCTATATTGCTCCTTCTCGAGGGCCCCAAAACATGTCATGACACTGGGCACAAACATAATCATCTGCTTAGAAAACTTTGGACCAGATTTTCAAGAGTAAACTTAGACCTAAAGTCTAAGTTGAGATCTAAAGTCTAAGTTTAGACTTCAGGTCTAAAGTTACACTTCAGGTCGTAAGATAGACTTTAGATCTAAACGTACACTTTAGGTCTAAACTTAGACTTTAGGTCTAAACTTAGACTTCAGGTATAAGTTTACCTTGGTGAATCGGGCCTTGAGGGTTTTATATTGGGTGCACAATATTCTCACAGGCACTTGCATAAAAGGTACCAGCCGGTGATGCACCTTCCATCACTGTGAAGGTAAAGGAAGAATTTTACCAGTGCCCCCTCATTATCCTGCCAAGTCAAGTTCTTTTTACCCATCATAACTAAAAATGTATTGTAAAATGTTCTTTAAGCTTTACGATTTCAAAATTTTATATAGGGAGATCCCTCATTCATAAAGAGCTCTAGAAAGAGACAACCTCATTTGCTACACTTTCATGGTCCATTAAGGAAAAACATTTTTGCCAGAAACATGTTTGAACTCTGTTGTGGCCCTTGTCCATCAATGTTCCAATTTCCAGCATTGCAGGCTCGGGCCTTGTTTTGGTCACCTTGCTGCATTGCGTTGCGTGACAGGAAAGGGGCAGGAATGAGCCGTATTTAAAAGAATACAACTCATTCATGTCCTTGTCCCTGCCCTGGCACAATTTTGGCTTCCTACCGCTAATACAGGCACCCTTGCACTATGGTTCAAAGGTGCCTGCATTGTATGCAGGATTGTTTTTGTGCAGGAAGTGGCATCTTCCACAACAAAAACAATCTTCAGAGGCATTTTCCTCTTTCTAGGAGGAGAGCAGAAATGTTATGTTATGTTAAGTTATGTTATGTTAACTGGGTATTTGTCAAGCGCGCGGCTACTCCTTGGAGTGTCCCGGCGCTGGGAAAAGACCCTGTAACACAGACCAGAAAAAAACATCAGAGCTAAGACATGTCAGGCTAAGGTTGAAAAAGCCATGTTTTTAGTTTCTTTCTAAAAGGGAGGAGCTCCTGAACTTGTCTCAAAGAAAGGGGCAGGCTGTTCCATAGCCGCGAAGCCACCACTTGAAAAGATCTGCCACCCACCCGGGAGAGCAGAAACTTAGGAGTAGACGTCAACAACTGTGCAGAGGACCTCAAGGTCCGATGCAGGACATAATGCTGGACCCTCACTCCCAGATACGGCGCCCCTATCTTGTAGAAGGCCTTAAAAACCAAGACTAATGCTTTAAACTGAATCCTTTTGTAAACCGGAAGCCAGTGCAATGAGGCCAAGAGAGGAGTTGTTTGTGTCCTGGCGCCGACCAAATAAATTGCTCTGGCCGCCGCATTCTGGACCACTTGTAAGCGGCCAAGTAAATAGTCAGGTAAGCCTAAATACAGGGCATTCGCATAGTCCAGTCTAGATACCACCAGGGCCTGGACTACCGTCCTCCTGTGTGAGACCGGAAGAAGTGGAAGAAAGTTTCTTAACATTTTCAGTAATCCGAAACAGGTTCCTGCCACAGATTGGATCTGAGGCCTCATCGACAGGTCAGCATCCATCTTAACCCCAAGATTTTTCACGATACTGACTGAGGAGGCGGTGACATATCTTGTGGCCACCATTGATGCCAATCAGTACATGGGTGGGAGCCGAAAAAATAATCTTAGACTTCTCAGGATTACATTTCAGTTGATTTTGTCTAAGCCATTGAGACACTTCTGACAGGCAAGTGTTGATCATACTACCGTCAAAGGCCACCTCCTTCACACAGGAAAACAACAGTTGTGTGTCGTCTGCATACGACACTATTTTAGCACCGTGTTTCTCCGTGAGAAGCGCAAGAGGGGCCATATATAAATTAAACAAAGTCGGGCTCAAAATTGAGCCCTAGGGGACTCCCACATTCATAGGAGGAATGGGGGCCGAAAAAGGAGGGGACCAAATGGTTTGCAGGCGGTCACTTAAAAAAGAATTGAACCATCTAAGTACCGAGCCTCCGATACCTCCCTCTTGAAGTCTACGCAAGAGTCTATCATGGGGCACGGTATCGAAGGCCGCGGAGAGGTCCAACAGCACCAGTGCCGCATTGCCTCCTTTATCAAGGGTGGTTTTAATGGTTTCAGAGACTTCTAAGATGGCAGTTTCCGTACTGAAGTTTGCTCTGACACCAGACTGATAAAGATATTTCTCCTTGTTACACCTCCCGTGGGGAGGCGCATCTTTTTGGTGCATTACCAGGTTTCCCTGTTCTTGTGAATCACAGAATGCGTCAAAATCTATGGATGTTGCGTGGGAACACCAACGTAACACCCATGAAACTCTCCCTTGCGCAACACAACGATTTGCATTACTCAAGATTCTGGCTCCTACGGAGCCAGATAGCCCAAGGGAAATAAAGCTCACTAGGACAATCATAACGCTCTTGTAGGAGAGTAGGATCTGCTTCACATGGGTACCCCCACTTTTTGCTGATGCTTCACAGTTTTTCGACATTAGTCTGGCTGGGGCCCTGCTAATCAGAACCCCAGCCTAGCTGCTTCCTCTCTAAAATGGTTTCCATGTGCCTTAGGCACATCACTGATTGGAATCTGGAGTGCCCTTATAAGTCCCTAGTATATGATATACTATGTACCAAGGGCATAGGTACCTCAGAGGCCTACCAGGGGCTGCAGCATGTATTATGCCACCCCTGGAAGGCCATCCAAACTGACACCACAGGTCTGCTACTGCAGCCTGGGTAAGGTGGTGTATGCACCCCTTACTGTGATATAGGTTACCTATATCACTAAATACATACACACATATAAACCTATAAGTCACTCCTAAGGCAGGCCTTATCAATCCTGAAGGCAGAGTGCATGGTTCCTATGTGAGAGGGTGCCCCTGCATGAGCAGGGCCCCTCGGCAGCGTTCGGAGACCCTTCTCTGATGCTGTTTGTAGTGCAGCCTGACCATATACTCTTAAGCGCATTATAACCTCGCGTTAAATGCTAACTTTGGAATGGCTGCACCTAAACATGTCGTGTTTGGTGTCAAACATCTTGGAATACTACCCCCCGCCAATTCTGGCGGCGGGGGTAGCATTCCACCCTTCTAGAGGGAAAGACATGTTAACTCTGGCTAGCCCGGTAACTTCTTTCCAAAGCCCTGGCATCACAAAATGGATGCTGCTGCCACAGACACGAGTCTGGCCTCCTGCTGCTGGACGAAACTCCGGCAGGGGAGGCCTGGACAATAGGTTTCCTGTCCCAGGGAGGTGTGACCACCTCCCCAGACAGGATAATGTGTATTGGGGCTGGGCGGGAGCACTTTCGGGTGCTTTGAAGTCCTGCACTGGGGGCACACTTGGTGTCCCTGTGCATACCCCAGTTCAAACCGGATCAGGGGCTTGCAGCCCCTGCTTTGGCGCGAACTGGACAAAGGGAAAGGGGTGTAGCCACCCCTCTGCCCTGACCCACCCATAGGTGGGGCCAAAGAGTAGTCCAACCCCTAAACTTGGTATAAGTATAGGAACCCAGTCCTTAGGACTTTAGATTATCCCTGGACGAAACTCTGAAACAGAATCCTGGACCTTCGACGCTCTACTCAAGATTAGAGGACAGAAGAATCTCCCTTGGGGTCAAGGAGTGACTCCCCTGCTTGGCAGGCACCAAAGACGCATCTGTCCGGTCTGCATTTCTGAAGCTCCCGTCGGACGCCGAAGTCTTCGCATCACCAGAGGTGGATTTTCAGACTTCCCCGGGGCTACCCTGAGTCCCCAGCAAGGCTGAGGCCGGTAGCTATCGTGGGTAACGTGAGACCGTGACCCCTGGACACAGAGCACATTTGCAAGTGCATCCTCTTCTGGGTCTCCCACGAAGTCGTGCTTTGGGCTCCGAGTAGCCCTAGCCTCCAGCACCAACTGCACCGAAGATCACTGGCCTCCACTCCACGAGTGTCCTGTGAGCCAGCTCCACGTGCGACGTCTTGAGGCTCCTTTGCGGTCGCTAGCCCGTTGGCTAGTAGCCCTTAACGAAGGCCAATCTTTTTCTTCTTGGGCATCCTGGTTGCTCCAGGCCTGCCCTCTCTTACCCTTGCTGGGTGAGTTCCCCAGACCTTGCTGGTCTGCACCATCGACGATCTTCATCTTCATCAAGACTTGCCGTTGCCAAGGCTTGTTGGGTCCAATCCGGTCGCCGACACCTCAGCACTCGACAGACATCGTGTACCAGCCCGAATCCTGCTCCTGGTCACCGACAACGCCTCCTGGACCTCGTGGCTGAAGAGTCAAGACAACCGTCAATGCACCTGAAGCACTCGACATCGGTGGGCATCTGTCCATCGCCTTCCTGGTCACTGGCTAGTGACCCAGACTCTGTCCCCTCTGCTTTCAGGTTCTTCAGATCTCCGATCCACTCTTGGATCCACCCGGACACTTTCCACTTGGTCGCCAGCAGCACTTTGCAGCAGATCGCCATTCAAATCGACGACGAAACCCGACCCTGAAAGGCACCTATGCACCCGGCTTCCCTGGGTGAGGTAACACGAGTACTCCGGTGCTCCCGTGGGTAGAGACTCTTCAAAGTACTAGTTCTCAAAGGGTTTGCTCCAAGTCCTCCTTTAAGTGTCCCTTTTCTTTAATTTCCTGATTGCGACTTTCTCCATAGAAGTCAACGGCGTATCGCGGTTGTGTATTTACACTGCACGCGTCCCCCGTGGGTCCCATGTGTCACTACCTTGGGTGGTTCCTTGTGGTCCAAGCACTTCTAGAGGCTCTAGGCCTAGTGTCTAGTTCAGTCGTGGTTCTTATACCACTTTATTGGTATATGGTTTGGTACGCCCCTAGGGCCCAAACGTGTATTTGTGCTATTACTGTGTTTAAATAACTTATAACTTGTGTACTTCGAACTCTAGCCTCATAAAGAGACTAGAGGGGTGTGTTTAGCAATAAATACATATATTTTGAATATACCTGGTGTGGTGCTCTTTCATTTGATCACTCAAGAGATTATAGACTGGTAAAACAAGCTGCTTTACATTCCTTCAAGACTTAGCCTGAAGGCTGCTCTCCATAGCTACCACTAGGATAGCTTTCAATAAGGTTGTCTTTAACCTATCTCCAATAAGGGGTTGTTTGGACTGGTGCAAGGTGCCCACTATAATTCGTGGACAGCATATGCCAGGCCAACTTCTCACATTGGTGTGCAGCGTGTGGGATTCCAGCTTGCTATTGTTTTACCAGATAATCTCAATTGAATTGATCAACTGAAAACCACTAAAGGTACCTAAGGTACATATAATTTAAGCTTAGAATACAGTAAGTTCTACTGAACTTAGAGTTGTGTGTTAAGGGATAGCACAACCCTTTCTACAACTCAAGAGAGTTTAGTAGGCCACACTAGAGTAGGTAGTGCATACACCACACCACACTAGTAATGTCTTTAAGGGTAGGATCTAAAGAATCCTTGCAGGAAGCCACTGAGCTTCCACCCTCCAAGTATGATACACTCCCATTCTTGGAATTGAGAGCATTATGTAACTTGAGAAAAATAAAGACAGGCCAAAGTCCCACCACCCAACACCTTAAGGAGTTGTTGGTAGCTTATGACCTTAGTAAGCCTGTGGGGACTGAAGGGGTAGGAGCAGAGGGTGGGGCAGAAGAGGAGGATGGGGCCAGGGGTAGAAATACCCCAGCCCCCCCTCTGAAACTGGCCAGGAGGGTGACAATGGCCCTGACCTGGATAACCCAATCCCTCCTGAGGAAGATGAAGAGGATGATCAGGATGATGCCCTCTTTGTCCCCCCAGGAAGGATTATGAGTGTGCCCAGGAAGTCTAGATCTCCTTCTCAGGAGTCTAACCACTCTGGCACCTCAATAGGGAGCTCTGTCTCATCTCATAGGAGGGAATCCTCTCATGAGAGAAGAAAGAGGCTGATTCAATATGAGGAAGCTCAGCTTGAACTCAGAAGGAAGCAAGTAGCCTTAGACAGGGAGTCCCTAGATCTCTTTAGAGAGAAAAGAAAGTTGGGACTAGAGTCCCATGGTGGCAGCCATGTCCCTAGAGATAGGGAAAGGTCCTATGACCATAGGAACCTGAGCAAGATTGTCCCTCCCTATCAGAATGGGGATGACATCCACAAGTGGATAACTGCTCTAGAGAGGGCCTGTAAAGTACAGAAGGTCTCTCAGGAGCAGTGGGCAGCAATCTTGTGGCTCTCCTTTGCAGACAAAGGTAGAGATAAGCTCCTCACTGTTAGAGAGGAGGATGCTGATAATTACAAGGTCTTGAAGAGTGCCCTTATTGATGGGTTTGGCCTAACCACTGAACAGTACAGGTTGAAGTTCAGAGATACCCAAAAAGCACAGACTCAAGACTGGGTAGACTATGTGGATTGTTCTGCCAAGGCTCTGGAAGGCTGGTTGATGGGCAGTAAGGTGTGTGACTTCTCAGGATTGTACAATCTGATAATGAGGGAGCAGATTCTTAATAACTGTCAAAATCAGCTGTTGCATCAATACCTGGTAGACTCTGATCTGACCTCTCCCCAAGAATTGGGAAAGAAGGCAGACAAATGGGTCAGAACCAGGGTGAAGCAGAAGGTACAGAACCAAGGTGGGGAAACCAAGAAGCAAGATGCTAAGAACTCTGAAAAGGGTGGGGAGAAGGGTAAAGATCAAAAGTCTTCATCAGGCCCCCAAAAATCTTCTTCAGGTGGGGATTCACAGTCTACAAAAGGGAAAGGCCAAAGAAAACCATGGTGCAAGGTCTGTAAGCAAAAGACCCACTGGACCAGTGATTGCACCAAGTCCAAAGACTCAAGTCCAGCACCCACCAATGCCCCTAAGGCACCTGTTCCCCCTAGTACAGTTGGTGGGAGTGCTCCAGCCAAGGGTTTAGTAGGGTTCACCCTGGGTACTGAGTTGGGCTCTGACCTAGTCAGAGAACTGACTCAGGCTGTGTTAGTCTGTGATGGAGGCATGGATGTGACCTCCTCTGTGAGTCCCAGTAATCTGGGCAAGTACAGACAACAGCCTTTAATCAATGGACGAGAGGCTTTGGCATTTAGGGACACAGGGGCAAGTGTCACAATGGTGACACAAGACCTTGTGAATCCTGGGCAAGTTATACTTGGTGAGATGTACCAAGTGACCAATGCTAGCAATGTCAGAACAGACCATACTCTGGCAGTTGTTAACTTCTCCTGGGGAGGGGTAACTGGCCTTAAGAAGGTTGTGGTGAGTGCAAACCTACCAGTCGAATGCTTGCTTGGCAATGACTTAGAGACTTCTGCTTGGGCAGAAGTGGAGCTCAGGACCCATGCAGAAATGCTGGGGATCCCTGCAGATGTGTTTGCTGTGACCAGGTCACAAGCCAAAATGTCTAGCACTGAACAGGCCTTGGATTCTGGAAGAATGGACCAAGTGCCTTCCAAGAGGAGGAGTAGTAGGGTTAAGGCAGTGCCTTCCCCCTTGGCTCAGGAGGAAGATCAGTCCCTTGAGGGGGATGATCTCAGTCCTGAAGAAGGAACTGTCCCAGAGGAACTTGAACCTGACCAGGTTGAGTTCTTGGGGACAGGGGGACCTTCTAGGGCAGATCTGAGCCAGGAGCAGCAGAGCTGCCCCTCCTTGAACCCCTCAGACAGCAAGCTGCTGCTGAGGCTGCTGGGAAAGCTAGTGGTCCCCATATAGTGTATTGGGATGATGGACTCCTGTACTCAGAGAGTAGAGACCCCAAGCCTGGTGCTACCAGGAGGTTGGTTATACCTCTGAAGTTCAGGGGCTTCCTATTGACCCTAGCCCATGATATTCCCTTGGCAGGTCACCTAGGCCAGAACAAGACTTGGGACAGAATTGTCCCTCACTTTCACTGGCCCCACATGTCTGAAGACACCAAGGAGTTTTGTCGCTCCTGTGTAACCTGCCAGGCCAGTGGCAAGGCAGGTGGCACTACAAAGGCCCCCTGATACCACTACCTGTGGTGGGGGTGCCCTTTGAAAGGGTAGGGATTGACATTGTTGGTCCCATGGATCCCCAAACAGCATCTGGGCACAGGTTTATCCTGGTGGTAGTGGATCATGCCACCAGGTACCCAGAAGCTATTCCCCTCAGGACCACTACAGCACCTGTGGTGGCAAGGGCCCTCCTGGGAATTTTCTCAAGAGTGGGCTTTCCTAAGGAGGTAGTATCAGACAGGGGTGCTAACTTCATGTCTGGGTACTTAAAAGCAATGTGGAAGGAGTGTGGAGTGACTTATAAGTTCACCACACCCTATCACCCACAATGCAATGGTTTAGTTGAGAGATTCAACAAAACCTTGAAGGGCATGATTAAAGGGCTCCCAGAAAAGCTTAGGCGAAGATGGGACATACTCTTGCCCTGCCTTTTATTTGCATATAGGGAGGTGCCTCAGAAGGGGGTTGGTTACAGCCCTTTTGAACTTCTGTTTGGCCACCCTGTGAGGGGTCCACTGTGCTTGGTGAAGGAAGGATGGGAGTTACCTCTCAAGCCCCCAAAGCAAGACATAGTGGACTATGTACTTGGTCTCCGCTCCCGGATGGCTGAGTATATGAAAAAGGCAACCAAAAACCTTGAGGCTAGCCAGGAACTTCAAAAGGCCTGGCATGACCAAAGGCTGTTCTGACTGTTTACCAGCCAGGACAGAAGGTGTGGGTGTTGGAGCCAGTGGCCCCAGCAGCTCTCCAAGACAAATGGAGTGGACCCCACACTATTGTTGAGCAGAAGGGTGAGGTTACCTACTTAGTAGACCTAGGAACACCCAAGAGTCCCCACAGGGTTCTCCATGTCAACAGGTTAAAACCATATGTGGACAGGGCAGACATGGGCTTGCTCATGGCTACTGATGAAGGGCAGGAGGAAGAGAGTGACCCACTCCCTGACCTGCTCTCACAGAACCCTGACGATGGGTCAGTAGATGGTGTAGCCTTGGCAGGCAGCCTCACTACCCAGCAACAAACTGATTGTAGACAAGTGCTCAATCAGTTTAGACATATGTTTTCACTGACACCCAGTCAGACCACCTGGTGCACTCATGAAGTGGACACTGGGGACAGTCTGCCTATTAAAAATAAGATTTATAGGCAACCTGACCATGTCAGGGACTGTATCAGGACTGAAGTCCAGAAAATGTTGGAATTGGGAGTTATTGAACCCTCAGATAGCCCTTGGGCTAGTCCAGTGGTCCTTGTGCCAAAACCTCACACCAGTGGTGGAAAAAGAGAGATGAGGTTTTGTGTGGACTACAGGGGTCTCAATGCAGTCACTAGGACTGATGCCCATCCAATACCAAGGGCAGATGAGCTCATAGATACTTTGGCCTCAGCCAAATATCTCAGCACATTTGACTTGACAGCTGGCTACTGGCAGATCAGACTAGCTGATACCTCAAAGCCCAAAACAGCATTCTCAACCCCTAGTGGGCATTATCAATTTGTGGTAATGCCCTTTGGTCTGAAGAATGCACCTGCCACTTTCCAGAGGTTGGTGAATACAGTTCTCACAGGTCTGGAAGCCTATAGTGCAGCATATCTAGATGATATTGCTGTCTTTAGCTCCACCTGGGAGGATCACCTGGTACACCTCAGGAATGTTTTACAGGCCCTGCAAAAGGCAGGCCTGACTATCAAGGCCACTAAGTGCCAGATAGGGCAGAGTCAGGTTGTGTACCTGGGCCACCTTGTGGGTGGAGGCCAGGTTCAACCTTTGCAGAGCAAGATCCAGACTATCATGGACTGGACTGCTCCCACTACCCAGACTCAGGTGAGAGCCTTCTTAGGCCTGACTGGGTACTATAGGAGATTTGTCAAGGGGTATGGATCAATAGTGACACCCCTGAATGACTTAACTTCTAAGAAAATGCCCAAAAAGGTTCAGTGGACAGTTAGCTGTCAAAAGGCATTTGATGACCTGAAGCAGGCCATGTGCACTGCTCTCATTCTACAGAGTCCTGATTACTCCAAGAAGTTCATTGTTCAAACTGATGCATCTGAATTGGGGGTAGGGGCTGTACTGTCACAATTGAATGAAGAAGGTCAGGATCAGCCAGTAGCTTTCATTAGCAGAAGGCTGACCCCTAGAGAGAAACGTTGGTCAGCCTTTGCCTTTGCTGTGGTCTGGGCTCTGAAGAAGTTGAGGCCATACTTGTTTGGTACACACTTCCTGGTTCAGACAGACCATAAGCCCCTCTTATGGATAAAACAAATGAAGGGTGAAAACCCCAAACTGCTTAGGTGGTCCATTTCCCTACAGGGGATGGACTTTACAGTGGAACATAGACCTGGGAGTAACCATGCCAATGCAGATGGACTCTTTAGGTACTTCCACTTAGAACATGAAGACTTAACTGGGCAAGGTTAGTTTAATGTCCCTACGTTTGGGGGGGGGTTGTGTAGGAGAGTAGGATCTGCTTCACATGGGTACCCCCACTTTTTGCTGATGCTTCACTGTTTTTCGACATTAGTCTGGCTGGGGCCCTGCTAATCAGAACCCCAGCCTAGCTGCTTCCTCTCTAAAATGGTTTCCATGTGCCTTAGGCACATCACTGATTGTAATCTGGAGTGCCCTTATAAGTCCCTAGTATATGGTATACTATGTACCAAGGTACCTCAGAGGCCTACCAGGGGCTGCAGCATGTATTATGCCACCCCTGGAAGGCCATCCAAACTGACACCACAGGTCTGCTACTGCAGCCTGGGTAAGGTGGTGCATGCACCCCTTACTGTGATATAGGTTACCTATATCACTAAATACATACACACATATAAACCTATAAGTCACTCCTAAGGCAGGCCTTATCAATCCTGAAGGCAGAGTGCATGGTTCCTATGTGAGAGGGTGCCCCTGCATGAGCAGGGCCCCTCGGCAGCGTTCGGAGACCCTTCTCTGATGCTGTTTGTAGTGCAGCCTGACCATATACTCTTAAGCGCATTATAACCTCGCGTTAAATGCTAACTTTGGAATGGCTGCACCTAAACATGTCCTGTTTGGTGTCAAACATCTTGGAATACTACCACCCCGCCAATTCTGGCGGCGGGGGTAGCATTCCACCCTTCTAGAGGGAAAGACATGTTAACTCTGGCTAGCCCGGTAACTTCTTTCCAAAGCCCTGGCATCACAAAATGGATGCTGCTGCCACAGACACGAGTCTGGCCTCCTGCTGCTGGACGAAACTCCGGCAGGGGAGGCCTGGACAATAGGTTTCCTGTCCCAGGGAGGTGTGACCACCTCCCCAGACAGGATAATGTGTATTGGGGCTGGGCGGGAGCACTTTCGGGTGCTTTGAAGTCCTGCACTGGGGGCACACTTGGTGTCCCTAGTGCATACCCCAGTTCAAACCGGATCAGGGGCTTGCAGCCCCTGCTTTGGCACGAACTGGACAAAGGGAAAGGGGTGTAGCCACCCCTCTGCCCTGACCCACCCATAGGTGGGGCCACAGAGTAGTCCAACCCCTAAACTTGGTATAAGTATAGGAACCCAGTCCTTAGGACTTTAGATTATCCCTGGACGAAACTCTGAAACAGAATCCTGGACCTTCGACGCTCTACTCAAGATTAGAGGACAGAAGAATCTCCCTTGGGGTCAAGGAGTGACTCCCCTGCTTGGCAGGCACCAAAGACGCATCTGTCCAGTCTGCATTTCTGAAGCTCCCGTCGGACGCCGAAGTCTTCGCATCACCAGAGGTAGATTCTCAGACTTCCCCAAGGCTACCCTGAGTCCCCAGCAAAGCTGAGGCCCGTAGCTATTGTGGGTAACGTGAGACTGTGACCCCTGGACACCGAGCACATTTGCAAGTGCATCCTCTTCTGGGTTTCCCACGAAGTCGTGCTTTGGGCTCCGAGTAGCCCTAGCCTCCAGCACCAACTGCACCGAAGATCACTGGCCTCCACTCCACGAGTGTCCTGTGAGCCAGCTCCACGTGCGACGTCTCGAGGCTCCTTCGCGGTCGCTAGCCCGTTGGCTAGTAGCCCTTAACGAAGGCCAATCTTTTTTTTCTTGGGCATCCTGGTTGCTCCAGGCCTGCCCTCACTTACCCTCACTGGGTGAGTTCCCCAGACCTTGCTGGTCTGCACCATCGACGATCTTCATCTTCATCGAGACTTGCCGTTGCCAAGGCTTGTTGGGTCCAATCTGGTCGCCGACACCTCAGCACTCGACAGACATCGTGTACCAGCCCGAATCCTGCTCCTGGTCGCCGACAACGCCTCCTGGACCTCGTGGCTGAAGAGTCAAGACAACTGTCAACGCACCTGAAGCACTCGACATCGGTGGGCATCTGTCCATCGCCTTCCTGGTCACTGGCTAGTGACCCAGACTCTGTCCCCTCTGCTTTCAGGTTCTTCAGATCTCCGATCCACTCTTGGATTCACCCGGACACTTTCCACTTGGTCGCCAGCAGCACTTTGCAGCAGATCGCCATTCAAATCGACGACGAAACCCGACCCCGAAAGGCACCTATGCACCCGGCTTCCCTGGGTGAGGTAACACGAGTACTCCGGTGCTCCCGTGGGTAGAGACTCTTCAAAGTACTAGTTCTCAAAGGGTTTGCTCCAAGTCCTCCTTTAAGTGTCCCTTTTCTTTAATTTCCTGATCGCGACTTTCTCCATAGAAGTCAACGGCGTATCGCGGTTGTGTATTTACACTGCACGCGTCCCCCGTGGGTCCCCTGTGTCACTACCTTGGGTGGTTCCTTGTGGTCCAAGCACTTCTAGAGGCTCTAGGCCTAGTGTCTAGTTCAGTCATGGTTCTTATACCACTTTATTGGTATATGGTTTGGTACGCCCCTAGGGCCCAAACGTGTATTTGTGCTATTACTGTGTTTAAATAACTTATAACTTGTGTATTTCGAACTCTAGCCTCATAAAGAGACTAGAGGGGTGTGTTTAGCAATAAATACATATATTTTGAATATACCTGGTGTGGTGCTCTTTCATTTGATCACTCAAGAGATTATAGACTGGTAAAACAAGCTGCTTTACATTCCTTCAAGACTTAGCCTGAAGGCTGCTCTCCATAGCTACCACTAGGATAGCTTTCAATAAGGTTGTCTTTAACCTATCTCCAATAAGGGGTTGTTTGGACTGGTGCAAGGTGCCCACTATAATTAGTGGACAGCATATGCCAGGCCAACTTCTCACAGCTCTATTTTTATATTGGCACTCCTGCAAGAGTCTTTCGAGACTCTTATTGACCCAAATGTCCAGATATACAATTATTTTTGTCCCTTAATTTCTTAAAAACTACTGAAGGGATTTATACCAAATCACAAAAAAGCACAATCTGTGGACCAAGATCTAGCTTCCTGCCAAATGTGGTGTCATTTCTTTCAGCAGTTTTTGCTGCAGCCCATCTTAAACAAGTCTGTGTAAAATGCATGCGGATTTTGCATTTTGGGGCCCCCTTTTTTTCTCCTTGACTGCTTGACGGATCACCCTGAAACTTTCCAGGAAAAAGCTGAAGTGGATGAACTTTTTTATTGGAAAGCCTTGTGAAAATGTATCTAATGGGGCCAAAGTTATTAGCAAACAAAAATGGCGCTGTCAATGTCAGTGATACCTTTCTCCACCGGCAAAACCACGCTGGTCACAAATTTCCAAAGTCTAGTGCCACAGCGCCAGATTGAGGAGTGCACTCACAAGAAAGTTTGTTTTGCTTTTTATTTGCTTTCTATTTGGGTAAGCACAAACAAAAACCCAACACGTTTTGGTCTCCTCTCAGACCGTGATCAAGGTCTGAGAGGAGACCGAAACACGCTGGATTTTTGTTTGTGCTCACCCAAATAGAAAACAAATAAAAAGCAAAACAAACTTTCTTGTGAGTGCGCTCCTCAATCTGGTGCTGTGACGCCAGGCTTTGTGTGTGTGTATGTATATATATATATATATATAGCCAGACACCAACACCGCAGTTCCAGTCTTCAGGTAATTTTATTATTTAATTTTCGGGCTGTGACGCGTTTCGGCAGGATCCCCTGCCTTGTTCACACACATATATATATATATATATATATATATATATATATATATCCAAACCAACTCCTTCTTCACACTGGAAGAAGGCACGCACACGAGGATAGCAGAGTAAGTGCTTCTTTATTTCATCAGGCCTCCCTTGGCCCCACGACTGAAGAGAGATGCGTTTCGGCTGTCCCAGCAGCCTTTATCAATCTGGCAAGTGCCATTAACATCAGAGCATTTATACTGCAACACAATCATAGGCATAGAAGAAATTTCATGTGTATGGAGGAAGTGGATCCGATGTGCAACGTTTACATCTAAAAATGTATTACATTCTGAAATAGAATACCGGAAAATGTCATAATTTACAAACAACTCTAAGTGGTTAGTGAATATATGTAATCACTAAAAACATGAACTCGCATAGTGCAGAGAACAACTGAACATTTTGAATGCATAGTGCATCATTGACCACATTGTCTTAATGAACTATCCAAGTCTCTAAATGCACACGGAACATAACTTCTGCCTATATAAAGATGTGCTGCTAACAGACTTTAAAAATGAGCTCCACTGTATGGCGCAAACCCCCTCAGGAAATACTAACCATTTAAAATGACATAATCAAATAGTAAAAACGCACTGCATGTAACAAATATGTGATAGCATAGTTAAAAGAAACGTAATTATCACCTAAAGTAAAAAACTTTTATGGCTTGACATGACTTGCGGGCTGGGTCCGTGATCCTTGCTCTTTCTTCGTACAGGGAAGCAAAGTTAATTGACTGACTCACATAACAATTTAGAGATGGGCCTCTTGGGGCAATGTTAAGCTGCTAAGTGAACCATAAAAACTGAAACCACATAGTGTGTGCTCTCGAGACTGAAAAGTCAGCCTCGGAGTTATATCTTATGTCCCATAGGGACTACTGGTCACACAATGCCCCATATCACAGTGTGCAAAGCCAGGGCAGACATCCCAAGTCCATAAACACCAAGATTTGCATGTGATATCCAATAAAATAAACCGGTTCATTGGAGAGTCAATATTGAAACGAACAAAAGTCACAGCTTTGAGCAGGAAAGAACATCAAATCCCTCGATACCAGTACAGCTTGTCTCCTGAATTCCAAACTTCGGCTTCAATCGATAGCCGTGTAGGATGGACAGGCAATACATATATATATATATATATGACCAAGACCACGGCTGTGGTCGAAACGTGTCTGTTTGTCTGCCTGAATAAATAATCATTATCAACACTCACGATTGGTGTGGCTCGTGGATCTTTGCTGCAACGCGGGGATTTGTCTTTTTGTATGTATGTATATATATATTTCACTGGTTCCTTGGCAAGGTGACCAAGGCGACCTGAGCGCCAAAACGCATAAGGTGTTTTGTTTTCCTGCATGCACCATGAATTAATGGAATAAATCTTCATGTGCAAGCTACATTGAAGTGCCCTTTTCTTTCTTTTCACAAGCCAAGGAACCAGTGGATAGATATATTTTCAATGAAAAAAACAAAGGTTAAAGTAACATTATAGTTAGGTGTTCTATGGCACCATTTATGGCATCATTTATGACATCATCCAAGTTTCTTTTGCACACATTGCTCTATGAAGTAGTATGGCATTAGAGGCCTGAAGGAAGTACAAAATAGCTCAGAATAACATAAAGCATCATTAATGTCATCACAGATACAACCACCCTTGGGTGTAACAAGCATGGGTTATGTGTAACATTGACCCTTTAACATACACTTCACGGATAGCCTAGTTCACATTGATAATCAACCACACACATATGGGAAACCCTCATTACTCAATATGTATACAACTGTTAAGAGAAAGCCAAGTTCCTCAAGATACTCAACCTCTGTTCCAAAATTAATGCCCTACTACAGACATCTTTTATTTGTATCAAACCCTTCACAGTCACCTAATCTACATTGTGAAATTAAGTTGATATGAGTAGAAAAGTAGGTACTGTAAACACTGTTTTCTCTATGGAGAGAGTTGAATCTATAACACACTGTTTGCAGATAGTGAAACTCTCATGAAAAACATACCACAGAGTATTAAAAAGTATCTACTAAGAACAGTCTACACTGGCTGCAATACTTGTTAAAAAAGTCACTGTTCAGTTAAAATAACTATGGTCTGAAGGTGCAAAAGACTATACTACCAGCAGCCTTCATACTGTGGTAAAAATCTTTACAGATAGCCCATCAGATAGCCCATCATCTGAAGCAAAATAAGCACATGTACATTGGTTAGTACCTGGTGCACACAGTCTTCTATGTTATGTTGAAATAGTCATGCTGATAAAATTCTGTCTAATAACTCAAGGCTGCTTCCAATTAGGGGTGGGCGGTTAACTCCGCTCCACGGACCGGGTTTGCAGAATTTTGCGACTGGAGCGCAGAGTTCAGCGAAAAACTCTGATTCTGCCGCATAGCGGAGTTTGCCCCCACCACCCACCATTAACAAGGGCAAGAAAAAGACAGAAAACAATGAGCAGAGAAATCACAAGGGCAAGGAAATGAAGTGGAAAACGAGGTAGAGAAGTCACAGGGCAAGAGACAGAAAACGAGCCAGTGAAGGCACAAAATGCTGAACGGAATGAACAGCAAGAGGGAGCCGGGCCAGGGACCTGCTTACAGGCACATGCCCATCACTTTCAGCCACTGGCATGTTTTATTTTCTCTTTATTATTTCTGTGGCATATCCAGGAAAATAAGAAAAAAATAATCACACCTGCAGTGCTGGCCAAAGCCAAATCAAAAGGCTTTGCCAATGCTTGTTGAACAGTATTTTTGGATCAAGTATCTGAGAATTGGCTAGGATATCAGAGCAAGGCTTGGAACGCAGAGACTACTTTGGTGACATCATCGGACTGAGGGTGGTGCATCTAGCGTCACCCGTGATGCGATCCTGGTGCTGCGATATCACGTGCTGGGATGTAGCCGATGGCATAGGGACAGGATGTAGGAAGTGCTGGAGCTAAAGGTCTGTGGAAGGGAGGAAGAGAAGAAGGGAAGCAGATATGAGCGCCCTGGGGAGGATATTTGGCAACGGTAAGGAGACATCGAGGGATGAGCGAGATATAGCGGATTGTAGGCTCCTGTGGTGTGTCTTTGCGGAGGGGGCAGAGGACAGACATAAAGCAAATAGGGCTCACGAGCAATAGCAGTGGGGACAAAGGTGTTATACGGGTAGGCTCTTCTGGCAGGATGGTAGAGCGGAGTGATAGAAGAGGCGGGTTAGGAGACAAAAGGAGAAAGGTGCTCAAAGGTTTGAAAAAGCCAAGGTGATATGGGGAAACTAAAAGGACACAGGATTGGAGAATGAGATGCTCTGTGATTACGAGGGGTCAGCTTAATAAAAAAAAGAGCAAAGAATAAAATATGTAAAGACTTTGGCAAAAAAAAAAAATCAAGGCTGCTTTATTCAAGAAACTGAAATTTCCTTGGTGGAAATGTTTTGGTTCCAGAAGCTTGCAAGTATTAGTCACTGTTGCATCTGTAATTTGCTATTAAATGCCAAAGGTTGAATCTTGTAAGCATGCCTTGAGCAGGGACTTTTCGTAACATCCCTTATTCTAATATTTTGATTTGGGGTGGGCGAGTGGAGCAACTCCGCCCATTGTGGAACTCTGCGGAATTCCACAGAATTTTTCTGCAACTCCGCGGAGTTCCACGTAGTGCAACTCTCCGAGCTCCGCCCACCCTTACTTCCAATACTTAGTATGTAGTACGTACAATCTTTGCCTTTCTCGAAACTTTTTCTGGAAAGCCAAAATACTTGTGTGGAAAATGCTGCGTCAACTGTCCCTTGCACAGAGAGTTACTCTTCAATGCAAAGATTTATAACGTGTTCAGTACCTCTACACAGGTATGATGCATTAGGAGCACATTCATTTTGTAAACACTTACACCCATTAGCTGGACACAGGCTGTACAAAATTAGGTAGAAAGTAATATGTTAGCTACTCACCTCTATGTAAACTATAAAACAAATGAATACACTTTTTGGATGATGTCATCAATGATTTCATTTGAGAGGTCATCAGTGATGTTATAAATGATGTCATAGAACATGTCATGAGTGAGGTAATATGTGAGGTCATAAACAGTGCATGGCGGGGGCGCAAGTTATAGTTAGCTCAGCTAACTATAACTGGTGAGTTTCTGTGTTGTGTTTAGTTCAAAACGTTAATGTTGTCCGTGAAATATCTTCATCCTTTGTTTTTTTCAATGAATATATATATATATATATATATTCACTGAAAAAACCACAGGTTTCAGGGACGTTATAGTTAGAAATTAGCATTTAAAAAACCTTAGAAATTCACTGAAAAAACCACAAGTTTCAGGGACGTTATAGTTAGTTGGACATTTCACTCGTACAAAACCAGAGAAATTCGGCCATTATAGTTAGTTCAGCTAACTATAACTCGTGCCCTCGCAATGCACTGCTGATGACGTCACATATTACATCATTCATGACATGGTCAGTGACATCACGCCCTGGCATAGCAAACGGCAATGTCCTGGGGGTAGGCACCTCGGGACATTGCAGGAGCCGGCCCTGGGGGGTGGCGGTCCCCAGGGCCATCAAGGGCTCCAGGAGGGGGGCCGCGCGGCCCCTCTCCCTTCATTTTCAAAGCCCCAGGGAGGTGGTGTCCCTGGGGCTTTGGGGTCCATAACGGACCCCCCAATTTCAATATTTAGTGCCCCGGGGAGGTGGTGGTCCCTGGGGTGTGTGGGGGGCTCGAGGCCCCCCACCCTAATTATAAGAAAGCTCCGGGGAGGTGGTGGTCCCCGGGGCTTGGGGGCCAGCGAGGCCCCCCCAACCTAATTATAAAAAAGCCCTGGGGAGGTGGCGGTCCCCGGGGCTTGGGGGGGATGCGAGGCCCCCCCACCCTTTTTGCACAATGCCCCGGGGAGGTGGTGGTCCCCGGGGCTGCGGGGGGGCCGCGTGCCCCCCGCACATCATAAATAAAGCCCCGGGGAGGTGGCGGTCCCCAGGGCTGTGGGGGCCCCCACGGGCCCCCGCAACATTATTTAGCATGCCCCCGGGAACTGGCCCACCCAGGGGCTTAAATTCAACAAAGCGCAAGAGCGCGCGCTTCATTTTTTTTTTATTTTCTCGGCCGGATTCGCGACCCCAGCGCGAATTCGGCCGTTTAAAAAAAAAAAATGCTTTCTTTGGCCCTGGGGGTCCTTGTGGGACCCCCTGAGCAGGCCTAGGGGGTCAGGGTGTTTGTACCCTGCCCCCTTTTCTTGTTTTTCACCTTTTCTTTACTCTTTTCTTGTGACTCGGTTACTCAGTCACAAGATGGCTGCCAACACTTCCTGGTTTGGAGTGTTGGCAGCCAATCAGAGTGAAGCTCGTGCCTGGGAGGAGTCGCGACTCCTCCTCAGTGCTCAGATATCGATATTTTTATTTTTCTAATTTCCCAGGAACTACTGAACGGATTTACACCATTTAAATTAAAAGGTCGCTTTCTGGACCAAGACCTACCTTTTTGCCAAATTTGGTGTAATTCCGTTCAGCAGTTTGGGCTGTAGCTTTGTCTAAAATTCCTATGGAAATTAACATGGGGAAAACGTGTTTTGGAACCCCCCTTTTTTCTCGGCCCCCGCTTGACGAATCACCCTGAAACTTTCAAGACAAGAGCTGACCGGAGCGGGCCATTAGTTTTGAAAATTTCGCGAAGATTCATCAAACAATGACAAAGTTATTGGCAAAACAAAAAACGCTTTTTGAATAGACACGAGGTCCTAACTATAACTACCTACTGGCAACCGCCAGTAGGTAATATATATCTATAGGTAGGTATATATATATATATATATATATATATATATATATATATATATATTCAGTGAAAAAACCACAGGTTTCAGGGATGTTATAGTTAGGCTGACATTTCACTCGTACAAAACCAGAGCAATTCAGCCGTTATAGTTAGCTGAGCTAACTATAACTCGTGCCCCCGCAATGCACTGCTGATGATGTCACATATTACCTCACTCATGACATGGTCAGTGACATCACTGATGACATCATCCTGTGAGTGTGAGTGTTTCTAAAAAGTTTAAGAATGTAATATATATACACCAAGGTGTATTTGAAGAATGAGTGTGTGTATGAGTGTCTGTATGGATGATTTGTTGGATGCGTGACTGACTGTATGAGTGAGTGATTAAACATGTCTTAGTAAAAGTATGGGTGAGTGACTAATCTGTGTAAATGTGTGTATCAGTCAGTCAGTTGGTGTGTAAATGGCTGCATGGGTTGGTGAGTTGGTACATAAGTGTCTATATGGGTTATTGATTAGTTGTCTGAGTACCTGTATGGGTGCCTGAGTATCTGTGTGGGTGGGTGAGGTGCTTGTGACTCCCTGCATGAATGTATGACTGGGTGAATTCCTGGGTGTATGGGTTCATGAGTGCTTCTGTGAGTGACAGAATGGTTGAGTGAGTGTGCGTATGGCTCTGTCAGTGAGTGTATGGATGTCTCAGTGGCATATGTGAAAGGCAGTATATGTGAGTGTTGGAGTGTATAACTGACTGTATATGTGAGTGAGTGAGTGTGAGAGTGGCTATATGGGTGAGTGTATGCTTGTCCCAGTGATTGTAGAAGAGAGTAAGTGTGTGTTACTTTCTGTATGAATAAGTGAGGTGGTGTGTGTATAACTGGATAGGTGAGTAAATGGCAGTTTGATTGATTGTTTGGGTGACTGACTAGGTGTATAAGTAACTCTATGAGTGAGTGGCAGTGTGTGAGTGTCTGTATTGGTGTATGAGTGCATATATCAGTGGCTGTATTGATGAGTGACTGCATGTATGAATAACTGTATGGGTGAGTGATTGGGTGTGTGTGTAGACCTATGAATCAGTGAGTAGGTATGTACTAACTGGTATTAGTGTGTCTATGGTTTCAAAAATGTTAGTCTGTATTTTAGAGTGAGTGTATGAAAGGTTATATTAGGGTGTGAGGGGGGTGCATCAGATATTAAATGGATGATGTCATCAGTGATGTCATTTGAGATGTCATCAGTGATGTCACTGCCCATGTCATGAGTGATGTAATATGTGACATCATCAGCAGTGCATTGCGGGGGCGCAAGTTATAGTTAGCTCAGCTAACTATAACGGCCGAATTTCTCTGGTTTTGTACGAGTGAAATGTCAGCCTAACTATAACGTCCCTGAAACCTGTGATTTTTTCACTGAATTTCTAAGGTTTTTTAAATGCTAATTCCTAACTATAATGTCCCTGAAACCTATGGTTTTTTCAGTGAATTTCTAAGGTTTTTAAAATGCTAATTCCTAACTGTAACGTTGCTCAAACCTATGGTGTTATGTATGATTTTCTACTGTTCTTTAAAAAAAAAAAATATTAAAAGATGTTTCTTAATTTTTTTTCTTTTTCGTTTATCATTTTTTAAATATTTTAAAAGTTTTCAAATATTTATAAGCAGTTTTTTAAAAAACATAACATAGCTGAGCTAACATTTATATTCTTCTTTCTTTTAATTAATATTGTTTTCTTGTTTGCAATTTTGTGGTGTCATATTATATTACAGATTTTTGAAATAAAAAAGAAAATTTAGAAAAAAAAATTTAACGTATTTTTTTAACTACTTTTTGATAAATTAAACTTTCCATAATTACTTTTAATAGTATGAAAGTTGAGGGGTCATTATTGAATGATTGCATGAGTGCATTTGTAGTGCGTAAGGCATTCTATGAGTATATGTCAACTGTCTAGCATATTGCATAAATAAATACATGCGTACTGCTGGAGTGAAAGAATGAGTGCAACAGTACTGCCAAACAGTTTCCATGAGTGCTAGTGTATTGCCTGGATAATTGGATAAAGGCTTGCATAGTACCTCAGTGTATGGATAAGTGCATAGATTGTGCTTCAGGGAATTCATGAGTGCATACGTTTTGCCTGAGTGAATGGTTGAGTGCAAGAGTAGTGCCTGGCTGATTGCATGACTGCATAAGTAATGCATGATTGATTGAATGTGTGTATAAGTAGTACCTACTTGATTCTATGAGTACATGGGTACTGCCTAAGTGAATGTATGAGTGCAAGACTAATATCTAACTGCTTGGAACAGTGCATGGGTACTGCCTCTGTAAAAGGATGACTTCAAGAGTGATTCCTGGGTCATTGTATGAGTGCATGGGTAGTACCTGAGGGAATCGATGAGTGCTTGGGTACTGCCTGAGTGAATAACTGAGTGCAAGAGTAGTACCTGGATGATTGCATGATTGCATTGGTAATGTCTGATTGATTCGATGTGTGTATAGCTAGTGCGTCCTTGATTGCATGAAACATTACCCCATTGGTTCATTTAAGTCCCTTGTAAGTACTTTTATTCATGAATTGTATTCATTGCTTTTGCATTTCGCTGTCAGCATGAAGATAAATAGGTTTTCCTAACAGGAAACCACTGTGATTGTTCCGTTGAGCATTCTTTAGTTTGTAAACAAATTAAAGTACACAGAGATTTTAACGTTTCGGCCCGTAATTTGTACTGTTTTTTTAAAGAAACTCCACTGCCTGCTGTTATTCCCACGCTCATTGTGCTTTCGCACACCAGTTATCTTATCCTAAATAACCACAACTGCTGTGGCTTACGAGCAGGCGTCCCGTATATACCAACTCTTTCCCAACGTGTTACATGTTGCTCCAATGTCTTTTGTCCTCCCCCCACATAGGATTGTAGATAGTTTGCTATGGCCTTCCATTCCCACTTTGAAAACAGATTTTGATAATGTACGCTGACTCAAAGAGCTATTGTTTCAACAAGAAGTGGCTCTCACGTCAGCTTGCGAGACCTTCAAATAGCAGGTGGCTAAACCACCAAGTGACATTGAGTCACTGCTCAATACCAATCTCCCACTACATTTTGCAGAATTAATACACTAAATATTTAATGTGTCTGAAACCGAAGGCCTCCACATTTTTTTAAAATAGTCGACTCTGACCTCGTTATCTCTTTTCAGACTATTTTGGAGTAATACCGGATTTTATTCATTCTAATTTTCCAAGCGCATTTGGCGGGTTTCCCTGGTGCTCTTGCTGGTTTGCGCAGTGCTCATTCTTCTGCTCCTACTACGAAATGGCTGCCCGTCCTGTGGTTGAGCCCCATCCAAGCCAATTGCGGCTGTACCGTGAACGAATGCTGCAGCTTTTTGGATGCTTGCCATTCCGCTACCTCTATTTTACCTGCGTGCAACCTGTGTTCTACTGTCTCTGGTGCCCCTTTGAGTGTGACCTGGATGTCTGCCTCTCCACTAGTTCAGGCGCTGACCTGGATTATGAACTGTTGGTGAGTCCATTGCTGGCTCATGACCACGACTGTTCCGGAGACACACGCTTGATGGATGCATTTTAATCATGCAATAAAGGGGAGCTGGAGTACGTGTGCTCATGCTCCCCTCTTTTATGATACTCTTGCAGCGGAGTATCATCGAATATCATGCAGGTTGCCCTGACATGCTCCTGGTTGCACAAGATTATGATGACCATGTCTGTTCTTTCGGCTTGCTCAATTGGATGGCGACCCTCTTTGCTTGGAGATGTGAGGATGACCTTTTGGAGCTGATTGCATTCTGCGGTGCTTGTGAATTCTTGCATTTCGATGGGAACCCGATTTGATGGCCTGTTATTTCTACACTTCAAGAACACTGTTTTTTTTACTTTTTCTCATTTAGTTTTTCGTTCCTTGCGAACTTTCAGATATTACCTTTTTTTATGATTTCGCCTTTACAGATTCGGTTTGGCTCTGCTTATGTTTGCGTTCTGTTTGCCTGGGTGCTACACTGCTGCCCAAGGGGAGGGGTGCCCTGGCCGTTGGGGACATTATCGACTTCACTAAGTTACCATGAGCCCTGCAGCCAATATCCAGCTTTTGGGCACGATAACACAAGGCTTTATTTTAGCAAAATACCTCGCTCGTACTTTTCACATGAGAACTGTCTCCTGTGTTTGTTTGAGCATCTTTTGGAACTTTAAATTCAACATTATGGGCAAAGTCAATAAACAATGTCCCTTCTTATTTTGCTCTGGTCAGGCCCTAGCACCTGTATAAAACATACCAATGCAGTTGTTGTTGAACACCCATACTGTGATACAATTGGGATACACGAATAGGTGGCACACACACTTGGACAGAAACGTTTCCAGAGAGAACAGCGAAACAGCACCTATAATTTAGATTTACCATCTATATTCAAAGTTATGTGGTCTGCAGACAAAGCTCAGAGATCTTCTATTATATAATAATACTTCGCTTTAGCAAGGTAGAGGGAGGTTACGCAGTATAGTCTTTTCTCCATTGTCTTTTTATGATGACATCTCCCTTTATCAGATATGGACTAACTGCTATACTGATTATATTCCTATCATACACTTTTGTTCTTGTTGTGGCACATATACTGCACGTTACGCCACATTACTTGAAATAAATATTTTAAAATGTTTCATGTCTGGCTCAGATCTTACAAGTATAAGACTGACAGTGAAAGGGTGTGTCTTGTTACCGCAATTCCTGAGAGATGTGGGAGTATTGTGTTCTGGGTTGCCTAATCACTTGTTTCTCTGTAAGGGATTAGGAGAGCAAATGAGACAATATAGCAAGTTGGTCCGGGGCTTATGGGCACTCAGGTAATAGGATGACTCAGTCCCTACCTACTAAGGTCCTATGATCGTACGCTTAGTTGTCACCTTAGGCTGAATCCCTGCAACAGCCTGAGTGAATAGATTACTCCATGGGTAGTGCCTGAGTGAATGGATGAGTACATGAGTAGTGCCTGGGTGATAGTATGAGTACATGGGTAGTCGGTTGGTGATTGCATACGTGCAGGGGTACTGTGGGTGATACCAAGCGTGCATAGGTTGTGCATGTGTAAAAAGAAAAATGCAAGGATAATGCCTGGGTTATCCTATTAATGCTAAAGTTGTGCTACAGAGATTACATGAGAGCATAGGTAGTGTTTGTGTAAAAGAATGACTACCTGGCTGATGACATCAGCAACACGACCAAAGTTATCAAATAGTATAAAGGATCAAGAATAATTTTTATTACAAATAATTAACATATAAATAAACTTTAAACATTGTTTCACGTTATCATACATATTATCTTATGTATTCTTACCTTTTTAGGTAATTTAGAAACATGACTGTTGAACTATTTTCGAGTAGTATTGTGCTAAACAGGATTAAAACTCTTTTCAAAGTTCACCACTACCTACTATAAAGAAGAAAAAGAAAAACTGTTATGTAATGTAATGCATTACAGAAATTATACTATCACATTTTTAAAAGGACAACATAATTTTAGAATTACATAACATTTTCATTTTCCCTTTTTTGCTGTTTTCAGATTCCACTTAACTTCACCATATACAGTGATTTCAACGTAGTATCATCATGGAACAGCAGGGAAAAAAACAATCAACTAGATTGTAGAGAAAAAAAAAATCAGTGTACAGCATTATTTTAATATATGTAGCTATGTGTTTTCCTAACTACAGTTTCTTTATTACATCCTTCTTGTACAGTACGTCTATTATTTATCTCAAGGACATTTCCAAAATGCGCTCTCTCATTTATATCTCGTACAATATACACAACAAATACATAAACTATTTGCTTTTCAAAACAATTTTTCGAAATGCAATACCAATTAGCACAAATAATACTCCAAACACTAATTATAATTAGTAATTGTTTCCATTGCTGCCTACTTTCTGTTCACATCTTCCCAATAGGCCGAATGATGTATTCAAAACTTATGGTTCCAAAATATCCAATATGAATTTGTTAATTCATGTTCACATCTTCCCAATTGGCCGAATGATTATTCAAAACTTTGGCTTCAAAAGTATCAAATATGAATTTGGTAATTCGTAAGGAAATCTAGGTTTAAATTCCAAGTAGGCATCATTGCAATGTGTCCATTCTTTATTACACTTTAAATACACAGTATAGTGTCCAGATGTGGTAGTAGGTCCAGCAAGGAAAATAATAGCCACTGTTGTAAAAGTTCTTCCACAAATAGATATTTGACTTGCAACAAAATTTTTAATTTTGCTTTCCTGTTTTCTTCCCTTTGCTCTACAAAGTTGTAGCATTAAATGAGATATTTTCCATATCTTTCTATATGTAACGTAGACAACATCTCTGATTTACAATGCGAACATTTCATATCATGATTGGCTGTTTTTACTCATTTGTTAAAAGGTACTGATTTTCAGTCTGGTATTGTTAAGTATAAGAATCGTTCTTTGTCTATTTCAGTGCTGGAAGTAAATGAACACTGTTCACATTTATGATCCCATCTGTAACTTAGGAAAAATAAGTTTTCAATCTGTATTCCTTCATCTTCTAATACTCCAAGCATAAGCATTAGAAATTCTTGTGCATCTTGTTGTATATTGAGAGTAAATGTCAATGAACCAGTACATATATCCAAAAGATGCCGAATGCCAAAAGCAGTATGAATTTTACTTCTGTCAGTTACCAACTGTTGAAATACATAACGTAGTAAAGAACAGAATCTTTTTTCATGATTTCCCATGATTTCGTGATGAAGATCTTGTAGATAAAACACAACATTCAGAATCACATTAGCATAACAGTTGATACCTGAACTATTTTCCAACTGGTATCCTACAATGTCAACAACAGTTTCCATTTTCTGTTTCTTTACACCTTCAACTTTCTCTTCAATTTTTTTATTTTTTTCAACCTCACTTGAATCTTTGACATATTTCTGTTTTGAACACACTACACGTTTCTCATATATGGGATATTCACCTAAATCCGGTGTATAAAGTCTTCTTAAACAATTATACTCTCTTACACAATTTACATCAGCTCTAACCTTTTTCTCATCGAAATCAATCAAATACAAACCAGACAATGTTCTTACTCGACATAATCCAGCGTATGCCATTCCCTCTTTGAACACTTTACTTCCAATATTTACCAAAGCACTGTCTATACTTAAACCTTGAGATTTATGAATAGTTACTGCATATGCTAAAAACAGAGGAAACTGTTTTCTGTGAACACACGTCTTTTACAAGCAAAAAACTTACAACACAACGCCCAATCTGTCTTACCTCTTCTTCTGATCAAATTATATTTTCAAAAATTCTATTCCATCTCTGTTCTGAAATTTTACAAAATCAACAACTTTCCCCATTGCTCCATTTACTAAACCTTCTTCTACATTCAAATTATGGTGTAAAATTACCCGACAGTTCATACATACATGTAAAGTTTTTTCTAAGCCTGCAGTTTTAGATCCAGACTTTTCCAAAGAGTGCAATTTAGTCTGTAGTTTCTCTGTAAGAAGAATAGGCACTCCCTGGTGTTCAAGTGTATCAATAGCTTCATTTTCAACTATTTCTTGTTTTTCCAGTTTCTAAAGCTCTGGATTGAATGTAGAACACTCTAGCAGTCTAGGCATTAGGCAAACTATAGACTTCTTTTGTCAGAATTTCTTGTATATTACTTCAGCCGCTGTGTTTTCAGTTGTAAACAAGTTCCTTAGTAGCCGACTTTCTAAAGCTTGTTTACCATGTTTCATCAAGACACCAATTCTTATATCTTTATGAATATTTCCATAATCTTCATCACTTGCTTGTCGCATATTCTTTATAAGTTCTTTATATTCA
Organism: Calotriton arnoldi; assembly: GCA_963921515.1. Classification (NCBI taxonomy): domain Eukaryota; kingdom Metazoa; phylum Chordata; class Amphibia; order Caudata; family Salamandridae; genus Calotriton; species Calotriton arnoldi. The sequence goes on along the minus strand of CAWUFW010008631.1, from coordinate 204,779 downwards.
AAATGTAACCAAATGTTCACATTTCCAAAACTTCCCAAAGTTTTTCTGGTGTCTTCATGCACAAGTGTTTTAAAAACTGGTTGTCCTTTTACAGGAGTTAGTTGTAGTAGATCTCCAAGTACAATTAAATGTTTTCCTCCAAACAGCACATAGTATTCTGTTTTTAAAATCTGTTGCATTCTCAAGTGTACAAAGGCAAGCATTAAGTTTGAGACCATGCTCACCTCATCAATGATCAAAAGTTTCATTTTCTTCAGTACTCTTGACACTTCATGACAAGCTTCTCCAGACAGCTTCTGATATTCCAATTTATTATCATGTTCAACGGGTAGCATAAGTAATCTATGTAAAGTAATCCCTTTAATATTGTGTGCTGCTAATCCAGTTGGAGCTCTTACAACACAAGATAAATGTGAATCTGTAGTTTTCTGTAGATAACTGGTCAAAACTTTAATTAAAAAACTTTTACCTGTTACAGCTTGACCACTGATGCACATAAGAATAGGTTTAAATGATGAACATTGGCATTCTTTTTTTTCATGCAACAAACCGTGTTGTATCTGTTCTGTCACTTGTACATATATTTCTTTTCGTTCAATACTTAGTTGTTCTTCTAAGTTTTCCAACGTAATATTATCCTGTTGTGCTTGTTGCATTGCAATTTCTACCTCATTCATGGCTATTGCTGTTTCATTTTCGATTATTGTTTGTCCCAGTGGATCTTGACTCAGTGGACCAGAACTTTGACTTTCTTGAGAACTGTCTTTATCTATTTCAGCTGCAATAGTGTTTTCTTGTTCAATCGCATCATTTTACATTTGTAGATATGTAGGGAAAATTGTGCATTGAATGCTATCTTTACATGCATTAAAAGAATCTCCGTAGCAGTCAAAATCTCCAAGTAATTCTGTTTCATTACGCCATGGCTTGAACAGTTGCAGAAGTGCTAAATAGAAAAATTCTCTCTTATCTGGAGTATCACAACTGAGTTTTCTGTGGTTAATAAGATTTCCTTTGGCATGTTTTACTAAACATCTGTCACATCCAATTACTGCATATTTTCCTTGTTCTATATTTTCTGTAACATTTCTTTTAAAGCTGTAATGTAGAAGTATTGCATACAGACATAGCTTTTCCAGATGTGGACTCCTTTTGGGATAGTATGTATCCAACATATTAGTTTTAAGAATTTCTGAACTTTCTGGTTCATTCAGTGCTAAGTATTCGATTTCTTCTAATGTTTTCAATACTGTATTTCGTGTGCAGGCAAGACCTAAACTTACCCAAATGATTCCTCTTGACTTTGAATATAAACTAGAAGAGCACAAGCGATCAGAACATTCATAGGATCCAATCTCTCGGTGGGAAAGCATTTTCAAGCTAAAGCTGTACAATTTTTTGCTAAGGCTCTTCTCTTGTGAAATTTCTTCCCACATTTCTTTCATCTCTGTCTTTTCTGATTTCGTTATATATGATGTAACATACTGTGCAACGGCAATTGAATTATTTGCAACATATTGAATATCCATAATTGCATTCCACATTTTCAGAAAAACTGGATTGTAGTCATTAATATACTTTGACTGTTCTGTTCTTTTTAAGTTGTATGTATTCTTGGGAGATTTCCGAGTTATTGTATGCCTTACTGCTGACAAAAAATAATGTACTCTTCCTTTAGAAATTATTGTACGTGGGAATCCAAAACGACACTTTGTATAAAATTTCCCTTTAGACTTGTATTTTCGTCGACAGTATTTTCCACAACGGTGACTTTGAAAACATAAAACTTGTTGTCTCAAGCTCTTTTCTCCTCCTTCTCTTGGAATGTCACAGGTAACATACTGTTTGATGAAAGACAATACAGTTTCATCACTATCAGTTCCAAATTTTGGAGCATTCTTTATCCATAATAGCATGTGTATATGAGGAGCACCTCTGGCTTGGTACTCTTTTTGCCCCAAAAAATCAGTAACTTCTCCAAGAGGACAATTTTTATTGCAGATAATGACATCATAGTTTGAAACCTATGGTTAAAATACCTGCACACATTTACAGGTTCCAAAGAACAGAGTTCTCCAGGTGTCTTCATTTCAATATTTTTTATATTTGAATTTGCTTCTTGTAGAAATTCAAGTAAATCTTCCCATGCATATTCAGCACAGCTAAGTGTTACAAACCATGTTGGTGTACCTAAGTTTCTTAACATACATTTAAGTTCACCGTGACGACGAAACCAATATTCATTGGTACCACGTTGACATCCCATCAAATTAATTAACTGTGATTCAAAATTTTTATCTCTTTGTTGAACTTTTTCCATGAATTCTTTTGCAGAAACATGTGATTGATGAACTCCTGTTTTTTATATGTGGTTCACTGCATATGAAAAAGAAGACAAATTACTTTCAAACAGAAGATGAAATATATATGGAATGCACAGTCTAAATCTAGGATCTTCAGAGTACAATCTTGTTGAGCGGTATTCTGAAGCTGGAATCCGTGCAGGTTGCTCATCAAATCGTCCACCTTCTCCAGTGGGGAACAGCTGTGGAAAACAACGAGCTTCTAAGCTTTTTTCCCATACACTCATTGGAGTTCCCTTTGCTTTTTTCATTTGAAATAATTCAATGCTGTTTCCTATCTCTTCTTTTGAATGTAGAGGATGTATCATGTAATGTTCATAAATCTCTTCACTCCTGGAGTTGTCCACTTTTTATATTTGGCCACTTGAAATCTCTGATTCATCTTCTAAACATATTACCTGTTCATCAACATTTGCAGTTTTATGATACATATTGTTCTCTACAAGATATAATGTAGCCTTTTGGAGTTTATTAACATCTACAAACTCTTGCCATATTTTTCGACTCTTCGTTGGGACACCATTTACTAGAATAACTACTGGCTCATTTTCCTCTCTGTCTCCACCAACAGTTTCAATATTTTTCTTAAAATATGAAGGTAAGTACACAACTCTTCCTTTCAGACCTCTTTGTAAATCTGTTGGTGGCAGCTTACCAGTTTTAGGCTCCATACGTATTATGGCTTGAAATGGGTGTACAGATTGAATAAGAACTGACTCATATGCATTCAAATCTGCCAGTTCCGCTGGAATAACTACTAACTCTAAGTTGTTATGTACTGCTCTAACTGGCATTTTGTTCTCTTCTAATTTGTTGTAACAATATTCACAAATACGTTGATCAGTACCCAACTCAAATTGACCTTCCACCAACAAGTAACCACCAAATTGCTGCAACTTATCACTGTTTTCTTTTTCAATTTTTCAATATAAATTAACATTCCTAGTTTGACTTCTATAATGAGTACGTCGACAACAAATACAAACATAGTTTGGTTTTTCAGAGGACACTGTCTTAAACTTTGTAATTTCCTCTACGAACTCATCAATACTAATCTCTTTCCCATGTTCTTCAACATCTACACTTATCAAGCTCTCACTTTCTACACACTGCTGTTGTGAACCAAAAAAAACCGAAACTGTATATCATCACACATTTTTGTACATCTGATAAACAACGGTGTAAAAGAGCGGTGTTCATTTCACTTAAACATAATGCAGGAGTTTTTACATAGTACACTTTCCTTAGTAGCTTCCGCATTCCTGAATGGTGTACTGCTAACATTCTTAAGTGATTAAAAGTACTTTTACACACTTTTCTTGAAAGACAAGCCAGAGAATGTCAGTGAAACTTAGTATATTTTCTTACGTTACATGGATCTAGTCCTTGTAACATCCTAATCTTCTGTTTAACACTTTTTTTTGCATACTCTCGTAAAATATTTCGCAATATGTCAATAGATTCCTGTTGAATACTGCAAATACTGCTACAATCCCACTTATATACAGGAGCTTGTGTACGCTTCCCTTGCACTTTTTCCACACTCCTTACAACCATTTCTTCTTTTGGAATGGGACAACCATCTTTCATCTCATAGCATCGACCACTAGTATCAACTGAAAACGCTAATGTGTTCTGTTGAAAGTAGCTTTCTTCATTAAAGAAAGGCTCAGTAGTGGAAGTGTGCTTCCATTCACCAGTGAAAGTTTTAATAAAGTTACTTCTATTAACAAGTCTTTTTCTTTTACTTTTGTCTTTCATAAACTTCATTATTTTATCCAATGTTTTCATTCTCTTCAATATTAAAATAAATAATTTTCTTTTCAAATCAAAAGCAGTATCTACTACACTTTCAATGTGTTGCTTCTTATACGCTGCTGATCTTCTTTTATACTTTTTAAAATCTTTTAATAAATTTTGAATTACTCTACTTCAAAAGAGCCGACCACGGGTCTCTTTAAATTGTTTTTCTCTTCTTCAAACATGTCCTGTTTTTCCAAAAACTAATGTTTTTTACCATAGAAATGTCGTTCTCCTTCTGCTTTGTTGTAAAACTCTTCTTTTTCCTTTCACTGCTTTCACTTTTTAATTTCTCTGCAACTCTTTTAAGAAAGTGTTTAGTGCTCTTACCAGAACAAACTTTATCCTTAGTAACATTTTCATCTTTTTGTGACATAGTCTTTTTACTTTTCTTTAAGTAGATCTGTTTTTTTTGTTGTCTTCTCTTTTCATGTTTTCTTGCCATCTTGAATTTGTGATCCAAACAAAATAATTTTCTGAAAAACAAAGAACAGTCTCAATAGTTTGTTACATGAATTACCTATTTTAAATTAATTACATATGAATACTGATAGTAACTAGTAAGCAATTAATTACAATTACATTGCTATTCTCTTTATTACAAATAAAAAAACAAAAGTGTAGAAACAAGCAAGGGAACTGCAGAAAGAGGAGGAATTGTACTGAAAGAGAAAGAAAGGGACAGAAAGAAAAAAAAGTTTAGAAACACTTAACAGAAATACACAAACAACAACAGAGCGACAAAAAAATGTGAGAAATTCAGCAAGAGACAACAGAGCTGCACAAAGAGACAATAGCGGTGAACAAAGAAACAACAGAAGTGCACAAACATGCAAGAGAATGCACAAAGACGCAAGAGTGATGCAGAAACAGGCAAGACAACTCTAAAACAAGGAACACAGGTACAGAAATACGCAAGGGGATGCAAAAAGAAGCAACACAGGTGCAGAAACAGGCTAACAAAGATGCTCAAAGACGCAACAAACATGCTCAAAGAGAGAAAAGGGGTGCAGAAACACACGACATGGATGCAAAAAGAGGCAAGATGACAGCCAAAAGAACCAACAGAGGTGCAGATAGAGGCAAGAGAAGTGCAGAAAGAAGCAACAGACATGGTTAAAGTGGCAAGACAAGTGCATAAAGAATCAAGAGATCTGCAGAAAGAAAAGTAAGGTGCAGAAAGACAGAACAGAAGTGGAGAAACACGGAAGAGAGGTGTAGAAAGAAGCAAAAGAGCTGCAAAAACGAGAAAGAGGCCTTCAAAAAAGGTGCAGTAAAAAAAACAAGCAGCAGAGCTCCAGAAACACACAAGAAGGATGCAGAAAGAAACAAGACAAGTGCAGAAACAAGGAACTGACATGCAGAAACAGTTCAGACAAGTGCACAAACAAGCAAGAGAACTCCAGAAATTCAAAACAGCAATCTTTGCAATGCTACTATTGTAAGTCTCACCATACTCCTCAAAGCATGCATGCATGTGTCTGTGTCTTTTGCTAGTGCCATCATACATCTATTTGTATGTTTTTTTTAAATATGATGCCACTAGCAAAAGTCACAGCATATGCATGCATGCATTCAGGAATATGGAGAGACTTACAACAGTGATATGTGAAGGGTTGCTGCATTATATTTGCCTAGGCCAAACACTCTGAGTAGTCGCTGAATAGTGAAGCTACAAGAGAAAACTGAGGTTTAAAATATCCTAGCAGAGGAATTACTGATTAGGCTAGTTTGTACGAGTCTGTGGATAGGTACACTTGAAGTACGCCATATAAATTTTGGTGTGTTCTTGAAAGGGAAAGTGCAGTCTCTAGTTGAAAAGAGTGCATGGTCTTGCGACTAAGTTATATCTCTACTTGTACATCTATTCTCACACATGTTATCCATCTAAAGATGGTACATCTATAAAACATATGCATACATGTATTTGCATCCTTATTTCATGTAGGATGGTACTAACAATTCAACAAAGTAGACTGATCACTGATCCCTCTGCCATCATGTGTTAAACCTCACTTTTCTCTAGCATCTTTACTATTCTGCAACTACTAAGAGTGTTGGGCCTAGCCAAATATAGAGCATGAACCCTTTGCATGTCACTGTTGAAAGTGTCATCATATTCATGAAAACATGCATACATGTGTCTGTGCTTTTTGTTAGTGACATCGGACAAATGCATGTATACCTGTGTTTTATAGGTCTACGATCTTCACATGCATAACATGTATGAAAATACATGGCTAGTGCCTCAGTAAATTAAGGAGTGTAAGAGTAATGTCTGGCTGCTTAGAACACTGCATGGGTAGTGCCTGAGTGAATGCATTAATCCAACTGTAGTGCCTGCGTCATTGGATGAGTGCATGGGCAGTGCTTCACAGAATAGATCAGTGCATGGGTAGTGCCTGAGTGAATGGATAAGTGCAAGAGTAGTGCCTGATTCATTGCACGATTGTGTAGGTAATGTCTTATGAATTCAATGTGTGCATAGGTAGTGCGTCCTTGATTGCATGAGTAGTGCCTGTGTGATTGTTTGAGTGCAACAATAGTGCCTGCATGATTCGATTAGTGTATGGGTGCTGCCTGAATGGAACGATCCGTGCGAGGGTAATGTCTGAGTTATTGGATGAGTGCATACGTACTGCCTGAGTGAATGGATGAGTGCATGAGTAGCACCTGAATGAATGCTTGAGTGCAAGAGTAATGGCTAGGTGACTGCATGACTGTATAGGTAATGCCTCATTAATTCGATGTCTGTATAGATAGTGCCTCTCTGTCTGCATGACTGCATGGGTACTTCATGAGTGACTGGATGACTGCATAGGTACTGCCTGAGTGAATGGCTGAGTGCAAGAGTAGTACCTGACTGATTGCATGAGTCCATAGCTAGTGCCTATGTGATAGCATAAGTGCAGGGGTAGTGCATGTGTTATTGCATGAATGCATAAGTTGTGCCTGAGTAACTTCATGAGTGCAACAGTATCGTCTGAATGCTTAGATCAGTGCATGAATAGGGCCTCAGTAAAATCATGAGTGTAACAGCAATGGCTGGGTCATTGGAAGAGAGCCATAGTACTGCCTGAGGGAATAGATAACTGCATAGGTAGTGCCTGAGTGAACAGTTGAGTGCAAAACTAGTGCCTTACTGATTGCATGAGTACATGCATAGTGCCTCCGTGATTGCATCAGTGCAAAGGTAGTGCCTGGGTGATTTTATGAGTGCATAGGAAATACCTGAGTGAAAGTATGAGTGCAAGGCTAATGTTTTTGTCATTGGATGGGTGCATCAATAGTGCTTCAGGAAATGGATGAGTGCATGGGTAGTGCCTGAGTGAATGGTTTAGTGCAACTGTAGTGCCTGTATCATTCGATGACTGCTTCAGTATTGCTTAACAGAATAGATGAGTGCATAGGTAGTGGCTTACTGAATGGTTGAATGCAAGACTACTGCCTCGGTCATTGCATGTATGCGTAGGTAATATCTGATTGATTGGATGTGTGTATAGGTAGAATCTCCTTCATTGCATGAGTGCATTGGTACTGCCTGGGTGATTGGAAGACTCATACAAAGTAGCCTAATGACTAATCCCTCTGCCAGCATGTCTTAAACCTCAGTTTTCTCTTGCAGCTTCACATTTCACCGGCTACTCAGACTGTTTGGCCTAGCCAAATATAAAGCATCAACCCTTCACATGTCACAGTTGTAAGTCTCACCATATTACTGAAACCATGCATGCATGTGTCTCTGCCTTTTGCTAGTACCATCATACATAAAAGAAACATACAAATAGATGTATACCTGTATTTTATAGCTATCGGATCTTCCGATACATAACACGTTTAAAAATACATGTAGAAGTATAGACATACCACAGCAAAGTCGGATTGCTAAGACGGACACTCAGGCAATGTACAATGTGCCGGTATGTAAGTTACAACTGTGTGCCGCTTTTTTGTGTAGCATGGAAGCCGATTGGGATTTTATCTGTGCTGTTCAGATGCCGCCAGCAGCCCAGTGATATTGTGAAGTGAAGTGGTATTTTTCGACGCAGATAAGCCTCTGTTACCTTTCTTTTTACAAACGTGGGGGGAGGAAGAGTTTGGGGGAAAAGCGGGGGGTGGGGCTCAAGGGACGTGTCATTCCCAGTCTCTCGATCTGCCGGCCCTGTAATGTACGCAGATTCAGCACGGGCAGGGAGCCTGACAATTACCTTCACTTATATTCAGGTGTGGTTCACCAGTGTGAACAAATCCGTGCACAAAGTGTGCAGGCAACATTTGCATTTCTTTTTTTATCTCCCTGAAGTTAATAAAACATGTCTCTTGTAAAGCCGCCCCCAGTATTTTCCTACAAACGTGGCTGTTTCTTTTATGTTGGCCGGGCCCATTTTGGATCCCAATTCAACCCTGTACCTCAGTCACAAGACCATGCAGTCCTTTCAACATGACAGACTGCACTCCTCATTTCTGTAAGACACCTAAATGTATACGGGGTAATTCTAGCGTACCTTTCCATAGAGTCATACAAAGTAGCCTAATTACTAATACCTCTGTTAGTGTGTGAGGAGGTGCATCAGATTGTCACATGGATGATGTCATCAGTGAAGTCATCAGTGATGTCACTGACCATGTCATGAGTGATGTAATATGTGACGTCATCAGCAGTGCATTGCGGGGGCGCGAGTTATAGTTAGCTGAACTAACTATAACGGGGGAATTTCACGGGTTTTGTACGAGTGCAATGTCCAACTAACTATAACTGAAAATAAAACCTATGGTTTTTTCAGTGAATTTCAAAGGTTTTTTAAATGCTAATTTCTAACTATAACATGTCTGAAACCTATGGTTTTTTCAGTGAATTTCAAAGGTTTTTTAAATGCTAATTTCTAACTATAACGTGCCTGAAACCTATGGTTTTTTAAGTGAATTTCAAAGGTTTTTTAAATGCTAATTTCTAATTATAACGTGCCCCGCCCCCTCCCTTCACCACTGTGCAAACCTGCCCCGTGGCGCGTTTTAAGTTGGGGGATTAAGTCCCCTTGAATCATGAGGGGTAGGCACCCCGGGACACTGCAGGAGCCGGCCCTGGGGGGTGGCGGTCCCCAGGGCCACCACAGGCTCCAGGAGGGGGGCCGCGCGGACCCCCTCCCCACATCTGCAAAGCCCCGGGGAGGTGGTGGTCCCCGGGGCTTCGGGGGTCCAAAACGGACCCCCATTTTAAAATTGTTAGTGCCCCGGGGAGGTGGCGGTCCCCGGGGCATGTGGGGGGGCTGGAGCCCCCCACACAGGTCATTAAAATAAAAAAAAAAGAAGCCCCGGGGGGGTGGCGGTCCCCGGGGCTGCGGGAGGGCGGATAGCCCTCCCGCACCAATTTTTATTTAAAGCCCCGGGGGGGTGGCGGACCCCGGGGCTTGGGGGGCCTTAGAGGCCCCCCATAAAATCTAAACCCACCCCCTGCATGCCCCCGGGACTTGGGCCACCCGGGGGCAAAATAGCATCAAAGCGGGGAGACCGCGCTTCGATTTTTTTTTTTTATCGGCGGGATCCGCGCACCCTAAGCGCATCCCGCCGATTTAAAAAAAAAAATGCTTTTTTCTGCCCAGGGGGTCCTTGTGGGACCCCCTGAGCAGACCTAGGGGGTCAGGGTGTTTCTACCCTGCCCCCTTTGCGCGTTTTGCGCACTTGTTTCTTGTGGTTTTTTAATCGGCGGGATCCGCACACCCTAAGCGCATCCCGCCGATTATTTTTTTCAAAAAAATGCTTTTTTCTGCCCAGGGGTCCTTGTGGGACCCCCATAGCAGACCTAGGGGGTCAGGGTGTTTCTACCCTGCCCCCTTTGTGCGTTTTGCGCACTTGTTTCTTGTGCCTCGGTTCTACCGAGGGACAAAATGGCTGCCAACACTTCCTGATTTGGAGTGTTGACAGCCACTTGACAGCCAATTAGCATGCAGCTCGTGATTGGGAGGGTACGTGGACCCTACTCGGCCATAGATATATATGTGATTTTAATTTTGATTTTCTCAGGAACTACTGAACGGATTTGCACCATTTAAGCAAAAGGCACGACACTGAACCAAGGGCTACCTTTTTGCCAAATTTGGTGTAATTCCGTTCAGCAGTTCGGGCTGTAGCTGCGATGAAAGGTTCCTATGGAAAATTGCAAGGGGAAAACACGTTTTGGGACCCCCCTTTTTTCTCGGCCCCACTTGACGAATCACCCCGAAACTTTCAAGATAGGAGCGGACCGGAGCTGGCCATAAAGTTTGAAAATTTCGCGAAGATTCGTCAACCGGCGCCAAAGTTATTTCAAATAGAATGTTGCTGATTCCTATGGAAAATAGGTCCTAACTATAACTATCTACTGGCGACCGCCAGTAGATAATATATATATATATATAAAATATCGCCACTGTGTAGTTATTGTTAAAACCTAGTTACCATATGAAATAGATTTTTGGGTTTGCCAATAACTTTGGTGCTGTTTGAAGAATCTTCACAAAACTTTCCAAAAAATGATCATCCACCTCAGCTCCTTTCTGGAAGGTTTTGGAGTGATACATCAACTGGGTGGGGAAGAAAAAGGGGAGGGATCCAAAATGCAATATTTCCATTCAATTTACCTAGGGATTTGTGAACAACGCTACAGCCAAAATGGCTGAATTGAATTACGCTGTATTTTGCGGAAAGCTAGATCTTTACCCAATAAGCATGCTTATTGTGATTTGGTGTAAATCAGTTCAGTGATTTTGAGAAATATGGTTAAAAATGTATAGATATCTGTGCGGTTAGGTACGCAGTGACGTTATAGTTATGCATGGTAAAAATATCTTACTTTACATTAAAAAAACTTTAGAAATTCACTGAAGTAACTATAACTCACGCTCTCTGCATGCACTGCTTATGATGTCATATATTAGATTATTAGGTAGAGCTCAGCCGCCCTGCTGTGGACCTGTAGACCCTGAAGAGATGGGCACAAGTCTGCTGCAGATCAGCAAGAATCTCGGCGGTAAAAATAGATTTGCTTGAGAAATTGACCTCCCTCTTTGTTTGCTGCTCTCCAGCAGTGGTCTGTAAAAGGAGCAGGGCCGGATTAAGACCTTTAGAGGCCCCAAGCACTTGAAAGATATTCGTGCCCCCATATATATCTAATTCAAAATATAAAAAATAATAAACTGTAAAATAGAATTGTATTTTTCAAAATGAAACAAAACTTACAGTAAGATAGCAAATAGGCTTTATTTTTGTATACTTCCCCTTTATTTATAGGTTCAGCTGCACCATTTGCAGTTTTTCACTATATGGTCCATGGTAAATCCGGCAATGGAAAATTTCTGTGGGGCACCCCTTCCCTTGATGCCCTAGGTACGTGCTTATTTTGCTTAATGGTGAATCCAGCCTTGAATAGGAGTGTTGTCATTGAAATATCCTGCTCTGTGTATATACAGAATAACTCAACATGTGTTTGCTATTGTCTAATTGATGCTTACAGAGAATCCAAATCTGGTCTAGCCTCAGGGTTTGCGCAACAGGGCGTGGGTGGGGACGGGGCTTGCATTGCAAGAGTTTCTGTAATTTTTGTCTCTTTTGTTTGTCTTCTCTTCTTAAGGTCTGTTCCCCCTGATTGATTCTCCTCTTTTACCACCTTTGTCTTTTGTTTTTTCTTGTGCTTGCTCAAGCAACTAAAGCCTATGTACTGTACTACAGAAAGGTGGAACTGCTTGGAGTTGTTCTTCTGAGTAGAGTATGTCTCTCTTTGCATCAAACTGCATCAAAAAATGTTACTGTATTGAAGGTGACCACTGTGGGGCAGAACATGGGCTAATAGTCTTGAATAGCTAACTAGTATAATGATGCAAAGTCACACTAAGTGGTGCATAGGTATTTTATGACAAACAAACTGTACAAGTGCGAAACAGATGCAAAAGACCAGCACCCTATAAAAATGAGCAGACTACAAAAATCCCTGCACTGGAAAACACCATTGACATTGTAAGCTTGCATCATAGACATAATATACTAGGGCTTGTTAGCCGAAGAATAGAGAGGTAGGAAAACGTTCTCAGTTTGACGGTCACACTCTTTGTGCTGGTTATGAGGATATCCTCAAGGTCCCCACTAACAGTAAAGATGTAATGAAGCCATTGCATGACCAAAATGAAACCCACAACTTGCAGTTTACATGCTATACCAGTTCATGTCAAACCTATGGTGGCACTCCATCTACTTGCCTCTGGTACATTCCAGGACTCATATGCTAGACTGGGAAATGTTTCACAAAATACACTCTTAGCTTTCTTGTCATGTGTCTTGGATACCATACTAAAAATCATCCTTCAGCATCTCCATGTCCCCAAATCTGGAGCAGATCAGCGCTGCGGTGCCCCGTTGCTGGGGCAGCCATGGGCTTTACAAATCCGATAACATAACATAACAGGCACAGGTTATGCAAAGCTTCTATGAAGTAGCCAACTTTCCACATGTTGTGGGTGTCATGGACTGTACACATATGAATCAAGTTCCACCAGTAGGCACTCCCCACCTATATTGAAATCAGAAGCACATATATTATATCAATGTGCCGACCATATATGTTTTCAGTGGTTTTGTTAATTTAAAATGGTATGATTTAACTGACATTTTCACTTAACTATAATGTCCCCTTTAACCTTTGGTATTTTCAATGACACAGGAGGCTTTCTGATTTTTTTAATAATGTTGCTGTGGGGCTGCTGCACTCACTGCAGCCCCCACAACATTAAAAAACACAACATTAAAAAAAAGGTTGGTGGTGCTCCTGCCCCTTCTATTAGCACCACCAGGCTCCACAAACTGTAAGTAAAAAGTCCTCCCGGGGCATTATAGGGTGCTCCTTCTTAGGAGCTGTGAATATAAAATGAGCAGACCCTGCTGATCATTTATTATTGATTTTTTTCTTTTTTTATATATATCTTTGTCGGTCCCTGGTGCTTTTTTTTAAGTTGTGGGTCATGGTACTCCCTCCATGGCCCCTGAAGCCCCTGCACCGGCACCCACCCTGAGCGCCAGCGGGAACCTGGGGCACCCAGAACATAATATTAGTTGGGGCTGACCCTGTTGGCTCCCCTGGTGTTTCCCTCTTCGGGGGTCAGATGGGGAACCCCAAGGCCCCTGTGGCCCCAGTCGCTCCCCGGCCTGCACCATACTGGGTGCTGGAGGGAGCAGACTCAATCACTTTGCTCCCACCTGGGCAGGAGCAGCTTTTGTCTCTGCTCACACCAGACAGGAGCAAAGTTGTGTATTTGCCCCTGAGAGTTCTGGCAGGGAATAGATGTCTACTCCCTGCCCACACTCTCCGGGACAAGTGTCTGCAGTGCCCTGGGGGATGGAGTCACTGGGACACTGCGATCGAGCTCCCATCTTCAGGGAAGGGTCCCCATGCATGCTCCCTCCCCAAAAAATAACACCGGCCCTGTGGGCTAGGATCCCTAGGGACTCTTACAGGCTTGTGGAGGGGGACACCCCTCCCCTTTTACAAATACAGACCCCGGTGAAGGGGGGCCCTGGACCCTCACAAAAGCTCAGGGAGTGCTGCAGCATGCGCTCTCACCAAAAAATAACAATGCATCGCCCCTCCCAGGCCATGGTCCACCCCTGGGGATTTTTTTTTTTTTAAAAAGGCAGGAGACAGCTGACGCAGATTTTAAAAGATGTGGTTTTTGTTCACCAGGGGTGCCTACTCCCCTACCAGGACTAAGGGGGAAGGGTATATCCTACCCAGTCCCTCTATGTGTTTTTGCAAACTTTTTTCTAGGACAGTGGTCTGAGTCCCAGTGTCTTAAAATGGCTGCTGCCACATCATTGTTGATGTAGCGGCATCCAATCAGATCTTATCGTAAGATCTGTTGGCTACCTGGATCCTCCATGGTGAGATATATCCATACATTTTGAGAGCCAATTTCTCAGAAACTATTGAAATGATTTACCCCAAATCACAAAAAGCATGCTTTCTGGACTAAGATCTAGTTTCTGCCAAATTTGGTTTAATTCCTCTCAGCTGTTTTGGCTGTAGCTGTGTCTATTTTTTCTATGGAAAAATGAATGGTAAAAACACCTTTTGGGACCTCCACCCCCTCCTTTTCTCAGCCCCCGTTTCATAGATCACAACTTTCCAGGAAGAAAGCTGAGGTGGATGAGTCTTTTTTTCTGGAAATTTTCATGAAGATTTGTTAAACAGCAAACACAAGAAGATGCACCAAAGTCATAGGCAAACCAAAAAATGCTTTTCCTATGGAAAAGTAGTATTAACTGTAACTACCCATTGACATTCTGCTCATTTATTCTCATTCGCAAACCAGGGATGTGCAATTTGCACACAATTTATTTTAAGAATGAGAGTGTAATTTGCAATACAACCTTCTTACTCATAGGTTGCATCGGAAATTGGGAAATTGTATGTTAGCCGGGAATCACAAAATGACCCTCCTAATGAATATTAATTAGTCAGATCAAAATATATATTTTTTTAAATCACATAAAAAAATACTGAACTGCATCAGCAAGGGGTTCTCATAGAAACTTAACTTTGGTCCATCGAGTTAAATAGTCGAACAGAAGTAACATACACCTGTACTGCACTGCCAGGACAGGGCAGGCTTTAGGGCGGTGCGACTGGTGAAGCCGCACCTGGCGCTGCCTTTGGTGGTTGGGGGCGGGGGGCTGTGTTTAAAAATAACTATTGGTTTAAAAGCATGGGAACTTCCTTGTACATCCAGCAGTTTTCAGGCAACAATAAAAATGTCAAGATAACTCTGGTGATAAATATTCCTATTGGTGAGAGAGCGGAATTTTGCCTAGCGACAGTTTTGACTCATCATAACGTAGTGTGGAGGGTTAATGTGCCTGCTGCAAATAACGTGTACCATGCAGATCACAGAACTGAGTGTGAGTGAACTATGAGTAGTACTATAAGCTGTGGAGAGATGAGATGCATTGTTGGAGAGTGGTAGTGAGTAATTTTCTGGAGAAGGTCGTCATGGGCGTGGGGGTGCCAAAAACGACTGTTGCTCAGGGTGCAACCAGCGCTAAAGCCGACCCTATGCCAGGATGTGGAAGAGTCCTACAAAATCAAGATCAACCTTTTGAGAAGGTGCAACAACAGGACGCTCGTGGAGCACAGATGTTGTTAAATGTATCACTCCCTATGCATGGCTCACACTCTTCTATAATTTTTTGAATCTCGATGCCCATACTTGCCCACCAAAAGCCTTCCTTGACTCTTTTTTTATGAAAATGCAAGCAAGAGGGCTACCAAGGTTTTTTTTTTAATGATTTTGCGCCTCAGTAAACCATCAACTTCTAACAGTTTATCATCAAATTTCCAGAAGGGTTGAAGAGAGATTTTGATACTCCTTTCCTTTGGCCACTCTTCAACCGGACGGTGGATGAGGGATAGATTGAACTATTCAGTGAGGGAATACAGGGGAGGAAGAATGAAAAACCTTTGGGCAGAGTAGGATAAAACAGGACAGAGGGTAACACACGAGTTGTAAGAATGAAAATGGACAGTGGAGAATAGAATACAGGAGTTATAAAAATGAAAAAAGGGAAAGTGGGGAAAACAGGCATTGTAAGCATGTAAAGAGACAGTGGGGGGTCACAGGGATACTGAAAAGAGACACTGGGATAACATAAGGGAAGATAAATGAAAATACAGTGTCAGATATGGAAAAAATGAAAAAAGACTCAGAGGGGAACAAAGAGGAGGAAGAATGAAAAGAGAGAATTGGGGAGCATTGAGAGGTTTGCAAAGAGACAGTAAGGAGCGCAGAAGCAAAATAAAGAATATATGAATTGGGGGAATTATTATTCCTTACAGTTTCAGCAGCACACTTTTTCAGCAACTCAAAACAGATCCTTTAGTAAGCAGTGTGTAATGATAAATGCTTTTGTATATGTACTCACTATATATATATATATATATATATATATATTGAGATCGTGTATTGACCATTGACTCTATGTGTCATAGTTTACTCCACTTTGAATGTACAAATGTACAACATCATTTTGTGCTCTTGCCTGATTTCATTTTGTGCCTTCCTGCAGCTTCAGAGAGGGATGTTTTTATTTCTTCACAGCACAGAGCAAAACAGCCTTGCCTGGAACAGAACCTGTTGGATTAGCATTTTAAAGCATGAGAGAGGAACATACTTCTCTGTCTCAGAGTCAAATAATGGAGGGTTGGCCAGCTTCCATCATTCACCTCAACACAGAACGGTACCGGAAAGCTTTGGTTTTGCAACAGATGAAGGCAGGGGGAATTTCTAGAAGTCTCTCTCCGTGTTGGTAAAGGTATTAAAGACAGAAACTTTTGACAATCATACAGAAGCTCACCTGTGGGGTGGACGCACCGTCGCACAGAAATCTTTGGTGTTTCTGTTGGAAAGTCATCCTGTGCCCTGGGCAACCCCCAACTTTTTGCTGACTGGTACTGGTGGTAACTGACTCTGCCTAACCAGGCCCAGGGCCAGTGCTATGCTCAAAGAGACACATTTAGAATACAGTGAAAACACCTACATACACTAGGGTGCACTAGTGGTTGGGGTACCCCTGTGATTGGCATGACCTACCCTATAAGGCCCTAGTGCATAATAGGGCAAGGGGATTGAAACTACCTCTCAGTCCCTAGTATATAATAGGGCACGGTAGTTTAGAGGCCAGCAGCCCTTACTGCACTAGCATGTGTGCACTGCTGAAGCCTGAGGTCAGTTTAAAAGTGGCTCTGTGTTGCAGGACTGCTTTTAAAAAGTAAATTGTGCCCAAACTCGACTTTGGTGTTTGGGGCACTTACAAATGGATAACCTACAATGTTTGGGCATGTTAGGTATCCCCAGGGTCTCCCCTAGGTGTCTCAGGGGTAGACGGTCAGGTATTTATAAGGGGACCCTTATAAAAATGATTTTTAAATGCCCTGGGTTAAGTGAAATTGCACATTTCACTCCCCACATTGTGATAAGGTGCTGCCCAAAATCGACTTTAGTGCTAGGAGCACTGTGGATGGAGGATCTGCAATATTTTTACATATTCAGAACCCCTAAAGTCTCCCCTAGGTGTTCCAGGGTTGGGTTCCTGTAGATGTAGTACTTACAAAAAATGTTTTTATAAGCCCTGGTGCTGGAAAAATGGCCCAAGTCATTTTCCCCATTGCAAATCCCATGCCATATAGGTTAACATGGCAAGAAGTTATTAACTGCTAACTCTTGATAGGAGAAGGCTAAAAATGCCATTAAAAGACTTCCCAGAATAGTATTAATAAACTCAACAATATGATATTGCTGCATTTCTCCTAAAAATGTACAGACAAGAAGTTATAAGACTTTCTTGTTGGTAAGCCCAGATTCAGCCTTCCAGTGGTCTGTCCTGATGGGTCAGAAATTAAGTGGATTAGCCAGGCTTCTTTGAAGAGGTAATAAAGAGTCCCTGGGGTTGACCAGCTCTGCTGGGAGGGCAGTGTTCTGTTACACAGGAATACCAGAGCAGAGGGAGGAGTCGTAAACAATGGACTTCAAGGAAAGGGTAAGATACCAGTGTCATTTACAAATCTACTCTTTTGAACCCAGCCAGATGCTAGGCTTAAGGAAGGAATGAGCAGATGCAAGGGGGAGAGACTATGGAGATTAGCCATCCTAGGGTTGTGTTTAGCCAGCTCTTCTCTCCTTGCTGGAAAATCAGCCATTATGAATTTGGAAGAATTGGTGCACTCTGGGACAAAATAGTGCCACACTCTGCAGGAAGTGGTCAGACCTTGGGGCGGTACCCTACACCCCATTGGACAGGAGTGACCTCCTGCTTGACCCAGAGAACTTGGAATAAGTATCTGAGATGGGCAGAGCCTCTCAGATCTGCTGCTTGAAACTTAAGAAAATCAGAAGGGTCTACGCTGAAGAGTTTGATGTGCATTCACCAGGCCTGCACTCTGAAGATTGCGCCTTTTGCATCATCTGAAACTACAGCCCTGTGGATCAAACCTGCTTCAAAAGGACTAAAGAGTGTACTCCCTGCAAACTACAGGTTAACAGAGAGCACCTGGACCATCACCACAAAGAATTCCCAGCCTGGAGTACTACCAGTGGATTTGTAAGGGTTTTGTCCAAGTGGATTGTGGGAATTGATGTCTCACACTTTCAAAGACCCTCTTGGAGATTCCAGAACCTTGATTGTGTGTTGGACACTTTGGGACCTGCAAGAAGAACTTCAGGAAGGACTTTTTTTTCCTTCTTTTTTTAGTTTTATGTAGCGTGAACTAGACCCGAGACTTCGAATATCGGAGTGCTTTACATGAGCACCAGTTTCGTTACAGATGAACGCATTCATTTTTTTGTTAGGCACGGGGAGATTAAGTGATTTGCCCAGAATCACAGGATGTTGAGCGTCGTTGCCGAGACTCGAACCCGGTTCCCCAGGTCCGAGGTTGGCCGCTCTAGCCGTAAGGCTACATCCTAACAGGATCCAGCCTGCTGGAGGGGGCTGCACAAGACTGGTGAGAGATCCTCCAGAACAATTGCTAAAAGTGAATGTGTCCCTGTCAGAGGCAACAAAATGACCAAAAGTTGGTTTCTAAGCACTAGAAAGTGACTAATATTAAAAAATTCATATCTCTGGTTCCCTACAATGGATATTTTTCGTTTTGGTGTCATTTAAAAGATAAAGATATTTCCTATGTTTATAAATTGGTGTTGGATTTTTATTGTGTTGTGTCTCTATTATTTACTGAATTGGTGTTTTTTTTTTAATGTTTTACATACCTTTCTTTGAAGTTAAGCCTGCCTGCTCGCAGCCAAGCTACCTAGGGTTGAGAATGGGAATAATTTTCTAAGACCTATTCTGAGCCCTATATCGTGTCAGTGGTATTATTGCCAGTGGTAAATGCATATCTGCCACTACTAATAATCCACTTTCCAAAATTTGGTGGCAGCGGTGGGATGAGGACTTGCGTTTAGAAAGTACACCTTTCAGTAAAGTGAATTAAGATTTTAAAAATCCTCTAAATTGCCTTAGAACAAAACTTTTGAGTTTGATTTTTTGAATTTGGACTAAAACTGCTTTTAACCGATTGTTTTGAATTTTGAAAATTGTTCTAAGTCTGTGTGCCTAGTTGTTGTGACCCAAAACTAAAGAACCATGGAGCTGGACCTGGCTAAACTGACCCCGTTCAGGATGGCTGATCTTAGGGTACAGAGTAGGCTGAGGGGGCTGCCTGCTTCTAACAAGATTAGGAAGGCAGGGTTGGTTAAGTCCCTAAAGGCCTGGGCTGGCGTAGCTAAGGAGATACAGGGGGGAATAGGTAGTGTTCCCCCTACCCTCACCCGGGAGAGGGTGAGGAGTTGCCTCTTCCATTTTTTCTGTTGTTAACCATATGAGGGATTGTAAAATTTGTTTTTGAAAGAACATATTTTGACTAATTGTGCAGAAGAGAAGTTACACTAGTATCTAGTGGACTCTAAGCTGACAGACCCCAGAGAGCTGGGATTAGTAGCTGATGAGTGGGTGAGAACCCGGGTTTCCATTTAGCACCAGGGGGTTGACCAGAAGAAAAGAGGACAGGTCCCTCCCCAGGGGAAAGCCCAGGGAAAAGGTCAAAACCAGAAGGACTCCTCCAAAGACCCACAAAAACCTGCACAAGGAGGGGGGGGGCGAGCCCACCCAAATTCAAAGGTAGGGGGTATCAGGGAAAGAATGGTAGGTTCTTTGATCCCTCAAGGTGGGTAAGTGCTTTGACTGTAACCAGCCAGGGCACAAAAAGGGAGATGCCGTGTGCGCCAAGAAGCTCCCCCTAAGGGGTCATCCATAGGGATTGCCAGTGTAAGTGTAGGGGTGGAGAGTGGTGCCCCAGAGAGGGGTAGTCAGGTGGTGAAAGCAACCTTAGTGTCCCTGGGTTGTGTGAATATTGCAACCTTTGCTGCCTTATCTCCAAACATGGACAAGTACAGGCAGAGGCCTAAAGTGAATAGGACTGAGGTTGAGGCTATCAGAGACACAGGGGCTAGTGGCCCTGATGGGTCAGAATTAAGTGTATTAGCCAGGCTTCTTTGAAGAGGTGATAAAGAGCCCCTGGGGTTGACCAGCTCTGCTGGGAGGTCAGTGTTCTGTTACACAGGAATGCCAGAGCAGAGGGTAGAGTCGTAAACAATGGACTTCAAGGGAAGGGGAAGACACCAGTGTCATTTACAACTCTACTCTTTTGAACCCAGCCAGATGCTAGGCTTAAGGAAGGAATGAGCAGATGCAAGGGGAGAGACTATGGAGATTAGCCATCCTAGGGGTGTGTTTAGCCAGCTCTTCTCTCCCTGCTGGAAAATCAGCCATTATGAATTTGGAAGAATTGGTGCACTCTGGGACAAAATAGTGCCACATTCTGCAGGAAGTGGCCAGACCTCGGGCGGTACCCTATACCCCATTGGACAGGAGTGACCTCCTGCTTGACCCAGAGAACTTGGAATAAGTATCTGAGAGGGACAAAGCCTCTCAGATCTGCTGCTTGAAACTTAAGAGAGTCAGAAGGGTCTACGCTGAAGAGTTTGATGTGCATTTAATTGAAGTCTCACACTTTCAAGGACCGTCTTGGAGATTCCAGTACTTTGGACTGTGTGTTGGACACTTTGGGACCTGCAAGAAGAACTTCAGGAAGGGGTTCTAACAGGATACAGCCTGCTGGAGGGGGCTGCACAAGACTGGTGAGAGATCCTCCAGAACAATTGCTAAATGTGAATGTGTCCCTGTCAGAGGCAACGAAATGACCAGAAGGAGCACTGTTGGTTTCTAAGCACCAGAAAGTGACTAATCTTTAAAAAAAATCCTGTCTCTGTTTCCCTACAGTGGATGCTTTTCGTTTTGGTGTCATTGAAAAGATAAAAATATTTCCTATTTTTATAAATTGGTGTTGGATTTTTATTGTGTTGTGTCTTAATTATTTACTGAATTGGTGTTTTTTAAAAATGCTTTACATACCTGTCTTTGAAGTTAAGCCTGCCTGCTCGCAGCCAAGCTACCAAGGGTTGAGCATGTGAATAATTTTCTAAGACCTATTCTGAGCCCTATATCGTGTCAGTGGTATTATTGCCAGTGGTAAATGCATATCTGCCACTACTAATAATCCACTTTCCAACAGTTTCCCATTGAGACTTCTGGATGACTGAAAAGGGCTTCCCAGTCAAGCTGACCAGAATGATGTGTTCCTCTCAATAGGTGTTGTACTCTATATTTATATATTATATGTCTCCATGCTGTGTATACATGCTCTTTATATTTGAGTCTTTCACTTGACAGTGCTTATTCCTGGCATTTCACAGTGCTTGCATTGGACGTTCATTATTATCTGCTTATGTTTAACTCCCTTGCATTTGACTTGTGAGTGTTCTATCATTATTATGTGCTTGTGTTTTATTCCATGCATTTGACTTGTGAGTCTTGGAAACTTCAAGAAAGATTTCCTAACATGTTGCTCCGAGTTTGTACCACAAAAGTGACACAAACCTGCGCCAAATGTTTATTTGCGATTTCATTTCCAAAAGTTGCCTGAAAATTACACAAGGCAGCGCTCTGCGCTGCTTTGTATTGCTTTGTATCAAGGTGGTGGTCCATGGGTAGTACAAGGGCGTTGCCATGCAACCACCCATGGGTTTGATGCAAAGTTCTATCTACTAACAATAATCAACATGGTTTTGTGCCAATAAACAATGCCTCCTTGAGACAGGCATTAAAAATGAAAAAATATTTTTTTTCTAATTTGTATGTGTGCTGCACTGTACAGCACAAATCCAAAGTGGGAAAAGTTTTAAAGTTTGTTTACTCATAGTATTTTGCACTCAAAGGGTATCCTTCCAGTACCAAACCTGTGTCAGACATCACTCAGATACCTTTGCACTATAGTCCAAAGGTGCTACATGGCACTAGGCAGCCTGAGTGTGCGCCAGCACTATGGAACAGAACAAAGGTGTCATATCTCTGTAGATATGGCACAGTCCTGCTCTCTCCGTTACATTATATATTAGTAAATGTAACCCATAGCATTAAATAGGGAAATTCTATTATGCACATCTCATTCTTATAGGCAATCTTCAAACGGAAATATTCCAAACATTTTCAGGGAGAATTACTGGGTTCTATTCCTCAAGTCGTGTTCATCATTTAAGAATGCCAGGATGAAACCTGAAATAAAGAGTAAGTAACAAAAGCTCAGAAGCCTGGAAATCGCCATCTAAGATTTCAGCCTGGAAGTTGATGGCAAGAAAAGCATGGTATAGCTTGATGGGAGCTGAAGGAAAGCACATAAGATGGCTGCGGACTGAACCACATGGCAGAAGGATGCAGTGGGGGAACTATCTAGACCACTGGCACCGTGCAGAAAGGGGTTGGGCAATCTGTACGGAAAGAGAGTGGTGGTGGATGAGGGGAGGTTAGAGTGAGGCTGCGAGAAAAGCAACCCATGACCAAACATGGTAGGTATAGTTTGGCCACAGTGTGCAGGAAAGGCAAGTAACAGCATATACAAATACAGCACAAAAAACAACCTGCCAACACCAAAGCATCAGGATTTCATTGAAGCAACAAAGTAAGGGTGGTCCTGGGTTGCTTGTGCTCTTATTCAGAGAGGATCTAGCCTGGCAGCTCGAGCTGGGTGGAGCAGTGTCAAGACTGATATGCATATGGCTGGGCCCAAACTGAGGTGGCAAGTTATAGTGATCTCTGGCCGCGGATATTTCGCAAAGGTTTTGCGATGAATTGCGGATGCAGGTGCCAACGGGAATGCTCTGATTGCTAAATAATGAGAGACTGGGATGTGGCCTGAGTAATTATCAGTGCCTGAGATTGAATGAAGCATTCCATCCATTGCTTCTTTTGTATATTGCAGTTAAACACAAAATAAAGGCACGCAAGGGGTTGGAGATGGAGGGTCACATGCACACTGGAATCAAGCTATACTTGGCTCATGAGCCCTAATACGGGTAAAATCGGCCCTTGGTTACTTGTGTTCTGATCTGTGAGGACCTGGAATGGCAGTTTGTGCTGGAATGGTCCTATGGGAGCACGGTCAAGATTGCTTTGCATAAGGATGGGTTGAAATAAAGGTGCCATTGGGTTGCAAAATAATGATGAATTGGATGTGCCCTGAGTGATTAGCAGTGGCTGAGATTAATTCTAGCATTACATTCATCACTTTTTTTATACTTCTGTTTGACGCCCTAAGTGGGAAGGGTATGTCCACACGTGGGTCCCATGCACACTATGCCACTGGAACCAAGGTTTACATGGCTGATGAGCCCACAACAAGGGTAAAACGGGTCTTGGGTTGTGTGTGTTCTAGTTCAGGGAGGACCTGGCCTGGCAGTTCCGGCTGGACTGTTCCTATTGGAGCAGAGTCAAGACTGATTTGCATATGGCTGGGCCCAAACTAAGGTGGCATGTTGTGCAAAATAACACTAATTACTAGTGGTTGAGATTAACTCGAGCATTCCACCCATCACTTTTTTGTATTTTCAGTTAACCAAAAAATAATAAGGCAGAGAAAGTGGGTGGAGATGGTGACAATCTATGGCAGGAGAAAAGGAAGCAGCCTACATGGAGAATTCCACACTGAATGCCTAATTTACTTCTAGGAGCTCCTAAGAGACGTTTTTGCCTCATTTTTAAGGGAGCAAATTGCGTCCAGTTCTGGGACTAAGTGAGAGGCATCATTATTGTTTTGTTTCATCGTATCATATCACCTCATAGCAGAGCACCTCACTTTTTGGCGTTTACAAAGGTATCACATCTGTAGCTTAGAGTAGGCTGGAGTCAGAACAGTGTTTACCTTCCCCTAAAGGTCATAAAGGTCATAAAGGCAGGATCATTGTGAACATTTAAGGAGAGCTTGTTCCTCTGATATGGGCAGCAATCAAGCAGCTCCTGCCTCCTCTTGTGCTTTTGGGGTAAGTAGGAGGCTTGGTTGATTGGATTGGATGAGGTGTGATGATTGGTCGCACGTGAATTTTTCCTGCAGGTAGGGAGGTGCAGAGGCACACACGTTTCTGTAGAGGAAGCGCTGGGGTCTGAAGCATCCCTGAGGATGCAGCACTTCAGCTGCAGAGGAATGGCAGATGCATGAAAGCACGTGCTACAAAAGGCGAGTAAACCAAGTTACCAATTGGGGGCAGATTTACAAGCCCCTTGCGCCACTTTTGCGTCACTTTTCCCATGTTAAAAATGACGCAAAAGTGGCGCAAGGGGCTTGTAAATCTGCCCCTGGGTGTTCGCTGGGTCTGTCATCAGCTTGCACTGCGCAGGTGAAGCTGACCTTAGCCTCAATGTCCTTCATTCTGTGGCTGGAGTGCCATGTCCCCAGGAAGACCTGGTATATTGCTCTTAGTGGAAGATCTGTGATAAGCAAACTCAGGTAGACAGCGATTTGTGAGACTCCTTCCCCCCTGCCCTTCCCCCATCCGTGCACAGGTGCGTTTTAGGTAATTGGGTACAATTTTGCAACTAATCAATTAATCCCAGGGAATGCAAAAACAAAACAAAACTTCTGAAAAGCAAAATGTTTGTTCATGTATTCATGAAAACAAAACAATCGAAATGTGGGGAAATGAGAGCAACCATTGCAAACCATAAGAGTAAGGAACAGCGCTTAACTTGAGCCGTTAGTTTTCGGTGCTCGGCACCCGCACTTAGGGGCATATTTCAAGGAAGTGCCGCAGCGCAGCAACGCAAGCCCTTTGGCTGCGCCACGCTGCGGCACTTCCAAAGCACAGGAATGCGAGGTATTTACAATAATGTGTCGCATTCCTGTGCTCTCCCCTGCGCTGGCGCACAAACAGCTGCCATGCGCCGGCGCAGGCACCCGTGCACCATGGTGCAAGGATGCCTGCGTCATGGGGAGATTGTTTTTGTGCAGGAAGGGGCACCTTCCTGCACAAAAACAATCACTACAGGCATTTTCCTCTTGCAATGCGTGCTGTAGAATGCAGCACGCATTGAAAGAGGGAAAAACGAGGAGAAATGAAAACATTTCTCCTCGTTGCGCCTCGCTACGCCTCCCCTGAAGAGGCGTAGCATTCTAACGCATTTCCAGATTTACGATTCCTTGTAAATCTGGAAATGTGTCTTGTTCCATGGGTCTTGCGTGGGAACACCCACAGCAACACCCATGGAACGCCCCTTTCATGCAAAGTGCTGCGTGTAAAGGGGCCATATTTACAAGGACAGGAAAAATCACGCAGGGTGGCTTTTCCTGTCCTTGTAAATATGGGGCAGAGGAATACGCCACCAGTTCGTCACAAAAAGTGACGTACTGGTGGCGCAGGGGGCTTGTAAATCTGCCCCCTAATTGCCAGTAGTGATACTTATGACAATCTGCTACACGGTGGCGCTGTTTGTCTAAATTTAAGATGAGCATACAACAGTTGTTTTTTTATTAAATAATCATTTAAAAGGACTAATACCTGCTGCCCAAAGCCACTCTCATAGCTTTGGGGCTTAGAATAGTTTGCATTGTCACTCCTGTAGGAATGCGATGGTTGGTAGTTGTGTTAGTACGGTCACTGGCAGGCAATGACCGTAGGACGTGTGGTGAAGCTGAGGAGGGCCCTGGCACTACTGTTTTTTTTTTTTAGAAACTAAGCACTGAGGAGCACAGAGAGAGTTTGCAGGTTACAGGTGTATTCCTGTTGTCCAGGATTTAAAGAGAAGATAAGAACGTCAAGGGTGCAGAGACAGGTGATGGTGAAGCTCTTCGGTCGTATGAGGTTTCACCCAGAAAGAAGCAAATTAATGCCCAGCCATGCCAAAGTAGACTGCAGAAGCGTAGTAAACAAGGCGACTGCTTAGCAAAGGCGAAGGTGGGAAAACCATCTCCTGAGGCGGAAAAATGACCAACATTAATACACAAACAAGCAATGAATGGAAGTAAACGTCAGTGGTGAAAAAAGGACGTCGAGCAATAAAAAGTTTATTACTGAAATATTTGCTTTAAACTCTTATAACGAACCTTAATAAGTTTGTACAGTCCGAATGAGATATCAAATATTTTATATTTTAAGTGAGTTGTTTGAGTAGAGTTCATGATTTGAAATGAACTCTCTTAAAATTATTTTAAGGGTTAGTATATACATATCCATGTGTAAGACCTGCGCAGAAAATTCATTAGCTGTTCGTTATAGGTGAATTATTAATAAGCAATATATTTTGTTGATGTCAGACACTAAGGGACCCATTTTAAAAAGTGAATTTCATGATTTAAAGGTAGGTCTGCACACTCATATAATAACCAGGAACTGGAACAACTTTCATTGGTCTTCAGTTCTGCCCCCAAACCCTGCTCACTGAGGACACACCTCTTGAAAGAAAACTCATTCACACCCTCAGTAAGAGTCCTCTTTCACTCTCTACTCTTAACTGTCTTTGCCTTTGACCCTGTGCAGCGCTCTACTGTCTTTTGAGCAGTTATGCACCATACAAATACTACACGCATGCATACAATACAGCTTACGTCTGCACATATCACACTTCCTCTAAGCCTCTCACCTTAACCCATCAACCACGTCCTTGCAAGAAGATCTCCTGATGCAACCAAAGAAGACCACAGATTCTAGCATATGCAAAATGAAGGTTTTATTCATATACCAAGCAGCATAAGACAGGAACATATGGGTAGATTCACACAGGGAGATGTGTTCTGTCTCCTCGGCTTAGCCTACTCCTGGGTTACCCCAGCTAGTGCTGGAACTTCCAGCATCCTTAAGATACTGTGAGTGCTGCAGACATGCACATCCGTGGCTTTGGTGTCAAGGCTTTGCCTCAATGTGTTGCTTCTACTTAAAGGTGATATCTCTGAGTGGTCTTGCAAGGAGTGGATCACAGCAAAAGCGCAGAAACTTTAGCAAGGCGAAGAGGCTGCAGGATGGACCAGCTCCTAATCGGCAGCCTCCAGGGTTTCCTCTTCCTGGACCTCCCTGCGATTCAGACAGTATTCGCAGATAAAGACTTGCTGAGTGTTACAAGGCACGTCATTGAATTTCCCATTCTCTGAAAAAGAAATACTCAGTGTGAGGCAGGGACCAAACATCTGGGGGCAAAAAAAGTGTTGGAATGGGTGAGGGAGTGGGGGTTCTAGAAGGATTGGGGGTTGAACGGAACCCAAGAGGAGAGTTTGTACAACAATGACATCCGCTTCACTGAAAAAGGCAGAGAAGGCATGAAGCAAAATTTGAAATTAGTATAAAAAGGTTTGGGGGGGATGGATCATACTAAGTATGTAAGGCGAAAGAAGGAGACAATGAAATACTTGTCTCTAAAGAGCAGACATGACACACGAATCCTGGATCTAGACTAGATCCTTACTATGCAATGTAGCGAATCACACATGGACAGGCGTACATACACACGGGTCACATTCATGTCTGGGAATATGGTACATGTTATAAAACAAATCCTCTGAAACAAACTCTCTCATAACAAAGTGACGTGCTCATTTGTAAGAACCCTGATCGACTGCTGTGAATGTTATGGTTGCACTGTGTATCGAAAATAGACATTTGAAGCTGTTGGTGAAAGGGGGGCCTTAGGCTGAACGTCACCCTTGTTTTAGCATTTCCTAATTTGCGATTTCCCTTTTAGGAAATCGCAAATTAGGAAATGCAAAACAATTCGTACCTATGGGCCTTTTGGCACATAGGAGCGAATGGTTTGGTATTACCTACATAGCGATCGCCAGTGGTGGCTCCTCGAGGGAGTTCTGCGGGGCGGGGCAGGGTGGGGGGGTAGTAAACTCCGGCATACGGCCGAACGGAGTTAAGTAAATAAATAAATAAATAAAACGAATTACATTGCGCGCGCTGCATCGCCAATCGGCGATGCAGCACGCGCAATGTAATTTGTTTTATTTATTTATTTATTTACTTAACTCCGTTTGGCCGTATGCCGGAGTTTACTACCTCCCACCCCGCCCTACCGCCCCACCGCACCGCAGCACTCCCTCGAGGAGCCGCCACTGGCGATCGCCTAATAGCAATTCCCACTCTGTAGGAATCACTATTAGGGAATCTCTATTTTTGTACATATCCATTTTGTATTTCCTAAATAACAATTTCTAAGAAGTCACTTTTTAGAAAATGCAAAATAAGTATTTCGTACATCTAACCCTGCGTGTCAGCAACTGCTGAACAGTCAGCTCCAGATACGGGGCATATTTGTCAAATATTCCCACACGTAGTACAGCAAGCCACCTTGCTACGCTGCATGAAATGAGAGGGCACGAATGCGCAGTATTTAACATGATACAGCACACTCCTGCTCTCTGCCTGCACTGGTGCACAAACTGCTGCCTAGCACCAATGCAGGCACTCTTGCGGCAAGCTGCAAGGGAGCCTGAGTTGTAGGCTGGATTATTTTTGTGCAGGAAGGGACACCTCAGAGACATTTTCCTCTTTCTATGTGTGCAGCATTCTGCAGCATGCGCAGAAAGAGAAAAAAACAAGGAGAAATCCGTGTATTTCTCCTCGTTACGCCTCTCCTGGGGAGGCGTATCATTCCCAGATCTACCACTAATGGTATATCTGAGAATGCACCAAAACTCCCTGAGGCAGGGTAATAGAAGGCAGTGACTTGCCCTTACTTGTGTTACTTCACATTTATCAAACCACGCAGGGCCGAGCCAGGTGGCCTTGCCTGGCTTCGTAAATGTCACTCTAGGCTTTGCGTCGCCCTTGTGTCCCTTTGTGTGGCTCAAGGGCGACGCAAAACCAAGATATATATGCCCCCCTGATCTCTCCCACACAGGTGAACAATATCTTATCCTTAGAACTAACTACCACTGCCAGGGTCTAGTTCATCATGGAGTCTATTTAAACAACTGATTGCTTCTCTCCCTCTGCCTACTTCTACCCCTGACTCAGTCTCTCTACCCAGCATCATCTTAATGATTTTTGTGGTCTCGGGTAAAGCATATTTCAACTGCCTATCACCGTGCTAAAGCTTTACATATAATTTAGTATTGTTTGGCATCAAAGATGGCATGAATTATCATGAAATGGGCAATAAAATTAAATTGTGTTCCATCCAGGGACCCCAAAAATATTTCTTTCCACGTTCCCCCAAAGACAACATGACACTGCCTAGTTTGTCCGCTTGTTCAATTGTTTAATAATCCACAGGTGTGGAATTCTCTGCAGGTGATGCTCAAGTGTACAGACAATCTACCCAAGACAATTTCTCAGTGGTAGATCTCGGATAAGTCACACTTCAAGAGCTTCAACATTGAACTTTATTTTCCTCATTCCCTCATAGTTGGAAATGGATCATTCCACCTAAACACTCTTTCTTTCATCCAAATAGCTAACAACTCGCAATAATGTTTGTGTCTCTGTTAACTTACTGAACATCTCCATGCAGAATTCCTTTCGATACTGGTTGTTGGGTTCTCCGGGAAACCAGTTCTGATAGTTGAAGTCGGTGCCATCTGTCCAAATAAAGGTTTTCCCCTATAGATAGAGAAAGAGAGAAGATCACACACAAAAGGCACACAGATTTAAGTGAGAGGATGAAATAAAAAGACCAGCAAGAAGATAGCTTTGGAGGTAAAGACTTCAAGGCACTGCAGCGACATAGAGATGAATTGCAACCAAGAGGAAAGATAAAAGTTACAGGAATAGTTGTTCATTTTCTGGTGCATTCAAAGCATCTTCTGCCACATAGATGTTTCTACTGGAAATCTAACCTACTTTAACTAACCCAAGTAGTGTCTATTTTGGATCTCTGCTAGTGGTTGGTGCGCATCTGCCACTTTATACCCATGATTAGATGTTGTTTTAGAGTAGTTTTGTCTGATGCACCACCTGCTGTCCTCCAGTCCTGCGCTTTATCTCTGAAACTACACTGGCTCTATTTTATTATCAACTGAAGTATTGTTAACGTTACTGACACCAGCAACCTTGTTTTCATTTATAAAATTTAGCCTAATGAAAGTGGCTTTATTTGCTGTACATAGCCTGAATAGTGATTGGAGTCATAGAAATGCTGAAAAACATTTAAAAATCCATGGAATGAGGTAAGAAATATTTGCAGCAGTACAAGTGCTATTTATGTTGATGCATGTTTGGTTTTGCACAAAATAAGCCAGAGGCATATGCAGGGGCACACTAGCACAAGTGCATGAACAGATGTGTATTGATAAATATTCATTAACCTTGATTTGTGTGAAAACCAATGGGCTTCTGTAATTGAGCAGTCAACATACTGATGCATCCACACACAAGTGTGCTGACATAGTAACTTTTGTAAGGTTCTTGGCACAAGTGACAGCTCACAGGCAATTAGGGTCAAATTTTAGAGTTGATTCATGACTTTTATATTTACCCATTAGGAAGAGGTACAAATATACATGCTTGCCTGAAACAATAATCTTCTATTGGATATTACTGAGCAGTATGTGTATTGAAAACAGAGGCTGAGGTGAGTCAGAGCGAACAGGAACTGTGTTCAACTACTTTGTACTTCAGAAAATATCAAGCCTCACCCCTTCTCCATACTCCTACCACCATAACACTTACTCCGCTTTTCACTTTTCCGTTGCATTACAAACATTAATTGGACCCACATAGACAAACAATCCAGGGGAGTTTTGCATTTTCCATATAAGTCTGATGTTTGAACATATGTCATATTGCTGCAGTCGGATGTCTCATCAAAAAAGAAAATCAGACACCAGCATTCTTTTGGAGGACAGTGCATAACTTGTTCATTCCCCCATCACCAGCAGAAGATTTGCATGATCAAGGAATGAAGAAAAACAGTGCCGTAGCTATTCACCCGGGTGCCGCAAAATAGTACATAATCTATGCTGTTTAGCTGGCCACAGCCTTAATAGTAGAGATGATGTACAAGCTGAAGGAGATCTTTATTTAGCTGGTCATTAAGAAAAAAAGAGACAACAAGCAATGGTGGGATGCTGGCCATGGTGTAATGGGGATGTAACATGTGTGAGGCATTTAAATGTAAGTGCATATACAAATATACAATACTTAGTGCAAAGGCGAGTGCATGAATTCATTACAATTTTGAATAAAAACATTTATGTTATTCTAATATTCAGATAAAACATATAGGAATCAAACTTCTGTTTTAGGAGCTTCAGGATATGGCACATAGATATTTTACACTGCAGGCTAGGAGTATTTGGCTGCCTGCAAAGAATAATTAATATGGTTTTAAAGCATGTCACATAAATGTTTTATTCACTCATGAGAATGCATTGTTTTTTAAAATATTCATGATCCTCCTTTTGATGATTGTTGAGGGCTGGACTCTTTTTTGACTTCTTATGGAAGGCGTTGTGCTAGCTTTAGACTTCTTTTTAAGGGGGGTTGTGCTTGTTTGATATTTTGAAACCTGGCAACACACCAGCAGTCAACAAGCACCAGCAAACAGGGAATGCAGCAGACTGGTGATAGCTGGGCCCTCGAGAGAGGGACACATACAATAGGCAATTGGTTCTTGGGGACACTTGCAGGAGGTAAATTGAGTAACCGGGCTTCTGTGGAATGGGATGGGGAAGTGACAGCTGGAGACAGGTTAGTAACATCTGGATTATTCACAGGAGGAGTTCACGTTGCTGCTTGTGAATAAACACACTTGCTCATAATATCCGCCAAGCAGAGTGGGTTTCAGGCATAGATGCTTATTGATCCCATGGCCCTTTCAGTCACACTGATATTTTAGTCACCTGCACAATGTATCTTGGAAATGGTAGTTTAGATTTTTAGCATGCTGAGCAGTGTTTTAAGTGGACAAGGTCCTGTCTCTACTGAGCCCTCATTTCTGTCCTTGACAGTGTTGTATCAGCAAAAGAAATCTTTAAGGCAAGAAAAAAATCATCTGGGTGACAGAATTGGAGGCTGTACCTGACTAAAGCCATTGTGGAGGGGGTCTGAGGAAGGAAGGAGTAGGACCAGTAACAGCAGGATAATGACAAGAAGGAGAATAAGGCCCAGAAGGAGGACCACCAGGAGGGCTAGAACAACCACAGCCACGAGGAGCAGGACAAGCAAAAATAGGCCCAGGCAGAACTAATGTACAGTAACCAGGTTTATCTGAAAGAGACAGTTAGTTGTAGATTCCTTACCTTAGAATTACCCCCAGGCCTCGGACTGGACCTGCAGATTTTTCTTTAGCAGTACCCCTTTGCGTTAGTAGGTGGCGTTGGTCGACTCCCCGTCGTTGTCGTTGGCGTTGCTGTCACCGGTATGACGTCGCAGTACCTACTTAGACGCCGGCCCTGCGTGCTGACGTCAGTTCTTTCTTTACTCTGATCCGGAAAGAGACAATTTTTGGCCACCCTTTTTGCGACGTTTTGTCGACTTCTTTTGAGTCTATCGACTCCTGGTGCGCGAGGGATGTCCTGACGTCGGACCAGTTTCAAGCATAGCGGGTCCTGTCAGAAGATAATGTTGTTGACGGACCCACACCTCGGTTGCTTGTGGTGTCTGGAGCGCGCCACGACCTGAAGTCGTGCTCCGACTGCCGGGCCATGCTTCCGAAGGCTTTGCGGGAGTGGTCCCGAAAGTTGTTGGAGGCCGACGGTCGGCTCCACGTCGTTCCCAGTCTCGTTCGAGAGGAAGGTCTCGAGGCCGTTCGCGGAGCCCCCACTTTTCGTCGCACTCCAATTCGTCGAGGTCCTCGGGTAAGTCCAAACACCAGAAAAAGGCGAAGAAGCCCACGTGCTCTTCACCTTCTACCCGTCGGTCGGCTGACGCGATGCGGGATTCGGAGCGTCGTCGTTCAAAGGCTCCGTCTCCAGGGCATGATTCATGGACGACTCCGCGCCTCCCTCCATTTCTGGGAGCCGGAGCGTCCCCTGCCTAACTTCAAGAGTTTTACGAGGCCTTACACCTCATCTTTGGGCAGCCCGACTCAGCTGGCGCGCCTTCAGGCCCCGCAGAGCGGGTCGTGGGTCCTTGGCCTTCGATGTCGGCGGCTCTGGCCCCGGCACTGGGTAACCCCCGCGATCTAGGCCTGGATCCGGATTGATGCCGGTCGATCTCAATGGATCTTCCCCGGCACCGATCCGGACGATGATGCCTGTCCTGCCCCTGACCAACGCCGTCCCCATCCTCATCCCCGAGTTGGACCTGGAGCCGAACCGACGTCGGCACTGACGCCGGAGGGTACTTTTGTTCCCTTGTTCATCCCTGGTGTTCCCTATCGAGCAGAGGGTGGTAATTAGGACTGGGAGGGGTCGCTGGACCCTTTAACTGACCAGCTGGAAGAACCGGACTTGCAAGAGGACCTGGGTGATGCTAGTGGTCTGGACACTTCTCCAGACACTGGCTTACTTTCTCCCCATAAAGTGGCTATGGAGGAACGAGCGATGCTGTGGTGGTGAGAAGGGCGGCTGAGGTCTTGGGCCTTGAGCTCTCTTCGGTGGCAGTCAAGACTAACCTCCTGACAGAGGTGCTTCTGTCCGCGGCGTCCACTTCTGAACCCTTATTGCTGTTTAACGGAGCCCTCACTGACGTCCTCCTGGGCGCCTGGTCCAAGCCCAGCAAAGGGGCTCCTGTGGAGAGGACAATTGCCTGCCAACATCGCCCGGCCCCCAGGCGACCTAGTGTTCCTAACCCAACACCCTTCCCCGAGAGCTTGGTGGTCCAAGCCTCTTCTTCAAAGGGCGCGTTCCCTTCTGCCCCTCCAGATAGGGAATCCAAGAAGCTGGACCATCTTGGGAAGCGTATGTTCTCTTCCTTCAGCTTGGCAGTGCGGTCCGTGAATACCGTGTGCCTCTTGGGCCGATGCTCCCATACCATCTGGGATACGGTTGCGGAGGTGCTGCCTCAGTGCCCGGAGGAGGCCTGGCCGCTCTCTCCCAGGCAGTGGCGGATGGGAGAGACGCAGCCAAATTCACGATTATATGTGGCCTGGATACCACCAACTCACTGAGCAGAACAATTGCCACATCGGTAGCCCTTAGGCGCTACGCCTGGTTAAGGACATCTGGCTCTTCGGGGGATGTCCAGTCAACCTTGATGGACATGCCCTTTAATGGGCGTCATCTTTTTGGCGATAAAGCAGACTCAGCGTTGGAGCGCCTTAAAGATTCTCGGGCTATGGCCAGATCTTTGGGCCTCGCAGCGCCTTCTCGCCCACTCCAGTCTGCTTTTCGTCCCTTTCGTGGCTAAGGAAAGGGCACCCAACCACGTCTGGCCCAGTCTAGCCACTGGCTAACGCAAGCTGCCCAGCCACTGCGTGGCCGTGGTCGTGGGACCCAGTGACCTTGCGGGTCTGGGAGCCAGCGGGTGGGCCAGTCCACCCTTTCCTTCCCTGCCGCAGCCTCCAAACCTTCCTAGTCCGACGTTTCAGGCCCATCAATGACCAGTGGGTGGCAGGATTCGCTATCACCTCCTCCACTGGCAATCCATCATGTCGGACAGGTGGGTTTTGCAAATAGTCCGAAGGGGCTACTCCCTCCCCTTCGAGACTACCCCACCCTCCATCCCACTGTCTTTCGATTGCATGTCGTAGGATCATTTGGCACTTCTCTGCCAGGAAGTTTCAGCTCTCTTGACCAAGGGAGCTATGGAGAGGGTCCCTGCACCAGAAGTAGGTCGTGGTTGCTATTCCTGCTACTTTCTGGTGCCCAAGAAGGACAAAGGCCTGCGTCCTATTCTGGACCTCAGGGCCCTCAACCGCTTCCTCCAGAGGGAGAAGTTCAAAAATGCTCCCGTTGGCTCCGGTCCTGTCTGCCCTCACCCCCGGAGAATGGATGGTGGCGTTGGACTTGCAGGACGCCTATTTCCATATTCCTGTCTTGCCAGCCCACAGACGCTATCTACGGTTCATGGTGGGCCATGAGCATTTTCAGTTCACCGTGCTCCTCTTTGGCCTCACCAGTGCCCCTCGGGTGTTCCTCGAAAGTGATGGCAGTAGTCGCAGCTCATCTGCGCAGATCAGGGGTTCCAATCTTCCCCTATCTGGACGACTGGCTGTTGAAGGCGAGTTCGCCCCAGGCTGTTGTCTCCCACCTCCAGACTACGGCGGACCTCTTGCACTCCCTGGGGTTCACTATAAACGTGCCGAAGTCACACCTGACTCCCTCTCAGACGCTCCCTTTCATCTGAGCTGTTCTGGACACAGTGCAGTTTTGGGCCTATCCTCCCGAGCAGCGAGTACGGGATATTCGGGCTATGATACAGATGTTTCAGCTTCTGTCCCAGATTTCGGTGAGAATGACTCTGAGGCTGCTGGACCTCATAGCCTCCTGCATCCTGCTAATGGATTATGCCAGATGGCATATGCGGGCTCTGCAGTGGGTCCTGAAGTTCCAGTGGGTGCAGCATCAGGGGAATCTTTCCGACTACGTTAAGATCTCAAAGGGAATTGCACAACAATTGCAGTGGTGGTTAACGAACCAAGCTTGGGTCAGAGGCAGATCCCGCTCCCTTCCCCAACCAGATCTAACAGTGGTGACAGATGCGTCACTCCTGGGATGGGATGGCCATCTGGGAGAGGCGGAGATCAGAGGCGGAGTCCGGGCTCCATATCAACCTACTGGAGCTCCGGGCGATCTGACTGGCACTGAAGGCATTCCTTCCCTCTCTCAAAGGGAAAGTGGTGCAGGAGTTCACAGACAACACCACCGCCATGTGGTACTGCAACAAACAGGGCAGGGTGGGGTCGTGGACCCTTTGTCAGGAGGCTCTTCACCTCTGGACATGGCTGGAACATCAAGGCTTGACCCTGGTGGTTCAATACCTGACGGGTTCTCTGAATGCCTGGGTGGACGAACTCAGCTGTCTGTGCTTGGTCGATCACGAATGGCTTCTTCACTCGGAGGTGGTGCAAGGTCTCTTTCAGCGGTGAGGAGAGCCTTGGTTAGATCTGTTCGCCACTGAAGAGAACGCGCAATGTCAGGAGTTTTGTGTGTTGGAGTTTCCAAGGTGGCACTCGCTCGCCGACGCTTTTCGTCGCGAGTGGAACTGCAGCCTCCTGTACGTCTTTCCGCCTGTACCACTTCTGCCCCGAGTGATCAAGAAGATCAAGCGCGACCGGGCTCAAGTTATTCTTGTGGCTCTGGACTGGGCACGAAGAGTCTGGTACCCCAAGCTTCTGAGCATGGCCATCGATCCTCCGATCAGACTGCCCCTTTGGGAGGATCTTCTGTCGCAGCAGCAGGGAACGGTTCTCCACCCGAACCTGTCCAATCTCCACCTCCTTGCATGGAGATTCAGCGGCGACAGTTGACAGCTTTTGACCTTCCGCCCGAAGTCTCTAATGTCATCTTGGCAGCCAGGCGTCCCTTCACTAAATCGGTATACACCTGTAGATGGCACAAGTTTGTGGCATGGTGCACAGCAAAGGCTGTGGATCCCCTTTTCTGCCCCTCTTTCAGAGGTCCTCTTGTATATACTTTCTTTGGTCCTGCTGGGTTCTGCTCTGGGCACTCTCAAAGGCTATCTTGCTGCTATCTCTGCTTTTCTTCGGCTGCCAGATCAGCCATCCTTATTCAAGTCTCCTATTGTAAATAGATTCTTTAAGGGCATTACTCATCTGTTTCCTCCATCTCCTTTTATAATGCCCCAGTGGGACTTGAATCTTGTTCTAACATATCTTATGTGCGCTCCCTTTGAGCCTCTTCATAACTGTCCTCTTAGGCTCCTTACTCTGAAAACGACCTTCCTTGTGGCAATCACCTCTGCTCGCAGGGTGAGTGAGCTGCAAGTTTTGTCTTCCAAGCCCCCTTTCTTCTCTGTGCATCTGGACAAAGTGGTGCTTAGAACGAGGCCTTTGTTCCATCCTCTTTCATGTAGGACAATCTATCACCTTGCCCACCTTTTTCCCAGCTCCGCACCCTTCCAAGGAGGAGGAGAGACTCCACCATCTGGACCCTAAACGTGTGCTGTCATTCTACCTTGACTGCACCAAAGATTTCCGGGTGAATGATCAACTCTTTATTGGATATGTAGGTGCCAAGAAAGGCGGGCTGTTAAAAAATGTACCATCTCTCGATGGGTTGTCCTTTGCATTAAGATCTGCTACGCTTTAGCAAAGAAGGATCCTCCTGTGGGGCTGCGTGCTCATTCCACTAGGGCTATGGCAGTAACCACTGCATTGGCACGTGGAGTCCCACTCCTTGGTATCTGCCAGGCGGCAACGTGGGGATCTCTGTACACGTTCACCAGATATTACTGCCTGGACAGTCAAGTTTGGAGGGACTGCTATTTTGCCCGTTCAGTCCTCCAGGACATTTTTGTCTGAACTTGGTTCGCAGACCCTCCACCAGGGATGGTATTGCTGGGTTATCTATTCTAAGGTAAGGAATCTACAACTAACTGTCTCTTTCAGATGAACAAGTTACGTACCTTTGGTAACGATGTATCTGTAAGAGACATAGGTTAGTTGTAGATTACTTACCACCCACCCATCCTTCCCGCTCCTCAAACTGACTTCTAGGGATAGGGACTCCTTTCCAGGGCCCTAGTTGCGGCGCACCAGTGGTCAGTGTCTTTCATGGCTCTGCGCTTCTGGCATGGAAAGTCGTATCAGAACTGACGTCAGCGCGCAGGGGCGGTGTCTAAGTAGGCACCGTGATGTCATCCCAGCAACCACAATGCTGCCGACGGACACGGAGTCGACCGACGCCACCTACCGACGTGCAGGGGTACTGCTAAAGAAAAATTTCCTGATCCAGTCTGATGGATGGGGGAAATTCTAATGAAAGGAATCTACAACTAACCTTTGTCTCTTACAGATACATTGTTACCGAAGGTAAGTAACTTGTTCATCAATGCCAGAAGGGACCAGGAACAAATAGATGATAAGGAACAGGACAAGGGAAAATGGGACTATGGGTACCAGGACCTGGGTGAGAAGGATAAAGAGGGCCAGGAGGATATGGAACAGGGGAATCTTGACCCAGTGGACAAGAGCCTAAAGGAACAGAAACACTAGGGGTTGAAGGAGCAAAAGGCCAAGAACCATAATGACAAGGAGGGCTAGGAGGGCCTGGAAGCACCAACCAGGACCAGAGGAATAAGGACAAACACGGCCTGGAGTAGCAGGCTCGGGTAGACAAACCAAATAGGACCCGTACCAGGAGAAAATGGAAAGAAATATCGGAGACAGGAAGGCCAAAACCACAGAGATCAGATCAAGAAAGATCAAGGGACCAGAAGCAAATGGGCCAGTACCAGAAGTCTTTGACCAGAAAGGACCAGGGCTAACAAGACCTGGAGACCCTATATTAGAATGACCAGGGGTGATATAAAGGACCAGGAAGTCTAGGCCCAGTGGGGCCAGGATCGGAAGGTCCATGAGGGTCAGACTCAGGGGGATCCTATATCATGGTGACAAGGACGACATTAACAAGGGTGACTGTCAACATTGGAACTAGGAGGACCAGTGCCAGATGAATGAAGAAGACCAGACCCAGGAGGACCATTACTAGGAAGACCATGATAGAGGAGACAAAGGTTTGATTTACAAGAACAAGGGGAAATAGGCAAACCAGGAGGACTAGAAGGACTAGGATTGGGCATGAGAACCGGGGGGGACTGGGAGAGCTAGGGAAACCAAGACCAGAGGGACCACCTGCAGAAAATCTGATACTTGAAGATCAGACCAAGGTGTACTAGAACTAATACCAGGACTACATGGATCAGGAGAACCAGGAGCAGAAAGGTTGGGAAGAGGCAAACCAGGGAAATAGATAAACCAGGGAGCAGGACCAGGACGAGTAATGGATGAGAAATAGGGTGAGGGGAGTGAAAAGGTCTAGGGCCGGA
Source organism: Calotriton arnoldi (assembly GCA_963921515.1). Lineage (NCBI taxonomy): Eukaryota > Metazoa > Chordata > Amphibia > Caudata > Salamandridae > Calotriton > Calotriton arnoldi. The sequence goes on along the minus strand of CAWUFW010008631.1, from coordinate 165,832 downwards.
AGCCTGTGTAACAGGAGACAGGGGATACAAAAGACTACGTGCAGGAGTACATGGGAATGATGACCAGGCAGACCAGTAAGTACAGGGTCAATACATTCTAAGGCTTGCATGCACAACCATGAGGGCGATGACCAGGGGGACTAGGGCTAGGAGGAACAGAACCACATTGAAGAAGACTACAAAGATCAGGGCCTGGAGGGCAGAGGCCAGTAGTACCAGGATAAGCAGGACAGAGACCAGGAAGATCAAGGGTACCAGTAGCAAGGACACCCAGAAAACCAGAGCAAAGAGGACTAGGTGAACTAAAAGGATCATGGCCAGGAAGACTGCAAGCAGGGCTAATGGGCCTTGACGATTAGGACCTAGAGGGCCAGAGCTCTGAATACCAAGTTTGGCAGAGTAATTGGACTGGACAATGGTGGCCAAGAGGACTAGGACCAAAATGACAGGGTTCAGGAGGACCCAAACAAGCAGAATCTGGAACAAGAAGTCCAGGATCAAAGGCTGAGATACCAGTAGGACTAAAATGACAAGAAAAAGATCCAGGAGGACCAAGACAAAGACTAAGAGGGCCAGATGGACATGGACCTGCAGTACCAGAGCTAGGAGGTTCGGGGTGAAAAGAACCAGGACAATGTGACAAGGACCAAGAGGACCAGAATGAAGCAGAGCCAGATGGGCCATGACTGGGGAACCAAGATGGCCAAAAATCAAGGTTTATGATAACAAGCACAATAGGACAAGAAAGACCAAGATGACCAGGACGAAGGAAACCTAGGCTAGGATGGTGAGAGAACGAGGTCCATGAGAACTAAGCCCAGGAGAAACCAAATCTTAAGAGCCAGGACCAAGAGGATTAGGACCAATGGGCACATAATTTTTCAAGAAGGGCTATAAAAAGCAAGAATAGCACGACTATGGCCAGGAGTGCCAGGGAAGTCAGTTCAGGGACACAGGAAACCACAGCCAGAAGGAAAAGTTCTACGAGGACAGGAAACAAAGAACTAGGGGGGCAAGGAAGACTAAGGCAAAGAGGATGAGGACCTTGATTATGTGGACCAAGAGAGCCAGGGTAAGGAGGATCAGGACTGGGATGATCACAACCTGGAGGTCCAGGCCACAGCGCTAGTACCAGGATGGCTAGAAAGATAAGCAACCAGACAAAGCAGAAAATTGTGTAGAAGAATAAGGACAAGAAGTAGGGAGACCAGGGCCAGTTCCACGAAGATCATATTGAGGCAATAGGACCAGGGGGTTGAAATAAGCAGGGAAATTAGGGGGCCTGTACCAAGAGTACCGGGCAGTCCAGAACCAGGAGGAACAGTACCAGAGCAAGGAGGGTTAGAAGGATCATCACCAAGAGGCCAAGAACAGGCCTAGTAGTGCCAGGTGGACCATGATCATTGGACCAGGGACCAGAGTACTGATTGAAGCACAAAAGACCAGAACCTCTGGGTAGCAGGTCCAGGGGCGAAAGATCAGGAGGACCAGAACAGCCAGAGCCAGAAAGACTAATGGGACTGGACCTGGAAGTCCAGGAGGAACAGGAACAAAGTGACACGGCTAAGAAGGACCCACACAAAGAGAACTAGGACCAAGAGAGCCCAGACCATTGGGTGCAGTGAGCACTATGAGGACAAGGCTCAGGGCCACGAGGAAAAGGATGATCCAAACCAGGTAGACAAGGCCTAAGAGGGCTAGGACACAAAAGGTCAGATAAAAGGGGACTAGCAGGAGCAGGAACTGATGTATAGGAATCAGATGAGCAGGGTTTCGGAGAATCAGAAGAACTAGGTCAAATGGACAAGGGTCAAGAAGATCAGGAAAGAAAAGGATTAGCTAGGAGAAGGGGGCCTGAAAGGACCAGGATGGCCAGAAGGACCAGGACCAAGAAGGGTAGGCATACGAAGACCCAAACAAGGAGGGACTGACACAAAAAGACAAGCAGAACGAGGAGTAAAAGGAGTACCATGACAAGGAAAGTCAGGATGACAGGAGCCATGATGACCAAATTTGGTGGCTAAGAACAGGATGACCTGAACAAGGAGGATCATGACAAAGTGGGCAAGTTAGTCCAGGATGACGAGCAGGAGGACCAGGTCCAAGAGTATCATTACATGCTGGAGGAGGACCCTGAGAACTAGTCAGGTCAGGAGCAGGTGGACTAACGTCATTAAATCCAGGGAACAGATAGGGGAGGATTAGGTGGACTAGAAGGATCAGAATGAGCAGGGCCAGGAACAGAACCAATAGGATCAGAGAGGTCAGAACTGAAGCAACCGGGACCTGAAGTTTCAAGGGGAGCAGGAGGACTAATAACTAGGGTATTAGGCCTAGGCTGGTGAGTATCCGGGGAACTAGGACACCTAGAGCCACTTGGACCAATGGGACCAGACCAGGACCAAAATTACCAGGCCCAGCCCATGAGGACCTAATAAGGAGGACCAATGGCTGCAGTACCAGGTGGACCAAAATGACAAGGGCAAGGAGAATCAGGATGACCCAAGCCAAGAAGACTAAGAGTGCCAGCCCTAGGAACTAGGAAAACAGGGTAGGTTGTTAAGGACACAGCAGACCAGCAGGATCAGGGTGAGGATCAGTAATAGCAGGATCAGGAGGCCCATGAAGGACTAATATAAGGATCAGCCTGGAGCAGGACCAGAAACCCCAAGCTTAGGAAAAACTACAACTAGGAGTGCCAGATTCAGATAACCAGTACCAGGGTGACAAGAACTAGTTCGACCACGGCCCTGATGAGGATTAGGAGGACCAAAACAGCCCAGAAAAGGAGGGCTTAGAAGAGAACAAGGAGGAGGACCAACGCCTAAAGGCACAGAAGGTACTGGAACAGAAGGAAGGAAGACATGTATGTTAGTCTAGGCCACATGTATTAGGATATCTCTTATGTAAATAGTTCTGATTTATGCTTCTTAGCTGCCAGCTCTGAGAAACCCCACCTCTTCATCCCACGTATAGAACTGTTAAGTATTTGCTGAAAAATCAGAGCATGCAACATGAGTCAAAACCCGGGACTGTTACACTCTTACCTCTGACTGAAAAAATACGCTGTCTGTTACTGGCACAGTAGTCTGATGGTGGATCTGAGGGCATAGGGACTGAAACTTGGCAGAGGAGTTTAAAGGTAGATAGGTGAAAATGATTGTGGTCGATGAAGGACAGCAGAAACGGTTTAAGAAGCTCACATGGATGAAGTTAGGAAAAATGGTTATGGTTAACAAAGAAAGGGGTCAAAGGTCTATAGCAATAAGCAAAGGGGAGTTCAGGATCATAAGAAGCTCTGATGAGCAGAAGAGGGGGGGATGGAGGCTCCAGATGGATAGTCTCAGATGGCCCAAAGAGGGATTTTATGTGACCCCAGATTCCATGTGTGTGGTTGTGTGGTGGGTATTTAGCAAGTGTGTAGTAGTAAGACTCCTTATTAAAGAGTAAGGGCATGGACCAATGCAATGCATTTTGCATGATGTGATGAAGAGAAGAAACAGCTTCATTAAACACTGGGCGTGTATTGACTGCATCCCTCTGGATGGAGGATGGAGACTCAGATCTGAAATGAGAGCGAGAATAGAGAAAAAGCTACCCAAACAAATTCTGTGATGGCCTTTTTAGCAAAGGGCAGCTGATTAGTTCTTCCTGAGTGACGACATAGGGTAGATGGTAGGAGTAAGTGGTAGGTCATAGGTTTCTCTTGTTAAAGGTATCAGAGTTTCTAAGCCGGGCTGCCCTTTTGTTCGTGCCTGATGACTGCTCAGGAATGCGGATGACAGCCAGGTGTTGAGATCTCATGCTTCATTGTGTCCTTGTTTTGGATACTTCTGCTTGGAGCCAACACTATTGCTACTGCTGTGAGAACCATCAAGTAGCACCTAGGCTGTGTCTGAGCTGCAGCCAGAAAATGATTTTTGAAAGAGAATCACCCCAATTCAGTTATGCAACCTCAATGGTGGATCAGTATTAAAGTGGAACTGTGAAATGATCGATCCATAGGTCGCAAGAATGTCTCTGTTTATCCAGTGTCTTATTTCTTACAATATTTGTAATAAAATCAATTAATAGAAATCTCTGTGAGTTTCTTTTCACCTCTGTCTTTGCTGATTTGCTGGGAAAATTAATTCATATTACAATGGAAGAGGTGTGGCGCAGCGGCCAAGGTGCCTTACTCCGGACCACGAGGTTCACAGTTCGATCGCCGGTGGCAGGTTAGCCCAGCACCTATGTGACTCTGGGCAATAGCTTGCTTAATCTTGCCGAGGGCCCCCAGTGCTGGGACACCTCTACGGAGGTAGCTGTGCGCTTTACAAATGCTGGTGTTTCATTTCAATGACATTCAGTTCAATTATTTATAGTCCCATTACTTTGCTTTTAGCTCCTCTGCAGAATACTTCCTATGATGGCCAGACAGAGTAGGGACGGTCGAAGGAAATACTTTGTACGGGCTACCCCATTTAGAGCAAAACCTGGCTGTAAGGGACAGGAAAAAAATAATGACACTGTCACCCTGGGAGAAAGCTTCCAGCATGTGGGACTATTAGCTTTTTTGTTTTTCAAACACAAACACCCGCATTGTGTTTGTTTTTAAAAACAATACATGTTTGAAAGGTTTGTGGCCGGCCATTATTTCTGACAGTACTGTTCCTGTCAATATGGAGACTCTTCCTCAGGGGCAGCTGACAACTCGAAATTTCTCAAGTTGAGGCCCCTCAGGATGGTGGAGGCACTGTTCTCTGCTATCCCGACGGAGCTAACTCCATCCTAAATCATGGAGTTAAAGCCTTAATCAGGTACATAGTTTTTCTTTGTTCTGTCATGAGATTGGAATGAAGCCTCTCAATTATATTGTGCTTGTCACTTCATAAAGAGCCCTATGCAATTGTTTCTATTTTGATAAAATCACCCTAAATATTAGATGGCTCTATGTCACTGGCATGCAACATTTCCAGTTCTGGTTTTTGCTTTCACAAATCATAGTTTTCATGTGTTTTAATCCAATTTGTTTAATTTAGGTGAACCAGAATTAATAATTCCAGAATACAATAATTGGCTGCAGATAAAAAGATGTTCTGATAAGATGGAGTATTTTTGTAATCCTACATCAGGCCCTGGTGCATTCCCACTGCATTGTGAATGAGAGAATAAAAAGCTTTAAGTAGTCTTGTAAAGCTTTTAATCATCTTTATCAATAGTCAGTCACCTCTGATCAACGCTAGGTCCTTGGTCAAGCATCATTTTGAGTTCTCAAATTTCCTAGACTTACATCAGTTTGGCTTAGCCTTCGTGACAGAAACCTGGGCAGAGCTTGCATCCGGCCTGGACATGGTGGCGGTTGGACCTTCTAGATATGCCATCTATAGATTAGATATAGCACACAAAAAGTGTGGCGGACTAGCCATCATAAATAGAGACACTATGGCCGCTATCGTCTCACCAGCTTCATCTAATGAATGCAAGGCACTCATTTTTAACATAGGACTAACTAATAACTAGTCTTTCAGTGGTCTTCTAGTTTACTGCCCTCCTGGAGCCAGCGGTCCCTTTACCTTATAGATCACTTCTCTTCTGGAATCTGTCTCCCTTAAAACTGATCTCACGGTGCTATGTGGCTTTAATTTTCATTTAGAAAATCTTCTGGATAAAGATACGGAATATTTAGTAGATATATTGTCATGTCTTAGCCTCGCTCAGATAGTAGCTGATCCTACACATCTTGCGGGGCACACGCTTGACTGCATTTTCACCAACAATCGCTGCATCACTAGTTCGTCCACCCGTCCATTAACATGGACGGATCACAGGGCCATAATTTACAAACGTATAATTCCTTCCAAAGACCCCTTCCACTAAATCCTTTCGCAACACACATGTTTCTCATGCATGGCACAAAATTTAGGCCTCTGAATTTAATTCTCTACTAGAAGCTTCACTGCCAGCTATTACCAATGACTTAGATGAGCTGTCTTTGAATTACTCTGCGTGGCAAAAATCAGCAGTTAATCCTCTTGCACCCCCTAAAACTAGGACCTGTAACATAAGTAAACCATCAGCACCCTGGTTTAATGAGAACCTTAGAGCCCCTAAACAAGGTTGTCGCAGGCAGGAACGGATATGGAGGAATTAATACAACTTCCTAGAAAAAGAAAAATACAAACGTAGTATCGCAGAGTATAAGTACCAGTCCCTAAAAGAAAAATCTATTTATTACACCAAGCAAATTGAATTGGCCAAAAATAATTTTTTCAGACTGTTACCAAGCTTAGTTCTACACCTATTAGTAAGTCGGAGAGATGTAGTCAGTTTTTCTGTAACTCTCTCGCCAACTTCTTTCTTAAGAAAGTTGAGGACATATTTATCAAGTTCTCTACAAGCAAATCTACTAGTCTTCTTAGTAACAGCATTACATCTAAGGTTCCAGTGGAACCACTCTTGGAGGAATTTGAACACCTCACTACAGATCCGGTAAAACAGGCCATTCTTACCACCAAGTCAGGTTCTCCTCTTGATCCTTACCAACCTGCAGTTGTTCAATTGGCACCAGAAACGGTTGCCATTTTCTTGACCATGATCTATAATCTAATGTTGAGTTCAGGCTCTTTCCCTAAACCCTGGAAGTCATCTTCAATTCTACCTTTACTCAAAAACGTTTAAAAAAAAAGGCAAACCATAATCCTATAGATCCTAATAACTATCGGCCCATCTCCTGTCTTCCTTTCCCGGCTAAAATTGTGGAGAGGGCCATGAACCAACAACTTGCATCGTTCATCAAGAGTAACCACTTGTTGGATGACACCCAATTCAGCTTCAGAAGTGGCCACATCACCGAATAAGGGGCTTGATAATATGCCCTATAGAATTCCAATAGAAGCCCAGGTTCTGGTATGAAGGACATCAAACCTGGGCTTCTATTGGAATTCTATAGGGCATATTATCAAGCCCCTTATCGCCGCTTTAGCGGCAGTTTCCTGCCGCTAAAGCGGCGATATGTTATCGCCCGTTCTTGATAATATGGCCCATAATTTGTCATTTGTAATTTCCTAACTCTACGCCTGCGTGCTTTACAGAATGTAGTATTTACAGGTGTGCAGTTAGTGCAACTGTTACAGCTTTTGTTCTGAATGCAATATATATTTCCATCAGTATTTCCTGCATAGTTAATGGATAAACAAAACATTTTCTGATTAAGCTTAAAGTGTAGACGTAAAGCACCCACATTACAGTATGCAAATTGACACACAGGTTTCAACCAATCTCAAAAAAATCTAGAATGCCCCCTCCCCCGATCAGAGGTTCTCCGACAGCACGAAAGGTGGGATGCTAAACGTACCTGTTGTAAGTAGAGTCCTCCCACCCAGGCCTTTCTGACCCTGCAGGGGAGCAACTGTCTGAGCGCTAGGTTGACCCCGCTGGAATGTATGGAGGCCAGGCGACCACCGCTGATGCGTCTCCTGCAGTACAACTAGCAAAAAAAGGGGGAATAAGATATTAGCACACCACGTGGCACATCGGATACTCCTATAAGTGAAGAGGAAGATCTATAGAATATGAAACAGTACACTTGCATGGGGCCTTAAGTTAGACCGCTCTAAGACACTTCTTTCAAACAACTCACAGGAACCTGTCTCCATCAAGGATGGATGACAGCGTCCCTGTTTGGGAGGGCGCACTGTGCTGACGCAGAGACGCACAGTGGCCATCTTACATGTCATATGCACTGAGAGGCTAGAGCAGGACTCATAGAGGCTCTGGCCCTCTTAAACCACTGCTCCATCTTTCAATGCAGGCAGAGGCAAGACTTCATGAGGTCCTGCACTCGGCTACACTGAGTGACTGCATTTGGCTGCAGGAGGAATCAATGAATGATACAAATTCTGCTCAAAGCAGTCTCAATGCCAGTATCTTACAAGATACTTTCAGAGGAGTCCCACACAATATATCAGCGGGATGTGTCTCTCAGCTGCCCTATTTGCAGAGTACTGATTTATATACACTCTCAGTAGAGCAACCGGGACATCCACCAAACTCTAAATACCCCTTAAATCCCCTCTCCCTAGATCAACCTCCAAGGAGGAGAAGGTGTCTACATCTGATGAGGACCCCCTGATGGTTCTAGCTCCAAAAGAGCTTCCCTCCCTGCTCGATCCTCTGCGTTTCTGGACATCAATGGTGAACCCCTTTATGGTTCACTTGAAGTACACGCCCTAAGCCTAGGGACTGGTTCCCTTCATCACCTGTGGCTAGCTCGCCCTTTAGGCAAGGACCCTATTTGCTGAGCTGAGTCTTAACTCGACTGAAACTTTGCTTGGTCATTAAGATTGGTCCTTGCCTGGTTTCATTTCTTCTGGGGTCTGGTAGAGACACTAAGAGGAGCACTGAACCACCCTTTAGATGCCATAACATGATGTCTCATTGCTAAGGGTGGCAAGGAAAGATGACATTGCCATATAATTTACACCTCTATCTATAAAATCCATTTTCAGGCACATAAAGTGCTTTCCAGATTCGTAAAATGGTTGAGTTTGTCCTTCTATTTGATTTAGACATATTACTGGTTTATTTATTTTTTCGAATCTAGCATACAAAGAGACGCATTGTATCTTGTTTCATTTGTGGTATTGCATTTTAATTCTCAGATCATGATACTCCTCATATTCCTAGTATCTTTAGACTGGTTGGTGATTTTTTTGACAGCGAAGGGCTAACTAAACCCCAGTTGTGGCTGTTGTGCTATGCTGCCTTGCTTGCATTTGGGCCCAGAACACATTGTTTTGCCATTGTTTCTTTGAGCCTTGGACCAATTGCCCAATTTTTTGTTTAAATTTCTTTATTAGTTTTACGAATTTTCATGTATTACAGCAGTTACAAATAACTGAAATTGCATATTTGCATCTATTACGATCACTACTTGTCACAAATGTTGACCCTTTGTACTGCAAGTTGTGTATCTGGTACCGAAGGCTAACAGGGTACAGAACTTGCTATAACAACATAATATTTCGTCTACAAACATTCTACTAGAATGTACACAACATTGCTTGTAATAACATGTTGGCTTGTAGGGGGGAGAACAATAGTTGGACCAATGGCCCAATGGGGGTGAAAATTGAATCAGAGGAGGTATCTTAGCTGGGTCTCAGAGAGGTGGCAGAAAGGAGGTGGGGCAAGATGGTTCCCATGTTTTTAGCAAAAGATAGAGGAGACGTCCTGCTTCTCAAGGCAGTAACTATAAAGAGTGAAGCAGGAGCCGTGGCACTGGAGCCCAAGACTGTGAGGGCACCACTGTGTCACAATTATGACTGTCTGCCTTTACAAAAGGGGCACAGGGGACTTGTTTTCCTAGCTTGTGTTAGGACAGAGGGCACCTTTGCGGCAAGGAGTGGGCAACACTTGGAGGCTCATTTTTGTCTCAGAGACACAGAGTTTGTATTAAGATTGGAGTGATGGCCAGGCATGCAGGGAAGGGATGAAAGAGGCAGAGGAGACAGCCTGCTTCTCAAGGATGCAACTACCATTAGAGCAGCAGGTGAAGCTGCATTGGGACCCATGCTCACAACCACCCAATGTGGTTTCTAGTGGTTTTGGACAGTTTCTGTTTGATATATTTGCAGTTGTATAAGTCTCACATATGGTGTGGATTATGGGCTACAGAGAAATACCCCTGAAATGATCTCCTAAACTCTGTCCTTGCTGCTCACCCTTTCCCCTCCTGCTCACCCTATTCTTACAATAAATGTTTGGAGGGTGGTCCGACTTCAAAATATTTTGCTAAGGGAGCTCAGTGCAAATTTGTTTAAAGACCTCTGCTCTAGAGCGATAACAACTATTTCCAGACCACAACATGCACTGTTTAAAGAAGAGAGATGTGTAGAAGCAATCTTTACATACCTCAGCGTTGGCGAACGAAACCGTGGAAGTGAAAAGTTTATAGCAAGTGTTGCCAAACCGGCTCCAGTCTTGGATTCCACACACAGGGCACATGGTGGTATCAGAGATGTTCATTTTTTCGCATGGTTCGGATGCTGAGGCCTCCACCATAGCATCTTCCGTCATTATTTCTGCAGAAATCAATGGTGAACAAACTCTCATTATGCTGCATTGACCTCTGATTCTACTGCATGGCTTGTGCCATGGAATATCACCATCACTGCAGATGTCCTTTACACTGGAGTTTCTGGTCCCCAAAGGGCATGTTCCAGGAGGGGAACAACTTTCACCTTGATTAACCTCCTGTCGAAGCTGCTCATTAGTGAAGGACACTTACATTTGAGTTCATTTGTTCCCACATGCAACTCACTTATCAAAAATCCCAGCATTTGTAAGACACTTATCATGGCCAGTTCTGCTGCCAGTCTCCCAGGTGTGGGGCTGCACTCTTGGAGGGCCCATGGAGGGAGCTCTGCCAGTATTTCGGAATATCCCTGTCCTGTATCGGCACCCTGGACATTTGTGGTGATGTAGGAGTGTGCACGTGTTTAAGAAGGTTTTCGACTACAATCTCATGTGCATTTAGATAGTCCCAACACAGCAATTTATCACTTACAACAGTGGGCATGGTCTCATGGGCAGACAAGGTGAGGACATCAACACTTTCTCTGCTGTACTAAAGAGGAGACTCGAGAAAGCAGGATGAGGCACAGCTTCCTTCTCCTCTTGGGAAGATTGTGAATGCAAAGTTTCTTCATTCTGGATGTTGGCATTAACCCTGGGCGGAGTTCGCGGAGTTGCACTACGCGGAACACCGCGAAGTGCAAATAAACCCGTCGCACTACGCAGAGCTCCGCGAGTGGCGGAGTACGATAGAAAAATGCAGTTTGCGGTGATTGCACAGTGCCGGATGCTTGTCCGCACTGTGCAATCATTGCGAACGGCACCATGCACAGTGCAAGCGGTCCCTGCTTTCCTTTTCTGCCGCTCGAGTAGATTTTTACTCGAGCCGCAGCTTTCTCAACGCGAACGGGCAGTTTCTCAACGCGAGCTGTCGCAACCACTCGCAATGAGAAACCTGACCCCCCGCGTTGAGAAATCTCGCCGGAATGTTGATTTTCCATGCTCGCACTCGCCAACTTGATGTTTACGATCGGGAACGAGGAAAATTCTCGTCGGGAGGATGATTTTCCTTGCTCGCAGTCGCAAACTTGACGTTGACGAACGCGAGCGAGGAAAAAAACTCCGCTCCGCAACACGAAGCGGAGTTTTTCGGAACTCCGCGAACTCCGCGTAACGCGGAGTGCAGAAAACTCCGCAAGCTCCGCGAGCGGAGCGGAGTTCACAGCCCAGGGTTAGTTGGCATGTTTTAAGATGCCCTCCGCTCTTGCTGATATGCAGCTGAGGCCATCCGTTGCTGCTCCCCGTGTCCAAAGCTTGAGGGACCTGGACCACCCTCTAAGGAAGGACAAGCCCCCAGCTTAGGAGAGCATTACACCTCTCTTTCCCCTTCAGGCACCAGATGCCATGTGGGGTAATTGACAAGATATCGCTCCTTTTGTCACTAAAACCCTTGACAGATATTCAATGTAAAGAGCCACAGATCACAATAAAATGATGAACATTTCAGCCAAAATCAAACTATACATAGATAGCTAAATAATACACTTTTACTGGGCTTCTCTTAGCCATGCATGGCACCCCTTCCCAACCTTTCCCTCCATTTTCACCACGCTAAGTCGCCATGTTATGTCCTCCAAAGTCATGCTCTGACATTCAGAGCTTTATGACATCCTAAGGTCACCTGAAGGTGCTAAGAGGGGAGAAGAGAGATGGAAAATGGCGACCAGGAGAATGGAAACACAGGGGAAAATCGAGGAAAAGAGGGATGAGTTTGATGGATTAGTATGTGACTGAACCTAGCAATATTATAATGTTAGGAGCTGCCCTAAGGCTTCTGGCTGTTATGTTTGTCAATTGGCCAATCATCAGTGTAGGCTTCTAGGAGCTGATATAGTGTGTGCAGCTGCCAGAGATTATAAAGTAACAGCAAGGTTGTTTTCCGTTGTATACAAAACATGAAACACTTGTCATTTTCACAGATAAAATGATAGATTAGTCCACACTGTAGACGTTTATAAAGCTAAAACGATCAATTATAAGAGACAGATCACAGTGCTTCTATTGGGATACAGCTCAGTAAGAGAATAGCCAATCGAATTACGTGCCTTGTGAATTATACAAGCCGACAGACCAATAGGGAGAAGGGCCTATTGAATTGTACATTGAGTTAGGCCAAGAGGGAGACGGGCCTTTTGAATCAAACACGAGCATTGGCCAATAGGGAGAAGGGCCTATTGAATTATACATGAACCAATAGGGTGCAGATGGGCCGATAAGGTGAAGCGCCTTGCCTATGAGAATAGGCCAAGTGGGCAAAGCACCTTGTGAACCTGCCATACCGATGCACCAATGAATAAACAACTGTGAGATCCTTATGAGGCTTGTCAATCTTTCCACATGGTTAAGAAATCTCAAATGTTCTTCTTGAGCTCCCATCGCTGAATGGAACCCATTCCTGAATCCATCTTTACCTTAGGGACATTTCAAGTGTTAGACTCATGCTCACTCCATTATGCTTCTTGTGAGAACTCCCTTATCCTAGCCTAGTAGACAAAATGTTTTTACGTGAAAAATCCATTAATTTTCATGGAATGCCCTTGGCAGAGCCCTGTCAGAGTCCTCCTCACCAATATGAGCTTCTCATCTTGCACGCCACTGGGCATTACCCGGCTCCAGCCTGAAGGGAGTTCAGTGCCCAGGCCCAATCAATCCTGGGCTTCCCAGAAAGAAAGCCAACAAGAGTGTCAGTTCTGTGTTGCTAGTTATCAAGGTTGTGTGTGAAACAATATCCACCAGACAGTAGGTCAAGATCATCAGATACAAGGAACGTGGACCAAGGGAAGCCTAGGAAATTCCTAGCTCTGGGCCAACTTCAATGGAAGTGATGAAAACAATGTGATAAAGGTGAGGACAGAGGGCATGGGCAACACCTGCCTGAAAAGAGGAGACAAACACTTGCGTGTTGCTCCACTGCCAGCCCCCCAGAGAAGTATCCGATCACCTTGAGAAAATGGCACAAAGACATCAATTTCCATCCTTCTACCTCTGTTCGGATCTGAAAATGACTAGCTCATGTGTGCTCATGCTGCTCCCTTTTGCAAGCACCACATCCAGAGCCTAGAATGCTCTATGCGCCTACAGGTGATTTACTCTGCTGTGTATGGTGCACAAGGAAGCCCTTTCCACACTGAAGGGCAGGGTATTTGTTTTAAACTCAGGGCTAGTACATTTCACAAGCACAACCATCTCTCTATCTATGTTAAAATTCCTATTGGCAGACTCCAGTGTCACAGCATCTCACTTTGGAAGAATGGTCTGATATTACTGCCACTGCAAGGTTCTTCCCTTGGGTGATCTGTTCTTACTGCCAATTCACTGCACTTCACATGAATTGCTCTCACTGTCCCTGCATGGCACTTCACGTGAATGGATCTCACTGTCACTGCATGGCACTTCATATTAATTGATTGTACAGTCACTGCATAGCACTTCGCATGAATTGATCTCACTGTCACTGCACGGCACTTGCGCATCACAAAAAAGAAACTGCTGTTGTCTATAAATCCCTAGGGATGTCTAGACTGTAAGAAAGAAGGAAGAAAGACGAGTGAAAGTGGTCCCGCACAGTTTACTTCCCCTCCAAAAGTTTTTTGGTTGGGATATCCAAAGATATTGGAGAAGACGCCTCACTCACTTATCATGACATGCTTCATCATAGGCGTCTTTCCACACCCAGGTAAGATGGTACTACCTGGGCGGACTCAACCAAAGTTGTTATGGGAGTTCTTATATAAAGCATAAAATTGGCTATGCAGGGAACCAGATGAGTGATGTTAAAAATACCTCCAGGTATACCCAAACAGTGCGTTTATTCGGTGGGTACCTGGGGTATAGGATAAAAGCGTGAATGGGGTTGTGTCTGAATTTATTGATTCAGTTATACCCTCTTCAAAGTGCCAACATGTTTCGGCCCACAACGTGAGCCCACCTGGGTCTGTAGCCTTCTTCAGGGCTGGGTAATCTACTCTTTAAAAATTCCTGCTCTAAATCTAGCACGCATTCCATGCAAAGGAATGCCGCCGGGGGATACATACAGGTACCCTAGCGGTGACTGGACTTTGACGAATGTATGACTAAAAGACAGCACCAACCGCCTGACCCGCATGGTGCTAATTAGCATACCACAGTAGAAATCCTACTGAAAAACAGAATACACAGGTTAGCGCATTAGGCCTCATTCCTTTGCATGGAATGCGTGCTAGATTTAGATGAAGCATGTCACGATAAGTGAGTGAGGCGTCTTCTCCAATATCTTTGGATATCCCAACCCAAAAACTTTTGGAGGGGAAGTAAACTGTGCAGGACCACTTTTACTCGTCTTCCTTCCTTCTTTCTTACAGTCTAGACACCCCTAGGGATTTATAGACAACAGCAGTTGCTTTTTTGTGATGCGATTGTACCAGGGAGACTGCAACTGATCTGCTTCTCTCATTCTCTATTGTGAATACGACTGCATGGCACTTCACATGAATTGATCTCACTGTATGGCACTTCACGTGAATGGATCTCACTGTCACTGCATGGCACTTCATATGAATTGATCTTATGGTCACTGCATGGCACTTCACATGAATTGATCTCACTGTCTCTGCATGACACTTCACATGAACTGATCTAACTGTCGCTGCATGACACTTCACATAAATTGATCTCACTGTCACTGCATGGCACTTCGCATGAATTGATCTCACTGTCCCTGCATGGCACGTCACATGAATTGATCTCACTGTCACTGCATGGCACGTCACATGAATTGATCTCATTGTCACTGCATGGCACTTCACATGAATTGATCTCACTGTGACTGCATGGCACTTCATATGAATTGATCTCACTGTGACTGCATGGCACGTCACATGAATTGATCTCACTGTCACTGCATGGCACTTCACTTAGATTGATGTCACTGCATGTCACTTCCCACGGGGTGATCTGATCTAACTGTCTCTGCATGGCACTTCACATGAATTGATCTCACTGTCACTGCATGGCACTTCATATGAATTGATCTCACTGTCACTGCACATCACTTCACATTAAATGATCTCACTAGCACTTCACATAGACAGATTCTTCTGCATGCTCTTTCCCATTGGGTGATCTTTTCTTACTGTCACTCTATGGCACTTCACATGAATTGATCTCACTGTCACTGCATGGCACTTCACATGAATTGATCTCACTGTATGGCACTTCACATGAATTGCTCTCACTGTCACTGCATGGCACGTCACATGAATTGATCTCACTGTCACTGCGTGGCACTTCACATGAGTTGATCTCACTGTCACTGCATGGCACTTCACTTAGACTGATGTCACTGCCCATGGGGTGATCTGATCTTACTGTCACTGCATGGCACTTCACATGAATTGATCTCACTGTCACTGCGTGGCACTTCACATGAGTTGATCTCACTGTCACAGCATGGCACTTTACATAAATTGATCTCGCTGTCACTGCACAGCACGTCACATGAAGAGATCTCACTGTCACTGCATGGCACGTCACATGAACTGATCTCACTGTCACTGCATGGCACTTCACATGAATTGATCTCACTGTCACTGCATGGCACTTCATATTAATTGATTTCACTGTGACTGCATGGCACGTCACATGAATTGATCTCACTGTCACTGCATGGCACTTCACATGAATTGATCTCACTGTATGGCACTTCACATGAATTGATCTCACTGTCACTGCATGGCACTTCATATGAATTGATCTCACTGTCACTGCATGGCACGCCACTTGAATTGATCACACTGTCACTGCGTGGCACTTCACATGAGTTGATCTCACTGTCACTGCATGGCACTTCACTTAGACTGATGTCACTGCATGTCACTTCCAATGGGGTGATCTGATCTTACTGTCACTGCATGGCACTTCACATGAATTGATCTCACTGTCACTGCATGGCACTTCACATGAATTGATCTCACTGTCACTGCATGGCACTTCACATGAATTGATCTCACTGTCATGGCATGGCACTTCACATGAATTGATCTCACTGTCACTGCATGGCAGTTCACATGAATTGATCTCACTGTGACTACATGGAATTTCACATAAATTGATCTAGCTGTCACTGCACAGCACTTCACATTAAATGATCTCACTAGCACTTCACATAGACTGATTCTTCTGCATGCTCTTTCCCATTTTGTGATCTTTTCTTACTGTCACTGTATGGCACTTTGCATGAATTGATTTCACTGTCACTGCATGGCACATCACATGAATTGATCTTACTGTCACTGCATGGCACTTCACATGAATTGATCTCACTGTATGGCACTTCACATGAATTGATCTCACTGTCACTGCATGGCACTTCACATGAATTGATCTCACTCACTGCCTGAAACTTCACATGAATTGATCTCACTGTCACTGCATGGCACTTCACATGAATTGATCTCACTGTCACTGCATGGCACTTCACATGAATTGATCTTGCTGTCACTGCATGGCACTTCACATCATTTGCCACGGACTCCTGTTCCTACACAATGGATTTTGTTTTGTAACTTTGAGGCCCTGCAAATCTCCCTGCATGACACATTTTATGGAAAAGCTTTCAGAGCTTTCACTCCCAGAGACATCATGTGGGAAGAGGACAGGATACAAGTAATATCCAGCCACAAGGTGGTGTGTGTTAAGATTTGTAGAAGTGTGGAATTGGAGATATCAAGTGAAGTGTAGAGTTGGAGATATCAAGTGATGTGTAGAGCTGGAGATATATATCAAGGAAGGAAAGTGTAGAGTTGGAGATATCAAATGAATCATAGAGCTGGAGAAATCAAGGGATGTGTAGAGCTGGAGATATCAAGGGAAGAGCTGGAGCTATGAAGCGTAGAGCTGGAGGTATTTAGTCAAGTGTACAGCTGGAGATATCAAGTGAAGTGTACAGCTAGAGATATCAAGTGAAGTGTTGACCTGAAAATATCAAGTGATGTGTAGAGCTGGAGATATCAAGTGAAGTGTAGAGCTGGAGATATCAAGGGAAGAGCTGGAGCTATGAAGGGTAGAGCTGGAGGTATTTAGTGAAGTGTAGAGCTGGAGATATCAAGGGAAGTGTAGAGCTGGAGATATCAAGTGAAGTGTAGAGCTGGACATATGAAGGGAAGAGCTGGAGCTATGAAGCGTAGAGCTGGAGGTATTTAGTGAAGTGTAGAGCTGGAGATATCATGGGAAGTGTAGAGCTGGAGATATCAAGTGAAGTGTAGATTTAAAGATATCAAGGGAAGTGTAGAGCTGGAGATATCAAGTGAAGAGCTGGAGATATCAAGTGAAGTGTAGAGCTGGAGATATCAAGTGAAGTGTAGAGCTGGAGATATCAAGGGAAGTGTAGAGCTGGAGATATCAAGTGAAGTGTAGAGCTGGAGATATCAAGTGAAATGAAGAGCTGGAGATATCAAGTGAAGTGTAGAGCTGAAGATATCAAGGGAAGTGTAGAGCTGGAGATATCAAGGGAAGTGTAGAGCTGGAGATATCAAGGGAAGTGTAGAGCTGGAGATATCAAGGGAAGTGTAGAGCTGGAGATATCAAGTGAAGCGTACAGCTGGAGATATCAAGTGAAGTGGAGAGCTGGAGATATCAAGTGATGTGTAGAGCTGAAGGTATCAAGGGAAGTGTACAGCTGGAGATATCAAGTGAAGAGCTGGAGATATCAAGTGAAGTGAAGAGCTGGAGGTATCAACTGATCTGTAGAGATGAAGATATCAAGGGACACATAGAGCTGGAGCTATCAAGTGTATTGTAGAGCTGGAGATGTGAAGTGAAGTGTAGAGCTGAAGATATCAAGTGAAGTGAAGAGCTGGAGATGTCAAGTGAAGTGTAGAGCTGGAGATGTCAAGTGAAGTGCAGAGCTGGAGATATCAAGTGTATTGTAGAGCTGGAGATGTCAAGTGAAGTGTAGAGCTGAAGATATCAAGTGAAGTGAAGAGCTGGAGATGTCAAGTGAAGTATAGAGCTGAAGATGTCAAGTGAAGTGTAGAGCTGGAGATATCAAGTCAAAAGTAGAGCTGGAGATGTCAAGTGAAGTGTAGAGCTGGAGATATCAAGTGAAGTGTAGCGCTGGAGATATCAAGTGAAGTGTAGACCTGGAGTTATCAAGTGAAGTGTAGACCTGGAGTTATCAAGTGAAGTGTAGAGCTGGAGATATCAAGTGAATTGTAGAGCTGGAGATATCAAGTGAAGTGTAGAGCTGGAGATGTCAAGTGAAGTGTAGAGCTGGAGATATCAAGTCAAAAGAAGAGCTGGAGATGTCAAGTGAAGTGTAGAGCTGGAGATGTCAAGTGAAGTGTAGAGCTGAAGATATCAAGTGAAGTGAAGAGCTGGAGATGGATGTCAAGTGAAGTATAGAGCTGGAGATGTCAAGTGAAGTGTAGAGCTGGAGATATCAAGTCAAAAGTAGAGCTGGAGATGTCAAGTGAAGTGTAGAGCTGGGGATATCAAGTGAAGTGTAGAGCTGGAGATATCAAGTGAAGTGTAGACCTGGAGTTATCAAGTGAAGTGTAGAGCTGGAGATATCAACTGAAGTGTAGAGCTGGAGATATCAAGTGAAGTGTAGAGCTGGAGATATCAAGTGAAGTGTAGAGCTGGAGATGTCAAGTGAAGTGTAGAGCTGGAGTTATCAAGTGAAGTGTAGAGCTGGAGATATCAAGTGAAGTGTAGACCTGGAGTTATCAAGTGAAGTGTAGAGCTGGAGATGTGAAGTGTAGAGCTGGAGATATCAAGTGAAGTGTAGAGCTGGAGATGTCAAGTGAAGTGTAGAGCTGGAAATATCAAGTCAAAAGTAGAGCTGGAGATGTCAAGTGAAGTGTAAAGTGGGGGATATCAAGTGAAGTGTAGAGCTGGAGATATCAAGTGAAGTGTAGACCTGGAGTTATCAAGTGAAGTGTAGAGCTGGAGATGTCACGTGAAGTGTAGAGCTGGAGATATCAAGTGTATTGTAGAGCTGGAGATGTCAAGTGAAGTGTAGAGCTGAAGATATCAAGTGAAGTGAAGAGCTGGAGATGGATGTCAAGTGAAGTATAGAGCTGGAGATGTCAAGTGAAGTGTAGAGCTGGAGATATCAAGTCAAAAGTAGAGCTGGAGATGTCAAGTGAAGTGTAAAGAGGGGGATATCAAGTGAAGTGTAGAGCTGGAGATATCAAGTGAAGTGTAGACCTGGAGTTATCAAGTGAAGTGTAGAGCTGGAGATATCAAGTGAAGTGTAGAGCTGGAGATATCAAGTCAAAAGAAGAGCTGGAGATGTCAAGTGAAGTGTAGTGCTGGAGGTATCAAGTGTATTGTAGAGCTGGAGATGTCAAGTGAAGTGTAGAGCTGAAGATATCAAGTGAAGTGAAGAGCTGGAGATGGATGTCAAGTGAAGTATAGAGCTGGAGATGTCAAGTGAAGTGTAGAGCTGGAGATATCAAGTCAAAAGTAGAGCTGGAGATGTCAAGTGAAGTGTAGAGCTGGGGATATCAAGTGAAGTGTAGAGCTGGAGATATCAAGTGAAGTGTAGTGCTGGAGTTATCAAGTGAAGTGTAGAGCTGGAGATATCAAGTGAAGTGTAGAGCTGGAGATATCAAGTGAAGTGTAGAGCTGGAGATATCAAGTGAAGTGTAGAGCTGGAGATATCAAGTGAAGTGTAGAGCTGGAGATGTCAAGTGAAGTGTAGAGCTGGAGATATCAAGTGAAGTGTAGACCTGCAGTTATCAAGTGAAGTGTAGAGCTGGAGATATCAAGTGAAGTGTAGAGCTGGAGATATCAAGTGAAGTGTAGAGCTGGAGATGTCAAGTGAAGTGTAGAGCTGGAAATATCAAGTCAAAAGTAGAGCTGGAGATGTCACGTGAAGTGTAGAGCTGGAGATATCAAGTGTATTGTAGAGCTGGAGATGTCAAGTGAAGTGTAGAGCTGAAGATATCAAGTGAAGTGAAGAGCTGGAGATGGATGTCAAGTGAAGTATAGAGCTGGAGATGTCAAGTGAAGTGTAGAGCTGGAGATATCAAGTCAAAAATAGAGCTGGAGATGTCAAGTGAAATGTAAAGCGGGGGATATCAAGTGAAGTGTAGAGCTGGAGATATCAAGTGAAGTGTAGACCTGGAGTTATCAAGTGAAGTGTAGAGCTGGAGATATCAAGTGAAGGGTAGAGCTGGAGATATCAAGTGAAGTGTAGAGCTGGAGATGTCAAGTGAAGTGTAGAGCTGGAGATATCAAGTCAAAAGTAGAGCTGGAGATGTCAGGTGAAGTGTAGAGCTGGAGATATCAAGTGTATTGTAGAGCTG
The DNA here is from genome assembly GCA_963921515.1 of Calotriton arnoldi. Lineage (NCBI taxonomy): Eukaryota > Metazoa > Chordata > Amphibia > Caudata > Salamandridae > Calotriton > Calotriton arnoldi. The sequence goes on along the minus strand of CAWUFW010008631.1, from coordinate 145,427 downwards.
GAGATGTCAAGTGAAGTGTAGAGCTGAAGATATCAAGTGAAGTGAAGAGCTGGAGATGTCAAGTGAAGTGTAGAGCTGGAGATGTCAAGTGAAGTGTAGAGCTGGAGATATCAAGTCAAAAGTAGATCTGGAGATGTCAAGTGAAGTGTAGAGCTGGAGATATCAAGTGAAGTGTAGAGCTGGAGATATCAAGTGAAGTGTAGAGCTGGATTTATCAAGTGAAGTGTAAAGCTGGAGATGTCAAGTGAAGTGTAGAGCTGGAGATATCAAGTCAAAAGTAGAGCTGGAGATGTCAAGTGAAGTGTAGAGCTGGAGATATCAAGTGAAGTGTAGAGCTGGATTTATCAAATGAAGTGTAGAGCTGGAGATATCAAGTGAAGTGTAGAGCTGGATTTATCAAGTGAAGTGTAGAGCTGGAGATATCAAGTGAAGTGTAGACCTGGAGTTATCAAGTGAAGTGTAGAGCTGGAGATATCAAGTGAAGTGTAGAGCTGGAGATATCAAGTGATGTAGAGCTAGAGATATCAAGTAAAGTGTAGACCTGGAGATGTCAGGAGAAGGGTAGAGCTGGAGATATCAAATGAAGTGTAGAGCTGGAGAGGTCAAGTGAAGTGTAGAGCTGGAGATATCAAGTAAAGTGTAGACCTGGAGATGTCAGGAGAAGGGTAGAGCTAGAGAGGTCAAGTGAAGTGTAGAGCTGGAGAGGTCAAGTGAGGTGTAGAGCTGGAGGGATCAAGTGAAGTGTAGAGCTGGAGATATCAAGTGTATTGTAGAGCTGAAGATATCAAGTGAAGTGAAGAGCTGGAGATGTCAAGTGAAGTGTAGAGCTGGAGATGTCAAGTGAAGTGTAGAGCTAGAGATATCAAGTGAAGTGAAGACTTGGAGTTATCAAGTGAAGTGTAGAGCTAGAGATATCAAGTAAAGTGTAGAGCTGGAGATGTCAGGAGAAGGGTAGAGCTGGAAATATCAAATGAAGTGGAGAGCTGGAGATGTCAAGTGAAGTGTAGAGCTAGAGATATCAAGTAAAGTGTAGACCTGGAGATGTCAGGAGAAGGGTAGAGCTGGAGATATCAAGTGATGTGCAGTGAATTGTAAGACTGAACATACTTAGTGAAGTTTAGTGCTGGAGTTATCAAGTGATGTGTAGAGCTGGAGATATCAAGGGAAGTGTCCCGATGGACGTGCCTACTAAAGCGCAGAGCTGGATATATTCTGAAAGGAGCTCCCCTAGCCTGCTGCCCTCCGCAAATGCCAAAATGGCAAAATAACAAACCTAGACTTTCCAATTAGGTGGTAACACATTGTCCAATTATGCTTTGTCTGTGCCTCCAAGGGTCCCCAATTAAGTTCCCTCAGTGCTGGCATGGATCTTCCATTATACCCCCTCTGAGCTGGCATGGCACCTCCATTAGACACCCTTTCAGCTGGCACGAGTCTACTATTACACACTCTCTGTACTGGCATTGTTGAACCATCAGTGCCTTCTGACCTGGCATAATGCCACCCACAGTCTCCCTCTGTGCCTACATGGTAGAACTGCACATGCTGATGGGGTCCCCCTGTATTCCAAAATTGTATTCTTTATATCAGATCAAAGAAAACAAGGTTCCTTTTGAATGAATTTCAATTTCAATGCAGCAATTTGTCAGTACAAATGATTTTTGTTTAGACAGCAAATTATTGAGGCCCCGAAGAATACACAGTTAATGAAAACATGGAACATGGCAACAAAGCATGGGGGTGTATATCTTGATTCATTTCTGGTGGATGGAGCAGGGTGTGATAAATGACTGCTTAAAAATAATTCTAACCAAACATTGTTTTCTTTGCTTACGTGGTAGAGCTCTGTTTTGCGTTACTCTGTGTATCTCTGCGTCAATGAGGCATTCCATGGGTGGCAAATGGGCGTTCCCTTGCAATCATCCATGGTTTTTTATGCAAAATCCTATGTACTAACAATAGTATACAGAGTTTTGCATCACAAATTAATGCCACTTGAAAGCAGGCGCTAAAATAAGGAAAAGCTTTTATTTCGCCAAACTTTTCCCGCTTAGTATGTGTGCTGCAGTGTACAGCACACTTCCAAAGTGGGAAAAGTTTTAAAGTTAGTCTAAGCATAGTATTTTGTACTGGAAGGTTAAAAAAGATTACAAAATCAATGCTAGACTCAAACAGACACCTTTGCACAACGATGCAACTGTTTGTTCGTGGAATTGTGTGCGTGGCGCTCACAGCCCGATTGTACGCCAGCGCTAGAGAGAGAGCAGGATAGTGTCATATCTCTGTAGATAGCTCTCTCCCTGTCACACAACGCAGCACAGCACATTTGGGTGCTGTGCTGCGTTCTGTGACAGTTTTGTAAATCTGTGCCTCAGTCTCTGCTAGGCACAGGGAGATGAAGGCCCTACGTCCCTAGGAGGACTTCTCTTTTGAACACAGTCACAAGATAAAACAGACACTTTTTCTTACCCAGAGTGCGGCACGCCCCCAGCCCCAGAAGGGTGAAGAGGATGAGCAGGGATTTCATCTTGCCAGATGATGGATGGTCCTGTCCCACTGTAAGCACCGGCAGAAGACGTTTGCCTCTAGAGAGCAACCTACGACTTGCTCCTTCCCTCTTTTGTGGCAGTCCATTTATAGAAGGAATTTGCAGAAGTGTGTAGTTGAGCCACCTACGATAAGTCCCTTATCTTCACCAGTATCACTATCACCTCTCAGCCAGGCTTAACTGAAGGTGGAGAAACCCTGGCAAACACCCAAGGAGTGTCAGCATGAGACATTTCTCAAACCCTCACCTAGCGTAGAACAGGCACGGTGCACAGTGTGGAAAGCACTGCACACTGGACCTGATGGAGTTCATGTTATTTGATGACAGGCTATAAGTGAAGGTCTCTAGCATTTTAGTAATGAGCAGAATATATGATGAGGTTGTGATTGAACCAACAAACTATGGTTGTGTAGAGATTGTGTGCTGGTTAATAGAAATATACATTCACTCAGAATATACATTTAGCACTAGCATTTTGGACATGAAGCGGTAAATTCTTAACACTGCTGTACACAGAAGACACTGCTCTAATATTATTTTTTATAGTTTCAGCCATTCAATAATAAATAGATACAATTTAGAAAATACATGAAAACACATAAAAACCAACAGTAATATAACAAGTTATATGATGTCCTTAGAAATAGGGGGGCTCAGATCACAGGAGGATAGAGTCCTTCAACAGTGGCACAATGTCCACTTTGATGCTGAGACCAGCATATCTTGCAGTGGTCTAATACCCTCACCTCAAGCATCAACAGTTCTCCAGTACTGAGGTCCTGTGAGGTCACAGCCATCCCTGCAGACCTAAGTTCTCTAACACACAGGGTGTCTCTCGCCGGAAGCTTCCACATTGTCCCAGTAGTGAAGTGACACCCATGCCTGCACACCAGGAACTGTAACACACAGGGGGGCATATTTACAAGCCCCTATCGCCACCATAACGTCACTTTTCTCGACTTTGTGTTGGTGATAGGGGTTTCGCCTTATTCACAAGGCAGCGTTAAGCCACTTAAAGTGGCTTAACGCCGCCATGTGAATAAGGCCCCCTTTTACGCTATACTTAACATGAAAGGGGTGGGCAATGGGTGTTGCAGTGGGTGTTCCACCGTAACACCCATTGATTTTGACGCTGCCCCATATTTATAAGGGTATCGTAAATATGGGGCAGCGCCAAAATTAAGACCGGGGAAAACCTGGTGTTACCCTGGTGCAACGAGGAGAAATGTTTAATTTCTCTATGTTTCTGCTGTTTCCATGTGTGCTGCGTTGTGCAGCACACATAGAAACAGCAAAATGCCATTGATTGTTTATGTGCAGGAAGGTGTCCCTTTCTGCACATAAACATTCCAAAAAAAAAAAAGACGTTTTGGAACTCCTATGTGTGCTACATTAAGCAGCACACATAGAAGTTTTAAAACGCCATTTCAGATTGTTTATGTGCAGGAAGGCACACCTTCCTGCACATAAACAATCATTCCCCTCAACGAAAGCACCCTTGCACTATGGTGCCTGCAAATTAGCGCCAGCGCAAGGGGAAACGCAAGGCTGCACAGTATTCTTGTAAATACGGTGCAACCCTTCGCTTCAGAAGGGGCTGAGCACGGAGTTAAGCCAAGGAGGCTAACGCCGAGCTCGGCCACTTCCTTGTAAATATGCCCCAGGTGTTTTCCACCTGAAGCTTCAATATTGTTCGGGTACTTTGTTCATACCAATGCCTGCAAGCTGTGGGCCTCAAACACAAAAGGTGTCTCTCGCCTGAATCTTCCAGATTGTTCCAGTACTTAGGTCATACCAATGCCTTCAAGCCGTGGGCCTCAAAAACACAAGGTGTCTCTCGCCTGAATCTTCCAGATTGTTCCAGTACTTAGGTCATACCAATGCCTGCAAGCCGTGGGCCTCAAACACACAAGGTGTCTCTCGCCTGAATCTTCCAGATTGTTCCAGTACTTAGGTCATACCAATGCCTTCAAGCCGTGGGCCTCAAAAACACAAGGTGTCTCTCGCCTGAATCTTCCAGATTGTTCCAGTACTTAGGTCATACCAATGCCCTCAAGCCGTGGGCCTCAAAAACACAAGGTGTCTCTCGCCTGAATCTTCCAGATTGTTCCAGTACTTAGGTCATACCAATGCCTGCAAGCCGTGGGCCTCAAACACACAAGGTGTCTCTCGCCTGAATCTTCCAGATTGTTCCAGTACTTAGGTGATACCAATGCCTTGCAAGCCGTGGCCCTCAAACACACAAGGTGTCTCTCGCCTGAATCTTCCAGATTGTTCCAGTACTTAGGTCATACCAATGCCTTGCAAGCTGAGGGCCTCAAACACACAAGTTACCCCTCACCTGAAGCTTCCATATTGTTCTGGTACTGAAGTCACACCATGCCTGCAAGAAAGGGACTCTGACACACAGGGTGCCCCTCACCTCAAACACCCGTATTCTGACAATACTGAGGTCTCACCCAGGCCCGCAAACCGCCATGCAGTATTAATGTGTGTGGTACTGGGACACCACATACCCCTGACAATGCGCTTAAATATTCATTCACAGGATATTCTGTTTTTCATGCTTGCTATGTAGTCACACCTCTGACAATGAGTCTGGTTGCAGTCCTGAATGATCGAGCTGACTTAAATGGGTGTTCTACGGTAAAATGGCGAAGTCCTGGGGGCACCATGTCCGGAATGGATATAGCGGGCATCGGGCATTTCCCCAGGAGCCTGGAAGGGTGGGGGCCGTTTTTGTTACTGGGGGCCGGTTTTGCAGTGGTACTGCTATATCGTCCCCCTGTAACAGAAGCAGCAGGGGGGCTGGCCCATCAAAATTGTCAGGGCTGCTTCAGGTTCCCAGTCCGGCCCTGCCTGGCTGTCTACAAAGCTCAAGAAGGAAGTGCCATAGAGGAAATGGATGGAATCTTTAATACCTTAATGGCCTCCAGAATGATCCAGGCTGTGGAGAGGGTAACTCTCTGTTGAGCTCACAGTACCTCAGCAGCAGGGCCTGTGGGAAATGTGAGGCAATGTCTTGCAATGGACTAAGGCAGCCAAGGGCACATCCCCATGAATAGAGAAGTCATGGACTGGACCACAAGGTTTGTTGTTCATTCTTTGTTCCATTTGGGCCTCATCAGTAAGGTGCTTGAGTTCTATGTCACAGTGACCATGGCACCCATGTTTGAGCATACCTGTTTGTTGTCCTCAGCACACCACGGTAAGTATAGCATGTATGCCCAGACGTGGGACCCGTTCTCACTACGCCATAGAACTCAATCTTTGCCCTACTGACGAGGCCCAGAAAGGCCAAATCGGTCTCAGGTTGCTTGTGGTACTTCTCAGAGGAGACCTGCCTTACAGTTTAGGCTGGACTGATAGTATTGTGGGAAGACTAAGGCTCATTTGCATATCGCAAGTGGTAAGATGGTGGGCAAAAAAAGATGGACTGAATTGTGGCCCAGAGTAATTCCCAGGCACTGAGATTAATTAATACAAGCAATCCACCCATTACTTTTATGCTTCCTTCACTATACATAACACGGGCTGTCTGTAGGGCTCACTTGAGTTCCTCTCTCTGCCAGCCTGGCTCTCTCACCTTTAACCCCCGTCCCAGTATCAGCACCACAGTCTCACATTAGACTCTCCTAAGCTTGCATTGCATGCCCTATGGAGCCCCATCTGGAAAGGCACAGTACTCCCCATTGACTCACACTGTGCCACAGCATATTCCCTGAAGACCCCCTCTGTGCAGGCATGGCTCGCTCAGTAAATGCCCTTCGTGCTGGAATGGCTCTCTTCAGTGCACTTGGTGTATGCCAACATTGTACTCAACATGCACCCCCTCTGTGAATCTTCCTTATTGACTCCCTCTCTGCCTCTTGACTGTTTTATCAGAGTGTCTCTGTACCAACAAGGCTCACCAGATACAACCCAACGCTTCTTGCATAAATCTTCATACAGACTCCCGCAGTCCCTGCATGGAAGGTCTCCGGGTCACTCTCAGACCTTGCAGGGCGCTGCAGGATAATATCTATGAGGGCCCCAGCTTCAGACACAACCATGTGTTGGCACTGTCACTTACCCAGAGCCTTGCAGGTCACCAGTCCCAGCAGGGAGAAGACTATGAGCAGAGATTTCATTGTGGCAGAAGTTGGAGACTCCTGTCCCAAAGCCAATGTCTGCAGAAGCTCAATCTGAACCAACCACAGCACAGACTTCCTTCTTCTCTGCTCTGGCGCAGTCCCTTTAAAGGAGGACTTTGCAGAAGTACTTAGATGAGCCACCACTTTTCCAATTGTTATTACCAGTAGAGCGAGGAAATGCCTTTTTTTTTTTGTAGTCAAACCCTCTAGGTAAGCTACTGGGTGAGATACTCTGTATTATTTTAGCTCACAAACATCACGTGGATTTCAAATGTCTGGGTGTGAAAGGAAAAAATAAACAATTTAATACAATAAATAGAAAAATAAATTCTGCTTACTGGTGTCTGTCCGAGCCAACTACGTTAAATATTAGGGGGCAGATTTACAAGGAACTGACGCATCTGCATAAATGCGTCAGTTTCCTTGCGCCAGTGCCAAATGTCCTTGGGTCACCATGGATGCGCTGTATTTACAATACAGCGCTCCATGGCTCAAGGATTAACAGATGCGTCAGAAATACTGACGCATCTGTTGGCACAAAAGTGATGCATCACTGGAGTTGCTCATGAAAGTGACGCAACGCCAGCAATGCGCCACAACAGATAGGTGAGTCCCATACAAAAAGCCCTGCGTCATTCCTTACGCCTGGTCTGAGCAGGTGTAGGGATTTTGACGCAGTGAAGGCATAGAATGACGCAGTGAAATATTGTCAATTTCACTGCGTCAGTTCTACACTTTTTACGTGGGAACGCCTAGCCTGCATACATTATACCTGGCGCAGGTATAATGTGACGCAGGGCTTTACAACATGACACATCTCCCTAGATGCGTCACGTTGTAAATTGGCCGCATTGTTTGCGCCGACATTGCGTCAAAAAAAGTGACGCAATGGCGGCGCAAAGAGGCGCAAGGGGCGTGTAAATCTGCCCCACAGTCCCTTTCCATAGTGAGTATTTTTTTTTATGTGAACATGTTATCTACATTTTTGGACATTCACGTTTAGAACAATTTCATATTTTTTTCAGCCTATTGGATTAAAAATAATGCCAAACAAATAACATTAGAAAAAAAAACTTTGGGATCATAAAGTTCTGGAACCTCTGATGGGTGAGGTTTGCCTGTCGCTCAGTTCTGAGAATCATCTGTATTGTCCGCACAGATATAACCACCCCCACCTCTCACCCCACACCCACCAATCTCAAAACCAGTGTAACACTGGTGCTACATCTGCCTGTTGTAAATCTCTACTGGTGGAAGTCAGAACGCAACCCACCCTACTTATGTATGAATGTATATATGAGGTATTACCACAGTGCGAGTCGACGCAAAACGCAATGGAGTGCAGAAAACCGTTAAAAACACTCCTTTCTGTTGAGCCCCTTGGTTTTTCTAGAGTGCCTTATGTACCCATGTGGTGCAGGCGCACCATGTACAACTGTTAAATAACTTTCCAGTAGTAAATAGCTCCCTTTGAAAACCACTTATTTTACATCAACTGTACATGCAGACGCCCAATCAACAAACACTTATACCCCCAATCTTGAATGAGTCAAATGCTGCCCAGTAAATCAAATCTTATATCTCCAAAGTTTCATTAAAAAATTCAATCAGTTTGTCAAAAATCGTTACAGTTGTTTCATAGGTTTTCCAAATTCCCTCACAGCAAAGACATTTCAATTCCCACATCTTGCAGAAGACCACAGGTGTTCGATACTTAGATGACATTTTGGACATCATGCAATTCTTCAAATTCGCATTCACTGAGCAGTTAATTAGAAAACCATGTACCTTATGGTTAATTTGTTAATACAGGAATTTAGAAGACAGGCTTCGAAGTCATCTAACACAGGGTCTCCTCTCGGAATGGATCTGAGATGATTGCAACCAGGCTCACTTGATATCAGTGAATTTACACTGATATGCTCAGGTTGGAAAAAATATTTAGAACGGCTACTTGGACACCTTTTTGTTCCATCTGAACTGTAAAGATAGTACTTTACTCAGTGGGGTTGTCAAGTTTATGAGAGCTAAACTGTTGATGCTATTGATTGTATAAAACATCTGTAAATATTAAATACAGCCTGCAGTTATGAAGAACCCCTTGGTTGGTTACAAGGACCGGCAAAGTTCATTGTAAAGTGCATGATGGGCCTGATTCACAGAACTAACTTACGTCAAAATCCTAAACTTACAACAATTTTGGTATTCACAGAATGAACTTACACATTTGGGTATTCACAGAATGAACTTACACATTTGGGTATTCACAGAATGAATTTACAACAATTTTGGTATTCACAGAATGAACTTATACATTTGGGTATTCACAGAATGAACTTACAACAATTTTGGTATTCACAGAATGAACTTACTCATCCTAACTTTATGTCCGCCACTGGGCCGGAAATTCCGGCCCGAGTGCGGACATAAGGTTAGGATGACTAAGTTCATTCTGTGAATACCCAAATGTGTAAGTTCATTCTGTGAATACCCAAATGTGTAAGTTCATTCTGTGAATACCAAAATTGTTGTAAGTTCATTCTGTGAATACCAAAATTGTTGTAAGTTCATTCTGTGAATACCAAAATTGTTGTAAGTTCATTCTGTGAATACCCAAATGTGTAAGTTCATTCTGTGAATACCAAAATTGTTGTAAGTTTAGGATTTTGACGTAAGTTAGTTCTGTGAATCAGGCCCGAAGTATTTTAAATAATTTATTTTATAATGGTTATGTCTGGTTTTAGTTAACTATCAATAAAAAACATTTTTTTCTTTCATTAACATATTTTCTCTTCAAGCTTTGTTCTCGAATTCTCCTCAAGGAGGTAGGAGCAAGTTGGTCAAGAGGGTTCAGTGCAATATGTTTGTCTCAATCTTGTTTTTTTCAATTCAGTTGCTTTATTGAGTGGGAATAACGAAGTATTGAGGTGCGTAACGTTTTAACCTCATTTGCAGAACTTGGAGAAATGCACAACTTTTGCATATGCTTATTTTAAACTTTACAATTCTTGTAAAGTTCACCAAGGCCTCCATGTTGGGACTAGGAGTCCAGACTCCTGATCCCAAGCCTTCATTTACCAACACGATCCTTCTACCCTCTCCATGCATCAGCCACTGCCTGCTCCAGTAAGGGCACTATTGAAGTAAGCGGCATGAGGGAACCAGAAGCAGGCTGGCATAGTGAAGAACAAGTGAGGAGCGCGTGGAGCAACAGTGGTGCAAGGGAGTGCGGCTGGAGGAGCTCAGTAGAACACTTTCTGACACTAAAATGCTCACAGTTGAGAGGCTTCCTATGGCAGCTTCCAGCCTGAAGGGTGGCCATCCCTTTTCCATCCATTTAATCTTTCAGAAGGGCACCACCCGGATGTCCAAATCCAAAATCTGGTTGGGCCATAAAAGAACAGATGATACAAAGTGCAGCAACATCAATAGATTAAAAACAGGTTAAAAACAGTCAAACAATCAAGCAATTAATAAGCGATGCAGCCAGATTGAAAAAGCATACATGGCAGGTACTACAATTGAGTAACCAAACTTCTCCTGATTCAAATCGCTCCCCAAATATAACAGGCAGTACTAAAACATAACATAGGGTCCTCCAATACATTCATAAAATGTAGGGCAATGCTAATGTTCCTAATATTAGGTGCCACAAAGATCGGTTCCAAAAAATGTGTGCTTAGGCCATCATCAAAGCGTCAAAATAAAATAAAGTGCAAAGTGCTCTGTTTTGAAATACCATACCATGGGCAAGGTACCATGACCCAAGCCACTGATTCTCAGCAGGAAGATGGCGTACTAGGCCCAGCTGCAGCCTTGTTAAAACAAACCTGTGTTGTGTGTTGGTCACAAGGGACAGGCACGGTTGGAAGACCTCCGGGAAGGCATTCAACAAATATGAGACAAGAAGTGACCTTTTGGACTAATTAAGGGCCCTGTTTTCTAGCTTAATACCTAAAAAGGAGGCCTTGACCTCACTCTTATGAAAGGTAAGCCTTCCGGAGGGATATTTGGGCACAGAGGAATCAAACAGTGATTTGGAGAAGCCATGGGATATTAAAAACCTGATCTAATGCAAGACAGTCCAAGATGATAGATTTCATGAAAGCTGTTTCAGTTTTCGCCCATATTAAATACCAGAGCACAATATGCTTAAGTAAGAGCTGGTCCTTATGAACAGTAGAAGATGAGGTCGAAGTGGGGGCACACTAGAGACACCTAAGAAAGGCATTCTCCTCAACCTGGAGAGGACCACAAGACATATAACCCCACAGGCCCCCGCCATACATTGCAGCTGACAAAGCTATATAGCTTTATAGATATTAACCATTTCCCTGATGGAGCGGCTACCAAGTTTGCGATAGAACCTAAACAATCCCTTGCACACTCTGCTCATTTTAGAGCAAGCAGTTTGTATATGTTGGGACCATAAACAATTATTAGAGAAAAGAATGTCCAAGTAACAGAATGACTTGACCTTCTCGAATTGACATCGTAAATGTTTTGGTTATATTAATCTTTAATTTTCTAGCCCCATAAAGTCAGGGGACATTAGGACTGCATTGTCGGCATACAAAAGCACTGGAACTGAACGACCGGCAACTACAGGCGCATCCGCCAGCAGAGACTGCTGAACACCATCTACACCATTTACAACGAGGGAGAAGAAGAATGGGGCCAAAACACAGCCCTTTCTAACTCCCCTCTTGATTATAAGCGGTGGAGAGCCTTCCCCACTGGGGCCATAACAAATCTTGGCAGATAAGTTCTCATTCAGGTGGGACAAGAACAAAACGATGTTTTGGGGGGCCCCAAGTAATAGCAATGTGCGCCACAGGTTCGAATGAGCCACCAGATTAAAGGCACTACTCAGATCAGTGAAGCACAAGTGGAGAGAACCTAAATTCTCCTTAGTATTTACCAATGAGTAGTTCTAATTTTGCACACTGCTCCACTGTCCCCAGCCCCCTCCTGAACCCATACTGGGCCTCTGAAAAAATAGAATTATCGGTGGCCCACTGCTCCAATCTCCGCAGAAGAACCCTACCCAACAGCTTTGCGGAGGAGTCCAGAAGGGAGATGGTAGCACTTCGGGTCAGATCTATCCCCCTTCTTAAAAAATGGGCACTATGATGGAATCGGCCCAGATGGAAGGTATGAAGCCCTCAGCCACCGCATTAAACACACCAATCAGAATGGGGCCCCATAACTCGCCAATAGTTCTAAAACCATCAACCTGCACCCCGTCGGGCCAAGGAGATTTTCCTCCGGCACTTCTAGAGCTAAGGGGATCTCATACAGCATAAATACGAGAGGCCTACTACTAGTTAAATTGGCACTCTTACTGTCATTCACGGGAGTTAAATGGCCATGCTCAAAATCATTGCAAATGAGGGGATCGAAGATCTTTCAAAAGTGATCAACCCATGGCTGAAGAGGGACAAACGAAGTTAATTTGGCGACTGAAAAGTTTTTTTTAAAAAGGGGCATTAACCATGCTCCAAAAGAAAATGGCATCATTGGTCTCTGCTGCCTGGACCAAACTTGGCCAATCCTATTCCCTAAGCACCTTTTTCCTGGAGGCTAATGCCACACTGTATTCCTTTCTTAAATGCTTCATCACAAAATAGTCCCTCGAAGAGCTGTGCAAAGCGAACCCTCAACATCTTGGATGCCTGTGCGCACGAGTGATCAAACCAACCATGTATCTTAGAGGTCTTAGGGCCATGTCAATATGCAATTTAGTGACCTAGCAATAGTTTCAAAAGCACGAATCACCCCAACATGCTCCACCTCAATGCCCAAACACTAATTAAACTCAGTTGCATTCTTCACTAACAGATTTGCGTTACGCACTAGGGGTCAACCCCTGACCATTTAATACAGAAGCCGTTTGGCCTAACTCGGTCAACTTTAGCTACATGAGTTGTAATCATAAGGCTTTCAGCATCAAAGGACACAGAAATGACCATTGGATTATGGTCACTCACTCCGGTTCGTATTACCCCAATATTAGAATCAAGGTGACTCACAGTAGAGGTAATTAAGATATGGTAGTGCTTGCATGTGCGAGATGGAAGTAACATTATGCCAGTCGGGGGCTGTTCGTTTATTTTGAAGCCCAGAAATATTCATGAGGTAAGGTGATAAATCCCATTATAGCTGGTATGTGTTGATGTTAAACTAAAAGCGAGGGGCTAGGTGGCCTTGACTGGGAGGGAAGGGTTAGGGAGTGGTGCAGTCAACTGAAGACTCACAATTAAGACAAAAAGAGCGAGGAGAGTCCACAACCAAGCCGTCCAAGCAAGTTGATTGAGGAGTGCCCTCAGAATCCGGCCTCAGTCAACCGCCTGCAGGTCATTTAGGGCCTCAAATCAATTTGAAAGAGGGACATTAGAAGGGCAATTGACCGGAATGTACCAAACAACAGGTGGATGTTCAGGTGCAAGAGAAGCTTGGTGCAGGTGGCCATAAAAAGAGCCCTGGGAAAAGCCTAATATAGCCAGAATTAGGGCAGAGGTTGAAGACCGAAGCAAGATCTTGCCCACAGACCTAGGATGTTTGAAACTGACAATGACACAATCCCCCTCAGAGGACCTTTTCAGTGGGCCAATCCACCCAACCCTTCATGTCAACAAAATTTGGTCGGCTTTAGAAACCAGAAAGATAAACTTAGTCTGTAACCAGTGAAGGACTTTATTCCTTAACTGGACTGGTGACTTGAAAATGCCCAGGTGCAGGGGGAACATTTGTCATTATCGCAACATAAGGACATTGTTATGTTCCCTCATGTACTAGGGTGAATTCCCCAAAAGAGCTTCAGTTGGCAAAGACTACTGTTAGGCCTAACCAGGTTGTTAAAACCACCCATTTGAGGCTGGGTGGGTTGCGAACCCACTGCAAAACCAGAAGACTTGCCGAAGTTCGGGTTTCCCATCCCGCCAGAGTATGGAGCCCTCCCATGCTACATAACCCAGGAGCGACTTGAGATTGGTGATGATGTGAAACATGATGTAGCGCGACAGGAATAGAGCAGCCTGAGTGACAATCATTAGAACAATTTGGAGCGAGATTACCTTCACTTGGAGGTGGATCAAGGACCGAATGCGAAACCCCAGGAGCCAACGAGTGAATAGGTTGGGCTACCAGACTATCAGGAGTGATGGAAGGTCTTAACTTAATACTACTTAGGAGTTCTTCAATAGCACCTAACGGGGCTTTGATAGGCGAAAGCAAACTTTCAACTGCCCCCTCACACAGTCCGATAATTTCCCCTGGAGAAAGTCCAAGTCCATTGCAGTGAGCACTGTAGAACTCACTGCGCCGGAATCGGAAGCACTGTAGAACTCACTGAGCCAAAATCGGAAGCACTGTAGAACTCACTGAGCCGGAATCGGAAGCACTGTAGAACTCACTGAGCCGGAATCTGAAGCACTGTAGAACTCACTGAGCCGGAATCGGAAGCACTGTAGAACTCACTGAGCCGGAATCGGAAGCACTGTAGAACTCACTGAGCCGGAATCGGAAGCACTGTAGAACTCACTGAGCCAAAATCGGAAGCTCTAGGTGGAATATCAGGAGAGGGGGTGAAATTTCCTTGCCCCCTGGCATCTTTTGAATTTGGCTAGGGACCATTATTGCGGGGTGAGGTTAGGGTCACTCTGGAATTTTGCCCAGGGTCAGCAGGAAAAACTGTGGGGGAGGATGACAACACAGATAATTGCCCTTGGGCAGATGCTGGGGCTACACCGCATACAGCCTGAGTGTCTGTTTCCAAAACTAAACTTGACCGAGGTCCTGTGGCCATGGTAGCAGATAAATGACCCTCAACGTGCTCTATTTCTTTACTTAAAGCACCCACTGCATGTTTGATATACCCATCCAGGGAAGAAGAGATAGAACCAGGCTTGGCAGGTATAGAGCCCTTGCATTCAAGCAATAGGAAAACAATACCTCGGAATCTTGAAATCAAAGACCAGAGGGGCTGGCCCGGCCCAGCCTCCTCTGGGCTCAGATGGGCCCGCACTTGGCTTTGCCCGGGCATTGCCTGCACATGGCCCATGTAGTGGGAAGAGCAGAAGCGCTATAAAGCGTGGTGGGGGTCTGGCTCCTTCCCCTCACCACAGGAACACATTGGCTCTCACAGGCGTATGGAGTTCTGGGCCTCGGAGTCCCTGGCAGCTGCAGTGTTGTCCCGCGCTTTGGGACGAGCAGAAGCGCTATATAGCGTGGTAGGGGTCTGGCCCCTTCCACCACCACAGTAACACAACGCTCACAGGCACTTGGAATTCTGGCAGCTGCAGTCCCAGGCAGCCGCAGTGTCCCATGCAGCGGGAAGAGCAGAAGCGCTATATAGCCCGGAAGGGGGTCTGGCTCCTCCCCTCCACAGGAACAAGTTGGCGCTCAACGACGCTTGAAGTTCTGGGACCTGGAGTCCCTGGCAGCCACAGTGTTGTCCCACCCGGATGTTAGTGCATCGGTTTGCCATTTGCCATCAAAGTGATTTCACATGTCATTTAAGAATGTATGACATCACAGTGTTGACCACTTTTCCCTTCGTTAACCCCCAGGCAACTGTTGAATATGGCAACTTTGTTCCCTCAGAAACTGTGGTGACATACTTCAAACTTTCGCTCAGTCACTCGTGGTTTCTTTTGCTCAGAGAAAAGAATACACAGAGGGGTGTATTCAATATTTATTGAACCAGAGTGATTCTTGTATAAAATATGTGGGCTGCGATGATTAATAGACAGCAGCAGAAAATTGTTAAAATAAGTGTCAAAACAGAAAATAAAACAAAGAGTTCCACCATTTTGTTGAGAGAGGTTATAAATGCATACATATAAGAGATTGTAACAATCAAGCGTATCCCTAAGATGCTAACCCTAACATAAATTTCTAGGGTTTGACTATAAGGTTTGCCAAGAAAAACCCTGTCTCGATGATCTAACCCCCCAACCTGGTATGTAAGAGTGTAGGACCCCGTCTAGGTCATGAACTGGACACCCCTCACAGAGATGTCAGTCAGCTGCTAGGCGAAAGCATCAGCATGCAGGGACCCCTTGAGATCAGCAAAAGTGTCTCCTTTGATTATTTTAGGAAACTAAAGACTATATATATAAAATGGCATCTTTGCCTCAGGTCGAGATTGTAATTGGGTAGCCATTGTTTGTGTTCTACAGATAGCTGTGCTGCCATATGGATGTAATAATAGAACTCATTTGTATTATGCACATAAGAGGCCTTGCACCAAATGCCAAGGCAGTGTCATAGGATTCTCAAAAAGCGTTCTGTGTCAGCAAGGTCGGTGTTTCTGCGAAACCAAACCAAGCGTCTTGAACGCAAGATGTGTTCAAATGTTAATGTGGCAAAGAGAAGGCAACTTTAGGAAGAAGGATTCGTGTATGTGTAAGAATGATACTGATTCCTACCAGGCCTTACTCAGGCACATGACACCTGCATGGTTAGTGCAGTACAAAAAGTATAAAGTGCAGAAAGCAAAGATGCTTCTTAGAGCTCAGTTTACTTTCTGTTCCTGACATTGCCTTCTTGGCCGCTGAAGCTTTAGTTTCTTGAGAAAATAAATTTGGGTTGAAAAGTGCGCCATGTTGGCTTCAGTGTCTGTTATTTCAAAATTATCGAAAATAGCTGTATTTAATTTTTTTTAAATGACAAAAAGTGAGAAAATATTGCCTCAGGCCAAAACTTACCCGGGCATTTCCAGATAGGTAGTCATTTGACAAGGTGATGATACTCATGTGAGTCAACTCAAGCCGCTGTGCAGCCCATGGCCGAATGCTGGATCTCTTGTCCAATCCTGGCGCTGCTCACATGCAGCATGTGAGCAGCGCCCTGATTGGAGGGAGCAGCCTCACTCTGTGCGCCACACAGCAATGGAGGCCTGCACTTACTCTCAACAGACAGCTGGATTGAGAGGTTTAAAGTGCGCATGTGTGGCTGGCCGTCGCAAGATGGCCAGCCAAAACCAGTGCATTAGACAGCCCACCCTCCTCCCTGCTGCAGTCAGTCAGCACGGCACCGCCTGCGTCCTGACGCTCGGCTCGGGACGGGGGATGAAAAATAAAATGATAATGAACTACCATTTTATTTTTCATCTCTGGGGCTTTGGGGGGAATTTAAGTGGGGCGACGCTCCTCCGCTCCAACAGAGGAGACACCCCTGACACTAATGCAAGGACGGTGGCCTGTGGGTGACAGCAGACCTTCGCCTTTGCCAGAACAGAGTCTAAATCTTGTTGTGGGATGGTGCAATGACTGACCATTGTTTACTAGCTTTACTGCTTCTGAGACAATCACGCTCAGAAGGCTAGAAGTTTGCGCTTATCAAGATTTCTAACCGCCTGTCAGTGTGCATCCACTGATGCACACCGAAAAGTGTACTTTGGCCTTTCTAATTTTTTTAATTTTGCACAAATTAACTTTTTTGCCAGCACCAATAACCAGTCCTGGATCATCCCAGGGAGCCGCTCCTCTAAGACCTATAGGTTCAAAGTGCTCCAAAATGGTTTGATCTCTTCATCTCTTAGAGGAGTACATGTAGTCCAGTAGCACCCTCAAGACATCTCTCACTGCTGCAGAAATAACTACTTCCCGCAAAATCTCACACCGAGAACAAGCATGCATGATCAACTCCCTACTTTTCACACTCGTACTTCATAACTCACTAGGACCTCTCCTCCAGCTTTTCAAAGACACAGCCCGAGTAAATAAAATGATACAAATCAGCATTTTATCTACTTAAAACATAGAATTAATGCAGTAGTTACGAGAACATAGCTTCAAAAGTATTTAAGAGTTTTAGTGATTATTCATAATAAGTATTAAGACATTTCTCCTCGTTTTTCCTCTTTCCTGGTGTGCTGCATTCTGCAGCACGCATAGAAAGAGGAAAACCCCTCTTGTGAATGTTTTTGTGCAGGAAGGTGTCCCTTCCTGCACAAAAACAATCATCCCCGCAACACAGTCACCGTTGCACCATGGTGCAAGGGTGCCTGCGTCGGGGCATGGCAGCCCATTGTGTGCCAGCATAAGGGAGAGCAAAGGGAACCGCCATATCATTGCAGATATGACGCATCCCTTTGCTTCCAAAGTAACGCACCGCGCTGGGTTACTTTGTCGTAAATACGGCCTCTTGTGCACAATCAGCATTATCAGTATCACTCCACATGAAATCTGCTGAATCCTCTCCAATCTAGTTCCCAGGAGCCTCACATCTGTGAGAATGCCATACCATATGGAGCAAACTTTGGGCCTGATTTAGATATTGGCAAATGGGTTAATCCATCACAACGGTGACGGATATCTCGTCTTCAGAAATCTAAACCCCATTATATCCTATGGAATTTAGATTTCAGTGGATAGGAAATAGGTCACCGTTGTGACGGAGGAACCCGTCCCCCAAGATGTAAATCAGGCCCTTTGTCACCCAACCCCATCATAGTAGACCATCCTGTATTCCCATCTCCGATCTTCAACTTGGTCGATTATCCCTCCTTGTTTGAAATACTTGCTACTCTCAGCATCCTTGGCTCAGCACCAGTTCCATGGACCCCGATTGGGCAATAAAAGCCAGAAGTTGGGGTGTAATGCCCCACACATCTGTGCCACAACACCTGCTGCAGTAGTGCTAGAAAGGCCCTCCCTTTAAGAGTCTGCTTGTAACCTTCTTTCATTCTCTCAGTTAATGGCTGGTTAATATATGTAGAGTAGATTAATTAACCGATTGATTTATAAAGCAGGAAAAACAACATTATTGTATTGCTTATAATTGGAGGAGGTAGAGATATAATTAGTGAGTAAGCTACAGTCCTTTAAACTTTAGAACCTAGGTTTTAATCCCAGCTCTGACTCTTCACTGAAAATCATGTGATCCTGGGTAAATAAATTAATATTTTGAATGCCTAAAATTGTACATATATTTTAAAAAATGTGATGCATTTACAAATTCGAAAAACTGTAATAGTTCATTAAAAATGTAAATCCCCATAAAGGTACATCGCTCGTTTGTCCCCCCGCTGGGTTTAATAGAAATATATCTCGCTATATAAATGTTATTAGTGAAGACACCCTTAAACCGAGAACATGCAGACGCTTAAAGCACGGTTTACTTGCCTAACACTGGCAGGGCTGATAAAAGTTGGTGAATTTTGAAACAGCTCTTCAAAGTTCCTCAAACCTTGCTCGATAAACTTAGCAGTAAGTTCCCTCTAGATCGTTAGATGTTGCCACATAAAAACAGTTCCTCTATCTTATCACAGACGTTTTTAGTAGAAGAATTTAAAGAAATGCACTTTTTAAGGATGCAAAATGTTTGTTTTAATCTGGCATGAGATTGGTTACGAAGCATTTAGCTTTATTTGCTTAAACAGCACATGAAGTTTGTAGATTCATGGAGACTAGAAGCAAACTTGTTACATGAACACAAATTATGCCCATAAGTGATTGCTTCAACAATTACAGGGTCGTTGAGGTTTATGCGCTGACTGTGGATGAGAAAAACCACCTGGCATTTAAAATGTGTGCACTCCAGTGGCAAATTGATAGGAAAAATATAGAGCAGTCCATGCTCCTCAGGTGTTGTGCCATTGCCATGTGTTGGGCGTCTGGAAGATCTGTGTGAGTGCAATCAGAGGGGCATATGTTATGTTATTTGAATTTGTATGGCACGCAGCTACCCCCAAGGGTTTCCCGGCGCCAGCCTGAGCAGAAAAGAGACACAAGAAGGAGAATTACTTATTAAACAACCAAGTTTTCAGACCTCTGCGAAAATTCCCATAAACTGTTTCATTTCGTAAAGAAAAGGGAAGGGAGTTCCACAGGAAGGGACCTAGGTAGGCGAAAGACCGACCACCCATGCGCAGCAGTCTGATTCTAGGAACCGAAAATTTTACTTGAGAGGTGCAACGGAGAGAGCGTGCTGGTATGTAAGGATGAACTAAGGATTGAAGGTATAAAGGGGCTGTGCCGGTTTTAATCTTAAACATGTAGCTCAGTGCTTTGAATTTAATGCGATTCTCTACCCTGAGCCAGTGAAGATCGCGTAGGAAACCAGAGATAGAGGCAGCCCTAGGAACCTGGCAGAGGAGTCTGGCGGCTGCATTCTGCACCACCTGCAATTTTTGTGTTGCATCTTTATTTGCACCCAGATACAACACATTACCGTAGTCCAGCCTAGAAGTAACAAGGGCCTGGACTACGGTTCTCTGAGTGGGGCCAGGCAGCATTCAAAGAATTTTCTTAAGCCATTTAAGGATGGTAAAACAGGTTGAGGCCACCTTAACAACTTGCTGTTTCATTGACAGCTGATCATCAATGATGAAGCCCAGATTGCGGACTTGATGAGACGGCTGGGGTAAAGTGCCCATTTCAGACGGCCAGTGCTGGGGACCCCAAAGATCTTTTTTCCCCCCCTAAAATCAAGACTTCAGTTTTTTCGCCATTGAGGTTTAGCAAATTCGTTTGTATCCAGGATGCAATTTTATTCAGACCATATTGAAGAGTAGATGACTCAGATTCTTGCACTGCGGAGAAGGAAACAATTATCTGGGTGTCATCTGAGTAAGAAAATAGGGACAGTCCTGCCTCCTCGGCAATCGTCGCTAGAGGTCTAACATAGACGTTAAATAATAAAGGGCTTAAGACAGAGCCTTGGGGTTCTTCATATGGAGATGAATGGGTTTTGGAGCTGGCCGTAGAGGAAAAGACCTGGAACGTCCGTTTGACCAAAAAGGAATCGAGCCATTTAAGTGCAGGGCCGTCGATACCCAGAGATTGTAAAACTTTCAATAACACGTGTGTGATACCGTGTCAAATGCGGCACTCAAATCGAGTAAAATGAGGGCCGCCGTGTCCCTATTATTCAAATGGTGTTGAAGCATTTCAGTAACACCTAAAAGGGTTGTTTCTGTAGAGAAACCTGCTCTAAATCCTGATTGGGAGGGGTTGTAGGAAGTTATGGGATTCAATGAAGTGGGACAACTGCGAATTAACATGCCTTTTGAGAACTTTTGAGAAGGCCGGAAGCAATGAAATTGGCCGAAAATTGGAAAGTTGAGAGGGATCGGCATTAGCCTTCTTAAGAAGTGGAAGAACCATGGCATGCTTCCATTCAGACGGGGCTGTTGCTTCCTCAAGGGAGGCATTGAGGAGTTCCATAATTAGCATAAGTGAAGGCAGCTCAAGCTGCTTAAGCACAGAAATGGGGAGTAGATCAGTTCTGAGCACTGGAGATAGTAGAAGAAACATATTCAGCTTGCGCTGTTTTACAAAGAGATTTGTAGTCTCTTAAAGCTTTTTTATAAGCGAGTTTTGTGTCAGACGCATAGTTCTTCCTCCACTGTCTTTCCAATGCTTTACATTTAGTTTTTTCATTTTTTAGCCTCTCCGTAAACCAAGGGGCAGGGGGTCGGTGGTTGCACACCCTCTTATTAGAAAGAGGGAGGCAGACATCAATAGATTTTTGGATCCAGCTTTGAATGGCCCCTAAATCAGCAATTCTCATTTGTTTAATCGCAGGGGCACTATTGGAGAGAAGATTATTTAAAGCTCCTATATCGAGTTTTCCCCAATTTCTAGTTTTGGACTTAGTTCCCAGGGCAGCTACCGGCAAGCTGGGAACAACTTTAATTTGAAAACCAACTGCAAAGTGATCTGACCAGCACAATGGGAGTGCCGGGGGGCAGTAGATATTGGATCAATTGGAAAAAATGGGATCCAATAAGTGACCAGCCACATGAGTAGCACTCGCGTTACACAGCTGAATATTCATTGCTGTCAGATAAGAAATGAATGCAGCACTTTTTACACATGTCGGGTCGTCGAAATGAAGATTGAGGTCACCCAAAATGGTGAAGTTAGTGGCATTAAGAAGGTGAGGAGTGACTAGATTGGAAAACGACTCAACCCATGGGCCAGAAGGCCCAGGGGGACGATAAACTAGAATACCCGAAAAAGTGAACTGGGGGGGTCAGAGTAAGTTTAAATAAGGAGGCCTCGCAGCCCATAGAGGGGAAGTCTTCGAATTTGCAATCAAGAGACTTATGGTAGATTACCGCAATGCCTCCCCCTGCCTTAGATACCCTGTCTTTCCTAACAATGGCATAATTAGTAGGCAGTGCTATGGCTACATCAGGGCCCGAACTATAATTCGGTTTCAGTAAGAAAAATGGCATCGGGCTGCTCTTACTCAGAAGATCAAAGATGTCAGCCTTATGTTTGGGAAGTGATCGACAGTTAATGTTGAAAAAAGTAAATTCTTTATTAGGTAAAGGGCTGCATTTATGTACGGAATTTCCCCGGGACTTAATGTTGGTACAAGTATTAAAGTCACTTTGTTTAATGCATGTTCTATTCGTATCCTCCTTGTGAATCCCCGTAGAAAAGGCAAACTTACAGCGTAAACAACTTGCGCAGGCTTCCTCAAGGTTAAGTAAGGTGCAATCAGAAAGTGCCTTACTGCGATACTTTAGGAGTTGCTTAGAGGAGTAACTCAAACTATTCCTCCCAGTTGGACCAGGGGTCGTGGCCCCTGGTCCCGATCGGGTGCAGACGGGCTTGCCTTTGGCGCGCCAGTGTCGCGCCCACTGCGCGCGTCCGTTCTTGGGCCATTAAGTAAAGTTGGAGGCAGGACGGCATACAGCCACTAGAGCGCTGACCGTAGGGAGTGCGTGGCCCAAACAAGATGGCCACCCGGGGAAGAATAAGCCCCGTGAAAAGTGCAATGTGCAGAAGATTACGGAGTTTAACACACTCAGAACGAGGTACAAATTAAAAAATAGCAGCCAACATCAGTAAAAACGATAACTTCATAGTTCACCATAGTTCAAATACAATGGCTAAAACAATTAGGCGACAGCAAGAGCAAGTGACAAAAGAACCTTTCATATGTACAAGCCCCTATCGCCACCACAGTGTCACTTTTGTGGACATTGTGGTGGTGATAGTGGCTTCACCTTATTTACAAGGCAGCGTTAAGCCACTTAACGTGGTTTAATGCTGCCTTGTAAATAAGTCACCCTTTCACGCTATACTTAGCGTGAAAGGATGGGCAGTGGGTGATGCTGTGGGTGTTACACCACAACAGCCATTGATTTTGACGCTGCCTCCTATTTACAAGGGTGGCGTAAATATGGGGCAGCGCCAAAATTAAGACCTGGGAAAACCTGGTCTTACCCTGGCGAAACTAGGAGAAATTTTTAATTTCTCCTCGTTTTTTCTGTTTCCATGTGTGCTGCGTTGTGCAGCACAAATAAAAACAGCAAATCCCCATTAATTGTTTATGTGGAGGAAGGAGTCCCTTCCTGCACATAAACATTCATTACAAAAAAGACATTTTGTAACTTCTATGTGTGCTGCATTAAGCAGCACACATAGAAGTTACAAAAAGCAATTTAAATATTGTTTGTCACATAAACAATCCTCCCCTGCAACGCAGACACCCTTGCACTATGGTGCAAAAGTACCTGCGTTGGTGCTAGGTAGCTAAATTTAGCGCCAGCGCAGGGGGAAAAGCAAGGCTGCAGCATATTGTTGTAAATATGGTGCAGCCCTTCGTTTCTGAAGTGGCGGAGTGAGGCGTTAAGCCAGGAAGGCTAACGCCGCTCTCCGTCACTTCCATTGTAAATATGCCCTAGAGTCATTTTAGGAGTATTCTGATAGTTTGGTACAGCAGTTTCACCTGGGGCTACGGATACTGATGGATGCCAAACTTCTCTGGGTCAGAAATTGAATTACCCAACAATTCACGGCAGGTGAAGTTGGAATTGGCAATTTCATGCAACGCCTACATTTGCACAACTGATTACCACATCTTACCTCTTCCCACTCTCTTCCCCATGCAAATGTTGCCGAGTTTATCCTGTTGGAAATCACACATGGAAAACAATTCAGGAGTGTGGCAAATGTTCAGCCCTGTAATCCTGATTCAGCAACAAACTTCATTTGTGCCGAAATCAGGGGTGACCAGGGTGATTGCCTGCAGTCTCGGTCTGACTAGGAGTCAATTCACTGGATGAGAAGAGTTCTGCTCTGACTTACTGAAGCCTTGTGCAGAGCGCAGATCTACCTGTGGGGAAATGTAATAAAAACTAACAAGCAATGGCAAAGCCCACGGGGCTGACTACTTCTGACAATGCAGTGGCATGCGCATTTTCATGCCCTTCAAAAACTGCAATCAGCACTTCCCTGATGCAGCCTCAGCCGTTACTAGAGGTCCCTGGAGTTAGACACAAGAGCTTTGCAAGGCCAACTGCAGAGCCTTCTGCCCTTAGAGAGATCCCTTCATCATAATAATAATAACACTAATTACTATTGCTGATAATTATTAGTATTATCATTACTATTATTGGCAGTAGTATTTGTGCTAGTAGTTTTACAATGATAAAAAGAGTATCAATAAAAGAAGCAGATATAAAATAATAATAAAAATAGTAACCATAATAATATTATTAAAGTCCACAGCCATAGAGAGGGACTTACCTCTGCCATAGAGATGGACTTACCTCTGCCATAGAGATGGACTTACCTCTGCCATAGAGATGGACTTACCTCTGCCATAGAGAGGGACTTACTTCTGCCATAGAGATGGACTTACCTCTGCCATAGAGAGGGACTTACTTCTGCCATAGAGATGGACTTACCGCTGCCATAGAGATGGACTTACCTCTGCCATAGAGATGGACTTACCTCTGCCATAGAGATGGACTTACCTCTGCCATAGAGATGGACTTACCTCTGCCATAGAGATGGACTTACCTCTGCCATAGAGATGGACTTACCTCTGCCATAGAGATGGACTTACCACTGCCATAGAGATGGACTTACCTCTGCCATAGAGATGGACTTACCTCTGCCTGCCAAACTCTAAACCAACCCCATAGCTGTATCACGATTGCGTTCTAGGAGGGCGCTAACCCCTCCCACTCCAGAATCCTCTCCCACCCAGGGAACCGTAGGAGGTGCAGCCCCCGTATCTGATGGCAAAGGCTTGAATTGGGCACAGGAGCAGATTATCACTGTTACCCCCCCTGCCCCCGCGGGGCTTAGAGCGCGCCTGGACCCCTTGTTCTTGGCTCTGGTTTACTTTGGGCAGAAAGGCTTCATTCCTTTGGAGAGTATCTCAGTCCTCCTGCCCCTGTCGTGGAGAAGCCTCGCGATACCTGTGCACCAGTTCTTGCAGGTTAAGTGGTGAGGCGACGCAGCCCTCGTCTTCTGTCTTTGCACTAACCTCTCTCTATTTACAGCATCATTTATCGAAGGCAGCACTGCTGGTCTGGGACCATGGCATGGATCTTCCAGCAGCTGCATCCTTCCACGCACTAGAGATCTGCAGTTACGGCCTCCAACGCCACAGAGGTAACGTCAAGTTACAACCTCAAGGCCAGTTATGCTTACCCTGGTGAGATCCATTTGCGACCTCCCATACCAGCCTCCCCAGCAGTGTTGTGCCTTCTCGATCTTCCGTCATCAGCACCAGCAGGCCTGGTACATGGCCCACGGTGGCCACGTTTGACTTGGTGTAGTCTTTGGGGCAGTTCTCAGGCGGGAACTGTGCAGAGCGATTGAGGGACCCACTCATGATACGGGTCACTCCTGGCTTTGCTCTCTGAACCCGTCTGCTTTCTCTGGGAGCTCAATACAGCATGAACATGCTGCCTCTGTGTGTGTGTGTGTATTGGTGTAAGGGAAGCTTACAGTACAGCATGCTGGATAGTCTCTCCTCATGCAGGGCTACACACACTCCTTCCATCCCTCAACAGGCAGACAGACTTCTAGGCACCAGACAGGTCCTCCAGCAGAAACCGCAGTCTTCAGCCGGTGTTCTCTCACCTGTGGGAGACTGGCTGTCATGCAGACACCAGCCCTGGTTACATAGCAGTTCTTCGAGTACTCTGCAGCGTACGCCTTTCCTTGATCAAGAAGAACTTGGAACTGGAACAAATTGTTTGGTGTGAGTCCCACTTTCATCCACATTGTCTGGACATTGGATCCACGGTCTCAAGCCTCAGATCCAGTTCTAGTCGATCCTCCTTCAGAGGTCGGGGTACCGGATTCCCATTCTCTTTTGCGGAACCTGTTGTATTGGCAGGTTAACGCTGTGCCATTAAAGAACTGTTATCATTCGAGACAGAAGATTACGTTTGTGTTGAAAGTGATGAACCTAAAAGGCATACACAGCATATTACATAGCAGTTACTTTTGATGATTTGCATTGCTCTTTAAGAAAGCTTGTGTGCCAGCATAGCTTTACCTTGTCAGCAAAATAGCTGTAAATCCAGCAATGTGTTATCATGAAAGCAAACTAAAACAACTGAGCATGCAATGGTGATTAGTGAATGGCACTTTCACTTTAGTTTATGATGGGTCGAAGAATCGAAACAGCAGGCAATAAACCAATATATAAGCAATACTAATATCATTGTGCCAGCAAAGGAAAAATATCAACAAGCACACACTGGGTGGAAACTTTACTTAGGAGTCATGCAACACAACGAGACAACTTTCTGTGCTGCACTGCGTGACAGGAAGAGGTCTGAAAGGTGCCATATCTATTAGGATATGGCACATTCCGTCCCCTCCATGTGCTGGCACACTGAGAGCAGACTAGCGTCAATGCAGGCTCCCTTGCTTCATGGTGCAAGGGTGCCTGCATCACAGACAGGATTGTTTTTGTTCAGAAAGGGACACCTTCCTGCACAAAAACAATCCTCTGAGGTTTTCTCCTCTTTCTACGTGTGCTGCAGAATGCAGCACCACACGTAGAAAGAGGAAAAACGAGGAGAAATACACATATTTCTCCTCGTTGCACCTCACCTGGGAAGGCGTAGCATTTTGATGCATTCCCAGGTTTGCTATTCTTAGTGAATCTGAGACTGCGCCAAAATCCATGGGTGGATGCGTGGGAACATCCATGCTCAACCCATGGAACGCCTCTCTGGGCAGAGTAACGCAAGGCAGCGTCTTGTGCTGCCTTGCGTTACTCCAGATTTACTAAGCTATGTCGAGCCAAGCAACAAAAAAATGAATGTGTCCGCCTCTGCTCTGTCTGTCTCCCTCTCTCTCCTGTTTTGCATCAAAGGTAACTGTTTTGTCTTTTATTGTAGGTGCACAATGAGAAAAATGACACAGACATAGCAGACCTCAACCAGGGCCCATAGACTCAAGTCTCAAGCCACAAAATGCATTTATTTGGGGGGAGGAGGGTGGGACAGCATCAAAAACTTTCAGCAGCAGCTAAAGCTGTTGCAACTGCATTGCCAACAGCTTCCGGCATAACAGGGTCAACAGCAGCAACAACAGGTACTAGTAAGACAGAGGCAACAGCATTGAGCACATTTGTAAAAATAATAAAAGGCAACAGCAACAATGGCAGCTGCCACAATAACATGTCCCACAGCAGCAACAGCAGCTGCTTTGACAGCAGCGACAACAGCTGCAACAAAAACTACCAGTAGACCATAATTGTAGGGTGACCAGACGTCCCGGATTTCCCTGGACGGTCCCGGGTTTTGGAGAAGTGTCCCTGTGTCCCGACACTTTTCTCCAAATTGGAGAAATGTCCCGGGTTTTTGGTAGTGCCTGGGTTATTAAAAGAAATGTCCCGGTTTTTAAGGGAGGGTCGGGTGAACCTGAAAGTTAATTACAGTGTTATGCAGGCTCACATTGCGACCCGCCGTCTTGGAAACGGCGACAGAAGTTCACTTCTTTAAACTCTCCTGCTGTGCTGCTTCGCCTCATTTAAGCAGCACAGCAGCATTTAATGAGGTGTGAATCAGGGCTGCAGAGGCCATAGGGCAAGGCCAGGCCCACCAGTAGCTGGACCCTGGCGCTTTTTGCAGAACAGGAGGTAATGTGAAAATACTTTTTTTTTTAAAGAACACAAAAATATATATATATACATATATATATATTTGTATACTTTAAAAAAAAATGTATTTGTATATATATGTATGTATATATATATTCACTTAAAAAACCATAGGTTTCAGGCACGTTATAGTTAGAAATTAGCATTTAAAAACCTTTGAAATTCACTGAAAAAACCATAGGTTTCAGGCACGTTATAGTTCGAAATTAGCATTTAAAAAACCTTAGAAATTCACTGAAAAAACCATAGGTTTTAGGGAAAGTTATAGTTAGTTGGACATTTCACTCGTACAAAACCAGAGAAATTCCCCCGTTATAGTTAGTTCAGCTAACTATAACTCGCGCCCCGCAATGCACTGCTGATGACGTCACATATTACATCACTCATGACATGGTCAGTGACATCACTGATGACATCACTGATGACATCTCAAATGATATCACTGATGACATCATCCAGTGACTGTGTGTTTCTGTAAAGTTTAAATATGTTTAATATATATAGGGAAAGGCGTATTGAAGAATGAGTGGGTGTATAAGTGTCTGAATGGATGATTTAGTAGGTGCGTGACTGACTCTATAAGTGAGTGATTAAACGTATCTTACTAAATGCATGGGTTAGTGACCAAACTGTGTGAATGTCTGTATCCGTCTGTCTGTTGGTGTGTAAGCGGCTGCATGGGTTTGTGAGTAGCTACATGAGTGTCTACATGGGTTATTCATTGGTTGTCTGAGTATCTGTATGGGTGCCTGAGTGTTTGTGTGGGTGGGGTGTGTGTGACTCTGTGCATAGATTTGTGAGTGGGTGATTCACTGGGTGCATGGTTTCAAGAGTGCATCTGTGATGGACTGTATGGGTGGGTGAGTGTGTGTATGGGTGTGTTAGTGAGTGAATGTATATCTCAGTGGTACATGTGTGAGTAACTACAGATGTGAAAGGCAGTATATATGTGTGTTGGAGTATATAAATGGCTATAAGTGAGAGTGTTTGATTGTGAGAGTGGCTGTATGGATGAGTGTGTACTTGTATCAGTGATTGTATAAGAGCGTAAGAATGTGCTAGTATTTGTATGAGTAAGTGAGCTGGTGTGTGTATAACTGTATAGGTGAGTAAATGGCAGTGTGATTAATTATTTGCATGACTGACTAGGTGTGTGAGTACCTCTATGGATGAGTGGCGGTGTGTGAGTGTCTATATAGGTGTATGAGTGCATATGATAGTCCTGTACTGAGTGACCGTAAGTATGAGTGACTGTACAGGTGAGTGAGTGGATGTGTGTGTAGACCTAAGAACCAGTGAGTGGGTATGTAGTTATTTGTGTTGGAGTGTCTATGGTTTTGAGAATGGCAGTCTGTAATTTAGAGTGGGTGTATCAAAGGTTATATTAGGGTGTGAGAAGATGCATCAAATTATCACATGGATGATGTCATCAGTGATGTCATTTGAGATGTCATCAGTGATGTCATCAGTGATGTCACTGACCATGTCATGAGTGATGTAATATGTGACGTCATCAGCAGTGCATTGCGGGGGCGCGAGTTATAGTTAGCTGAACTAACTATAACGGGGGAATTTCACTGGTTTTGTACGAGTGAAATGTCCAACTAACTATAACTTTCCCTAAAACCTATGGTTTTTTCAGTGAATTTCAAAGGTTTTTCTAAATGCTAATTTCTAACTATAACGTGCCTGAAACCTATGGTTTTTTCAGTGAATTTCAAAGGTTTTTTAAATGCTAATTTCTAACTATAACGTGTCTGAAACCTATGGTTTTTTCAGTAAATTTCAAAGGTTTTTTAAATGCTAATTTCTAACTATAACATGCCTGAAACCTATGGTTTTTTAAGTGAATTTCAAAGGTTTTTTAAATGCTAGTTTCTAACTATGCCTACAGAGGTAGGACATGTGAAGAAAGAATAAAAAAACGCACAGAAAGAAGCAAAATAAATGCAGAAAGAAGCAACAGAAGTCCACAAAGACGAAGAAAAGTGCAGGAAGAAGCAAGACATGTGCAGAAAGAACCAACAGAGGAGCAGAAATAGGCCTTGTTGCAAAATCATCCTGTGCCCACAACTTTTTCAGACGGGTACTGGTGGTAACTGACTGAGTAACTAGGCCTAGAGCCAGTGCTATGCTAAAAGACACTTAGAATACAGTGAAAACACCTACATACACTAGGGAACACTATGCGTTGGGGTACCCCTGTGATTAGCATGACCTCCTCTGTAAGGCCCTAATACATAATAGGGCAGGGGGATTAAAACTACCTCTTAAAACGCGCCACGGGGCGTGTTTGCACAGTGGTGAAGGGAGGGGGGCCTGAGGTGACGTGTGCAAACACGCCTGTGGCCGCTTTAAGTTGGGAGATTAAGTCCCCTTGAATCGTGAGGTCCCTGGGGTCCAACTAGCCCACTAGGTACCTCCAGTAAGCGCCACAGAGCTGCGTTGCAGAGAGGTGTAAAAGGGGCATGGCCTGGACCACCTCTCTGCAACGCAGGCCTGTGGCACTTACTGGAGGTACCTGGTGGCCTAGTTGGCCCCCAGGGGCCCTCAGGATTGAAGGGGTATTAATTCCCCAACTTAAAACGCGCTACAGGGCGTGTTTGCACACATGTCACCTCAGGCCCCGCCCCCTCCCTTCACCACTGTGCAAAAGCGCCCCGTGGCGCGTTTTAAGTTGGGGGATAAAGTCCCCTTGAATCCTGAGGGTCCCTGGGGTCTAACTAGCCCACGAGGTACCTCCAGTAAGCGCCACAGAGCTGCGTTGCAGAAAGGTATAAAAAGGGGCGTGGCCTGGACCACCTCTCTGCAACGCAGGCCTGTGGCGCTTACTGGAGATACCTGGTGGGCTAGTTGGCCCCCAGGGGCCCTCAGGATTGAAGGGGACTTAATTCCCCAACTTAAAACGCGCCACAGGGCGTGTTTGCACACATGTCACCTCAGGCCCCGCCCCCTCCCTTCACCACTGTGCAAACGCGCCCCGTGGCGCGTTTTAAGTTGGGGGATAAAGTCCCCTTGAATCCTGAGGGTCCCTGGGGTCCAACTAGCCCACGAGGTACCTCCAGTAAGCGCCACAGAGCTGCGTTGCAGAGAGGTGTAAAAAGGGGTGTGGCCTGGACCACCTCTCTGCAACGCAGGCCTGTGGCGCTTACTGGAGATACCTGGTGGGCTAGTTGGCCCCCAGGGGCCCTCAGGATTGAAGGGGACTTAATTCCCCAACTTAAAACGCGCCACAGGGCGTGTTTGCACACATGTCACCTCAGGCCCCGCCCCCTCCCTTCACCACTGTGCAAACGCGCCCCGTGGCGTGTTTTAAGTTGGGGGATTAAGTCCCCTTGAATCCTGAGGGTCCCTGGGGTCCAACTAGCCCACCAGGTACCTCCAGTAAGCCCCACAGAGTTGCGTTGCAGAGAGGTGTAAAAGGGGCGTGGCCTCTGAACACCTCTCTGCAACGCAGCTCCCTGGCGCATACTGGAGGTTCCTGGTGGGCTAGCTGGCCCTCAGGGACCCCCAGTATTCAAGGGGAATTAGTTCCCCATCTTACAACGCGCCAAGGGGCGCGTTTGCAGAGTGCTGCAGGGAGGGGGCGAGGCCTCCGGCGCGATGCCCGTCTTTTAAAAAAAAAAAAATTTAAGAAGGGGGGCTGTGTGGCCCTCCTTCCTTTTCTATTTTATTGGCCCTGGGGACCCCATCCCCCAGGGCCAGACCCCTATTTTTTTTTTTTATTTAAAAAAAATTGGAAGGGGGCCGCGTGGCCCCCCTCCCGAGGCCATATTCGGCCCCGGGGACCTCATCCCCCGGGGCATGGCCAGTTTTTTTTAAAATTAAATTATTGGAGGGGGGCTGCGTGGCGCCCCTCCTCAGGCCATTTATGGCCCCGAGGACCCCATCCCCCGGGGCCGGCCTTTCCGTGTATTTAAAAAAAAAAAAATTATAATGGGGGAGGGGCCGCGTGGCCCCCCTCCCGAGGCCATATTTGGCCCCGGGGACCTCATCCCCCGGGGCATGGCCAGTTTTTTTTTTTTATTAAATTATTGGAGGGGGGCTGCGTGGCCCCACTCCTCAGGCCATTTATGGCCCCGGGGACCCCATCCCCGGGGCCTGGCCTCTCGTTTTAATTCTGAAAATCTGGTCACCCTACATAATTGTGACCAAAAAGAACAACACAAAAGTGATACATGGAATGCTTAATTTAATCTCAGCCACTGTAAATTGAATTAATCTAGGCCATATTCCGGTCCATTGGTTTTCGCTCGTTGTGCCACTACAGACAATGACAATCATAAGCAAATAAGCCTTCGTTCTGCTTGGTTTGGAATGGTCCAGCAGGAACTACTCCTTGAATGGGTGCAAATCTACACCTTTTTTGGAATTCACGAACACTGGCAGTGTCTCCTCTGAAAGGGAATACAATTGTACTCTTTTCTTATCTCACTGTTGAGTCTGGTATATTATTCCTTTTCACGAACCAGGGTTTGTGCAAATTGCACACTGACTGGTTTGTTAATGGGAACGAAATTTGATGTAAATTATGTGCCAACAGGTTACTTCACAACTTGTACATTTGCAGCTGGTTGCAAAATGGTCTGCCTAATTAGTAGTAATTAGGCAGGTCGCAATTAGAGACCCCCTTTGATTGGTTACAACTGCATAGATGAAGGCCTGCAATGGACCGCAGACTTCCATCTTGGCAATATAGGTTTTAAAAAGAAGGCATGTCCATTAAAGAGACCTGTGCTGCTTTATTTTTTTTTTATGTTTCCGTTTGGAATGACATTGGGGAGAGCAGGAAATGATCCACTGGGCCATTGCCTGCTATTCTCGGGGGCACGATCACAACACCCAAAGCATAAGCTCTCCCATTGATACCACGCATATTAATTAGTCGGTATCTGATCAATGGTTTGAAGTAACAATGGCAATCAGAAAACTTTGATACATTCATCTCCAAATTGCAGACAGAAGGAAGATGCCCTTTTAACACCCCCTTCTATTTGTGATTCACACAGATTTGCAAAAGTCATTTTACTTGTCCGAAAGACTCTTCCTACAGATATTATGGCTTTTGTCACTAATAAAAGGGTATTTGTGGACATGAACCCTGTGATTTTGTGAATCACAGACTTTGAATCCGCAAAACACATTGGGGCATATTCTCAAGGACTTATCGCCGAGTTAACGGCACTTTATCTCAGCCAAAGTGGCGATAGATTTATCGCCCTATTCACAAGCTGGTGCTAACAGCCGATATCGCCAGTTTTCCTGCGATAGCAGCCGCAAAAACTCTCCCCAAAGACCTATATTTCTTTACAAAAGATTCAATCTTGTATGGGTTAAGGTTCAGGTACAAAAACTAAAAAAGTCTGATACTCAATTGAGCTTATACATCTTTTTATATCAAAATTCCTTTTATTTTACATATTTATAATTTTCTCATTTATTATAAACAGTATACATCAATTGTCTACTAAGTTCATTTATTAAAAAACACATTACAAAAATAGTAATTTCATACTATTGGTCCCCCAACCAATAAACCCATCTAACAAAAAACCACATTCATTCTAAACACTCGCTCACAGTCATACAAGACTCCAGGATATATACCACAGGAACACTCTCCTTGATACGATTTGGAGTAAGAAGCATCCAGCTTTTGGTAGAGCAAGATCTCATGTTCTACACGTATACTTTTATAAAATTTTGATTATTGGCGAAGGGGACCTAAATACACTGACTGATCTATCTGGAAGCCCGTATTCACTTGAGTCATTAGGAGATGGCTAGCCACTGCTGGTCATAGATTTTGCTGTCCACTACCTCGATAGCTATTCCCCTTGGAGGAAGGGTATTATCTACAATAGATTTTAGTACCCCGTTTTGCTTTGTTGTTGTGACACAGTACTCAATTTGGGCGAGGTCCTGATGAAGGTGGTTCACGGTGTGTGTTATTCCACCGAAACGCGCTTCGACTACGTGCGCCCAGACCGTTTGGCCTTGATTATTAATTTTGCCCATTGGAAACGTATTATATCTATGTGTTCTTTATACCAACATGTGTATATGTGTCTTGTATGACTGTGAGCGAGTGTTTAGAATGAATGTGGTTTTTTGTTAGATGGGTTTATTGGTTGGGGGACCAATAGTATGAAATTACTATTTTTGTAATGTGTTTTTTAATAAATGAACTTAGTAGACAATTGATGTATACTGTTTATAATAAATGAGAAAATTATAAATATGTAAAATAAAAGGAATTTTGATATAAAAAAGATGTATAAGCTCAATTGAGTATCAGACTTTTTTAGTTTTTGTACCTGAACCTTAACCCATACAAGATTGAATCTTTTGTAAAGAAATATAGGTCTTTGGGGAGAGTTTTTGTTTTAGTTGTTTATTTTCCCCTCTTTCTCCCTGACCTTCAAGTATCATATAGAGGGGGTCCTTGTATTTACTAGTATAGCAGCCGCAAAAAACATCGCCACGGATGACACCGGCAACTAACGCTAATGAGATGCAGAGTAGGCGTTCCTGTGCAAAAAGCCGCGATAACACCACTTCGCAATATTCTCTACGACCAGCCAGATCGGCGATAAGATCCCAAAACAGGCGATAAGGCGCGTTAGCAGCAGGGATTTAACACCTGCTCTTACCTGGTGTTAGGTCGGACGACAACCTGCACCACAAAAGGGAGCCCAGACCAGAGCAACACCTGAAGAACAACAGATGCCATGGAGCTACTGATCATGCAGCTCGGAGCCCCAAGAGGGCAACAACACCCACCGCCACCACACCCAGGCCCGCCACCCCCACCTCCCCGGACTACCACAGAGGCAGCGCAGACAAAGACAGCGGACCTTCAGAAAACACACCAGCCTCACAGACTTAACACCAGAGGATGTCATTGCCCACTACAGGCTCAAAAGGACAACCATCCTCTGCATCCTGACCATCATTGCCCACAGGCTTACGGTACCAACACAGCGGACAACCAACATCCCTCCGCATACAAAGCTGCTGGCTGTGCTGCACCTTTTGGCCTCTGGTACCTTCCAACCAACAACTGCCAGAGTGGGAGGAGTCTCACAGCCAGCCCGATCCAAGTTCCTCACACCTGTCTTGGATGCCATCATCAGCTTGGTACCCCAGCGCTTTACTTCCCACACACTGCGCAGGAACAGCTGGAGACCAAGCAAGACTTCTACCCCATAGCTGGCTTCCCGCACGTGTTGGGGGCAATCGACTGCACACATGTACTCCTTGTGCCCCCTGCCGCCACTGCACACAATTACCGCAACAGGAAGCACACGCATTCCATCAATGTGCAGGCAATAGTGGACCACCTGAGACTCTTCACCAATGTCGTCGCCAACTACCCAGGCAGTGTGCATGATTCCTTCATCTTCCGACAGTTAGCATCGAGTTTCTTCTTGGTTTTGCCCTTCACATCATTCCAGCGCCTCTTGACCTCTTCCATTGTCCTCCTCAACGCTGCAACTACATTCACATGGTCCAAGATAGTCTGCCATGTTTGCGTCTTTGTTGCCAATGACACGTTGGAGGTGACGAACAGTTGTTGGTAGTGTTCTATCACCTCCGTAACGATGATCCTGTTTTCCTGCGGACTGAACCGCGTCTTCCTCTTCCTCTTCTCCTTGGCCTTCCCCGACCCCGAGGTTCCTTGCTGGTCGTCTGTGGGGCTTGTGGGGTTCGCGTTGTCCTCTGCACTCGGTCCGGGTGCATCCATGGTGCTACGCAGTTTATTTATTTTTTGTCTTTTTTTTTTTTCTGCTTTTATTGTGCATTTTCCCGCATGACGCGTGGGAATTGCAGGCCTGTTGCTGGTTATCGCTGATTTTTGTATCGCGATTTGGGGCATCGCAACTTTTTCCGCGTTCGTGTTTCGCATTTTTCCTGCGTCGTGTTGATTTTAACGTGGTCATTTGGCGCGTTATCGTGAGACTATTACATGGTGCCGCCGGGTTGAGGATACAACGTTAACACAGTGTTATTTTCCCGCGATGGACTGCGATGTGCAAAGTTGCATTAAGCTAATTTTGCGATAATTATCACACGTTCTTGAGAATATCCCCCATTGTATCTTGTGTTCCCTTTTCCTGTCTGTTACTCCTCTAAATTTCAAGTCAATTTTAATTATTTATGTTTTGGAATTCAACAGAGATCCACATAAAGAATACAGCATTACACCCTTAAAACATCATCAATAAAATGGCATAAAAACATTCCCCATGGAGAACATTTACAAAAAATACATATAGCTACAATAGTGAAAGACATTGTTTCATCCATTCAAGACTGGATTACAAAAATCCGTAGGCGTAACTTTCAAAAAGCCTAAATCTGGATGAATGACAAGTATATTGCAATACTCAAATCCTGGACAGAAGTACTAGACCAACTCAACAGGGTGACAGGATGGAAGATAGCGCGGGAAATAAGAACGTGCCTTTTGGGACTGATTCCTGGCAATCCTAAGCGTAAAACAACTAGACGCTTTCTGCTACTAGGACTCACAGTAGCAAAGAGACGAATAGCCTTGCATTGGCTGACCCCACAGGGACCATCTATTGACAAATGGAAGACAGACCTTAAGGAATGGGCGACAGCAGAGGAGGAGCACATGAGGAAAACCAGACGAGATGAGAAACTACCAGAGGTATTACTAGCCTGGGGGATGTTGATACAGGAGATAGCTGCCACACCCCAGTCATCACCCCAGGGAGGAAGAGCAACGGGAAACAGAGAACTCCCAAAGACAGGAAGGACTAGCTAGGGACACGCAAGATGACTCCTGAAATTGGAAACCTAAAATGAAAATACACCTAACACTGGCAGACGGAAGCTGGTTGGGGGGAGGGGGAAAGAGGGGGTTTATTTGCTAGCTCTTTAAAAAAAAGTTATGTTCTCCAAAGTTGGGGAGCAGAGTGAAAAAGTGGAATTGTTACTGTATTAAACTGGTTGCTTTATTGTAACAGATTGAATGATGTATAGAATATCCGACTTTCAATGGTTAATGACTGCTGTTTATGTGATGAAACAATAAAGAAATTTAAAAAAAAAAAAGTATATTGCAATACTCCATCACAAAAAACGCAAAACCTTACTATGTGCAAATAGGCAATATCAGAACAGAATACAGTACTCTATTATGAAGCGCGGAGTCCTAAATGGTGAAATGCACAGAAAGGGCCTGATTCACAGAACTAACTTACGTCAAAAACGTAAAGTTAGTACTTTTTGGTATTCACAGAATACACTTACTCATTTTGGTATTCACAGAATGAACTTACTCATTTCGGTATTCACAGAAGTTAGTAGCCCTAACTTTAGGACTCCTAAATGCCTTCTGTGAATACCGAAAGTCTTAAAGTTAGGATTTTTCTCAGTTTAGGAGTAGTAAAGTCCTAACTTTACTACTCCTACTGTGAATCAGGCCCAAAGAGTCAAATTAAAACAGTGATATTCAAATACTCAAAACAGTACAAAATACAGATCACCCTATATTAGAGCACAAGAAACCTAAAGAGTGTGAATAGGCAGGTAAAGTGCTAAAGGGACAAGCAGCTGCAAGAAGGACATATGCAGTTCTGCCCACTCAAATAATAAAGTGCACTTATATCAATTTATGCATCGAACATCCAATTTTGCTCAAAGCATATAGAGTGCCAATAGAACATGCAATTGCGTAGTTAAATTTGCGACCCTCTTCCATTCACGTAAGGTACGGAGAGGAATTTGCACATTTACATATGAAAATTAAAGCACATTTAAAAAACATTTGTTTAAAAATTGTGCAAACCATTTCATTTGCGGAGGTGGGGGGGCGGGCCTAGTTATATTATGTTTCTAAAAAATCGACCTCAAAAAATGGCGACGTGCAAAATGAAGAATGGGCATACAAAGATCACATATTTTAAATCTTGAACTTAATCCATGGAAAGATGACAGGGCCTCTCATTCTTCGGAATACCTTCCCATATACTTGTGATAACTCGTAATGGTAACACGTTTAACATTAATAGCAAGATAACTCTCTGTTCACCATGTGAGAGATTCCCTAAGAGATAGGATTGTGTTTTTTACAGATGATACTTTCTATTAATATCTCATTCCTTGACTATTGTAAGCAAAGCGAAATTGCCCTTTTCCAACTCACTATGTAAAATTATTTTATATCAAATTTTTTAAAATAGGTTTGGGGAATGGTAAATCCTTGCTCTGGACAATCTCAAATATTATCAGAGTAGAGTAAAGTGAACTTTTTCCTTTCAAACTATGGGAAATTTCAAGCTTTAATGCAG
The DNA here is from genome assembly GCA_963921515.1 of Calotriton arnoldi. Classification (NCBI taxonomy): domain Eukaryota; kingdom Metazoa; phylum Chordata; class Amphibia; order Caudata; family Salamandridae; genus Calotriton; species Calotriton arnoldi. The sequence goes on along the minus strand of CAWUFW010008631.1, from coordinate 107,541 downwards.
CTCGAATTGAACCCGTTTTACTAACCAGCAGACTGGTCCCCAACCTCAGGACAGCTGCCATAGCGAGCACAACAGTGGAGGGTCACCCAAATTTAATCCGAAGAGCAGGTGGGGATGCCAGAGAGTTTAGATTACAAATTTGGCACCATCCGCACCCCTCTACTTTCTCAAAAAAAGAGCAGTGCCGCTCATCCATCACTTCACAAGCATAGCTCAGTGTGGTGGGGATTCTCTTGTAAACCAATAGAACATGTGCAAAGTGCCTTTGCCCACAACACTTATACAATCTATGAATAACAGAGGCTTGGGACAACGCCTTACTTTTACAATGATTGATATGATCTTTATTCAGGCAGTTACTTGAAAAAGTTCTACAGAGGTAAGAATAGATCTGCACTACTTCCATCTTGGCATTCCCCAGAGACCAATTAAGGTTTTGCCTAATTCTGCACCCCTTTGTTCTAAAAAATCATAACTTCACTCTTGGATATGTTTATTTTTAAAAAGTCCTCTAACGCATATTTCTTTAATGCTCAGAGACGTCCTTGAAGGTCTATTGGGGTTAGATGCAGCAAAATCACATCTTCTGCGTAAAGTAGACAGCCGACATTCATTACACCGAGCTTAGGTGGATCCCCTTTACCAGACCAATACTGAGAGGCAGGTCATGAGCATAAAGCAAAAGAGAAGAGTCGCAAGCAGGCACCACTGCTTCAAGCCATTGTGCGTCAGCACTCTACTTGACATACCTTGGTTCCCTCCCATTAAAACCTGAGTCCAAATAGAGGAGTGCAGGGCGATTATTAGCCTCAAAAGATGACCAGGAATCCCTAACGCTGACAATTGTCTCCACAGCATCCCCCGGTCAACCCTGTGGAACGCTGTGGAGAAGTAGATGAAAGCAGAATTCATGGGCATACGCCTGTCAGCGAATACTTTTCTATTAAGGTTTGAAGAGCAGTAATGTTATCAAGAGTACCACAGCTCTTACGAAAACCCACCTGCTCAGAAAGTATAAGGTTATTGCCAAACAGCCAATCTTTAAGATGAATTAATATACTTTTGGCACATAATTTGCCCGTCGCGTCCAGAAGGGCACTTTGTCTATAACTGGCGTGAGAGGCTTTTGATCCTTTTTTTGTTAAAGATACAATGATACTTCCCTTCCAGGAAGATGGAGTATCACCAGACGGATAGCAGTACTGGAACAATGGGCATAAAAAAGTAGCCCATAAGGAAGCCTCCTGTTTAATAAGTGCTATTGGGCGTTCATCAGAGCCCATAGTGCCTGAAGTTCTTGCACGGTAAATAAATCCCTCAATCTCCTTACAAGATGGTAGCCCATATAATTCCTTACAATCTGCTTCAACACTAAGTGCAAACTGGTCACTACTACTTAAATGACATGCATATCATTGGGAAATGTAGTGTCCACAAATCATCTGATATCGGGATTGCCTGGGCTATAACTCTAGAATCGCAGTATTTGGGTATTAGAGCCCAATATTTGCGAGCATTATATGAGGTGGTGACTTCCCTCAAATCGATCCATTTCCTATCCTGCTCCTTTTTTCATTCTTTCTCCTTCAGTCTTGTTCTTTTACCCTTAAGACGATTAATTTCCCTCTGCCTTGTGATCAAAGAGAATTTAAATTGCTTCCTAACGAGGGAGTTTATTTCATGATTTACCTTTTTACAGCCTAAGAGCTCTTATTGGGTGATTTAGGTCTTTTACCTCTATCTTTACTCCCAAAAGTTCGAAAGAGGGTTAGCTGCTTTTCAAACCAGGAGCTAGGATCATCTGATGACAAATCTAGAGGGCCCAAACTTGGTATTTTGATACTATAGCCCAAATTCTTTATTTTATCACGTGACCAAAAGGTGTGCCCATTAGATTTATTATAGACAACGTTGTACTTCACGGAGTTCCAGGAATTAAGACCCTCAAGCTCTAAGTCAATAGACACAGAAAGAATTCTATGATCACTTAAATCAGTCCTCAAGATCTCCAACTGTGAAAAAACACTGAACATTTGATTGGACACTACCATATAATCGAGTAAAGATTGATCACGAGGGGAATGAAACACATAGGAAGCAGGAGAATCTTCGGGGAATCTGCTATTTAGAAAAATACATTCATACATTCTCAGACTTTTCAGGATATTTAACCCCCGCCTGTCTAATCTGTGCGTTTTCTGGCAAAACTGCCTCAGGGATACTCCCCACCTCGTCCAGTGTCGCATTACCAAAGGTCATACAGGCTGAATTTGATACTTTAGCATTAAAGTCCCCTAAGATTGTAACCAAGGGACATTCTGCTAGAAGACTGATGCTACAAACAAATGAGAACATGGAGCTAACTAAAGTATCCGGAGACTTGCCGGGGGGAATATGTTCTTTTACAAGCAAAAGAAATGTCAGCCCTCCATTCTCATTGGATATTGCTGATTTTAAGAAAAGGCAAAGATTTCAGGGATGAACAAATACCTTTGGATTCCAGTTGACATTATTTCTAAGTAAAGTAGCAATTCGTCCGCTGGCATGGCCTTTTACAGAGGGTTTTGCTACACAAGACAAAACAAAATAATTCTCATAGGTGAAATCAGAGCAGACCCATGTTTCCTGCAAACAAATAAATTACGGCTTAAACGGAGCCGTAATGGAGAGGATGTGGCCAAATGGCTAGGGCGGTCGACCTCGAATCTGAAGAACCGGGTTTGAGTTTCGGCAGCGACGCTCAACATCCTGTGATTCTGGGCAAATCACTTAATCTCACTGTGCCTAACAAAAATGAATGTGTCCGTCTGTAACGCAACTGGTGGCTCATGTAAAGCGCTCTGATACCTTCGGGTCGAGTTTGCGCTATATAAAACTCTGAAAAAAACAAAAAAAGCGCTACAAAGTTCAGTTTCGGATTAGATTGACCTGGGCCTGCCTTATTCCAGGATACTAGTTTATACCGAGGGTTACCTATGCAACACCGGAAGATTTGCAGTGTTTGTAACCCCATTCAGTGAGCCCACTACCCAACTCCAATGAGATAGCTCATTTCCCTTCTCAGGTTCCCAAACACTCGAATCCTTGATTTCCACACTTAGGACTCCCCTTCCCATGCCGCTACCTACAGAAAATGGGATGTCCTTCGGATTACCACACCCCCTCCTCCGTTTCGGGTCCCGTGTGTTACCCTGAGAATTTAAGGTTAAACTGTCACAATTAAACTCTGCAATAGGCTGTACCTGAAGGACATCAATTCCTCGTTTCCGAAAATAATCCACATTCTCTAAGATCAGCATTATGACAATCATAGAGCTGAATGTTACCCTTGAACTCGGAAAAGAAGCAGAGGGGTTTATGTAAATATTATAAATGTCTTTGCTTGTTACCAATCTCAAGGCCTCGATTCCCAATAATAAGTGTAGAATGAAATGTCTGTTTGTAGAACCCAATTCGTGATCAAACAAAGAGACAAAATCCAATGTATTCAGAATAAAACCAGTTTCCGGACCCCCTGTGTGGTTATTCGACTTTGACCCCGGCCCATAGTAAGGTTTCTGAAACAATGGAAAAAATGTTTGAGCATCCCCATTACGTGGTCTATCGAGGTTTAGTTCATGCCGAATAGGCATTTTCCAGGGGGGAGGGGGGACACTAACAATGGGATCTCTAAATTCCGCCCCACCACTTGGGGATCCATATGCCCTGCTTCAGCCCTTAAAATGCCATGGTTCTCTGCCCATATCCCACACCCACCCTTTTGACAAACCTCATCCGTGCCGTTATAGATCTTACAAGTAGTTACCCCATTATTGGGAACTAGCCCTTTTTCCTGACGGAAAATGTTGGAACGCAGCTCCTGAAATATATTAGAACATGGGAGTAGGAGTTTCTGGACAATCAGGCGCCAAACCTGGGTGTAGGGGAAAATTATTCAACATTTCAATATTTGTTAAATGATGGGGGGATACAGACTCAACAGGGATACTTGCAAACCTAAATTTCGAAGGCCTACATTTCATAATGCGACTTTTCTTTTTCTTTTCCCCCTCAGGGGGTTTTACTCTGAGACTCTGAGGTGGCCCCCGCCCCCTGTGGGGCCCCATTAGAGTGCACTATAGGTAAAACAGAGTAAGATCGAGCATGAGGGAAAGGAGCACCACCAGGAAGAGTTACCCTTTCGTTAAAGATCAGAAAAACAGGTTGGTGTTTTTCCATTAACTGGGCCTTTAGTTCATCCGGATTACACCCCTGAAATAGATATTTTAGTGAATACACATTATCTTCCTGTGATTTAGCCCTAGGTTTTCCACCCTAAAGGGAGGGTCCCCAAGCCCGCAGGGCTTACCCACCTGGATACCAATATCTTTTAACCCACCATTAGCCATATTATTGACTTGGACGACCTGTGATTTCAACTCTTTTACCTGTTTTCCCTGCATTAGAAATAAACCAGAGGAGGTAAGGTGCAGAATCACCAAAAGAATTGAAGACAACACACCCAACACATGATCAGAATTAGAAACCAATCTTTCTAGTAAAGATAAAATAGAAGATAAAACGTTCTCAATACAAAACAGAATTTCAGATGAGGAACTTTCCCTACCTTCCCGATTAAACGGCTGCACAAACCCTTGTGCCCTTGAGGAAATAAATGATTCACAGTTCATTACATTTGTTGAAGTCAGCGAAGAGGCCCTCAAAGATGGTGTACTACTGCACAAAGCAGGCAGAGATGGGTGGCTGGGCAAACATTGCGAGACCTGCCCCAAGTCTCCCTCTCCTGAAACAGCGGGCAATTTCAACCGTGCCTCCCTCAGCCCATTCTTGTCATTAAAAACACCTACGTCTGGTAGGGTAAAATCCTCTAGCCCAACAGGGTCCTCAACGGGGTCCACAGCGGGGTCCTTGCCTTGCACCTCACAATAGGGCGAGGTAACATTTTCCTTATGAGACAAGTTTACTAAAGCTGGAGAGACATCTTGCCCAAGGTGAGAGTCCAAAGTATATACCTGAGCAGGACTCAAGCCTAGTCCCTGAGTGCCAGGCGAGCCACATGCAGAGCTCGATTCTATATGGCTGTTTGAAACAGGACCCAATGTTGCAGCCTCCATAGAACCTGTCTCTTAAGACACTACAAGTATCAATTTCCCTTCCCCCTACTTCAGCTACACAAGGAGCTCCACAAAATGGACTTCACTTTTGTGAAAGGAGAAAACTTTGGCCAACTTGAGCTCCCTGACATAACAAAGCACAATGAGTGGGTGAAAAGTCTAGGAGCACATCGAATACTCGATCCATAACTGTGGCCGTCTCTATTCTTTCCTCGTTACCATTCATTGAAACAAAGCTCAAAATTGAAGAATAGGACTTTAGAGGAGACAACTGAGACTTCTTTCGCCAATTGGATTTTTTAAATTTGAGGAGGTTATTAGATGAATTGGATGTAGCAATCAAACGAGCAGAACGTGGCCTCCTTAATGTCATTTTAAACAGGCCAGCTAAAGGGAAGGTGGCCCTGACTCCGGAATTCTGCTTCCACAAGCAAATAGGACTAACCAGCCAAAATGGGTAGGAAAGTTGGCAAGTACTATGCAAGGTACTATGTAAAAGGTAATGCAGATATTAATATTAATGCATTCTAGTACAGATGTGGATGCTGATACTGAAGCCGGTGCCAGTTACTGGTGCAAGTTGTTGAATTTGCTATAACCAGGCTGCCAACTTCGCCCATCTTTCAGACACCTGACTGTCACCCACAGGCCTCACCCAGGCCGCCAGCCGAACCACCCGCCCCCAGCAAACTCAGCTTCAACCACTTCTCAACCTCCTGCCCCCCTTCAGCCATACAGTGTCTACCCCCATCTAAAGCTCACCCAGCCCAACCGTCCCACAGCAGCGCCTCAACCCAACTCACCTTGCCTCCTGGATGTGAGGGGAGGGCGCCACCACAGAAGGGTCAAAGACTGGGAGAGCACAACGAGATGGTAACAGGAGGAGAGGTAAGGAAGACGCAAGAATGCTCCCTGGGGGCTTGCGGTACGCGCATCCCGACTGCTTCCATGGCCTCTGCGGACTCTCTGCAGACTCACTGCAGATCTGCACACCCGCTCACCTGTTCCACCAATCAACTCCTCAGGCAGCAGGCTTTTGCGCGGCGGGGTGAATGACATAAAGGCCGAAATAGCGGCCGAGGGAAGAAAGTTCGCCTGGCCAACTCGTTCACATCCCTGCGTCACCTCAAGGCGGCCACCTCCTCCTTGCCACACTGCTTGCTTGTCGCGCTGCCGCTGCTGCATGTAGAATAGCGTAGCAAGTAGACTCTTCACCGTACATGAGTATCCTATAAAAAGACTAAAAGTATCAAAATCTAATGTAAATGGTGATAATAACTTTATATATATTCTCGATTAGTTATGCCTCCAGATAAATTAATGTCGTCCATTCAAGTTTGCAGCAGAATAACCAGAATTCCTTTGTTATAGCGTCACAAAGTCATTTGTGCGTCATAACGTCACGTGTATCAAAATCCATACCCGGGCACCACCAATGCAAAATCAGCAGATAGTGTTACTTCTCCCATCCTTTGCTTGCCTCTTAATTCTCGTAATGCACATGGGTATAGTACTTTCATAGCTGAACATTCAATGGTGAGCATTGGTAACATTAGGTCCACATTACAGGATAGGTGTCTCTAGGGAAGGCCAGGACCATCACTTGAGGCATGCATTTTGTTCAGTAGCCATGGAGACAAAAAACCCTCAATAAGTGCAATGCCTTGAGATGTCTAATGTTCAGAGTTCATGTAGCAAATGCACAGGGGCCTTCTCTGCTTCTGGTACCAACCCATGAAATGGCGACTATTGTGAATCAGACAGTGTGCTGGTCAGCATATTCTCCAGCAGTGAGGTGCAAGCCATATCAAAGAAGGGAGTTTTAATGTGTGAGAAGGAAGAAGACACAGGCTGGGCAGCCAAAGAGTGTGCATTTAATTAGTAAATGGCAGAGGTGCTATGTTTGTGTGTTAGAACACTCACAAGGACATTTTGTTATGGGTGTTCTGTGCATGTCCAGCTTCTGACCTCTTTACGCCTTAGCGGTGAATGCGTCTACACTGAAAGCTCTTTTGCCAAAGCAGAACAGGTACCGCAGGGGCAGTCAGGAGAGCTTCCTACATGCAGAGACATGTATACAACAACAGCTTCTTCTGCTATGTAAACTTCACTTAAATATAGAGATAAGTACAGAAGAGGGTTCTCTACAAATTCAAAAAACATTCATGTTAGACTATGTTTTTAAACCGCTTAAAACATATTCTATGTTGCGCTTAACGTTAAACGTTTGTACCTTAAGTTCCAGCTCGCCCTATAACCGATGTTTTCCCGCTAAAATCGTAGCTCAACACTACCACTAAGTAGGTGCCCAGATCAGCCTCCCCTCGAACTCCCTCAATTTGACTCGTATTTCACCTTCTAGACTCTCCCTGTTCAGTTCTCATTCAAACAAAAACAGCCCGCTTCCAATTTAATTATCCCTCCAACACTCCGTTTATCTACACTATCCATACCTTCAAAATCTGTTCTTGTTGACGTCTTCCCAGCATGTATGTAACCATCATAGTCCTCCGCTCTCTACTCCAACTGCCTTTTAAGCACCTGTGGCTTGTCTCCGCCCCTCCATACTCTGCCCATTGACGTCCACCCAAACTTTAACCTGCGTAGCCCATGGTACACGGAAAATACGATCACAATAACAATGTTATAATCTATTACTCACTAGTGTCCTTCTATTAACGATTTATTAATCTAACATCTCGTGATAACTGTGTGTATGTAAAATACTCTACCTATTTCCGTGTTGTCCGTGCATGTTCCTGCCTTCCCAAGTTCATCCTTTCCCTACCCCTTCACATTACCCATGGTCCGTCGCTGCCACTACCATTCGTCCTTGGGAAGGCAGGAACATGCACGGACAACACGGAAATAGGAAGAGTATTTTAAAGTTCGGGTGGACGTCAATGGGCAGAGTATGGAGGGGCGGAGACAAGCCACAGGTGCTTAAAAGGCAGTTGGAGTAGAGAGCGGAGGACTATGATGGTTACATACATGCTGGGAAGACGTCAACAAGAACAGATTTTGAAGGTATGGATAGTGTAGATAAACGGAGTGTTGGAGGGATAATTAAATTGGAAGAGGGGCTGTTTTTGTTAGTGGTAGTGTTGAGCTACGATTTTAGCGGGAAAACATCGGTTATAGGGCGAGCTGGAACTTAAGGTACAAACGTTTAACGTTAAGCGCAACATAGAATATGTTTTAAGCAGTTTAAAAACATAGTCTAACATGAATGTTTTTTGAATTTGTAGAGAACCCTGATGAAGGGCCATAAAAGGCCCGAAATGCATTGGGTGACAATGATTAACTTTGCGGATTATTCACGCACACTCCTGGCTTCAGGATAAGGCCCGTTGGCATTTCTGCTGCACTAAGGATACAGTGTATACGTGAATACCTCCCTTGTGACATCAACATAAGAAATGAATAAGGAGAAGTTTTTGATGAAAATGGAATAAAACTTGGTGAAATTGGAACAACTTGGCAATTTTGTCATGCTTAATGCAACGCTGTGCATCTGGTATTGGGGTGTAATTCCACCCCATTTTTTCATGTGTCTCACAAGTACGTGGATCTGGGCAGACCACGATTCTGGGCTTGCACGCGAACGGAAGAAATACTGAACAAACTATTTGATGAAAAGGAATAAATTGGTGTGCACTCTATCACTCCTTTTTTGTTTGACGTACACTGCCCATTTGACGAGTTGCACCCTTGGATTATGGAAAAGAATCAACAGAGATAACATCGTCACAAGAGAGACAATTGAAACATCTAATTTCCTTTAAAGTGAATCTTTATGAATTTTTTTCTCTAAGTATTTGATGGAAGATTGTGGTTTTATTTCGGGTTTATTCATGTTTTAACATCATACGCTTAAGTACGCTTATCACCTATTTAAACAGCGAATTAAATGTTTACCAGCTCACGTTGAAAAACCAAATGCGTGACATTGTATAACCGACGTTATTAATGACATCTGCGGGTAGGCGGGGGAATTTAAGGTTGATGCCTAGATAGACTGTGAAAATTATACTGAGGGTTAACATTCATAGAATTGTTTGGCAAGATGGGATTTGTAGGATGAAAGGTAGTGATAGTGTTGGTATATGGGAAATTTGGCAGGGTAGGGTGAGGACGAATTATAGAATGGGAGAACAACTTTAGTGACGGAAAAAGTGGTGTGTTATGGGATTTGTAGGACGAATGGTAGTGGCAGCGACGGACCATGGGTAATGTGAAGGGGTAGGGAAAGGATGAACTTGGGAAGGCAGGAACATGCACGGACAACACGGAAATAGGAAGAGTATTTTACATACACACAGTTATCACGAGATGTTAGATTAATAAATCGTTAATAGAAGGACACTAGTGAGTAATAGATTATAACATTGATATTGTGATCGCATTTTCCGTGTACCATGGGCTACGCAGGTTAAAGTTCGGGTGGACGTCAATGGGCAGAGTATGGAGGGGCGGAGACAAGCCACAGGTGCTTAAAAGGCAGTTGGAGTAGAGAGCGGAGGACTATGATGGTTACATACACGCTGGGAAGACGTCAACAAGAACAGATTTTGAAGGTATGGATAGTGTAGATAAACGGAGTGTTGGAGGGATAATTAAATTGGAAGAGGGGCTGTTTTTGTTTGAATGTGAACTGAACAGGGAGAGTCTAGAAGGTGAAATACGAGTCAAATTGAGGGAGTACGAGGGGAGGCTGATCTGGGCACCTACTTAGTGGTAGTGTTGAGCTACGATTTTAGCGGGAAAACATTGGTTATAGGGCGAGCTGGAACTTAAGGTACAAACGTTTAACGTTAAGCGCAACATAGAATATGTTTTAAGCGGTTTAAAAACATAGTCTAACATGAATGTTTTTTGAATTTGTAGAGAACCCCTGATGAAGGGCCATAAAAGGCCCGAAATGCATTGGGTGACAATGATTAACTTTGCGGATTATTCACGCACACTCCTGGCTTCAGGATAAGGCCCGTTGGCATTTCTGCTGCACTAAGGATACAGTGCATACGTGAATACCTCCCTTGTGACATCAACATAAGTAATGAATAAGGAGAAGTTTTTGATGAAAATGGAATAAAACTTGGTGAAATTGGAACAACTTGGCAATTTTGTCATGCTTAATGCAACGTTGTGCGTCTGGTATTGGGGTGTAATTCCACCCCATTTTTTCATATATGAGTCCTCGCCCTTCTCACTCCCTTGTGGGGTCCCTCAGGGTTCATCAATCAGCCCCACTCTTTCCAATATTTATGTCACAGAGTTGGCCACTCTGATCAGATCCTTTGGGTTGTCTTTGACGTCCTATGCGGATCGTCTTCTCAGTTCACAAAACGGCGCTAACCTTGCCACTCTATTCCATGATTGCATGCTGGACCTCAACTCTTGGATGAGTTCACACTGCCTCAAACTGAACTCAGGAAAGACAGAGATAATTCTGTTCGGAAATCTATCCCCTAACTGGTCGCCGGTATGGTGGCCGGATGAACTGGGGCCATTACCTACCCCAGTGACAAAGGCAAAAAACTTAGGAGCAATAATTGATGACAAGCTAAACTTTGAGCTCCAAGTCAATGCGTCACCTCTTCCATTTTTATTTACTCAAAATTAAAAGAAATTCTGCCGAATATTCCTGAGCACAGTAGAAAGATCATAATCACCTCGTTAGTCTTATACAAGTTAGATTACTGCAATAGCCTTTACCTTAACACATATGAGAAACTGCTGAGAAAGCTACAGATGGTTCAGAATGCGGCTGCCAGGCTTCTGCTGGGTATTCCAAAGTTCCAATTGGTGGCGAAGCACATTCAGAATCTGCATTGGCTTCCGGTAAGAAACTGCATCAAATTCAAGGCCTTATGCGTCACATACGAGGCATTGCACAACACAGGCCCGCAGTTTTTGAGGCAGTCGTTGAAGTGGTACTCCCCCCAACAGAGCCCTCCGCTCGGAAGGGGCGAAACTCATGCTCCTACCCAGGTTCCAAAAAGACAATTGGGGTAGGAGACGCTTTACAGTAGGATCCATCAAACTCTGGAATAGCCTTCCGATCTTCATCAGGGCCTTGCCGACATTAACGGGCTTCAAGGAAGGAAAACAAAACCTGCCTATTCTGCAATCAGGGCAAGCCTCTCTTACTCAGGACTGCTAGCGCCAAGACATCGGTTGGTATTCATGCGCTTAACAAATCACTGTAACATTACATAACATAGAGAACAGGTAGAAGCAGTACACACTTCTGTAATATGCAGAGAACCGGTAAAGCACAGGTATAAAGAGTGCAAGCTCCTGTTATATGCAGAGAACGGGCAGAACTCAGGTAGAAACAGTACAATCTTCTGTCATACGCAGAGAACCGGTAGAGCACAGGTAGAAACAGTGCAATCTTCTGTCATACGCAGAGAACAGGCAAAGCGCAGGTAGAAACAGTGCAATCTTCTGTCATACGCAGAGAACCAATAGAGCACAGGAAGAAACAGTTCAAACTTCTGTCATGCACAGAGAACCAGTAGAGAACAGGTAGAAACAGTAGAAGCTTCTGGCATAAGCAGAGAACCGGTAGAGCACAGGAAGAAACAGTTCAAACTTCTGTCATGCACAGAGAACCAGTAGAGAACAGGTAGAAACAGTAGAAGCTTCTGTCATATGCAGAGAACCGGTAAAGCACAGGCAGGAACAGTACAAGCGCCTGTCATATGCAGAGAACCGGTAGAGCACAGGTATAAACCGCACAAGCTTCTGTCATACGCAGAGAACAGGCAAAGCGCAGGTAGAAACAGTGCAAGCTTCTCTCATATGCAGAGAACCGGTAGAGTACAGGTGGAAACAGTACAAGCTTCTGTCTTAAGCAGAGAACCGGTAGAGTACAGGTGGAAACAGTACAAGCTTCTGTCATAAGCAGAGAATCGGTAGAGCACTGGTAGAAACAGTACAAGCTTCTGTCATGCAGACAGATCAGCTAGAGGACAAGAAGTAATAACGCAAGCTTCTGACATGCAAAGAGATTAGGTAGAGAACAAGTGGAAGAAATGCAAGCTTCTACCAGACGGAGAGATCAGTTAGAGGATAGGTATAAACCGTGCAAGTTTTCTACCATATCCATAGATTTGGTAGAGCAAAGCCAGAAACAGTGCAAGCTTCTGTCATACCCAGAGAACTGGTAGAGCACGGTTAGAAACACTGCAAGCTTCTGTCATACGCAGAGAACCTGTTGAGCACAGGTAGAAACAGTACAAGCTTCTGTCATATGCAAAGAACCGGTAGAGCACAGGTAGAAACACTTCAAGCTTCGGTCATTCGCAGAGAACCGGTAGAGCACAGGTAGAAACTGTACAAGCTTCTGTCACATGCAGAGAACAGGTAGAGCACAGGTAGAAACAGTACAAGCTTCTGTCACATGCAGAGAACCGGTACAGCACAGGTAGAAACAGTACAAGCTTCTGTCATGTGCAGAGAACTGGCAGAGCGCAGGTAGAAACAGTACAAGCTTCTGTCATATGCAGAGAACCGGTAAAGCACAGGCAGGAACAGTACAAGCGCCTGTCATATGCAGAGAACCGGTAGAGCACAGGTATAAACCGCACAAGCTTCTGTCATACGCAGAGAACAGGCAAAGCGCAGGTAGAAACAGTGCAAGCTTCTCTCATATGCAGAGAACTGGTAGAGCACAGGTATAAACCGTACAAGCTTCTGTCATACGCAGAGAACAGGCAAAGCGCAGGTAGAAACAGTGCAAGCTTCTCTCATATGCAGAGAACCGGTAGAGTACAGGTGGAAACAGTACAAGCTTCTGTCTTAAGCAGAGAACCGGTAGAGTACAGGTGGAAACAGTACAAGCTTCTGTCATAAGCAGAGAATCGGTAGAGCACTGGTAGAAACAGTACAAGCTTCTGTCATGCAGACAGATCAGCTAGAGGACAAGAAGTAATAACGCAAGCTTCTGACATGCAAAGAGATTAGGTAGAGAACAAGTAGAAGAAATGTAAGCTTCTACCAGACGGAGAGATCAGTTAGAGGATAGGTATAAACCGTGCAAGTTTTCTACCATATCCATAGATTTGGTAGAGCAAAGCCAGAAACAGTGCAAGCTTCTGTCATACCCAGAGAACTGGTAGAGCATGGTTAGAAACACTGCAAGCTTCTGTCATACGCAGAAAACCGGTAAGAGGACAGGTAGAAATAATGCAAGCTTCTGTCATACGCAGAGAACCGGTAGAGGACAGGTAGAAACAATGCAAGCTTCTGTCATACGCAGAGAACCGGTAAGAGGACAGGTAGAAACAATGAAAGCTTCTGTCATACGCAGAGAACCGGTAGAGGACAGGTAGAAACTGTACAAGCTTCTGTCACACGCAGAGAACCAGTAGAGCACAGGTAGAAACAGATCAAGCTTCTGTCATACGCAGAGAACCGACTGAGCACAGGTAGAAACAGTACAAGCTTCTGTCATTCGCAGAGAACCGATAGAGCTTAGGTAGGAACAAATCGAGCTTCTGTCATACGCAGAGAACCGACTGAGCACAGGTAGAAACAGTACAAGCTTCTGTCATACGCAGAGAACCGATAGAGCACAGGTAGAAACAGTGCAAGCTTCTGTAATATGCTGTGAACCAGTAGAACACAGGGAGAAACAGTACAAGCTTCTGTCATGCAGACAGATCAACTAGAGGAGAAGTAGAAACAGTTCAAGCTTCTGACATACAAAGAGATAAGGTAGAGAACAAGTTGAAGAAATGCAAGCTTCTACCAGACGGAGAGATCCGGTAGAGCATAGGTATAAACCGTGCAATCTTTCTACCATACCCATAGAATTGGTAGAACAAAGGCAGAAACAGTGCAAGCTTCTCTCATAACCAGAGAACCGGTAGACCACAGGTAGAAACACAACAAGCTTCTGTCATATGCAGAGAACCTGTAGAGCACGAGTAGAAACAGTACAAGCTTCTGTCATACTCACCGAATTTATAGAGCACAGGTAGAAACAATTCATGCTTCTGTCATACGCAGAGATCCAGTAGAGCACGGTTAGAAACCGCACAAGCTTCTGTCATACACAGAGAACAGGTAGAGCACAGGTAGAAACAGTGCAAGCTTCTGGCATACGCAGAGAGCCTGTAGAGCACGGGTAGTAACACTGCAAGCTTCTATCATACGCAGAGATCCTGTAAAGCATGGGTAGAAACACTGCAAACGCCTGTCATAAGCAGAGAACCGGTAGAGCACAGGTAGAAACAGTACAAGCTTCTGTCATTCGCAGATAACCGGTAGAATGCAGGTATAAACAGTACAAGCTTCTGTCATATGCAGAGAACAGGTAGAATGCAGGTATAAACAGTACAAGCTTCTGTCATATGCAGAGAGCCGGTAGAATGCAGGTATAAACAGTACAAGCTTCTGTCATATGCAGAGAACCGGTAGAATGCAGGTATAAACAGTACAAGCTTCTGTCATATGCAGAGAACCGGTAGAATGCAGGTAAAAACAGTACAAGCTTCTATCATACGCAGAGAGCCTGTAAAGCATGGGTAGAAACACTGCAAGTGTCTGTCATATGCAGAGAACCGGTAGAGCACAGGTAGAAACAGTACAAGCTTCTGTCATTCGCAGATAACCGGTAGAATGCAGGTATAAACAGTACAAGCTTCTATCATACGCAGAGAGCCTGTAAAGCATGTGTAGAAACACTGCAAGTGTCTGTCATATGCAGAGAACCGGTAGAGCACAGGTAGAAACAGTACAAGCTTCTGTCATTCGCAGATAACCGGTAGAACGCAGGTATAAACAGTACAAGCTTCTGTCATTCGCAGAGAACCGTTAGAGCACAGGTAGAAACAGTGCAAGCTTCTGTCATATGCAGAGAACCGTTAGAGCACAGGTAGAAACAGTACAAGCTTCTGTCATTCGCAGATAACCGGTAGAGCACAGGTAGAAACAGTACAAGCTTCTGTCATTCGCAGATAACCGGTAGAGCACAGGTAGAAACAGTTCAAACTCCTACCATACACAAAGATCCAACAGGAGAGGTAGACATGGCCCAATTGTCTGCCATTCACAGAGATCAGGTAGAGGAGATGTTGAATCTGCAGTCGTTTCTCTAGTATGGTCACCTGCAGTCAAGACTCACAAAACAGAAAAGGCATGGTAAACAACTTGGATGTTATCCCAGAGAATGGGTTAAACATGGGCAATGGTAGTGAGAAACTGAATCAGATCAAATTTGCCTTTTCTGGGGCAGATTTACGAGTTCTGGCGCATCTCTGCAAATCAGCAGCGATGCGCCAGAACAGATGCGGCACACAATTCCCTCCCTGCGCCACCACAAATGCGTCGCATTTTTAATGCGGCGCACCGTGGCGCAAGGGTAGGGTGATGCGTGTCACGTCCTGTGGCGTAAGGGCGGCGCATTGCTGGAGTCGTGTCGCAAGCGCAACGCGGCTCCAGTAATGCTCATGGGCGCCCTATGCCTAACATGCTGCGTCAGTCCTTACGCCTGCTTCAAGCAGGCGCAGGGTATTGACGCAGCATGGACGTAAAAGTGACTCAGTGAAATCTTGTAGATTTCACTGCGTCACTTTTACGAGGCGTTCCTGCGACAGAACGCCCACCCTGCGCCGGAACGCCCACAAGAAACCTAACGCAGGTTTCATGTGGCGCAGGGCTTTACAACGTGACGCATCTCCCTAGATGCGTCACGTTGTAAATAAGGCGCAACGTGGCGCATGGTTTACGCCGCCGCAGAAGTGACGCAACGGCAGGGTAAATGTGGCGCATGGGGCTTGTAAATCTGCCCATTTGTATTTAAGATAATCTGTTGGTGTTTCGTAATTAATTCCCTAGTACCCTCACAGTGGAAAAGCTCAAAGGTTCTCTTCGTTGGCATCCCTAAAAAGCTAGAGTGCCCTACAAATAGCAGCCCCGCCCCATCATAGGACTGCGGAAACTGGATCGCATCACATTTACCCGAATCGACCAAGCTGTTCCTGATGCCTGCATCTTCTTCAGGACCCGTTGCATCAGCTGCAAGTCCATGTTGGCCTATTCACGAGCATAGATAGCAGAGACAGTGTCATATCTGAGTCTTAAGACAGCACCAGAAGTTATAGGATCAACAGAACTGAGCTTCAAAGTGCAAGAAAAGAAAAATGCTGGATGAAGTCCTTCTTGATTTATGCTCCGAGGCTACAGAACAACATCCCACCCCCTAGAACCAGCCATGATTCTCAGGAGCACTCGCATAACCTCTTAAAACTGCAATTCCGACCTCCCCCTTATACACCATCATCCTCATTCTCAGTTTCTTGTCCAATCTACCAGCATCCCAGCACCTCTCCTCCCCTAATTAAATCCCTTTGGGCACCATTTATGCATCTTTGAGCTGCAACTCCCGACCTTGTTGATTCCTGTTTTTACCATACTCTGCTGCCCCCTACCTAGGTTAGCACTATCTTAATTTCAGATACAACTTTATGTATTTAATATTTTAGTTGTTGTGCCCATAAGTAGGAGAGGAAAAAAAGCAACATCATTGTAATTAGTAGCCTAAGTTATCCCAAAGAATCAAATATTAGCTTTTATAGAAAATGTGGTCACCTATCCATCAGCTATCTAACCTTGTCCAATAGTGAAATATGCTACTTTGTGCTCCTCCAAGGTAATGTGACATAGAGTAGGGGCAGGGTGAAAACTGAGATGGAATTAGGAAGAGGAGGGGGGGGGGATATGAAGAATTTGCTGGATATGAGGCAGGACAGCTCTGCATTGATCGTGTCTGAGCTTTGCCCAAGGAGATGATACTCAGCGATGCCAAGTTAAATATTAAAATGCCATTAGCAGCACTTGAGCTCTTCCATCCCAGAGCCCTGGGAGGAAGTTGATAAGGTTTCGCAGTTATTGGATTCTAATCACTGCTGGGCGCGAGGCGCCGGTCCCTGGAAGCGCCTACATTTCTCCCAGCAGCCCCTCAATTAGTCTCTATCATGGAAAATGTACTCAGCGGCTCTCACTGTTCAGCACCTCAGAGGGGCAGCTAGTGATGGAGCCTTGGCTTGCTGGAGGAAGCCAGGGTCGAGATCAGAACCAGAGACCTTCCTGGAAATTGCTGAACTACCCAGGAGTGGCACCAGCGTTTGGAAGCCTGGGGCCACATTTGGCCGGTTCTAATGCCTTATTGAAAGCAGCATGGGGAAGGAAGAGGAACCCTAATGTGTTTGTTTAAGTCATTGTGACTTTTAGCTCCTACCTCTCCAGTGCTTAATTTGTAAAAGATTAAGTGGTGGGGCCCAAAGTTTTGCTCAGTAGCCCACAGCCACGGCTATTGAATGTCAGCGATGCCAAAAACCAAGGCTGACTGCGCTTAATGCCTCTTTCATGACCTACCAGACACTCACTGCCCCTTGGGCACCTTTTGGCAGGTTCTTTTTCATCTCTGCTTTCTCCCAAGGAATGGAAATAGAGGGACACAGACCTCTATCCCTGCATTCACAAGCATTCGCAGGGGGTGGGGCTTACAAAATGCCTCCTGCTTCCTATACACTAATGAGACAGGAGGCTTTAAAACCTCATCGGAATGTATATTTTGCGATGCTTCTGATTAGTGCATCCGTCGTATTGAAAAATGAAGCCCAGCTAACAAATCAGTGCAAACTGCATCAGCTGGTTTGTGAGCTGGGCTTGATAGTTTAGGGTTTGAGTTCCCATTCGTTCCCACTCACTTCGACCACTGCCTCTGAATTATTTACATGTCTCTGTCATATCTCCTATCTGCTTGCTCAGCTGACTTGATACTGCTGCTGTCTACACGAGTCACTCACTTCCCCTTCTTCTCTTGCAGACTGCATACACAGACAAGCACTGCCAAAGTCAGTAGGTACGAGCTAAAACGTTTTACAAACATTTGCAGAATGCTAAAAAAAAATATTCAAATAAAAGAGTGGCCAGTAGACAAGCCATGTCTGTCTCGGCAGACCTTTTCAGGTGGTAGTGCGCATGTGATCTGGAAAAATGTTGTCACTCAGAGTGCAAGACAGCCAAGGGAGCCTGCTCCTGCATGATTTGTGACGTGCTGGGAGGAACTAAAATGTTCCGACCGAACAAGTACGATGCGTTCGCATGCAATCGGACTCGATTCGGTCGGACTCCCATTGAAGTCAATGGGAGCCGGTCGTACAACGCGTACGCGGGCTCCCATTGACTCAATGGGTGCGAGGCGAACAAGGGCGCCCCCTACAGCGGGTATGCGTCGATGCGAATCGCGCCGTACACGCACAGGTAGGGGGTACCCGTGGGTCCACCCTGTGTGTGACTCGCGTGGCTACGCGTACAGGGGGGTCCGACACGGACCCCCAAAGTGCGGCTCCGACTGCTCTTTGGAGCCGGACTGCGTGAGTCGGTCGGACTGCTCGAGGCGCGCATCGTACTTATCCGGCCGGGGAACGTCTCCATTGCGCGGTGCGAGTCGTGTCCGTGTGAGTCGGTCGGAGCGGTTGGGTCCCACGAACGAGTCGGAGTCGGAGTAGGAAGGAGAAAGTGGGGATCTCTAAAAGAGACAGGGCCAACCATGCATAGCTAGGAATCCTTTCGAAGGGACGTAGCCTATATGGTTAAGGGCGTGGTTTAAAACATGTGAAGTACGATCCTGTGTTTTTCATAGTACCACCTAAACCTTTATTTTGAGACCTCTCTGACAGCTTGCATAAAACACATATCGCACAGTAATCGGAACATCCATAAAACAATCCAAGCCTATTGGTTTTACCAATGCTTGTTACCAGCATCAGATACATGAGTAACAAGGATTTTGTTGTGAATAATTAGAATTAAAAATAGTTCCAGTTTTGAAAATAAGCGTGAGTTAAACATTGGAAGATCCGTGGATGGGGCGGTATACTTTGGAGTGCTCCAAGAACTCTGCTTTTCCAGTTTTCCTCTGTAGTCTCTGGGGCCGATTCCGATCTCGGCCGGTAGGGCTCCGAATCGGATTCGGCTTAACCGGATCCGATTCGGAGCCCTCTTTCCCGACCGATTCGGACGTGCGTCCGGGCGAGCGAGTACGATGCGAGCGCCCGCGAAATCGCCGACCGACTCGTTCGCGGGACCCAACCGCTCCGACTGACTCGCACGGACACGACTCGCACCGCGCAATGGAGACGTTCCCCGGCCGGGTAAGTACGATGCGCGCCTCGAGCAGTCCGACCGACTCGCGCAGTCCGGCTCCAAAGAGCAGTCGGAGCCGCACTTTGGGGGTCCGTGTCAGACCCCCCTGTACGCGTAGCCGCGCGAGTCGCACACAGGGGGGACCCATGGGTACCCCCTACCTGTGCGTGTACGGCGCGATTCGCATCGACGCATACCCGCTGTAGGGGGCGCCCTTGTTCGCCTCGCACCCATTGAGTCAATGGGAGCCCGCGTACGCGTTGTACGACGGGCTCCCATTGACTTCAATGGAAGTCCGACCGAATCGAGTCCGATTGCATGCGAACGCATCGTACTCGTTCGGTCGGACTGCAGGGTCCGATTTGGGCGGAAATCTCTCCGGGTCCGGCTCGGTCGGGGAGATTTCCGGCCTGAATCGGAATCGGCCCCTAAGTGTTAAGCACCCATGACCCTTTTCTCCCCACATCTATCTGAAATCCTCTATTTGTACAGCTCACACCTTATCTCTTTCCTCTTCAGCATCCTCTTCTCCCTCTCTCCTGCATGTACTTCTTGCCTCGCCTTCACATCACCACTCCCGAAACATGCTGTGCACCCACACATCTGTAAGCACTGCATTTTCTTTTACCTTCGCACTGTCAACATTTTGACAGCTGTGTACTCATTCACACACTTCCTTATAGAATCACAATTGCAAATAGTGCACATGATCATTGCTCCGTGCTATCTGCAGAGAGAGGCCAAAGATTGGATGACCATGTATTCTGAACCCGCTTTTTGACGCACTGACAGGAACTGTGTAAAAAACTAGCACTGCCTTCAACCTCAACTTCAGAGCTCTCAATGGTTGCACGTCATAAACACCCACCCACAACCTGAACTCACACAGACACCTTGAGACGAATCTGTACACTTTTTAAGAGCTACAAAATAGAAAAATCCTGCACGAAAACAAATTACAAACACACATCATGCTTGAAACAGCAAACACTCTTAGGGAATGCAAGATTAAGTGAAACATATCAAATGTAACCAGGAGCTATAGTGCTGACATGGATTACATTAACACTTTTTAGTCATTGCTCACCTGATCAGTGTTTTTTTGCCTGTAAAGTTAGGGACATCATTATAGGGCCAACAGAGACCCGTTTAAATGTCCGTGTTTAATTACTGCCAGGCCTGAGACCCGGATGAACCCAGCCCACTTAAAGCCATGATGAGGCTGATTCAACTCCTAGGCCCTCATTTAGGGGGATTTGGCGTAGGGCAGCGCAGTAAGTCACCTTGCTGCGCTGCCCTACGTCAAAGTGAAAGGGCAGGAATACACCGTATTTATCCAATAGGGTGTATTCCTGTCCTTTCCCCCTGCGCTGGTGCTGTTTTGGTAGCCTAGCACCAACGCAGGCACCCTTCCACCTTGGCGCAAGGGTGCTTCCATTGCAGGCAGGATTGTTTTTGTGCAGGAAGGGGCACCTTCCTGCACAAGAACAATCCTGGGAGGCATATTCCTCTTGCTATGTGTGCTGCATTCGAGGAGAAATAAAGATAGGTGCGCAGTCAAAATATCGATTTTTTTATATCGACCTACACTAATATCGAGTTTTTAATATCGTAGGGACAGAATATCGATGTCAAGAATATCGGTGACCAGAATATCGACCTTAAGGTAAGTAATATCGTTTTTTTATATCGAAGTAAGTAATATCGAAGTAAGTAATATCGAAGTAAGTAATTTCGTTAGCAAAAATATCGTTGTTAATAATATCGATATTTATATTAGTGTTATGTATTTTAGTATGTATTTTATATGTATGTTTAACATTTTTTGTAATGTATTTTTATTATTTTTAAATATATGTATTAAATGTTTAGAAATTAGTAATTTTTTTAAAGTAAATTTTGCGCTTTAGTATCAGAGCGGGTTGTGGGTTTATAGGGGAATAGGGTGGGAAGTTGGCTGTTCACTGATTAGAATGACTCTGGTTTGGTCCTCGGGTAAGATTTCACATAGCGCCAGGACACCTACGGGTAACAGTAGCGCTCTATAAATGTTATAATAATAATAATAATAATTATTATTATAATTAATATGTTTTTATTTATTGTTATTGATTATTAATTTATTGTTAATTAATTATTAATTGGTAATTTTTCTTTTTTAATTGATTAATTTACCATTATATTCATTATAATTGATTTTTATTTTATTTATTGTTATTGTTAAATAATTTATTGTTGATTAATTATTAATTGGTAATTAATTTTTAATAATTGATTAATTGATAATTAAATTAATTATGTAAATTTTTGTGTAGCGGGTTGTGGGTTTATAGGGGAATAGGGTGGGAAGTAATTTAATTATAATTAATGAATTTATATTTTTTTATTTATTGTTATTGATAATTAATTTATTGTTAATTAATTATTAATTGGTAATTAATTTTTATTAATTGATTAATTTATAATTATATTAATTATAATTAATTTATTATTATTTTTTATTTCTTGTTATTGTTAATTAATTTATTGTTAATTTATTATTAATTGGTAATTAATTTTTATTAATTCATTAATTGATAATTAAATTAATTGTGTTCTTTTTTATGTGTGGCGGGTTGTGTGTTTATGGGGGAATAGGGTGGGAAGTAATTTAATTATAATTAATTAATTAATATTTTTTTATTTATTGTTATTGATAATTTATTGTTAATTAATTATTAATCGGTAATTAAATTTTATTAATTGATTAATTTATAATTAATTATAATTAATTTATTATTATTTTTTATTTATTGTTAGTTAATTAATTTATTGTTAATTTATTATTAATTGGCAATTAATTTTTATTAATTGATTAATTGATAATTAAATTAATTGTGTTCTTTTATGTGTAGCGGGTTGTGTGTTTATGGGGGAATAGGGTGGGAAGTAATTTATTGTTATTTAAGTAAATATTAATTTAATTTTATTGGTATTTATTATTAATTTTTTAGTTAATTAATTATTAATATGTTATTTATTTTACAAAAATTATTTAATTAATAAGTATGTTAATTTAACCCTAAGCTATCCAACACTTTCCCTACTGTTGCACTCACTGGAGTGGGAATAGTAATTTTTACCCCTACACTATCCAACACTTTCCCTATTGTTGCACTCACTGGAGTGGGAATAGTAATTTTAACCCCTACGCTATCCAACACTTTCCCTACTGTTGCACTCACTGGAGTGGGAATAGTAATTTTTACCCCTACGCTATCCAACACTTTCCCTACTGTTGCACTCACTGAAGTGGGAATAGTAATTTTAACCCCTATGCTATCCAACACTTTCCCTACTGTTGCACTCAATGGAGTGGGAATAGTAATTTTTACCCCTACGCTATCCAACACTTTCCCTACTGTTGCACTCTCAGGAGTGGGAATAGTAATTTTTACCCCTACGCTATCCAACACTTTCCCTACTGTTGCACTCACTGGAGTGGGAATAGTAATTTTTACCCCTACGCTATCCAACACTTTCCCTACTGTTGCACTCACTGGAGTGGGAATAGTAATTTTAACCCCTACGCTATCCAACACTTTCCCTACTGTTGCACTCACTGGAGTGGGAATAGTAATTTTTACCCCTACGCTATCCAACACTTTCCCTACTGTTGCACTCTCTGGAGTGGGAATAGTAATTTTTACCCCTACGCTATCCAACACTTTCCCTACTGTTGCACTCACTGGAGTGGGAATAGTAATTTTTACCCCTACGCTATCCAACACTTTCCCTACTGTTGCACTCACTGGAGTGGGAATAGTAATTTTAACCCCTACGCTATCCAACACTTTCCCTACTGTTGCACTCACTGGAGTGGGAATAGTAATTTTTACCCCTACGCTATCCAACACTTTCCCTACTGTTGCACTCACTGGAGTGGGAATAGTAATTTTTACCCCTACGCTATCCAACACTTTCCCTACTGTTGCACTCCCTGGAGTGGGAATAGTAATTTTTACCCCTACGCTATCCAACACTTTCCCTACTGTTGCACTCCCTGGAGTGGGAATAGTAATTTTTACCCCTACGCTATCCAACACTTTCCCTACTGTTGCACTCACTGGAGTGGGAATAGTAATTTTTACCCCTATGCTATCCAACACTTTCCCTACTGTTGCACTCACTGGAGTGGGAATAGTAATTTTAACCCCTGCGCTATCCAACACTTTCCCTACTGTTGCACTCACTGGAGTGGGAATAGTAATTTTTACCCCTACGCTATCCAACACTTTCCCTACTGTTGCACTCACTGGAGTGGGAATAGTAATTTTTACCCCTACGCTATCCAACACTTTCCCTACTGTTGCACTCACTGGGGTGGGAATAGTAATTTTCACCCCTACGCTATCCAACATTTTCCCTACTGTTGCACTGTTTGGAGTTGGAATAGTAATTTTATTACCTCCGCTATCTAATATTTTTTGTATTATTTTAGTTAATGTAGTATATAATTAATTTTTAAAAGATTAAAAATAATTTTAATTGTTTTAATTTGTTATATATATTTATTTAATTTTTATTTATATTATTGTTTTATGTGTATAGATGTATTTATAATGTATATGATATATTTTTTTTAATTATAAGTTATTAAAATAATTATTAAAAATTATTACTGAGTAAGTATATATATTATATATTATATGTATATGTTTAATTTATTTTTACATTACATATATATTACTTATAATTTTTAAACATTTTTAAATATTTTTAACTATGTTTATTTTAATTATATGTATTATTTACTTTATTTTACATTATTTTTTTAACTTAAATAAAAAACGATATTTTTAACAACGATATTTTTGACATCGATATTTTTTTCCGATATTTTTGTACTTACCATAATGTAGATAGGATGTCGATATTCTTGACTTCGATACTCTTGCGTCGATATTTCTGTAGGTCGATATTCTGACCTTCGATATTTTGTCAGTGATTCATAAAGATATTCCTCCTCGTTACACCTGCTCTGGGGAGGCGTAAGATTTTGACGCATTCCCAGGTTTACAAGTCCTTGTAAATCTTTGAATGCGTAAAAACGCATGGGAGATGCATGGCAACACCCACCGCAAAGCCCATGGAATGCTTTCCTGGTGCAGAGTAAGGCGACACAGAGGTTTGCGCTGCTTTGCCTTATTCAAGATTTATGAGGCCACGCAAAGCCACTCAGAGACTTGTGTCATCAGGGCTCAACAAATCTAAAAAATCTTACTTGACCTGCAGGTCGAGTGAGTAGACTTTTCTACTCGACCTAATATCAATGCAATCGACCCACAAATTGGTTGCATATGAATTTTTTTCAAAACATTTGCAGCGCCAACAACCCAAGAAAACGTTGGCCAACCAAATTGTAAACAGCAAATTTTAATTTATCACCCAAATACCTCCCTAAGATGTGTGTATCAGAGTGCCGTGGTGAACGTTTGCGAACATACATGGCAAAAAATACCCCATAAACTTTAACATGTCACTGAAATAACATCCATGACAACATATCAGGCACCTACTTGTTAGTGAAGATGCTGATGCTCATAAATTATAAACTCTTTTTTTCGGAACCAACAAACTTAGGGGCCTATTACGATGGCGGTCGGAAAACCTCCCCGACCGCCATGGTAGCGGGAAAAGACCGCCCGCATGGACCGCGACATCACCGCCGGTCGAATTACGATGACCCGCGGTCGAAATCCGACCGCGGCGGTCGGAACGCGGGCCTTAACATTGCGGCAGTTGCTGCTGCCCGCAGCACCGCCGCGATGCCCAAATGGGCATGTCCTGCATTTCCCTGCACTGCGTGGCAGGCACTGCACAGTGCCTGCCACCTGGTACAGGGAAATGTAGGGGGGGACCATGGGTACCCCCCCCCCAGTGCACCCACACCCCCCCAAAACATTGGGGGCCCGCAACGGGCCCCCGGAAGACAATCTCCGCATGCCTTTCCATGGCGGTCTGACCGCTGAGGAAAGGCTGGCTACCGCCGGCATCATAATCCTGCCGGCGGAGCCTGCTCTGCACCGCCACCATTATCCTGGTCCTGCTCCGTCCGCCAGGCAGGAGTGCGGATGGCAACCGGCGGAAAAGCGGCGGTCGGAATTTCCCACCGCCGCTTTCACCACCGCCATCCTATTTTGACCGGCGGTTTTCTTGGTTGCGATCGTGGGCGGATGTCCACCGCCGGTCCGGCGGGCACCACCGCCGGCCCGGCGGTGGACATCCGACCGCCATCGTAATAGGCCCCTTAGATAGGAGTTTAAAAGGTTAAAACATCGAAACAAAACAGCCAAGCGCGTCACTCTTTCAACTGTACTGGAACAGAAGGCCCTGGCCAGAGGTACACACCAGGATCCACTCACGCTCTCGGCATTTCGCTTAGCGCCACAGTGCACTGCATTCTAGGAGCTAGAATCTTAATTCACTTCAATTGAACCACTTACCCTTCCCTATACTGGAAAACATGATCTGTAAACTGGCACTCTCAGGTTCGCACGAAAGCACCCCAATTTGGAATGCGCTTCTAAGCCATAATAATGGTACTGAACGATGTGCAAATTCCAGTAACACAACCAGTGCTTTCAACTGAAATATAGGTATTGGTACTCACTATCGAGAGTACCGGTCTGCTCTTGAAAAGTGCCGGTACTCTCCTATTATATGTATTGCAGATGGGGGCAGGGTCTCTATATATTATACCTGTAATTTCAGTAAAATTAAAAGGTCTTGCCTAACGCTTTAACTAAAGTCAGAACTGAAAATAAATCCACTGAGGCTTAAACTTAAATGGCTTCCAGAAGGACAGAGCACAGATGAACTCTATCTGCTGCACTTATTACAAACGCAACAAACAAAACATTCAGAAAATGGCATAGGTATGTTCTATTACACAAAGGCCATCAGAGAACAGTCACCATATGTCTTCCGCAAAAAAAAGCAACAAAGAACAAAGTAACGAACAAAAGCAGAGTAGACATTATACATTCTTTGGAGGGGTTGAATCCAAGGGTACTAAAAACAAGTCTTCCAACAAAGGAAGTGCTGCGATGGGGTTCCTTCACGATGGAACTGTTTGATGAAACAACCTTTTCATCATCACTTGTAGACTTCATCAATAAAGTGTCCCCAGGAACTCTTACCAACATTCTGACATGACACCATTGTCCTACTCTCACAACATTTTCCCTGATTTTCAGGCTGCAGACTAGGTCACAAAGTGTTAACAAACCTTTCCTCACAATAGGCTTTGACCTTGCAAATTACGGTAATGTTCTCAATGCGACTAAGAGCTACCCCGGATTTTTCCAACCTTGTGTTGGATTTGCACTTTTCAGATGCCCATTTCCCAGATGCAGGTGACTTATCTTTGGGACATGAAGTAATCATTCAACTGAGACCAATCTCGGAACTTGTCTTTTTCCCTCACACCACATCAATTCAAACAGGCATTTATTTGCCAGCAATTCAACCTGGGAATTATTTGCTAGAAGAAACATGAGGCATTAACTGATATGCCCAGAAAATGCACCGAACAGCTTCATCCCACATCTTGTGTGCGACAAGAAGTACTTCAAATACAATCCACAAGCTCCTTATTAAGGAGGTCATTACGATGGTGGACGGAAAAAAAACCGACCGCCATGGTAGCGGGAAAACACCGCCCGCCGCTACCGCGGGAAAACCGACGGCTAGATTAGGATCCTCGGCGGTAAAACTCCAACCGCGGCGGAAAGGAGACCCGAGAATCCGCCGTACGCCTGCGGAGAGGGCCCAAACCCGTCCGCGGCGGTTGGTTTCGCAGCGGAAACAGGCCAAACGCCCGCAACCACAGCGGAGACACCGCCATCAAAATTATGATATTCCCGACATCCCCGCGGTGCAGTGCGCTGTTTCCGACCGCCGCGGTCGACAACATTGAAGAATCAGTGAGACGGCGGAAGCGCCATAGCCGAGCCACCACTGCGGACGCTCCGTTAAAAAAATGGCGGTCGCTAGAAAAACACACAACATGGCCACAAAGTGCACCAACCATACAAGGCATGCACCCAAAAATAGCTAACACAGCCCAAAGACACACCCCCATGGGAAACTCCAAAACTACAAATCCCAGGTACACACACACACCACACCTGCAACCAATACCCCATCCTGACACACCCACAGACACCAGTATAAATCCAGCCCCCAACAGACCACAATCCTTTGCAAAACTCCACAACTGAGGGGACATCCACCACAGATGACAGGAGAGGCAAATCTGCACAACACACACACATCACCACCACCACCACCACTTCCACACCTGCACCTCTAACACCTTTGCACAGCACACACCATACACATCACAACCACCACTACCACTCCCAAACCTGCACCCTAAACACCTTGACACATCACACACCATGTCACCACAGAGAATGCCCAAATTCAGTGAGAGTGAGTTGAGGGTCATGGTCGATGAGATAATCAGGGTAGAACCACAATTGTTTGGTAACCAGGTCCAACAGACACCACTAGCAACAAGGACGCAAATGTGGAGAAGGATAGTAGAGAAGGTCAATGCAGTAGGGACCGTGCCACGCAATAGAGATGAAATCGTGAAGAGGTGGCACGATCTGAAGGCAGTGGTCAAAAAGAAGAGAGCCAAGAACCATGAGCTGGCTCGCAGGACAGGCAGTGGCCCTCCCGTTCCACTCAAAACATTCACTGAATGGGAGGAGAAGGTGCTTGGCATTCTACATCCAGAGAGTCTCTCAGGAATACCCGGGGAGTGGAGGCTGGTAAGTACAAACAAATGCCTAACATCACACAAATGTACTGTCTTGCACTATTACAAAATAATACCTCCTAGGTACAAATTCATTCATGTGCACAACACTCCCCCAAACACATCTCTCACAGATACAACAGACACTCCCCCTGAAGCCCCCAAAGGTAGTTAGCAACATCACCATGGGTACATGTGTACATGCTGCCAGCACTACAACTCCCACCAGGCCCCCTTGTCCCACAGCTGAGCAGGATGGAGCACTGCCCCCACCCAGAAGCATGCCTCAGCCATTGTGTGCTACACCCTCACCTAACAGGTAGGTAGCCATCTTTACCGGGAGGTGGGTGGGTGTTTGGGAGGCCTGCACTACAACTCCCACCAGGCCCCCTTGGCCCACAGCTGAGCAGGATAGAGCACTGCCCCCACCCAGAAGCATGCCTCAGCCATTGTGTGCTACACCCTCACCTAACAGGTAGGTAGCCATCTTTACCGGGAGGTGGGTGGGTGTTTGGGAGGCCTGCACTACAACTCCCACCAGGCCCCCTTGGCCCACAGCTGAGCAGGATAGAGCACTGCCCCCACCCAGAAGCATGCCTCAGCCATTGTGTGCTACACCCTCACCTAACAGGTAGGTAGCCATCTTTACCGGGAGGTGGGTGGGTGTTTGGGAGGCCTGCACTACAACTCCCACCAGGCCCCCTTGGCCCACAGCTGAGCAGGATAGAGCACTGCCCCCACCCAGAAGCATGCCTCAGCCATTGTGTGCTACACCCTCACCTAACAGGTAGGTAGCCATCTTTACCGGGAGGTGGGTGGGTGTTTGGGAGGCCTGCACTACAACTCCCACCAGGCCCCCTTGGCCCACAGCTGAGCAGGATAGAGCACTGCCCCCACCCAGAAGCATGCCTCAGCCATTGTGTGCTACACCCTCACCTAACAGGTAGGTAGCCATCTTTACCGGGAGGTGGGTGGGTGTTTGGGAGGCCTGCACTACAACTCCCACCAGGCCCCCTTGGCCCACAGCTGAGCAGGATGGAGCACTAGTCCCACTCATAGGCATGTGACGTCTGTGCAGCCGCACATGACACCATGCCACTTAGTCCACAGTCACCAACACAAATAATGCAAAACAGTTGTGTTGTAGTCACCATGCACAAGTCTCTGTTCAAAATTGACCCACATTGTGTACACTGTGCCAGGCATCACACACTGCAACACTAACAACGATCATGCTGCCCTGCAGCAGTGTCTGGCCGTTTGTATGGCAAAGTGCAAATCACCCATGTCATACCACAGTGTTGCAATGTAAACAGTGGAAGTGCAGTGCACCCAAAAACTACACTGCAGCTGGGACTCACAATGCTAAACTAAGCAGATCCCAAATGTCCTGCAACACACCCAGCTACCACAGTGCTGCACTGAATTGCAGAACAGCACCTTGTCTGAATTAAATTGTCAAAGGTGTCTTGTTTGGACCACCAATGTGTGTATGCATTGACAATGTTCACATCTCACACTGTCTGTCTGAACAGTGCTGGTATAGTCTGGCCCCAAAACCATACATTGTCTGCACAGGGCTGAGTACATCTCACACACACACCACTGTTGACCACAACATGTCAGTGTATGGATGCCCTGGAACAACTGCTACACCAGTACTGGGCTCATGTTCTCAGGTCCACAAATACCATGAAACCATGACAGTGTGGAAATGTATGCTGGGTGAGATCTTCACCCTGCTGTATGTCACCACTGTGCTACGAGACCATACCCCTTGCCCTATTGTGCCTTCAAATGTCGGGGGAGTGAACCCCACAGCCAGATAGCTGGGACAACAGTGATGGGGGCTATACCCCATGACCAAATGTAATCTGAAATCAATGGGTACAAAAAGCCACACACACATCATGCTCACCACACGCACATTCCATCCAAAGATTTCTACCAAGTCACATAGCCATGTCATTGCTCACCTTCACCCCAAACGGTAGTTAGCCATCTTCACAGTGAGACGGTGCAGTGTGTTTGGCTATCCGTCCCACAAAATGCAACATGCATGCTGTTCCACCACTATGGAGGATGGGACACTACACCCCCAATAAGAAGCATGTGGCAGGCAATGTATGCTACCCACCCAACTCACAGGTAGGTAACCGCATCTCACAGGTCGGGGTGTGTGGGGCTGGGAAGCTTGCACAACAACTCACACGGGCCCACCTGACCGCCAGCACACAAGACCCATTACTTCCTGGCACCAACATGCATGTGTCAGTCATTGCAATGTACACTTCAAAAGAACTGGCATGTGGACATATCATGCTGACTTGTCCCACACTGGACCAAGATGGAAGCCCTCATCCTACACACACGGAGAGGTCTCACAAATACAAGGAAAACACAGCAAACACAACATATCAACAGCCACAACATGCAGCCAGATATGCATTTAAAAAAACATGTTGGCATAGGACACCAGGCCTCTCAATGCACAACTGCACACCCAGATAGCATTGGCAACTATAGTGTGCACACACCTAAGAAAATGAAACTGTGACAGCAACCAAAGTGTGAATGACTGAAACACATGTCGATGGAACTCCGAGCACAACCATGCACACCACTACATGCCATCTGACAGTAGCAGTGGTCCAGACCACCTAGGATCTAATTAAAGCAAACTTAAGCATGTCTGGAATTGCAAATACAGATATCTACACCACATTGAAAAGGTATGCATGAAACTACAATGCTCACTCACTGTGCAGAGAGAACCGCTACAAGGGCTCTACAAGTGACACATACGCGTAAATGGATGACATATGATAGATCAATAACAGGATGCCAACATGAGACTGTCAATGTCAAAAAATTATATTGTGCATGTCATGTCTTGACAACTCCCAATATGGACAAGTAATGTATGTACCACAACAGCTTGCAATGCATCACTGGATGTCGGTCAATGCTAATTTGTACAGTGAACAACTGCTGGATGTACAAACAGTTGATGTAACACTGCTAACACAAACTTTGATGGGTGCAACACAATGACCATTTCTCATCTGACCCACAGGTGACCAAGAACTCACTGCAGAGGATGACACCACCCTGCAGAGCCAGTCCCCCCCGGAACAGAGACAACTGGATGAGGACTCCCTGGAGTCATTGGATGAGGAGCTCCACGCTGGCCCATCTGGTGTGGCAGGCCGCAACCAGTCCCAGGCACCCATTGCCCCCCAACCACATCAGCTGCAGCCCCTGACCATCCTCTGACAGCTGCTGTCACGGCCTGTGTGTCAACCACTACTACCACCACCACCACCACCACAGCTGTCCGCAACACCCTCCCTGCCCCAGGGGTTGAGCAGCCCACCACATCGACTGCGGAGGCCAGGGAGAGGATGCAGCGGGCCAATGTGAGGACCGGACAGGACCGTGGCAGCAGTGCAGCTGGTCGGGACAGGCTCATGCAGAGGGGGACTGATCCTGGGACGGAAGCCCTGGGCCACATCGACAGAGTCCTTGGGGCATACCAACAGGCCCAGGGACGAATGGGCCGGTTAGAGGAAGAATCTCGGGAGCACCTCCTGCTGCTGAGGTCCATGGACACACGCATGGGACAGATTGTGGACCTCTTGGGGCAGCTAGTGGCGGTTCTGAGGGACAGGCAAGCGCAACATTCTACCCCTCTGCCTCCCCCGTTGGGCAGCAGGATGACACTTCATCATCCTCCCCTGCGTCCACAGAGGGGGTGAGTCCTCAGACACCACTGCCCCTGCAGCAGTGGCCCCTCCAGTGAAGCGCAAGAGGGGCCGTCCAAGGAAAGGCCAGGGGGACTCACGTGCCCAAGCACCTGCCAAACGCTAGTCCCCGAACCAGCCATGATGGCAGACCACTGCACCACTGCATTGACCTTTTGGACTATCCTTCACCACACTGCCATGTGAATGGCATCCATCTGTTGGACTGGGTCTCCACATCATTGTGGGGACTACTCAAGTATCTCATTTACCATGACTGTCAACTCACTTCTTCAATTCCCCCTTCACATTTTCTCCACCCTTGCATGTCACAGTTGTAAATAAATACACCTTACACACATGTTGTTGTGTCTGCTCCGTCTTTAATACAGGATGTGCAACCTTCACCGTGTAGGACATGGTCCAGGGGAATGGAATGTAGGTAACAAGTGAGATGCTGAAGGGACCTAGGGAAAACCGCAGAACAAGAGTCACTTGTATGGGTGTGGCATTGCACACATCACACAACACTTGTCAACAAGGTACTCAGATCTACAAACTTTACACAGAGCAACAGTCACCATAGAGACAATCTGTATCACACTAACCAATCACACATACATTGGCAGGCAGCAATGAGTCAACACCAAGCTGCAGTCAGCAAGCTCACATACACCCACACAGCAACAGCAACACCATCAGACCATTTCGTCCCTTCTACATCGTCACTCACCTTCAAGTGAAGTAGCGGGTGATGAGCTGTCGACGCATGTCGACCCCTTCCTCCTCTCCACTGCCCTCGTCACTGGATCCGGCTTGATTTGCAGGCGGCGGCCTTGGCTGCTCATCATCGTCATCCAGGATCAGGGGTATTGCCTTGCGAATGGCCAGGTTGTGGAGCATGCAGCATGCCACCACTATCTGACACACCTTCCCTGGCGAGTACATAAGGGCCCCCCAGTACGGTCCAGGCACCGAAATCTTGATTTTAGGAGACCAAATGTCCGTTCTATCACACGCCGTGTCCTCCCATGGGCATCATTGTATCGCACATCAGCTGGCGTGACGGGGTTCCGCAATGGGCTCAGCAACCACGGGCGGTTCGGATATGCCGAGTCACCTGGGTGTGAGAGACACAGATTAACCTTGCAGTCCCAAAATGCAACACAACAGCATGTCACACACACACACCACTCTTATCCACTATACATACTCACCCACAAGCCATGCACGCTCAGGAAGCAGATTGGCCATCAACTGAGGAACGATGCTGCTGCGCAAGATGTGGGCATCATGGGCTGAACCGGGAAACTTGGCACACACGTGTGAGATGATCATGTCCGCCAGGCACACCACTTGAACATTTACCGAGTGTGAGTGCTTCCTATTGCGGTAAACCTGTTCACGTGCCTGTGGTGGCACAAGCCCAACATGTGTGCAATCAATTGCACCAATGACATGGGGGATATGTCCAAGGGCATAGAAATCGCCCTTCACAACAACCAACTCAGGCCCCCTGGGAAAATGGATATATCTGTCTTTGTACAGCATCATGGCCGACAGGACATCCCTCAGCACCATGCTGAACATCGGCTGTGACATCCCGCCTGCACTTGCGACCGTGTGCTGGAATGAGCCCGTTGCAAAGAAATGCAGGCATGCCATCACCTTAGATGTTGCGGTGAAAGCTGTTGGATATGTCCGACGTGGCTGCAGGTGGGGCTCCAACATGGCACATAGGTTCTGCAGGGTTTGTCGGTCCAGCCTGAATTTGCGGATTATTTCCTCATTCTCCATGTCTGCCAGGACTGTGAACGGACGATGGATATTGTGCCTCCTCCTCCTAGGACAGATCACAGTGCACAGATGTCAATGCAGAAGACCATGAAATGTGCATCACATCAATTTCTTCTACAGACACATTCCCAAGTCTTACAACATGCACCATTAACCGACAGGGCACTTCACAAGTAGGTTCACATCAGACACACTACTCGTACACCTGTCCCCTTACCAGCAGCAATTATCTGTGCACCCCTCCGGCTCATTCGCATGCACAGTGTGATATACTAACAGATATGTGTGCATACCTGTGAGTATGACCCCCAGCATATGTTAATAATTGCAATACTACCCGAACACACCATGTTGCTGGCCCTGATACACCTCCCAACACAGGTTGCACATGGCACACATCAACTACACACTGACCACCGTCTGAGCGTGCCAGTTGCTGATGCCCCTAGTCCAGTCAATGAGACGACATTGTGCGTTACATTGCACACACAGACATTGACCATTATCTCCATATGCTATGCAACACATTAACTGGATAGTCTACATTTCATTACACAGCACATGTGACATGTGCGAGTGTATGTGCCCATGCAATGTATTGGCGACCCATATATGGTATGTGTTGGTGACGTGGAGTGACATGTCCCTTTTGTGCATTTGCCCTCATGAGGACCCTTCAATTGTTGAGACACTGGGCACTGTACATGTTGGCCTCTGCAGAGAGCTGGAGGACACGTTAGGTGCAGCACAGCTACTCCACAACTCCATTAACGCTCACTCCAGGCACTGTCTGGCAGACATATGGCGGTGCCTACCGCCTGGTCACTGAGGTGTGTCACCGCCCATAACCCATGCACGATCGCGGGAGACACCGCCAGATATGTATATGACAATAGCGGTCACCATGCACCGCTCCCCAAATCACGGTCACTCCAGGCACTGTCTGGCAGACATATGGCGGTGCCTACCGCCTGGCCACTGAGGTGTGTCACCGGCATGGACCATGCCCCTGCAGCCAATGGGAAGCAGCCTCGCGGTAGCCTGATGCGAGTTTGAAAATCGCGGTAGGCGTGCACCACCCCCGCGGAGGCGGTCATTGGAGGCATTCAAAAGATGCACCACCGCGGTAGCGCGCACATGCATCCTACGGTGTGTCACCGGCATGGACCATGCCCCTGCAGCCAATGGGAAGCAGCCTCGCGGTAGCCTGATGCGAGTTTGAAAATCGCGGTAGGCGTGCACCGCCACTGCGGAGGCGGACATTGGATGTATTTGAATGAGGCAGACCTGGTACACCAATTGCAGCTCCCTGGGACCACTGACACAGCCCCAGGGGCCTATAAATGTGTGGGAGGGCGCACCACATTCCCACAGCTACCAGGGACTGCTGACTGACAACCCTCCACCTGCTGCCTCAAGGGACTGCTGGCTGCCACCCTGCACCTGCTGCCTCAAGGGACTGCTGGCTACCACCCTCCACCTGCTGCCTCAAGAGACTGCTGGCTGCCACCCTGCATCTGCTGCTGCTGCCTTCAAGGGACTGCTGGCTGCCACCCTCCACCTGCTGCCTCAAGGGACTGCTGGCTGCCACCCTGCACCTGCTGCTGCTGCCTCAAGGGACTGCTGGCTGCCACCCTCCACCTGCTGCCTCAAGGGACTGCTGGCTGCCACCCTGCACCTGCTGCTGCTGCCTCAAGGGACTGCTGACTGCCACCCTCAACGTGCTGCTGCTGCCACATGTCCATTGTGATGTCCAGGACTCAGAGGATCCGTGCCAGTCCCTTCACCAGTGAGGAGCTTGGGGTCCTGGTAGACGGGGTGCTTGCACAGTACCCAAGGCTTTATGGCAGCCCTAATGCCGTGGTAAGTCTCCCAGACTGTGAGTGAGAGTGCAGGGTGTGCACACGTGGGGTGGAGGTGCTTCGGTATGTGTCAGTGGTTGTGGGGCTCTGACATGCACTGCCTATCATATTTACTACAGCGGGAAGGGCTTGGTGGGCTCTTTCACACGTTACCCTGCATACCTATCCTGAGTAGAGGGACATGTCCTGTAGTGTCAGCCATACAGTGCAGCTGCATTTTGGTGATGCAGGAGTCTGCCCAGTTAGCGTTTGTGTGAATGGCTGTGTTGCTCCCAATTAACCCACTCAGTGTCAGTCGACCTGCCCTGCACAGTCCCCACCGAATGCCACATGTCCACATCACTGCATGTACAGTGTGTACCATGTGTGTTTGGCTCACGCCTCTTCATCTAAGTCCCATCTCTGCCATGTAGATTGCACAGGAGCAGACGTGGGAGAAGGGTGTGTGTATGACAGTTGTTGTCACTCTATGTGAGTTCCAAGACACAGTGAGGCTTTCACAGGGATAGGACACTTAGGTCTGCGCAGTGTTGGACACAGTGAGTCCAACAACATGACACATGTTTTGCTATCTTCTCTATGTGTAGTTGTAGGTAACTGCAGACAGTAGCTGCAGGCAGACTACACGTTGCTTGCTGTGTTGGTATCCTGCATGTGAATGGGATGTGGAGGTACTGTGTCCACCATCGAACATGCATGCCTGTACGTCTGATTGACCAATGACATTGCACCATGTTCAGAGCAATTGTTGGCTATGTGACAGTTGTAGCTGGAGTTTTGGATGAGTCAGTGTCATGCTACTGCATTTTCGTTGTGTTGTTATTCTTAGGCCTGGGCGGTAAATTCTGTTCCGCTCGCGGAATTTGCAGAATTTGGGTAATTTCGCGTTCCGCGGAGAACGCGGAATTGCCAAAAATTCCGCGATCCGCGACTTCGCGGAATTTTTTACTTGTTCGCGCTTCCAAAATGCGTGTTCGCAAGATATTTCTCCCCGAGCACGCAAACAGCATTCGCGAACAGGAAAAAAGCATCGCGAACGGGCGGAACAAGCAATTACGCGTGTTCGCGGAACTTTTGCGTGCTCGCAGAGATTTTTTACCGTTTCGCGGAGCTTTGCGTAGCGCGACTACGCAAATTCCGCCCATCCCTAGTTATTGTGCACTGTGTCACTGGAACATCACCCCTCTTGTCTCCCATGCCTGCAGCTGAAGGTCCACTAGCGTAAAGCCGTGTGGAGGGCCATTGCCTCCAGAGTCCAGGATCTGGGTGTGTCAAACCGAAGGCGCACCCACTGTCATAAAAGGTGGGACGACATCTGCCGGCTGAGCAAGAACGTGGCCGAGATGACGCTGGGGCTGCTCCCTCGGACTGGCAGGTTGGCTAGGCGCAGCATGACACCACTAATGGCCCGCATCCTGGCTGTCACACAACCTGAGCTGGACAGACGACTGAGGGAGCATCAGCAGCGAGCCAGGGGTGAGTATTTGTTGCAGGCTGCCTTTGGCTGGGAGTGGGTGCATGTGTCTACAGAGTGTGCAAATTGTCAGCTGTGTGACGTTGGTTGTGTGGTGCAATGTTTTGTGAGTGGCCTCTGTGCTGGGTGTATGTGCCATGCTTTTGCCCAAACGGCGCTTCATGAAGTGAGTTTTAGCACTGTGCATCTCTCTTACATTTGGAGTTGTGGCCTTCAGGTACCTTCTGCTGTGGGGTAGTGTGTGAATTCTGATGGATGGGAATGCCAGTGTGCCAACTGTGAATGCGTTTCAATGAATGCGTGCAATTCCAGAACTCAGATGTCTGCCAGTCACACATCTGAGGCCAATGTGCAACAGTAGATGTGCCCATAGACTCGATATGGTGGATGGCATGTGTACAGGGTCATTGTGGGCTGGTATGTTGTAGTCTGTGTGGTCCCCTACTGCTCCACACATGTAGGTGATGTGCACCATGTCGTGGTGTTCATCCTTGCCAACATCGGGACAGTGTGTGTGCACAGGCCATTTTGGGGCTGTGTC
The DNA here is from genome assembly GCA_963921515.1 of Calotriton arnoldi. Lineage (NCBI taxonomy): Eukaryota > Metazoa > Chordata > Amphibia > Caudata > Salamandridae > Calotriton > Calotriton arnoldi. The sequence goes on along the minus strand of CAWUFW010008631.1, from coordinate 70,035 downwards.
TGAAGTGAGCCAACTGCAGGATGGTGTGCTGTGTGAATCACCTGGGGCACTTATGGCAGGACGTGTGGCGGACATGCACCGTTGTGTAGAAATTTTGGGTGTCAAGATATATGTGTGCACAGGGTGGCATGCAATGTGCTGCACACCTCTTCCTAGGATGCAGATGTATTGGCACGTGTTAGTTCTGTTGATGCCACTCATCTCACAGTACTTCTCTCTCCTATGCAGCAGCTCCCGTATGTGCAGAGGGAGAGGGGACGGACACCAGTGGTGAGGCTTCCACTGCAACAGCCGCACCGGAGCTGACTGACACAGATGTGACCAGCGCCGAGGAGGGGGACAGGAGTCTGCTAGAGGATTCACAGCTGGAGACACAAAGCTCTACCTCATCTGACGCCAGCGGTGACACATCCATGTTGGGGGGTACAGGGAACGGTGACTCTGCCTCCTCTTCCGCCACACAGCGTCCAGTGCCCAGCCTCCCTTCAACCTCCACTGGTGCTGCCCGTGTCTGCACGAGTAGGAAGGGAAGAGTCACCTTCACCCCAGGCACAGCTGCCCCAGCCCATGTCAGCCCTGCTGCCCTCAGTGCAGAAGCAGTCGAGCTATTGCACCAGCTGTGTGTGGGGCAGACAGCACTTCTCAATGCCTTCAAAGAGCACGACAAAAAGTTGGGGCAGGTTATAGCTTTCATGGAGGGCTTACATTCCGACGTAGGTGGGCTACACTGGACTGTGCAGTCCTTGTCATCAACTGTGACAGCAGCCCTGCAACAGGCACATAGTCATGGAGCGGCTCCCAGCACTCGGTCCGGCCCCGTGTCACTGTGCACCTCTGACGACAGTGACAATGCCCAACGGACCCCAAAGTCCCGATACAGAACCCGCAGCACACAGGAGCAGCAGCAACCCAAGCGTACTAGGGCACAGACACCATCCCCACATAAGAGTAAGGCCACCCCAGAGCGCAGAGAGAAAAGCCCATCAGGCGACAGCAAGGGCCACAAAGCAAAGAAAAAGCATCAGGGTCACAGGCCTCACCTTCCTCCCCTGCCAAAGACTCCCCTGTCCCAAAGACGTCTCGCAGAGGCAAAAAGACAGTTTCCACACACACTGAGAAGGTGTTGCCTGCAAACATTACACAGGATGAGGGCCCCATGGATAATCCATCCTTGACCTCCACTCCCATCCCAAGCCCTGTGAAGCCAGCACGGGAGGACACTGTAGGGGGCAAAGCTGGTGGACAGAGGGAGGCAGGGCGGCTGCAAACACCAGGCAAGCGCACAGCGGGTTCCAGCATGTCCCCAGAGGGGGAGTCACCATCCACACCAGAATCAGCTTTGGTGTTGGGGTCACCTGTTGTGTCTGCCACAGTTCCCCTCAATCCCCAGACAGGGAAGCCTTTCAGGATCCCCAAGAAGTGGAGAGGCACCCCTCCACAATCTCCGGCACACACTGTGTCTCACCACGGCATGAGTCCACCTCCCTGGGCCACCACCCCACCTGGTCCAAGCAGCCCCCCAGCTACCACATGCACAGTTGGCTCTTCCACAGTTGTTACTCCCACTGCCCAGGGTAGTCCGCCAACAGACCCCAACACACAGTCAGCTCCAAGTCCGACAGACAGCCCCATCTGAGTGGTGGTCACCCTCACACACCTGTCTGTCCACAGGGGTGCGTGTGATGCCCATTGTCAGGCCCATTACTCTGTTGCTGGGCATGGCATGGTAGAGTTGCATACATTCCCTGTGTAGCTTCTGATGTAACTACTCTGCACATTGTACTTGCCTTGTGTTTCACTGCTGTGTGCCCCCAGCCTGTGCAGCTTCTCATGGACTCACTCTGCACATTGGACTGGCCACTGGCCTTGCTGTTCACTGCTGTGTGCCCCCTGCCTGTGCAGCTTCTCATGGACTCACTCTGCACATTGGACTGGCCACTGGCCTTGCTGTTCACTGCTGTGTGCCCCCTGCCTGTGCAGCTTCTCATGTGCCTCACCTGCACTGTGTCCTGGCCACTGGCCTTGCTGTTCACTGCTGTGTGCCCCCTGCCTGTGCAGCTTCTCATGTGCCTCACCTGCACATTGGACTGGCCACTGGCCTTGCTGTTCACTGCTGTGTGCCCCCTGCCTGTGCAGCTTCTCGTGCCTCACCTGCACTGTGTCCTGGCCACTGGCCTTGCTGTTCACTGCTGTGTGCCCCCTGCCTGTGCAGCTTCTCATGTGCCTCACCTGCACTGTGTCCTGGCCACTGGCCTTGCTGTTCACTGCTGTGTGCCCCTTGCCTGTGCAGGATCTCATGTACCTCACCTGCACTGTGTCCTGGCCACTGGCCTTGTTGTTCACTGCTGTTTGCCACTTGTCTGTGCAGCTTCTGATGTAACTACTCTGCACATTGTACTTGCCTTGTGTTTCACTGCTGTGTGCCCCCTGCTTGTGCAGCTTCTCATGGACTCACTCTGCACTTTGTCCTGCCCACTGGCCTTGTCGTTCACTGCTGTGTGCCCCCTGCCTGTGCAGCTTCTCATGGACTCACTCTGCACATTGGACTGGCCTTGCTGTTCACTGCTGTGTGCCCCCTGCCTGTGCAGCTTCTCATGGACTCACTGTGCACATTGGACTGGCCACTGGCCTTGCTGTTCACTGCTGTGTGCCCCCTGCCTGTGCAGCTTCTCATGGACTCACTCTGCACATTGGACTGGCCACTGGCCTTGCTGTTCACTGCTGTGTGCCCCCTGCCTGTGCAGCTTCTCATGTGCCTCACCTGCACTGTGTCCTGGCCACTGGCCTTGCTGTTCACTGCTGTGTGCCCCTTGCCCATGCAGGATCTTATGTACCTCACCTGCACTGTGTCCTGGCCACTGGCCTTGTTGTTCACTGCTGTTGGCCCCTGCCTGTGCAGCCTTTCATGTAAATACTGTGCATATTGAAATGCCCACTGGCTTTGCTGTTGCCCACATTTGTTGGCTCTATATGCAAATTGTGAATAAACACAGTTGGTCCTGCAGTGAGTTGTGTCAGTGTCCTTCCTGAATGAAGTTGTTTCTGTGTGTGCATGGTTTACTGTGTCACAGGCTCAGTATGCCACTTCGACATTGCCAATGGGTTGTGTCACATTTCATTTTTTTGCAGGGGTGGGAGGCACTTCATTTCTACATGACTGTGATACTTATGGGTGCAGTGCAGGTGGTTGGCAATGAAATCTTGTAGTCATCTTCCTTCTTGGCTCATGTTATCTATGGTGGACACGTCAGGTTTGTGGGCAATGGCAGCACAGGGTGGGAGTTTGGGCACAGGCTTACAGGCAGGCAGGCCAGGGTCATGGGGTCTGTGTGAGCTTCCTTTCTGTGTGCCAATCAGTGTCGGTGTATGGACATCTTGTGGTGATGAGTTATCCAGGTCCCATGGCTTACTTCCAATGTGTGCACTTGGGTGGTGGCGAAGTGTATGGTGTGAAGGGGGTGACTTTGTTGTGACTGTGGATGTGTGTGCACATGCATTGTCAACTACTGCCATGTGTGACCCTGGAGTGGTGTGCCTGTATGTGTACTTGTTTAGCCCTGTGGTTGTGTTTTGTGCACATGGCAGTATTGTGTGTTGCTGTTGTGGGAGGAGGTATGTGTGACATATCCTACTTGTGCTTGGCTGTCATGTAGTGTGTCACTGGGCCCTGTGTGTTGTGCAGCAGACATTTTCTTGTCCAGTATTTGGATGCCTATGTGTGGCTGGTCAGTGTTTGAGTTCAGGGCCTTCCTTACATCCCTGTGCCTATACATGGGTGTCCTTGCTGTCTCCAGGAGTTGTTGCATTGGGGTGACCGTGGTTTGTGTTGACTGACTGTGTCAGCCATGTGTGCTGTGATGGGCTGTGTGTGTTCTCACATGTGTCTTGTCTTGCATGTGCATCACACATGCTTGATGGTTGTGTCACTGCCGTTCCATTTGTGGGCACCTCACTTTGGCTTTCCTATATGTTGTCCTCCATTACTGCTGGCATGTGGTGTGTATGTAGCTGTGAGTCAGGGTGGTGTGTGTGTGTGTGACTTGTCAGGTAGTGTGTGCAGTGAAGTGTTTGGTCCTCATCTGTGTGTGTGTGTGTACATTTTGTGCCTGCCCTCAGTGTTCTTGGCTTGTGTGTGATGTTGTTGTGGTGTGTGTGTTGGTTGGGGCCTGGGCTTCTGTGCTATGTGTTCCTTTGCAAAGGGTCCTGCTGTGGCTGTATATGCAGTTGTTGGGACGTGGGGCATGGTGTGGCTGTAGTTGTGTGGTTGTTGTGCAGGAGTGGCACTTGTGAGGCACATGTTGTGTCCCTTCAGGGAGGTAGCTGGTGTGTTGTGGATGGAGTTGTGGCTCTGTGCAATTTGTACGGTGCCCTTGGCATGCGCTGGCCCTGTGCTCTGCATTGTGTGCATGGTTTCATGCACACTGACCGCGGCGGTGACGTGACCGGGACATTTGTTCATGAATGCGGTACATGGGTGGGCAGTATGTGGCGCAATGTTTTTGTGACAAGTGGGACATGTGTGTGTGCAGTGATGGCTGTGTGCCTGTCCCCACAGGGGTGTGTGGTGTTCCCATGCAATGTTTTTCCCCCCTGGAGCTGTGTATTGTGTTACTTCCACTGTTGTGTCTGTACGTACCTGCGGAGGCGTCCGTGGCGGTGGATAACTTGCAGGTGGTGGATCATGTACAGCACCGGGAAGGCGTGTAGGGCGGGATCCATCGCGGTGTGTCCCGGGTGTTTCTTTTCTATCTCCGCTGTGATGTCTCCGCCGTCTTTCGCTGTGCGGTTTCTCCGTCGCGGTGCGCTGCCCTGTTTCCGGCATCGTGATATCTTCGGCGTACGGGACGTCATTCAAAACGGCGGTGTGTGGTGATTGGCTCACTCCGCCGCGGTGGCGGGCGCTGTTCGATGGCGGTCGGCGTCACACCGCGGCGGACGGTAAATGCCTATGTTTTCCCATCCTAATATGGCGGCCGTGAAGACCGCTGCTGGCGTGCGGAAAAAGGCACCGCCGCCACCGCGGTCGTCTCTCCGCCAGACATCCTAATAGACCCCTAAATCTTTTAACTACGACCAGTCTGCAAACCCGTCCAGAATGCAAACCCACATCATGTGATTGTCAAGTCACCCATCTTACCTTTGCTCACATTATTTACAGGTCTAGGTTTGTTTACTTTACTGGAGAAAAACAAGTACTGGAAAAATGCACCAAAAAAATGATAAAAAAATCGGGTTGAAACGTGCAAATAAGAAAATCTCGGCCACTCCGGAGTCGCAGGACGAAAAAGGGGAGAAAATATTTACAAAGGTTTACTGCACTTCCAGCAGGCCACGAAGTTGTAAAAACAGGAATGGAGGCTGTCAGGGAGAGAAGTCAAGGGTATTGAGGTGGGGGCGGGGGATAGGGAAGGGAGGGTTTATAATAGATTTCTGCTCCAAGAAGTAACTTCTTGAATAAGCGCTGCCCAACTGTCAGCAGATCCTAACCTGCACTGTATTTTCTGTGATCTACTGAGGATCACAAGTCAGGCAGGTGAATAATGTGCGCGTTAAGTTGAAGTTTACTCGTGGCCTGGGAGGGTTAGCGTCACCGAGACGGAGTCGGCTGTCAAAATTAAGTTCCCGGTGATGTGCGAAGTGCGTCGGTATTTCGCACCGTGAATAAGCACCGATCTCTTTGTGGGAAGAAATAAAAAAAGGAAAAATTAAAGTGCTTCTAAAGTGTAAGAGAGGGGGGTAAAGTAAACAAACCTAGCCCCATTCACCTTAAGGCCCACATTTTTTGTAATGCCAGAATCTCAGGATGCCCTCGTCACATTTTGATGCCCGCTGCCCACCCTTCAGGATGGTGACTAATCAACATGAATTTAGTCGTAAAACAAGCCACATGGGCAGATATGATCACCCGTTTTAGCTCGACTCACCTCTCCTGTATAGACTGCAAGCCAAATCGCCCTGAACTCCTGACTCCACTGAAGAGAGCGCGTGGTGTCGTGCTGCGTCACTGCTGCATTTTAGCAGCACAGCACGGGGGCTGGCCAAAAATGATGTCCAGGGCCGTCATTGGTAGCGCTTTCGCGCTCTACAAGATTGACAGCCCTGGGACCTACATAGACGATACGCACCACATCACTATGCTAGGTGGTGCATGCACTTGACTGCCTGTGCTTTTCCCGCATTTTCACGTCGTAGCATGCTGCCCCCTAGAGCCTTCACCTGGCACTGCAGCAGCAGATATCACTCGCCAGGCCGGTCAAGTAGGCCTGAAAACTGGCTCGCCCTTGAAGAAATTCCCTCGCATTTGCGAGCGGGCGAGTACATTTTTCGAGCCCTGGTCATGCATGTACCACTTTACGTGGTGCAAACGTGACGCAAGGCTCTCATAAATAGCCCCCTAAAGCTGCTTATAGGCCAGACCTAAAAAGCCTTTGCTTCTTAGAGCTGGCAGGACCTCAGGCTCTCCTCTGATGTGGACAGCAGGATGCTGGGGAAGCAGACACTTAACGGGTTCCATATTTCCCACCCAGGAGCCCTTTGAAGGCAGAAGCTGTCAGTCACCCCCCATAGGGCTGGGATGGAACTAGAGCCTACGGGGTGAGAGGTCCTCGGAAATATTTCAACTTTTGTCTCTTTCTCTTAACAGCCGACAGACAGGGAGGGAGAGAAGAAGAAGAGAGATCGAAAAGGAATGCAGGCCGAGAGAGAGGGGTGGAAGGGGAAATACATTAGAAAAGAATGCTGGGGGAGGCTAGTTTCTGAGAGCTCACAAATGTAACACAGCAAAGGAAGAGTCACTTACCAAGAATCAAGCAAACGGATGGAGTCACCATGATTCTAAAAGATACAAAATATAAGCATGAAAATGTAAGATAAGAGGGGATAAAAAATGGAAATAAAGAGAGACAGAAATAAACAGACCTTGAGAGGGTAAAAACGAGAGAGAGAGAAAGAGAGAGTAACAGAGAGAAGGTGGATACGGTGTAGGAAAGAAAGAGGAAAGTCATACAAAAATGGGAAGAATGAGAAGCAACAAAAGAGATAGCGAAAGAATGATGGGACGAGGATGAGAGAGCCAGCAGCCTAGAAAAAGGAGAGGAAGTGAGTGTCAGAGATTGTGCTATCAAGAGAAAAAGAGTGAAGTGACAGAGACTGACAAAAGGAGAACAAGAACGACTGAGTAAGAGCAAGAAGGAAGAAATGGAGGAAACGACGAAAAGGGAGCGAGAGTCAGAAACCAAGAATAGATAGCATGACAGAGAGATAGAGTAAAAGAGAAAGATGTAGAAGTAACGAGAAAGATAGATAATGAGATGAAAGCGAGTGTTATAGAGCGGCTGAGAAACAGAAAGGGATAAAAAACGAGGGTGTGGAATGATAATAAGAACAAGTATTGGCAAAGCAAGTAGGTCTGACCTTGGCAAGATGGTGCAATGGTTATTTCATTTTTATTGCAGGCATATGCCACAAAAATAAAAATAAAAAAATATGCTGTCACCTAAACATGGCAGCCTCTTGTTTCCGATAAAAATACGAAATTTAAAAAGTATTCACTGGTGTAGATAATTTGCTGGTGATAGTTTTTAAACAGCGAGCTTTTCAGTTGAGCCATGCATTTTATTATTAATATTATATGTGACAATAATAAGTCACCACCTAACCAGGAATTCAGATTGCAAACAGCCACAAAATTACAATGTGTCTTTAACTTTATAACATAACTTTATTAAGGAGTGAAGCAAAAATATAAGGATGTTATGAACAATAAATCAAACAGCACACTTTGAACCAGCTTTGAAATTGTAGTGAAGGGAGCTATTTTAGGCAGATGTGATCAATGTGCACATGCTTTGTGCAATCACTCAAAGTGAAAGGAGCCAATGGGTAATGGGGCTGACCCATTGCCCCATGATGTATGCTGAGGTGGGCGGGAGATAAATGTGAATCATATTCCAACAAAACAAGCATTGGAAAATACAATAGTTCTCACCTTTATGTCCAATTGGATGACCCAATGGGTTTTCAGAAACACAGCACAGCATCCGTCATGCTGTAAAGCATGGCTGAAGATAAAAAATAAAATGCCCCGGTTACTTACCGCTAATCTTCATTACTCCGAATCCTAGTTTACCCCGCCACAGTATGGTTTCCCATCCCTCCTGGCCCTGTTATGTGGGGCTTCATGTATTTATGTGACTTTGATTGCAGGCTTTCCTGGGGGGTGGTCATATGATTGGTGGATATAGGAGGCAGTCACATTAGAAGGATGGGAGGCTAGTATGCTGACTTTTACTTTGGGGTTTCTGTGGGAAGCTAAAGCTCCTGCCAAATTACTGTGGGGAGGAAGACGGATGAGGAGGTAGTGCTTTGGATGAGGCCAACAGCATCATTTTGTTTGCACACACACCACATATATGCACGCCTACTAAATTAGGCAGGTGTTTTTTTACTTAATCTGAGTTGAATGAGTTGAAGTTAACTGAAAATGCGCAAAAGTGAAAGCATCATGGGTGAGAATGGGGGGATTCAGCAAACCATGGGAGGGAGGGGTAGCGAATGGTGAAGCAACTCAGAGGTTGGTGAGGGAATGCCAAATCAACATGGGAGGGGCCGCACAAGCAAAAGGGGAGGGTCAGAAATAACATGCAGAATTAACATTTTACTGTTAAGAACAAGCAGCTTCTGCAGCTGGCTACAAAGCTGCTCTACATAACCTAGATGGGCATGCAAATGCTTCTGAATGATCTAGCAGTAACTGGAGCTACCATAGTTAGGGCCTGCCTTAGATTTTAGCGGACGGGTTACTCCGCCACAAACATGACGGATATCCCATCCTCCATATAATGATTCCATAGGATATAATGGGATCAGAAAACAGCAGATGGGATATCCGTCATGTTTGTGATGGAGTAACCCCATTTGCCAAACTCTAAATCAGGCCCTTAGTGTGTTTTGCAGGTCTGTCAGTGTCCATATAAAGCTTGTGAGATTTTTATAGAAATAATTGTGAATTCACAAATTTAAGGACTTCACATTACAAATACACATAACATAGCAACATAGAGTATTACATTGTTGTGTAGAGCAGTGAGGTAAAGCGCTGTGGGTGCCAATCTACGATCGTGGTCCTTGGTATGTCTAACCCATGATTAGAATTAAAAATTAACATTTTGATGTAAGAGGAGTGGTGTAGGGCTCAGCCGCCCTGCCGTGGGCCTGTAGACCCAGTAGTGACGGGCAGGAGTCTGCTGTAGAGCGGCAAGAATCCCAGTGGTAAAAATAGATTCGGAGAGACAAAACTTCCTCTTTGTTTGCTGCTCTCCAGCAATTGTCTGTCAGAGGAGAGTTGTTATTGAAATATCCTCTCTGTGATTATACTGACTAATTCAACATGTGTTTTTTATTTTCTAATTGATGCTTAAAGAGAAGCCAAACCTGGTCTAAGCTCAGTGTTTGTGTAACGAGGCATGGGTGGGGCCTGTGCAGTGTGAGTTTCTGTAATTCCTGTCTCTTTTCTTTGTTTGTTACATACTTATCTTCCTTTCCATTTCTTTCCAACTCTTTCTCGCTAGTTCCCTATCTTGCTTTCTCATAATCTCATAATCTTCTGTTCCCGTTGAGTCTCCTCTTTTGCTGTCTTTGTCTTTTGTTTTTGATTTTGTCATCCTGTGCCTGTTTATCTGTTTTTCTCTTCCAGAGTTCCAAAAGTTCCTAAAGACCTGGCTATTCGGCTAATCAACTGGAACCTGTCAATGCCTGTATACCCTCATGGGTCACATGAAGCGCTCTACAAATCTACTAACTGATTGAATGACTGATTGAGGATGGGAGCAAAAGCACCACAGGGGCTTGGGGAAAGTGACAGGAGGACACTGGTGTTGGAAGCAATTGAAAGTATCACACAGGAGGGCAGGAGAGGAAGGGGAGTGGGAAGGAGCATTTGGGCAACAGAGTGCGGGGGGAGATGTACACAAGGGAGACGGCTCCAGGGCCGGATTGGGATCTGAAAGCAGCCCTGGCAAATTTTGCCAGACCAGAGGCTGACCAGTACTACGGGGGTTTGGAGGGGTCCCCCCCCCCCAAGAAAATTTTGGAAAAAGACAGACCAAAATGGTGCATTTTACAGCACATTACATATTTAATTGTATTAACTTTCAAAGCACAGTGAATAGTAGATGATGACCTTAAAGAGCACCAGGTTACCCAGTCATATGTACCCATAGACATTCTTACAGAGAGCACCAAAAATAGACACAAGAGTAGTGAATCAGAGAGCACAAAGTATAAGTGAGACCAGCCCCTATACAGTGTGTAGCGAGCTAGCGCAGTGAGCGACCACTACTAGGGGAGTTTGGGGGTTCTCCCACCAAGAATGTTTGGAGACAGAAACCAAACAGTAACCAAAGTTGCTTGAGTAGCCTCAGGTGCTTGAGAGTAGGACTCCAGGAGTGAGAGTTTAAGATTGGAAACTGGTATCTAAAAAGCCCTAGTGCGAAGGAGTACAGGGGTCGGAGTGGGAGCAGAGACAAACAAATGTAGGGGATAGGATGTGGAATAGTTACATGTGTGTAGAGGCCCTTCCATAGCAGACATTTTCAGTCTCTTTTAGGCAATCCTGCCAATCTGAGAACACCTGTGGCATGTTTTACCTCCTGAATACATATGTCAACCTAGGCAGGATGGTAGTTATATACTGACAGACTGCCACATATTTGAAATGACACTCATAATTACGCTGAAATTATGAAAATGCCACACATGGCAACCTGAAACCTTGGCAGCTATGCTGCGGGTGAAAATCGGAGATGGCAGCTGCCTGCACAGTTGTCATGTGAGAAATATACTAACTCACTCGTGTGAAAAACGTTACGTACACTGGCAGTGTACGTAACGTTTTTAACACTGGTCTGAGTGGTCTCCAAAAATGTATTGCTTTTTTACCTGCTTACCTTCCTTAAGCAGGGCAGTTGCGCGTGAAGTGAACCAGTCGGGGTCCGGGTAACTAACTTCTCTCTGCAGGCTGCGGCACCGGCGGGCGAACTTGTGGAGGGAGCGCAGATCATTGGCCAGACTCCCGCATCTACGCCCCTGCCTACATTAAGGCGGGGCGGGTCAGGTCAGATGCCTCAGTGCCAGGTCATGAGTGGTGGTAGCGGCGTAGCGCCGAAAGTGTACCCGCTGTGGCCTGCGCGCCCCATGCGCACGCAGGCACAGTGCAGTAGTTGGGTAACTTGGATTGAATTTAGTAGTGCGTGTGCGACGCACACACACTACTAAATTCAACCTAACTACTGCACTCTGTCTGTGCGGGTATAAAACACTACTGCCATTCGTGAGATGATGTCACCTCACCAATGGCAGTTGTGCTTTTACCCGCAAAGACACAGAGGTCAGAGTGCACTGACTGTGCAGTGCAGAGAGACTAACTCTGTCACTGACGTCGGTCTCGGGAGACAAGTCGGACGGCCTTCTGATTTTGTTGCTGGGGGCCGATTTTTAAAAATCGGCCCCCAGTAACAAAACTGCCCCCTGTGAAGTGCTTCACACGAAAGAAATGAGTAGTGCTTGAAAAACAAGCTGTGGCTGCAGTGATGCCAGCCCAAGAGATAGTATACAGGCAACTCTTCAAAGGAGGGACAAACACAAGATTGCTAAGCTGGGACACAAATAAGAAGCAGGCAAATGAGAGTGAAAAAGAAAAACAACCAACTGCAAAAGAAGGCTCCAAGCCCCTCAGCGTTCTTGTAAGCCACAATATGCCTTGCAAGAGAGTGCATGTGCTGTATAGCAGGCTTGACCTAAAAATGGAAGAAACTCGTTGACAAAAACTCATCTATGTGTGTGTAATATGTGTGTTTTTTTGCCAAAAAACAATAGTCTGGGGAAGCAGCTAAAGCTTTCTTGGGGGCCAGACTTAAAAAGGAAAAGAAGGAGAGAGATCTACACAAGCTCCACCCCCACCCGTGCCTTGTTACACAAACACTGCGCTTGGACCAGATTTGGCTTCTCTTTAAGCATCAATTAGACAATTAAAAACACATGTTGAATCATTCAGCTTATTCAGAGAGAGGATATTTCAATAACAACTCTCCTTTGACAGACCATTGCTGGAGAGCAGCAAACAAAGAGGAAGGTATGTCTCTATGGAGAACCTATTTTTACCGCCAACATTCTTGACCTTGCCAGGTAGGTCTCTCCCCCGCTACACAGCTCCGCCTGTGTTGTCCTGCCCGCTGCTGCTGCTGGTAAGCTCGCCCCTCTGCCCGCTGCTGCTGCTGGTAAGCTCGCCCCTCTGCCGTTGCCTTGGTGCCCGTCTTGCCTCTTTCCCCCTCGTGCCCCCATTTTGTGTGCCCGTTTTCGCTTCTGTTTCCCCTCGTGCCCCCATTGCTTGTGTCCTTTTCCTTCTGTCTCCCCTCGTGCCCCCATTGCTTGTGTCCTTTTGCTTTCTGTCTCCCTTCGTGCCCCCGTTGATTGTGTCCATTTTTGCTTTCTGTCTCCCCTCGTGCCCCCGTTGATTGTGTCCATTTTTGCTTTCTGTCTCCCCTCGTGCCCCCGTTGATTGTGTCCATTTTTGCTTTCTGTCTCCCCTCGTGCCCCCGTTGATTGTGTCCATTTTTGCTTTCTGTCTCCCCTCGTGCCCCCGTTAATTGTGTCCATTCTTGCTTTCCGTTTCCCCTCGTGCCCCCATTCTGCTGTGCCCAACTTTGCCTTCTGTACCCCCGCCGCTGCGTCCCCTGCGGCCCCGCCCCCTGACTGCCCATTCGCTGCCCCTGCCTCCCGCCTCCCAGCTGCTCCTCCCTCCCAGCTCCCCATATATGGCGGCCGCTGCACGGCTGCGCAGCGGACGCGCCGCTGGCGCGCCGAAGGCGCGCCTAAGGCAAGCCCGTCTGCGCCCGTCCGCGCCTGGACCGCGCCCCGCGCCAGAACCCCTGGGCCGCGCGCTCCCCGCTCCAGCCTCGAGGACCGACGCCGTTACGATGCCACCACACTCCACGCTCTCAACCCCGGACGGAGACACAACTGCTTCAAGGCCGCCCCGAAACGCACACATGGCCCCTTCACCTGCCGGAACTGCAGATACACCAGCCTCAGGGCCACCAAAGCGCCCGCCAAGAAGGACCTCAACCACCTCCGATGCATCCTACTGAACACCCGCTCCGGAGTAGGAGGAGGAATCGCCATCGTCCACAAGAACTCCATCAGGGTCTCGACCAGCACCGACGACGTTCTCTGCACCGCCGAACACATGCACTTCCAGATCCACACGGACCCCAACACCACCCTCAGAGGCACCCTTGTCTACAGACCCCCTGGGCCCCGACCCCAGTTCAGCGACTCCATCGCCGACTTCATCAGCACGCACGCCCTGACTTCTACCGACTACATCCTCCTCGGAGACCTGAACTTCCACCTGGAGAACAACAACTACAGCAACTCCACCACCCTGATCGACAACCTCGCCAACCTCGGACTGAGACAGCTCGTCACAACACCGACACATTCCGCCGGCCACACGCTCGACCCCGTCTTCTCCTCAAGCTCCCACGTCTCCTTCACCCACACCACGGAACTCCTCTGGACCGACCACCGCTGCATCCACTTCACCTTCCAGAAACCCACCACACACCACCGCACCCAACAGATCCCACGCCGCTGCTGGAGCAAAGTCACCGAAGACCAACTACGGGCAAACCTCGCTCTCAGCCCTCCCTCCGACCCATCCAACACCGACGACGCTGCCTGCAAGCTCAGACGATGGATAGACGACTGTGCCAACACCCTCGCTCCGCTGAAAAACTCACCTACAGCGACACCACCAAAAGAGCCAGCTGGTTCACCCCGGAACTCCTAGCTTCCAAGCGTACCTGCCGGAAACTTGAGAAGAAATGGCACAGTGATAAGACACCGGACAGCCACGCAGCCCATAAAGACGCCATCCGTAACCACCACCACCTCATCAGGTCCGCCAAGAGAATCTCCTTCAAAGACCGCCTCGACAACAACGCACACAACAGCAAGGAGCTCTTCAACATCGTGAAGGAACTCTCCAACCCCAGCTCCAACACCAACGACATTCCGCCGTCGCAAGCCCTGTGCGATTCCCTCGCCACCTTCTTCCACCGCAAGATCACCGACATCCACGACAGCTTCAACACCCAGACAGCCCCCACCAAGATAGATACTCCAGACCCGCCGCACACCATCGACCATGACCCCTTGCCAGCCTGGGCCAGCGTGAACATCGATGACACCATCAAGACCATGGGCACAATACACTCCGGTTCCCCGTCAGACCCTTTCCCGCACCACATCTTCAACAAAGCCAGCAGCTCCATCGCACCCCACCTGTGCAACGTTATCAATCTCTCCTTCGAGACCGCGACCTTCCCAGAGAGCTGGAAACACGCAGAGATCAACGCCCTACTCAAAAAACCCAAGGCGGACCCAAGAGACCTCAAGAACTTCCGGCCCATCTCCCTGCTTCCGTTCCCAGCCAAGGTCATCGAGAAGATCGTCAACAAACAGCTAACCCGATACCTAGAAGAAAACAGCATCCCGGACCCATCCCAATCGGGGTTCCGCAGCAACCACAGCACTGAGACTGCCCTCATCGCCGCCACCGACGACATCAGGACCCTGCTGGACAACGGTGAGACCGCAGCCCTCATCCTGCTGGACCTCTCCGCCGCCTTCGACACTGTCTGCCACCGCACTCTACGCGCACGCCTCCACGACGCAGGGATCCGAGACAAGGCCCTGGAATGGACCACCTCCTTCCTCGACGGCAGAACCCAGAGAGTCCGCCTCCCACCTTTCCGATCCGAAGCCTCCGAGATCATCTGCGGCGTACCCCAGGGATCTTCCCTCAGCCCAACACTGTTCAACATCTACATGGCCCCGCTCGCACGCATCGCCAGACAGCACGACCTCAACATTATCTCCTACGCCGACGACACTCAACTGATCCTCTCCTCACCAAGGACCCCTCGCCGCCAAAGCCAATCTCCATGAAGGAATGAAGGCCGTCGCCGATTGGATGAAGATCAGCCAACTAAAGCTGAACACGGACAAGACGGAGGTCCTCATCCTCGGCTCCAACCCTCAGCCTGGGACGACTCCTGGTGGCCAACGACGCTGGGAGCAGCCCCGACACCCACCGACCACGCACGCAACCTGGGAGTCATCCTCGACTCAACGCTCTCCATGGCCAAGCAAGTCAACGCAGTCTCCTCCTCCTGCTTCAACACCCTCCGCATGCTTCGCAAGATCTACAGGTGGATCCCGACAGACACAAGAAGAACAGTCACCCAGGCCCTCGTCAGTAGCAGACTTGACTATGGGAACGCCCTCTACGCGGGAGCCCCGGCCAGGCTCATCAAGCGACTGCAACGCATACAAAACGCCTCCGCACGCCTGATCCTCGACGTACCATGCCACAGCCACATCACCCCCCACCTGAGGAACCTGCATTGGCACCCCGTCGACAGGAGGATCACCTTCAAACTCCTCATCCACGCACACAAGGCACTCCACAAAACTGGCCCAGCCTACCTCAACAGACGACTCTTCTTCTACGTCCCCAACCGCCAGCTCCGCTCCGCCGACCTCTCCTCGCCACCGTCCCTCGCATTCGAAGAACAACCACCGGCGGCAGATCCTTCTCACACCTCGCCGCCAAGACCTGGAACACCCTTCCACGACAGACCCAAGACCTGCTGACCCAGACCCAAGACCTGCTGACCTTCAGGAGGCTACTCAAGACCTGGCTGTTCGACCAGAGGCAGCACCCCCTTCCCTCTCCCCAGCGCCTTGAGACCCTCGCGGGTAAGTAGTGCGCTCTACAAATTCTGTGATTGATTGATTGATTGATTGTTGCTCGACAGCTGACTCCTGCCCGTCACTTCCGGCTCTACGGGCCCACTCTACGGGCGGCTGAGCCCTACCCCACTCCTGGGACATCAAAACGTTTATTATTCCTTATTCTAATCATGGGTTATACATACTAAGAAACACAACTGTAGAATGGCACCCACAGTGCTTTACCTCGCTGCTCTACACAACAATGTAATAGTTTATGTTATGTTATGTGTATTTGTAAAGCGAAGTCCTTAGGTTCATGAATTCACAATTCTTTCTATAAAAATCCCACGAGGTTTAAAGGGACAGTGACAGAGCTGTAAAACACGCTCACTGTGGTAGGCAGATCTACTTGCTGCTGGATAATTCAGAAGCATTTGAGTGGTCTTCTGGGTTCTGTAGAGCAGCCTCGTGACTAGCTGCAGAACCTGCTTGCTCTTAAGAGTAAGATGTCCATTCCGCTTATTTCTGAACCTACCACTTTCGCATGAAGAGTGAATTCATTCTCCCTTTTCACTCAGCTTTACCAGCCTTTCCAATGTCTACATACATGGAGCAGAACCTCTGTTACCAGTGCACACATCAGTACCACAGTTGAGCCAAGGCGGGACTGCTGCAAAAAGCCTTGGAGAGTCCTTAAATTCTCTCAGTTTTGTGGCAAAACACACCTACCCTCATCAGCAGGGCCCAGCCTGACTTGCATACGGTTAGTTCTCGTCTGGAGTGGTGCATTGAGCAAGAAACAATGGACTGTAATGTCCACAAGAGTAATTACTACTTACTGAGATAAATTCAAGCATTCCATCCACCACTCTGTTTCAGTGTTCTCAGTTAGGCACCCATAGTGTGGCAAGTATGACCAGATGTGTGTCACGTCCTTAATCTACCATAAGACCAAACAGGCTTGAACTGCTCTGATTGCTTTTATTCCTGTTCTTAGGGAGAGTGACCTCACAGTAAAGGTTGGACTATTCATCTTAGAGAAGTACCAAGACGGATTTGCATAGGTGGTCCCTGTCTGTAGCAGCACAATGAACATAAAATGATGGTTTAGAATGTGGACCAGAGCAATTACAAGTGGCTGAGATTGATTAATGCTTTCCACACATTATTTCCTTAATTTTGTTTTTGTTTTTCTCACAGCCTTTCCCATTATAGGACATTTTTCTGCCACTTTTGTCAAATGGAAGATGCTAAAAAAAAAAAAGAGTTCTTAATTGGCCATTCACTCACTGCACTAGCTCACTGCATCGATTGCTCACTCTCACAATTCATTCAATCACACATTCACATTCCCTCACCTCATGACTGAGTCATGATGTTCCTCCCCTAACAATGGTAATAAATATTATATTATAATCTGCATATCTGCATACATGGTTATGCTATAACGTTTGTTCATGTGTATTCGTTTTAGCATATATAATTAACCAAAACCAGGATGCAAATAGTTAAGTTTGTGCAGCAAGGTAGCCTCACTCTCAAGAGATGCCTTGAGCAATGGAAAAGTTGTTTTCATGTGTAAAGTAATTGTTCTATAGAGTCTTTGAGGCAGTTAAACCTGTTTTGGCGTTTCAGTAAATAAATATGTGAATGCAGTGTTTCGTAGTACAATTGCTCTAAATAACGTATTATTCGGCCACATCTATTTCACTGCCATGGAGTGTATGTGTGCACATATATATATATATATATTCTTGGCAACTCCGTTCGCCCTCTGGCGTACCTCTAGTCCCAAAGAAACGGAGCACGGACCCAAATAGTAGCAAAAGATGTACGTTTATTGCTCCTCCAACACCTCTACAGCCATGACGTGTTTCAGCCCCACCTCGGGCCTTGATCACATGACACGCTCTGTCAGGTAGGTGGCTTTTTTATATTCAGTTTATCAGCTGTGCATTATTTAAAGTGATCAGTGCATCAGAAAAACTTCACATTAGTAAAAGGTACAAACAAGTAACTGACTGAATACTGTTAGTTTCATCATATTGCAATCTCAGTTGTAATGGTTAATCCCAAAATAAAATAGCAATTTAATAACTCTAAATTTGTTAATACCATTGTAAATAAGACAATAAATGCAATTAATAGTTCATAAAAAACAGGGTAGGTAGTTAATAAAATGGCGAAAACAATTTCAGCTTAAATGCTTTTTGGCCATACCCTAATATCAAACTACTATTGATGTGTTGCAACGTCATATAAACTGGGTGTGAAGTACTGACTTGTGTGATTTAAAGTGCTTGTGCTGTGCAAAAGTAATATAAAAACCAGTGATAAAAAGCTTATGTGCTAAAAAACTACCTAACCCTGTGTATAAAATTGAAAATTACAAAAAATATAAAATATTAAGCGGCGGCAATTTTATCAAGGAAGATCTATTTTCCTATATAAAAAAATAACGATAACGACTGCCGGTGGACAAATTACTTGATCAAAATTCAGGTTTTTGCTCCCCTACTCTCCTTCATGTACTTTACTGCAGGCAGGTGTGCAACTCTTCAGTGGCGTTGAGGCCTCTAGGTTGTTTGGTGTCGAAATTGACTATGTATTGGGCCTCAAGTAGCCTGAGCTGTTTTTCCCGCTCCCCTCCTCTTTTCTTGGGGGGAACAGCGTCAATTAAATAATATTTGAGGCCACTCGGGTCTGCACTGTGTGCCTCACTAAAATGTCTAGCGACCGGGTAACTGTGGTCCTGATTTTTAATTGCCCTTATGTGCTGGAGCACCCTTTTGTGTCCCTGCAGAATTGTACTGCCAATGTATTGTAACTTGCAGGGGCACTCCAGCACATAGACCACATAGTTTGATTTGCAGTTTAGAGGTAATTTGATGGTATATATCCTGGCTGCTAAAGGGAGTCTGATATGTTAATTTGTTGGTGCCAAACTGACACGCTTTACAAGTTCTGCATTTATAGAATCCTTTTCTTTGAGAAAGCCAAGAGCTAGTACTAGGTCCACCGGGATCATTATGCACTAGAATATCTTTCATGGATCTTGCCCTACTATACGTAATGGTTGGTTTTGTAGGAACCAAGTTACCTATCAAAGGGTCACTTAATACCAACGGCCAATTTCTCATTATGAGTTTCCTCACCTGATTTTCTTGTTTATTAAATTTCAGAATAAATCTGAAAGTTTTGTCCTGTTCTTGCTTTTTGGTATTACCTAATATTTTTGTCTCTTGTGTCTGTAGTTTACATAATAAGCTTTCTCTAGGTTTGGACCTACTCTTTTCAATTGCTTTATCAATACAGATGTTTGAGTATCCCCTTTCCCTAAATCTCAATTTGCTATTTTGTTGGGCTGTGAATAGATCCCTATCACAGCTGCAAATGCGTCTAAGCCGAAGCATCTCTCCGTAAGGAATACTGCGGATGAGATGCTTTGGGTGAGCGCTGCCTGCATGCAGTATAGCATTTCCGGCTGTGGATTTTCTGTGCAACTTAGTTTCTAATTTCTCATTTTGCACAAACACCTGTACATCTAAAAAGTTGACAGAGTTGGAGCTGATGTTAGCTGTAAACTGTAAATTAAGACTGTTGGTATTCAATTTACTGATGAAATCCTCTGCCTCCTTATTGGTACCCTTCCAGATTATAAAGAGGTCATCTATGTATCTCCACCATGCCCTAATGTGTGACTGCATAGTTGAATGGTGTTCTCTGTGGAGGACCAGCTCCTCCCACCAGCCCATGTGGAGGCAAGCATAGCTGGGGGAGAAACTGGCCCCCATAGCCACCCCACGTAGCTGTTGGTATAGGTTATTCTGAAATAAGAAATAGTTATTTTGTAAACAGAATTCCACCATGTTAATGAGCATGAGATTATGTTGTGCATACTGTTGACCTCTTCTGGCTAGATAATATTCTAGGGCCCTTATACCATCTCTGTGATTAATGGATGTACATAAAGAGGTTACATCTAGTGTGATTAGAAGATAATCTGTCGACCAAGGACAGTCAATTAATTTTACCAAAAAGTCACTTGTATCCTTTACATATGAAATCAAATTCTGAACATGCTCCTGCAAAAAGTAATCTATATATTTTGAAGCATTTTCTAATAAACTTTTGCGAGCAGATATAATAGGTCTCCCCGGTGGTATTAAAGCATTTTTATGAATTTTGGGAATGAAATAGAGAATAGGAGTTACTGGTTTCTCATTTTTGATAAATTTAAATTCATCAATCGTCAGCAGTCCTGCATTTTTCCATGCCAATAATTTAATGTGAAACTCTTCAGTGGCTTTGCGCATGATGGAATAATCGCTGCGGCAATAGCAGGCTGTGTCCTTTAATTGTCTCATTGCTTCCATTACATAGTCATCTTTTTTCCATAGTACTATGTTGCCGCCTTTGTCCGCATTCCTCACTATGATATCAGGATTCTTTTTCAATTTGGACAACAACAACTGAAATTGCATTTCTTGTTTGTTTTTGTTTTGTCGATCATGATGTTGAATTTTGTAATTTAGTTCTTTTAAGCCCTTAATTACATTGTCATGAAAATTGTCAATCGAATATCTTATCATTATCGGATTGAAAGTAGAGTGCGGTTTAAAAGGCGTTGTGGATTTGATTTGACCATTGTCGATGTTGGCATTTGTGTTGCAGTCTTCTGACATTAGTTCCTGCAAATCTGCAAGTAAAGCCATATCCGATTGAGTTAAAACAGTTTGTGCTGGAGTCAAATTAGGTGAGACGCTTTGCGTAGATGAAATACTTGTGCCAGGTATCTGTTGTTGTTGACTTTGTTGTAGAAAATGTTTTTTCAATTTTAGCTTCCTAATACTTTTATAAACGTCAAATCGTGTTGCTGCGTAATTAAAGGAGCTTACCGGGCAATATGAAAGTCCCAAGGAAAGGAGTTGTTCTTCCGCCTTATTAAGCACTACATCAGTAAGATTTATAACTGTTAGACTTGTTATGTTGCTGGCATCGCTCATTTGAGTTAGCGCCTCCAATTCCTCTTTGGCTGCCTTTTCTTTTGATTTTTGTTTCTTACGCTTTCTTGCCCGCCTTCTTGCGCGGCGCTTGGACGTTCTAGATTTACTTTGTTCTGATGTGGCCTTGGGCGCAGGGTCTGCCTGCGCTCCTCCACTAAAAAATTAACCTCCTCAGCTAGTATCAAAGATGTAGGA
The DNA here is from genome assembly GCA_963921515.1 of Calotriton arnoldi. NCBI lineage: Eukaryota > Metazoa > Chordata > Amphibia > Caudata > Salamandridae > Calotriton > Calotriton arnoldi. The sequence continues at coordinate 49,036 of CAWUFW010008631.1, read as the reverse complement.
AGGTGTGACGGTATTTGTTTATGTATATCTGCTTCGGTTTCGCTCTCTAGAGCTGAACTGAGATCTGAATATGAAGAGCCTTCAGTTCTGTTGGCTTTAGATAACAAATTGCTGTTTTCCACTTTGCTGTGGCCATATCTGGAGGCTTTCAAAGTGTCGTATTTCTTGGCAAATGTGAAGATACGTCCACTATCATAATCATTTCGATCTCTGTGAAATTTGAAAGTCTTCCTTTCTCTTATTACATCCTCTTCTTTTTTGAGACGTTTTTTCATTTCTTCTTTCATTTTCAGAGCTTCTTCTTTGAGATTCATTAGATCGATGTCGCTGTTTAACTTCTCTATTTGCTCCAGAAGTCTCACTTTATCTTTTTCAGCATAATTGATTAGGATTAACATCAGCCTTTTTGAATGGTCCAAATTGGCCTCTGCCCACTCCTTCATCATGTCAATGTCAGGTTCCTCATAACTGGGGGCTAATAGTATTCTTAAACCTCTCGGTACTCTTCCAACGTCTACATATCTTTGGAGAGATTTGGCCTCCCACCACTTTTTTTGCTCTGTTCTCATTAATTTTTCAAATTTTTTGATTTTATCTTTTAAACTTGTATTGGCTACTCCTGCTGTTGCATTATGGGAGATGGAGTCCACCGCTGGCCTCTTCGTATCGTCGAACATGTCAGCTGCCGCCGCCTCTCGTTCTCGGAGCGCGTCTGCTGTCATGGTGAGTTGGAGCAATTGTATTTTCAATGAATGGGGGATATTTAGCCCAGGGAGTTAGACCGTGCTGTCCGTGTCGAAATATCCCTGCTCATACCCCGTATATATATACTTGAAGATGGAGGATCACAAGAAAACAACAGCCAGCCAGGGCAAAAATCTGGATCCCAAAGGATACAATGAGTCACAAAGAAATAAAATATCCAAGAAAGAAGTGACTCAAACAGATAGATTCACCAAAGAACAAAAATATATTTCCACTACAACGTTTCAGCTTCCCATCTTGTACTACCTGAGGAAGGCGGAAGCTGAAACGTTTTAGTGGAAATATATTTTTGTTCTTCGGTGAATCTATCTGTTTGAGTCACTTCTTTCTTGGATATATATATATATATATATATATCTCCAATTTGAAATTGAATTGGGGCCAGGATCCGGCCCATACGCTGAGCACCCGCTGTTGAGCGCTCTGGACTGACAGGATCACATTGTGGCAAATATATATATATATATATATATATATATATATATATATATATATATATATATATATATATGTCCCAAAGTATTTGCTCCTTCCGACTGCCGGTGGACCCGTGAGAAGTGGCGCGCTCACCGGCGGAGCATGCCGGTAAAACAATATCCCAAACCGCACCAATAACGCACGCTCTCAGTAACAAAAGAACTCCGTTGAAATGAATGCCACAGGTTGTTTAATCCACAACGCGTTTCAGGGCAAGGGGTTTCTTATATATACACACACACACAGATATATATATATATATATATATGTATAGTCACTGGAAAAAACAAAGGTTACTGGGACGTTATAGTTATGAAATAGAATTAAAAAGCCTTAGAAATTCATTGAAAAAACCAAAGGTTACAGAGACGTTATAGTTAGGCTTAGGTGTCACTTGTACAAAACCAGTGAAATTCAGCAGCTACAGTTAGCTGAGCTAACTATAATTCACGTCCCCTGCAATGCACTGCTTATGACCTCATATATTACATCACTCATGATATGGTACGTGACATCACTAATGACATCTCAAATTGGGAAGAAGTCCACTTTAGTCCCCTCAGGAGTAAAGTGGAATTCATTTGTCAACCAGTAGTGTGCCAGGAGGTGCATTTGCTGAGTGGTGGAGAAAGGGGGCGTGGCCTCCAAAGACCTCTGAGCAATCCCCCAGTGTGGGATTTACTGGAGGTAACAGAAGGGCTTGTTGGCCCACAAGGACCCTTTGGAGCCAAGGGGACTTAATTCCTCAACCAGCAGCACTCCAGGAGGTGCATTTGCAGAGTGGTGGAGAAAGGGGGCAGGGCCTCTGGCAAGCTGCCAGGCTTTTAAAAAAACTTTTTCTTATCTGTTTTTAGCAAAGAGGGGTTGCATAGCCACCTCTTCCCTGGGCCGACCCTGGGGACCCCATCCCCCAGGGCCCAGCCTATTTTTCAATTTTGTTTTTATTAAAGGGAGGGGGCCTGTGTGTCCCCCCTCCCGGGCCTATTTTGGCCCGAGGGACCTCATCCCCGTGGCCCAGCCTTTTTTTCAATTTCTTTTTTTATTAAAGGGAGGGGACCCCACCCCCGGGGCCCGGCCTCTACCGTGGGTGCCTTGGTCTCACCCAGGGCACACACTCTCATCTGTTGGGGACCACGAGGGGAGCCTCAAGGCCCCCGCGGTTCCTGCCAGCTTCGTGCCTCCTGCGGGAGCCTGCACTGCTTTTGGACAGAGGGAGCTGCTAAACCTGCAGCTCCCTCTGTCCAAAAGCAATTCTGCTCTACTTCAAGTAAGCAAGAGCATTTTACAAGCTCTCGCTTATTCGAAGCAGAGCAGAGTTTGCTGTGGCTTGGCAGGAGCGATAATACTCCTGCAAAGCCATAGCAAACAGCAATGTCCTGGGGGTGGGCATCCCGGTACATTGCAGGAGCAGCGCCTGGAGGGTGGCAGTCCCCAAGGCCATCTTTGATTCCAGGAGGGGGCCCCCTTCCTCTCTTTCTATTTGCCCCGGGGAGGTGGTGGTCCCCGGGGCTTTTGGGGGGGCTGTGTGGTCACTCACATTATTTCTTATTAGAGCCCCGGGGAGGTGGTGGTCCCGGGGCAGCGGGAGAGGCCATACGGCCCTCCCCCGCATTTTTTTATAAAGAAGCCCCAGGGAGGTGGTGGTCCCAGAGACATTAGTAAGCCCCAGGAGGGGGGTCCGTGCGCCCCCTCCTATATGTGCAGAATGCCCCCGGGACCTGGTTCAACTGAGTCTCAAGATGGCTGCCAACACTTCCTGGTTTGAAGATCTCATTCAGATCTCAGCATGAGATCGGGAGGGTTACGATCCACCATGTCCCTATATATACAACAGGAAATTTCTTTAAATAACCCTGAGACTACTGAATGGATTTAACCATTAACAAAAAGGTAGCTTTCTGGACCAACAGCTACCTTTCTGCCAAATTTGGTGTATTTCTTTTCAGCAGTTAGGGCTGTAACTGTGTCCAAAGTTGCTATGGAAGTTAACATGGGGAAAACGCGTTTTGGGATTCCCCCTTTTCTCAACCCTGCTTGACCAATCACCCCAAAATTTCCAAGACTGCATGTAAAGTTATTCGCAAACTAGTTTTGAAAATTTCTTGAAGATTCGTCAAACGACCACAAAGTTAAAGCCAAATGAAAAAACGCTCTTCCTATGGAAACTAGGTCCTAACTATAACTACCTACTGGCGACCACCAGTAGGATATATAGATGGTCCAGTAGAAGGTTGGGAGCCGAAACGCGTAGACCGTCCTCTACCGTTTTATAATTGCACTATGGTTTAATAAAAATACACGTTTTTGAATACCTTCTGAACGTGGTGCTGTGATCCTTTACCGAATCCAACTGGAACGGAGGAATTTAGAGCATATAAAGCATGGAAGAGCATGGGACTACTAAATCATGATGAATTTAAATTTCTAAAAATGACTATCCTGTTTTGCCTATTATGTATTTGTTACCGAAGGTACATAAAGACATTGCCTGCCCACCAGGAAGACCAATAATATCAGCCAAGCAGGCTTTATTGGAAAATGTATCTGTGTATATAGACTCATTTTTACAGGAGCATGTGAGAAGCCTCCCATCATTCGTTCAGGATACTACAGACTTTTTAAAACAAATTCAAGAGTTTGAATGGTGCAGTGATTTTTGCTTATTGCATTAGATGTATCCAATTTATACACATCAATTTGACATGAGGATGGCATAAGAGCATTGGATTATTATCTGGGTAGTAGACCCATAGAGTTTTATACACACAATAAGATGCTCATTGACCTAACTAAATTCTGCCTGGAAAATAACTATTTTATGTTTGAACAAAATGTATACCATTAAGTGAGAGGCGTAGCTATGGGGGCAAGTTTTTCCCCTAGATATGCCTGCTTACATATGGGATGGTGGGAAAGAATGATACTAACAACAGAATTTGCAGAGTACCTCACGAACAATGTAGTGAAATGGGTCCGCTATATTGACGACCTCTTTGTGGTTTGGCAAGGGGACAAAAACAGTGCAGAAGAGTTCATAGCCAAATTGAACATCAATGATCTCAACTTACATTTCACTCACGACATCAGTGATAGATCCATCACCTTCTTAGATGTGGAAGTATTTGTTGCAAACGGAAAGCTGGAAACCAAGTTGCATCAAAAAGCAACCGCGGGCAACACAATACTCCACTCTTCGAGTTTTCATCCCAAGCACACCATCTGCAGCATCCCCTACGGGGAAATGTTGCGGATTCGGAGAATTTGTAGTAGGGAGGAGGACCTAGTAATTGCCCAACAACACTGTAAGGACAGATTTCGTGAGAGGGGATATGCCAACCATATCATTGATGATGCGATAAAACGCACTAGGGCTATGTCTCGCACTGATCTATTAAAGAAACAGCCCAGAGTCAGTGATAAGAACCTTCTGGCAATTACCAACACCAAGGAGGGTAGTAACAGCAGCAGTCCGAGGCTCATTTTGACACATAATAGACAAAAGGATAGTCTATATAAAATACTAAAGAAAAGTTGGCATTTAATTCAGAGTGATCCCATTTTGGGTGAAAGATTACCACGCACACCCATGTTTACCTATAGAAGGGCTCCTAGCACCAGGGACCTGGTGGTTATTAACAGCCCAGAAATAAAATCCAAGAGTAGTTGGCTAACGAACCGCAAAGGTTTTTTCAAGTGTCAGACGTGCAAGGCCTGCAAACATGGAATAAATAAAACCTCATATGTTTCTCCATTTGGAGACAGGCCATGCCACATTGACAAATGTTTGACTTGCAAGTCCGAATATGCGGTTTATGTGCTGGAGTGCTCTTGTGGACTGCAGTATGTTGGCAGTACAAAGCTGCAAGTCCACAAGAGAGTGCTCCAGCATATGAGGGCTATTACAAATTCAGATGAGTCCTATCCAGTTGCACGGCATTTTAAGGAGGTACACTTAAATGACCTGCAACAGTTACAATACTACGTGATAGACAGTGTTCCTCCTCCCAGACGCGGGGCAATAGAGAGGCTACTCTCAGACGTCTGGAGACCAAGTATATCTTGGATTTGGACTGTAAAAGTCCAAATGGTTTGAACACAACTGAGGATTTGTATACATGGCTCAGACATTTCCTGCATAGATTAGATGAAAGCGCAAATATTATGATGATTTTCTCACACATGTATATATGTTGTTTTAAAGGAATTCCATATAGGAATCCAACAATGGCTTGATGTGACTAATTCCCTTGGCCAATTGGGCCACCCTCTCCCTTCTGTTGTTTCCGGGTTTCGGCTGCTTTGGATGAGCTGGATCAGTCATCCGATTGCAGGCCGAAGACAATGAAATGGTTTGCACATGGGAAAAAAAGTTTTGGTATTGTCCAATTGGGGATACCACACTCATGCACTTTAGCACTAGGTTGCACAATGGCACTTTTTGATTAAGTACAGCAAGAACCATTTTTCGACTATGGGGTAACTAAGTACCGAATTTGGGGTTACTTAGAACAATCCACTGCATATGATGGCATTAGGCTTTGATCAATCCAGGTACAATCCCCATTGTCTCGGTTGTTGCACTTCTTATTTGCACAATTTGCACAGATGAAAGCGTCATTTGCACAGTACAGACGGCATTCAAACCGTCATCAAACAACAATGTTGCATGATTGGGTGCTATGAATTGCGTTATTTGCACAGTTAAATCATTTGCACAATAAGGACAGATTTGCACAGTATAGATGGTATTTGAAACCGGTACTTAATCACAATGTGACAGGTTGCTGTATTGACAATTGCGTTTTTTGTACAGAGAAATGCGCTTTTTGCACAAGTACAGATGACTTTCAGAACTGATGTGAGTTGTAACACTGTAGGATGTTATACTGAGAAGCATTTGATCTGAACTGTTAAGATGGTACTCGAAACAGTGGTACATTACTTGGGACTGTCAATGTGCCATAATTTTGCACAGATTAATGGAACATTTGCACAGGTATAGTCAGTATTTGAAACTGATATCACCTTTACCGTTGCACTATTTTGTACTGTATTTGGCGCGATGTGCACATTGCAAAATGGTATTTTAAACCGATATGAAATCATGAGTGTAAAATAAGAGAAAAGAAAAATGAATTAACAACACCGAAATAGCTGTACAAAAACAGACGGATAGTCTGTTTTCAGTTTTTGTTGCTTGCACTGTCACTTTAAATTTTGGAGGAAACACTAGTACGTCATGTGATCAAGGCCTCTAGGGGCTGAAACGCGTCATGGCGGAATAGCACTGAATAAACTCATCTGCACGAAGAAAAACTGGTGTCCGTTCCGTTTCTAATTCCGGATTTATGGAGTTGTGAAGAATCGGTTCTTGTGGATATCTATATATATATATATATATCTGTAGATATATATATATATATATATATATATATATCTGTAGATATATGTATATATCTATATCTATAGATATAGATATATATATATATATCTATATCTATATATAGATATATATCTATATATATATAAAGTCCAATGCCCTCTCACATAAGAAAGGGTCCGACACAGCAAGGGTACGTCTCACAAAGGATTTATTCTCTACCAAGGCGAAAAGCAGAGTCCAAAAGAAAGTGAACCTCTAGGCAGATGCATTTCAGCTTCCATCAGCTTTCCTCAGTGCCGGTTCATCAATGAGTTGTTTTCACCTGGGGTCCATTTAGATGTTACTGCCGCCACTCCCATTGAAGAGATGACTCTCCCCCAGCTCACACTTAAAGGTTCAATACCTCTCTCTCATGGCTCCGCCATGCTTAGGACCGCTGCAGCGCGATATGCCACATCCGAAAGGATAGCCCATTCAGTAACCGGCTATTCGAGCACACAGTGGAGTCCCAACGTGTTGTTGGCTAACGGACAGCACAGTCGTCGTGGCAGACGGTCCCAGTTGATTGAAATTGCAAGGTGAGTCCTTTTGTGAGTCCCTCCGCAGTAAAAACTGCTGCCTCCCTCCCCTATGCATAAGTAGACACACAGTGGGTGTTGGCTGCTAGGGGGCGCCGCGTAGTATTTCCGTACCAAACTCCAAAACTGCCGTCAGCCGCTGTGCACCAGACCGGGAGGGCAGTCGTTAAACAGTGACAGCGTTACTGTTTTAAACACAAAGTCCAATGCCCGATCACATAAGAAAGGGTCCGACACAGCAAGGGTACGTCTCACAAAGGATTTATTCTCTACCAAGGTGAAAAGCAGAGTCCAAAAGAAAGTGAACCTCTAGGCAGATGCATTTCAGCTTCCATCAGCTTTCCTCAGTGCCGGTTCATCAATGAGTTGTTTTCACCTGGGGTCCATTTAGATGTTACTGCCGCCACTCCCATTGAAGAGATGACTCTCCCCAGCTCACACTTAAAGGTACAATACCTCTCTCTCATGGCTCCGCCATGCTTAGGACTCGCTGCAGCGCGATATGCCATATCTGAAAGGATAGCCATTCAGTAACTGGCTATTCGAGCACACAGTGGAGTCCCAGTGTTGTTGGCTAACGGGCAGCACAGTCGTCGTGGCAGACGGTCCCAGTTGATTGAAATTATATAAATGTGTATATATATATATATATATATCCAGCTCCTGTGCACCCCACTTACGGATCACTCTTAGGGCAGGTGCTTCTCTAAACACGGCGGTGCTTCGTGGTGATAAATTACTGATCCAAGAATTTCTTTAATTTAAAGAAATATCAGCACTCGCGGGGTCGGTAATCAATCGATCTTTATTTCGCAAACAAACTCGTTTCGGAACCAGTCCTTCGTCAGTGTTTACAATTGATATTATGAAGCGCCATTTTTAAAGTATTTAGTAAAGCAAAATCATAGAGACTGAAAGAGGATTATGGTCGCCTCTCTACCAAGCGCCATATTGGAGTGATGTCAATTTTTAAATTCTGGTCTCATACCTAAATAACAGTTTACTACTTGAACCGATGTTCATGCATACCATTATATGACGTGCGCAGCCAAATTGATGACATATTACCATTTGTTATTCAAATTAAAAAGCGTCCTCATTATTTACAACATTCCGCGCTTATTGCCACTCTTAACAAAAATCTCGCCGTGGATCGGCATGGGGCAATCTCCAAATGGAGATTGCCCCGGTTCCTCTTTTAATTGCGCCGTGGATCGGCAAGTCTCTTTTAAATATTAGGATAGCAGATATATTATTAATAATACCTTTTCAATTGTTAGGGACATATTAAATATCTAAATGTACTGCCAATTCTTCCTCGCTGTTAAGCCCGTTCGGAGTCTTAGTTTGTAAATCGATTATGTATCGTGACTCCAGTCTCCGTAATTTCAATACCCTGTCTCCCCCTCTGATGCTCATCGGGACATGATCAAGGCTAAAAAATTGTAATAGATCCCTATTACTTCTGTGTTTGATGGCAAAGTGCCTAGCGAGAGGATAATTCAAATCCTTCTTCGCTATGGCACGCATGTGCTCTAATATCCTTATTTCAGTCTCTAAGATTTTGTTGTACTAAATACTTTAAAAATGGCGCTTCATAATATCAATTGTAAACACTGACGAAGGACTGGTTCCGAAACGCGTTTGTTTGCGAAATAAAGATCGATTGATTACCGACCCCGTAAGTGCTGATATTTCTTTAAATTAAAGAAATTCTTGGAGCAGTAATATATATATATGTGTATGTGATCAGAAAAGCAGGGAGACTTTCCTGTTTGATCGTGGTCAGAAAGTACAAGATCCTGTCACTAAACGTATTCTCACTTTTAGCAAACAGGAAAAAGAAATAGGGCTATGTGTAACTGATATTGGCCAATAGGGCAGGGGATCCCATTTTAGGACCCACACTCCCCAAACAGCCATCCATTACATTTTGGAAGGCACCATGCATGAGGAATGCTTTGGTGAAGACCAGTCCTGAAATAGGGACTAGAAACAAGTGACTACAGCCTTGGCATGGATTTTACAAATGCAGCTCATGTAGAGCATGTCAAATTGTGATGAATACTAGTGAATATGTCACTCTGCTTAGTGAGAAACCGCAACCCATAGCTGGAGTGTACAACTGTTTAACTGAATATGCAGTCTATGTTTTGGAATGTAACTGCAGATTGAAATATGTGGGTAGCACCAAGCTACAGGTTCATAAAGGGGTGTTACAACACCTGAGAGCAATCACCAATAGGGACCAGACATACCCAGTCGCAAGGCACTTTGACCAGCAGCATAATGTCAATTTGAATCACATCTAATATTTTGTAATTGATTCTGTTCCGAAGTAGGTTTGTGGTGGCAATCGAGAGAGGCTGCTCAGACAACTTGAGACTCGTTATATATTGAATCTCAATTCTAAGGCTCCTAATGGTCTCAATATAGACTATGATTTTCATAATTTTTTTATAGGTACACACATTCAGTGTTCTTTCCTCATTGGTTTGGGTATCCGCTTATGAGATCCCTATTTGAGTTTTTTTTGTTCTGCTGATATTTTCCCTTTACTATATATATTTTTACTAATGCACTTTTGGTGGGGATGCAAGTTGCAGGCAATACATAGAGGCATTATGAACAGTGGGGATTTAATGTATATGGCTGTAACACAGTGATGACATGTAGACATTTTAATTTGATAATTATGTCTCTGCACAAACTTCTTTCTTGGGTGTTTTATGCGCAGAATGCTATGAGGAGTCGTTTTAAGTTGACTTAAGGCATTTCTTTTGGTCTTTTAAAAATGGATTTATCCTGGTAAATGTTTAAATTTATATTGAAAGTCCAATCTTCTGTATTACCATTAGGTATGAATTTTATTAATACTCGTCTATCTATATTCTAGACACACACTCCATATTTGCATTTATTTATGTATTTCACATATTTTTGTATTTATATAGTTATATGATTAGGCATTTATGCAGTGATATATTATGATGATTCTCTTGTGGAGGATGTTCTAATGCATAATTGATGCTATGGATTTATCCAATGAAATGTCTCTTCAATTGCACACCGCGTCTTTGATTACAGCCATTGGGACTTTTACTTACCCAATAATTTTTGAAACTTGAACCATTGTGTAAAATAGGAATTGCATAATCTAATATTAATATTATTCTCTATATTTATTTTCATTGAAACTGTTTAATTAGGCTTTATTAGAGGTGTTAAGTATGTTTTTTATGTCCATGCACTATGTGACAACTATAAAGGGATGTTTAACTCTCACAGCGCATACGTGATCAAGGCCAGGACTGGCCGAAACTGGTCATGCAGATATAACTGCAATAAAATAAGACGGTGTCTGTGCCCGTCTCTTGGAGGGGGTTTTAGACATTTATATATATATTGACCCAGACAAAGGCCATAGGCCGAAACGTGTAGGTCGTTTTGTTTTAAATGCATTTGCACTTTGCTGGTGATAACTGAAAAATTAATAAAGAAAACAAAACTTGTCGAAACTTTCTGGCTGCGTTGGTGCTGTCTTCCTGAGCTTCTGTCCGGACACAGCAGTGGCGAGTACAGAGGGCTGGCATTGGGAATTGTGGAATATATATATATCCTCACCTAACACAGTCCGGAAGTCTGACGCTCACAACCTGCGGCGGTCCTGGATAGGCTCCGGTATCCCACAATATTCCACACTGAATACACAAAAAAATGCCTCTATGCCAAAGCATCTCGCCTTTCGGCTTGATCACGGTCAAGCCAGTCAAGCTGAATCGCGTTGGCGTAGAGGTATTTTTGCGAATAAATTAATGAAGCATCCCAGATAGTCCTGGTATTTTATTGAATGTGAGAAATCAATGTGTAATATATATATATATATATATATATATATATATATATCTTAAATTACTTTTTTAAAAACCTTAGAAATTCACTGAAAACAACAAAGGCAAATGTAACATTATAGTTAGGTAAAAATGTCAATTTAAACATGACATTTTAACTAAAATAACTGCTGAAATTCACCAGCTACATTAACTGAAGTAACTATAACTTGCACTCCCACCATGTACAGTGTTATCATAAATGATGTCTTTTCAGATGTTATCAGTGATATTATCAATGATGTCATAGAACATGTTGTGTGCTGTAATATGTGAGATTATAAGCAGTACATGGTGAGGGTGGGAGTTATAGTTACTGCAGTGAACTTGTAAGGTTTTTTATTGTAAAGTAAGATATTATGACCATACAAAACTATGATGTCACTGAGTACCTAACCATCCAGATCTCTAAACATTTTTAACCTTAATGTCTCAAAAACTACTTAATGGATTTACACCAAATCACAAAAAAATGCCTTTCGGGTAAATATCTAGCTTTTTGCTAAATATGGTGTAATTTCAGTCAGGCATTTTGGCTGTAGCGCTGTTCCCAAATCCTTACGTAAATTGAATGGGGAAATTGCAATTTGCACCCCTCCTTTTCACCTCCCACTCTTATCCCCATTTGCGGACCACCCTGAAACCTACAAGAAAGCAGCTGAATTGATTGAACTTTTTTGGGAAAGTTTGGTGAAAAGTTGTCAACCGGCACCAAAGTTACTAGCAAACCAAAAAAAATTAACTATAACTAAACAGTGGCAACCTCATATATATCTATATACTTATGTATATATACATATATATTTATATCTAAATATATATAAATGATACACATAAATACACACAGACACACATATATATATATATATATATATATATATATATATATTAAAGTTCAGGGCTCCTTCTGCCTACCCCCGCCCTCTGCAGAGGATCGCAAAAGGTTGGCGGAGCGCGCCAACTGTAGAATTTCTAAATCTGTGCAAATCAAGCGATCACTCAGAGGTTTGCTTACACCAGAAATTAATTCCACTTTACTCCTGAGGGCCCCAGGACTAAAGTGGACTGCTTTGGTTTTTTTCTGTGAATTTCTATGGGTTTTTAATTCCATTTCCTAACTATAACATCGCTGTAACCTTCGATTTTTTAGTGAAAAAATAAATACATATATTCACTGGAAAAAACAAAGGTTACAGGGATGTTATAGTTAGGAAATAGAATTAAAAAGCCTTAGAAATTCATTGAAAAAAACAAAGGTTATAGAGACGTTATAGTTAGGCTCACTTTCTCTCGTACAAAATCAGTGAAATTCAGCAGTTATCGTTACCTGAGCTAACTATAACTTACACCCCGCAATGCACTGCTTATGACCTCACATATTACATCACTCATGACATGGTCAGTGACATCACTGATGTCATCTCAAATTACATCACTGATGTCATCATCCAGTGAGTGTGTGTGTTTTCTAAAATGTTATGAGTGTTAAACATATATATATACCTAGGTACTGCAAAACTTAAAATAGCATACTTTCTGTACTACTAATGATTGATACTATTTCTAACATACATTATGACAGTGGCTGTGTGACTGCGTATCCATGTGTGAGTGGGTGTCTGAGTGCTGGTATGGGTGTGTAAGTGGGTGGGTGTGTGAGTGGTTGTATGGGTGTATAAGTAGGTATGTGAGTAGCTGTGTGGGTGAGTGAGGCTGTGTGAGTGACTATGTTAGTGAGTCAGAGGGTGTGTCAAGGGCTGTATGGGTGAGTGAGTGGCTGTATGGGTGGGTGAGTAGGTATGTAAGTGTCTGCATGGGTGAGTGGGTGTCTGAATGGCTGTAGGAGTGAGTGACTGGCTGTGTAAGTGGCTGTATGGGTGAGTGAGTGGCTGTTTGAGGGGCTGTTTGGTTAAGTGAGTTGGTGTGTGGGTAACTTTATTGTAAAGTAAGTGTCTGTATGAATGGATGTATGGGTGAGTGAGCGGATTTGTGAGTGCTTGTATGGATCTGTGAATGGGTGTGTAAGTGGTGTGGGTGTGTGAAAGTGTGTGTGAGTGCTTGTCTGGGTGAGAGAGTGGCTGTGTTGAGTGAAACCCTGGGCGTAGTACTGCGCTACGCTCGCGGAGCGTGTGTAGTTTGCGCTACTACGCGCTATGCGAATTGCACGTAGCACAGTGCAAAAACGCGTAGCGGGCATTTTTTGCTTGCTCGCGGTCCTCAACGTCAAGTTGACGACCGCGAGCGAGCAAAATCAACATCCCGGCGAGACTTTTTCCTCGTTCGCGATCAGTAACATCAAGTTGCCGATCGCGAGCGTGGAAAATAAACCTCCCGCGAGATTCTCAACGCGGGGAAGTCAGGTACCTCATTGCGAGTGGGCGCATATGCTTGCGACCGCTCGTGATGAGAAACTACCAGTCCGCGTTGAGAAAGCTGCCGCTCGAGTACAAATCTACTCGAGCGGCAGAAAACGACCGCTTGCACTGTGCAAGATGCCGTTTGCAATGATTGCACAGTGCGGACAAGTATCCGGCACTGTGCAATCAGTGCGAACAGCATTTCCTTACCGCACTATGCAGTTCGCGTAGCTACGCGTAGCCTGCGTAGTGCGAAGTGCACTCGCGTAGCTACGTGTAGCGATACTACGCTAACTACGCCCAGGGTTAGTTGAGATACTGTATGGGTGAGTGGGTGTGTGACTGGATGAATAGGTGAATAACTGGGTGTGTGAGTAGCTGTTTGGGAGAGTTACTCTGAGTGGCTGTATGTTTAAGTGACTGGTTGCATCAGTAACTTTATGGGTGAGTGAGTGGTTGCATGAATGCCTTTAGTGAGTGAGTGGGTGTCTGAGTGGCTCTATGGATGAGTGAGTGGTTGTGTGAGTACTTGTATGGGTCTGTGAATGGGTATGTGAGTGGGTGTATGAGGGTTGTATAGGGGTGTGAGTGCTTCTATGGATAATGTCATCATTGATGTCATTTGAGATGTCATGAGTGATTTCATCAATGTTGTCATTTGAGATATCATCAGTGATGTCACTGACCATGTCATGAGTGATGTAATACGTGTGGTCATAAGCTCTGGAATTGCGGGGGCATAAGTTATAGTTAGCTCTGCTGAATTTCACTGATTTTGTACATGAATTTCTAAGGTTTTTAAATTCTAACGTTCCTGTACCCTGGAGTATTTCAGTGTATATCAACGTTTAAAAACAATTATATTTCCTAACTGTAAGCTGTTGAGGTTTAACTTCTGTGAAATGAGCATCATGCCAGAATGAATCCTGCCTTGCGTATTTGTCCAAGAAGAGGCCACCATTTGTGCAACAGCTCTACCCAACTGGAGTGCTTTTTACTGGCTAATTAGTAAGTGCTACCCTGTTAGATAAATGTATAGTGCATCTCCTACACTTCAGCTGTGTGAAGAATGCCAAGGAAATGTCTCCAGTGGCCTTGTGTGTCTGAAACTTTGCCAATGTGATTGTTGCTTGAGAGTCTTCAGCAGATAACTTTACAAGGTGGAACTACAGAAAAAACTCACTTGGATGATTTGCACTTTACAGAAGTAGGTGCTCCTTTGTTTGGTGGAGATGCGATCGTATTCCTAGGCATCAAGACCCCGTCTCCAAAATCGATGGGAAACATGCTCAGGCGGTCTTTTAGTAAACTGTCTTTCGTCCTGGGAAAAGGGCAGAAAGACGTTGCATACCACTAATTTATATGGGGCTGGATCAAATGGGCGGGGCTTCTAGGCAAGTTTTCATACTTCAAGTTTTTAAAAGTTTATAACACGATCTCTGGTCTCACCAGCAGATGACAAGAAAGAACCCCCTCATTACAGACACTACATGATATATTGTGCTCGAGTAAATCAAGACTGCAAACACCTCCATCACAGATTACAGACAGTTTTTCATGGTGGAAATACAGAGAAACCACACTTCGATGATTTTTACTTTACAGAAGTAAATGCTTCTTTCTTTGCAATGGGGAGGGGTACGCACACCCCCAAGCCGATTTTGGCTCCGGGACCCCATCCCCGTGTCCCAGCCATGTCACCTGGGTGCCCTAGGGCACCCAGTGTGCAATGGGACTGCTGGGGGAGCTTCAAGTCCCCCACGGTCCTAGCCAACTCCATTGCTCTGACAGACAGAGGGCTGTCTGTCAAAGCAATATTTTCATCTGTTTTCCTACACACATATTTGCGTGCAGGGAAACAGATGAAAACTCCGCTTTCTGCAAGGTTCTGCTTCTGCTTGGTGAGAGCTGTCAGCTACGACCAAGAAAAAGCAAACAGCTACCTCCCGAGGGTGAGCATCTTGGGAGGTAGCAGGAGCTGGCCCCTGGGGGAGGTGGTCCACCGGGGTATTCATGGCTACACGAGGGGCCAGCACAGCCCCTCTTCATTGTAGTGTTTAGTCTCGGGGGATTGGTGGTCCTCAGGTTGGGGGTCCGCGACAGATCCCTTACATTAATTTATTTCAGGGAGGTGGCAGTCCCCAGGGCTGCAGGGGGACCGCCTAGCCCCCCTTATTTTCAATTAATTGCCTGTGAAGGTGAAGGTTCCCCGGGCTACAGGTGGCCGTGCGGGCTCCTGCATTAACTTTATGTTTAGCTCCGGGGAGGTGGTGGTCCCCAGGGCATTGGCGGGCCCAACGAGCCCGCCCACAAACATATTTTTAAAGGGGGCTGTGGGGGTTGCCGTGTGGGCACCCCTGCAAAAATTAAAAGCAATGCTGCAGGGAGGTGGCGGTCCCGGGGCTTTTATAATCCTGAGGAGGGGGCCCGTGCGCCTTCCTCCTTTTGTAACTCCTCATGCCCCCGGGACCTGGCCCACCCAGGGGCTAAACATTGCAGAAGCGTTGGTGCCTGTGCTTCATTTTTTAAAAAGGAGCCGTGGCTCCAGGTGACTCCAGCTGGAAAAAATGCTTTTTGCCCCAGGTGGTGTCCCTGTGGGACACCCGCCCAAGAGGTGTAGGGGGTCAGGGTATTCCTACTCTGCCTCTTTCTCTTTTTTTAAATGTTTTTTTCTGGGGCTAAACCGAGTCCCAATATGGCTGCCAAAACTTCCTGTTTAAAGTGTTGGCAGCCAATCAGATTTGAGCACAGGGACTGTCGGATCCTTGGAGGATCCGCGTGCCTATATATACAAATTTACAAAATGGTCGCTTTCTGGACCAACAGCTACCTTTCTGCCAAATTTGGTGTAATTCCGTTCAGCAGTTCGGGCTGTAGCCGTGTCTAAAATCTCTATGGGAATTAACATTTTGAAAACCTGTGTTGGGACCCCCGCTTTTTTCGGCCCCCGCTTGACGGATTACCACCAAACGTTCAAGACAGCGGCTGAAGTGAGCGTAATATTAGTTTTGAAGATTTTGCGAAGATTTGTCAAACGACGCCAAAGTTATCGGCCAAAAATATGCTCTTCCTGTGGAAACTAGGTCCAAACCATAACTACCTACTGGTGACTGCCAGTAGGTAATACATATACATTTGTGTTCTCTGTCTGATATTTTCTTTTACTGAACTACTTTAATATTTTGAACGAAATCAGCAAGTTTTAAACAAGCTTTGCTATTTGACAAGGGCAATGTAAGCTGCTTTCACTCAGTCATCCACTGTAATAAGTATATGCACTCATTCACCCATTATACTGCACCACAACTCAATGACTTAATCAGTCACAGTCATCCCACCACTTGCTCATTCACCCACTCACTCATCCCACTACTTATTAATTCACTCACTCGTCGAGTTACTTCCATATTTATTTACTACTCACTCACACCTTCACCCACACAGTCACAAAATAATTTATTAGTGCACTCCACTTATCCCACTACTCAATTTACTCATAACATACCCAGTTAAAAGATAATTTCACCCATGTCCTACTCATTCATCTCACTACTCACTCACAATGGAACAAGAACATTTGTATAATAATTCAAACCACCACTCACCCACTACTTCACTCACCCAGTAACTTGCTTTCTCAGTCACCCAACATTTACTTACTCATTCACTCTGCCAGTCACTTGCTCAAACCTCCACTCACTCATTCACTAGCTCATCCCTCTACATACTCATTAACTCACCCATTTACACAAGTTTATCTCTTGTCTCATTTATTCGCTCACCTAGTCAATCACTAGCTTCTACCTCCAGTCACTAATTCACACAGCCCTTCACTAGCTCCCATGCTGATGCCTTCAGCATGGCACTGTACAAAGCCTGCTAACCCACACTATTCGTCCTAAGCACAGTGCTCTCATCTGGCCCCGCATCTAGGCCCCCATTCCATGCAGCAAAAATCAGGTCTATGTGGCTGCTTCAATTGTGGGCACATTGTGCACTACAACACCACACCCTGCCCCCTCTGTCCCACGCCCCAGCATCACCATCTGCTCACCTTTCACAAGAGAGTCCTAACTTTTTTCCCCAAAGACAATGTCCCTACTCCTACTGCTTCTTCTCAGATGCGGCCCATGGTTCTGGGGCGGGGAGGGCTGGAGTGGCTTCCTGGGTGAGGGTCAGTAGGGCAGGTAGAGCAAGGCGTAGCCATATGGGGTGGTAGAGGTACAGGGGTGAATTTCATTCTTTGCAAAGATCTGTGAAAAGCATCCACACTGTGTATAGTTTGCAAGTGGGTACCAACTGATGATTCATATTGTCTTATTTCACTCTGATAAAATGGTTCTACTTGAGACCCTTCACAGAAAGCAGTGTTCGTCTCCTGAGCAATGCAAAAAAGATGCGCTTGAGGAAGTCCTGGGAAGAAATCATTAATTAATTAATTTATTTATCAAGGTTTGTATCGCGCGAACGTGACCCGAAGGCGTCTGAGTGGTTTACAGAGTTAGCACAGCAGCAATTACGAGAGCTTCATAAAAGCAAATAACAGTACATAGTAACTGTATAAAAAGAATTTTACGATAGACAGCAGTATACATATACAAACAAGCATCTTAATAGCCTATCTTGAGTACCCTGTCCACCAAACCTTAAGGCCCTTGGGCCAGCAGCAAGCAAAAAGAATGGACAACCCCAGATGAAAAAAAGCACTGCAAATACCTGAGGGTGATGTTTGGCTCCTTTGAGATTTTGATTATTATATTCCCTGGAGTATTAGAGCAGCACACTTAACATGCAATTTTGTCTGCCAGTAAATAACACCGACAGGTTTGCTACTTTATTTAGGTCGAGCCTGGGCAGCGCATGCGCTGCTCTGCGAGGCATGCCGTATTCAGGTGTGGACTTGAAGTTCCGGCCATTTTCTGTCCATCTTTTCAATTGGTTCCTGTTACTGTCCTTTCTAAATGGTTGCTTTTGATTCGGACTAGTCCCTCCCTAGTAGCACCTTGTCTATATTAGTAACCTCCCATAAGGACTGGCCTTTTTACTTGTGTTGTTTCTCTGTGTGTTTTATTTAGTCTGTGAGCACTATTTCCTTTAATGATTTCTCCTATTCCACCCACAACATGCTTTCCTACAACGCAGCACGCCGCCGCCTTTTATATTTTTACTAGTAATTGCGGCTGCATCATATTTACAAAATGCGCGGCTCACCCAACTTGCACCTTTTCATCGACATGATTTGTTTTCTTTGCCAGCGGTCCGCTTTAACTATAGCACCTGTGATCCTTTATTTTATTTGCCAGAGCGTTCCACTTTAACTATAGCGGCTGCGCGCGGTAGCATTCATTTAAATAAGCTTTGTTTTTGTTTCACAAACAAATGGTCTTTTTCTAAAAGCGCCCCATGCCGTGCTTTCACTTTAGACGCGGCTCGCTGTAAGCTGAAAGCAGCAAGCAACGTCTAAAGAAAGGGGCGCGGCCACCATTAAAGTGGTCTCGCATTTGCGATAGTTTGAGCTATTGCCATTATAAATTACAATGCCTTTTATTTATGTGTAGATTTTCAAAACATATAAATGAAGGCATTGTAATTTACAATGAAAATAGCTTAAACTCTCTCAAATGCGAGACCTATTGGATTGCAAATGCTTGTTTTATCTATTATGAAATCAGCAGTGTGCATCTGCACGAGTGTGTCAACCTGGCTGGCTGGAATCAAAGGGAAAATAATTTCACTTTGTGCAGAAAAACGTCAGTGAGGTGCAGGTGAACCATTGAACTTCACGAAAGGAGAGAACAGGAAGCTCCCAAAACTTCAATGGTGAAAGGAAAAAACATTGTGCTCCCCTAATCCTCAGTCCCTGACACTTCCTCCAGGTGAGGACTGTGGCTGGTGAGCGCCCTAGGGTCACCACCTGAGAACAGGGGACGCCCTTTGTCCCTTCACGGCCTGCTTTGCCCCAAGTACAGGATAAGGAGATGTGTTGGCCAGCATCAGCCGTAGGCAGAGGACGCTCACATTGGCAGATGGGCCATCTGATGGGTATGTGTAGAGGGATGATGGAGTTGGGTAGCATTTCTAAGGAGAGGTGTAGTTAAAATGAGGAGTTATGGGGAGGATTGTGAACCGACTCACTTAAACAGACAAAAGATTGGTGGGTAAAATCTTAAATTACTCTTCTGCAATAGTAGTTACTCAGGACCGTAGGCAAATCAGTCTTGGTCCTGCTGCAGTAGGAAGAGTTCATCCCAGACTGACAGCAGCGTCACCAATTAAACCTACATTAGATAAATGAACGTCCTTTGCATGACCGATGTACATACATAACACACTATAAAATGTTCAAAGGTCCTACTCAGTTCACCTGCACATAAACCAACACACTTCTAAACTAAGCGTTGAAAGTCTCTGCTGACCACACGCAACCACCAAACCACAACAACAAACACCATAGTCTGATGGCAGTGCCAAGTCAACATAAAATGGCCCACATTGAGGATGTGCTTCAATACCATTACATTGCTGGTAGGCGCTATGACAGTGCTACAGGGCTCTTATAATCAATTATCACTATGCTGTGTTATGGAACTCCCCAGTATAGTGTCCCCGCACGGCCCGTTGGAAGTTTCTGCATCAAATTCTGCGAAACAGCGATAAGGTAATGAACTATAAGGAAACACTCCTCTAGATAAGTGACCACACAATGCTGAAACGTTTCAGTTTGCAAATAACGTGTCATAATGCACCCCTACCCCCGGGCCATACAATACAAGACAACCCTATCCTGGGGTCAGCGCACCCGTCAGCCTAAGAGAACCAGTGTGGGTGTCCAGTACTGGTGTGACGGGGGTTGTTGCTGGTCATTATACATGTTTGCATCAGTACTATCATAGAAGCGGTGCTGAGAGCCAGCACTGTACTGGCCCAATACTGAAATAAGGGAACCTGGCGGAGTAAAGAATGGCAGTGCCAGGGCACATAAGACACTGAAGACATACAACCAATTGACCATCAGGCTGCAGGCACATCCTTCCTCACCATGTAACACACACACTGGACAAATTCTCCTCACAAGAAGACAAAACAAAAGCTGGGTGTAAGGGAAGGAGCCGACGGCCGTAGCTCTGCTCCGATGACAGAAATAGGTTCTGTAGCTAAATAAACAAGAGAAAGTAATACAGAGAAGAGAAGGTGTTAAAAAGAGTGTGCTTCACCAACAGTACGACTGAAACAATCAGCGATTTGGACATACATTTAACATGCTACCTGGCCCTTGATCATCAACACAGCACCATGAAAACCTGTTGTCATTCTTTGAATGTAAAATAACGCATATTTGACTGAAGACAAATTCACACCTATAAAATTTCCCCCATAATACTAGTCCACTTTGGTTCTCTCGTTTCCACATTGAAATCTTGGAGGAACACATGAGGTCAGAGAGTGAGCCGACAAGAACAAGACACAGACCTGCCATGGACTGGGTCCAATCAGAACAGGGGCTACCGGGTCAGCCGTAAGGATGGTCTCATACTGCCAACTTTGGGGCTTGCTGATAGCACCAATTCTGTTCCACATACACATGTGCCACTGGCCCAGGTGATCTGACAACACCACCTATGAGCCTAGGTGTACATTGACACCGCTCAGGTTTACCTCCATTTTGTATGCGTAGAATAACATCAGAGACCCTAAGAGGGCAATCACTGTCCTGGGGAAAGTTTCCGCTGACACAAAAGGATTTTCCGTAATTAGGCAGGGCTAAAGACAAAGCAATCCTACATCTATGACTTCCAACCACGAGGACAGCCGCAGCCTAACACTAAGGGGAATATTTACTAACATTTCACACAAGGAAGGGCAGCAAGCAAAGCTACTGCCCTGTGAGCATGAAGTGGAGAGAGCAGGAATGCACCATATGTACCATGATATGGTGCCCTTCTGTTCCCTCCTTGCGCTGGTGCACTCTGCGCAGCCTAGTGCCAATGCAGGCACCCTTCCGCCATGGAGCTAGGATGTCTGCGTTACAAGCAGGATTGTTTTTGTGCAGGAAGGGATACCTACCTCCACAAAAACAATCCTTAAAGGAGTTTTCCTTTTTCTGTGTGTGATGCCGAATGCATCACACAGAGCACAAGGAAGTAACAAGGAGAAATAAAGTCATTTCTCCAAGTTAAGCCTGGGAGGCGCACCATTTTGATTCAATCCCAGCTTTACTGACCTTAGTAAATCCCAGATTGCGTAAAAATCCATGGGTGGATGCATGGGAGCGCCCAGGCTCCATCCATGGAATGCCTCCCAGATGCAAAGAACACAAGGCAGCGGTATGCTCTGCCTTGCGTTACTTTGTGGCTTTGTGCGGCTTGGTAAATCCCTGACAAGGACTTCTGGTGCCTTGCGACAGCTTCCATCACACAAGGACAATGCAAGTCCTTAGAGTATCTGGGCTTAAATTTGAGGGACATCGGTACATTATTTGATTCAGATTTATTATTCAGGTATCAATAAAATCCCACGGTGGAAGGAACCAGTTTCCAATCATATTTTCATGGCAAGGTCTTACAACACCTTCAGGCAGCCCACAGAATGGACCTGGTGATCCCAAGGAAAGTCCAGGCTGGGCACTGCAAACTGGTCTACCAGTTTCTAGCCAAGAAACTCATTAAAAATGACAAAATCAAGTAATAATCTTAATCCTCAATATGAAGAACCATGTCCAAATCACTGCCACATTCCTTGCCGTCTTTTGCCTCTCAGGTGCAAGCCAGGATTACATTCAGAGTACTCTGTACCATCCATGTGGTCTAGGAGAAGTACACAAGGTTTCTGCTGAAGCTGCCGTCCTCTGTGCTCCAGGCAGGAGTCTCTGATGAGCCAGGGCACCGACCATCTGCACCCAGAGTTCAAAGATGACAATATGACTCAGATCTTTAAGAGTACGAGGCTCAAGGCTTTTGAACATCTTTCCTCCACCCACAAAGGTGCCCCAAAATACATGCTCTTCAAGAACCTGCTGAAAACTGAACTGTTTACAGAACTGAGGCCCGTATTTACTAAGCTCTTGCATTGTCCGTGCATTGAGCGATTCGGCACAAGTTAACACGCGGATAAGTCACATTAACTAAGCGATGCAGTGTGCACATTGCGTCTGTTCTCGCGGACAGCATGGTGCAAGTCCTGCATTGCGCTGGGTTGTATCATGCAGCTTTTAATGTATTCAAGGTAGGTGTTCCCACTCAAATCATAACATAAGGCTTACATAGTGGTATTTACAAAGCACAGTCTGCATCACCAGCCTCACGCTGTGTATCACAATGCTTGAAATGCATCAGAATACTACTCATGCTCCTCACAGGCGTAGAAAGTCCCACAATTGCATACCTATGTAAAAAAGTACCAACCATCGATCATTTCTAACCATTTCACAGAATGGAGGTACTTTTTTTCACAGTGAGCCGCCATCTGCATGAAGATCTGCTACAGTGAAGGTGGAAGGGGCGGATATTTCTCAGAAGGTGCACAGACAGAATATCGACTCTGGAATATCGAAGTGCCAGAATATCGAGTTGGAAATATCGAAGTGGCAGAATATCGACTTCAAGAATATCGGTGACCAGAATATCGACTTGAAGGTAAGAAATATCGTTTTCTTTAATATCGAAGTCAGTAATATCGTTTGTCAAAATATCGTTGTTAATAATATCAATATTTATATTAGTGTTCTGTATTTTAGTATGTATGTTAAAAGTATGTGATATAATGTTTTTTGTATAAGTATAGCTGTTTTTTTAATGCATGTGTGAAATTTTTAGAAGTGATTTATTTTATGTCAATTAAATTTTGCGTATTTTAGTTCTGTAGCGGGTTGTGGGTTTATAGGGGAATAGGGTGGGAAGTAATTTAATTATAATAAAGTAATTAATCATTTTAATTTATTAGTATTTATAATTACTTTTTTATTAATTAATTATTAATTGGTTATTAAATTTCATTAATGAATGAATTGATAATTATGTAAATTGTGTTATTTTTTCAGGAGCGGGTTGTGGGTATATAGGGGAATAGGATGGGAAGTAATTTAATTATAATAAAGTAATTAAGAATTTTGATTGATTAGTATTTATAATAAAACATTTATTAATTAAATATTAATTGGTTATTACATTTTATTAATTGATTAATTAATTAATTATGTAAATTGTGTTATGGTTTTTTTAGGAGTGAGTTGTGGGTGTATAGGGGAATAGGGTGGGAGTAATTTATTTTGAATAAAGTAATTAATAATTTTTATTTATTAGTATTTATTTTATATTTTGATTTTATAGTGTTTGTGGTAATTTATTTATTATTAATTGTTTGTTAATTATAATTAATTGTTAAATATGTTAATTGTGTCAATTATGTAGGAGTCTTTTATGCGTTTATAGGGGAATATGGTGTGAAGTAATTTTTTTAAAATCATTAATAATTATTTTTTTGATTAAAATTAATTTATATTAAATAAAGTTGTTTGTATAATGTTTTTTAAACTTCTATAAAATAAGGTTTGTAGTTAATCTTTAGTACTTTTTAACATTAAAATATTTTTCTATGTTTTGTAATTTATTATATTTTTATATGCTTTTTATTTTTGTGTTATTAACAATTTTTGTATTGTAGTTGGTATTTTGTTTCTTTTTTCTTTTAATTTTAATTTTTGGGAAATATTAATTTTAACCCTCTGCTATCCAACACTTTCCCTAATGTTGCACTCTCTGGAGTGGAATAGTAATGTTTTCCCCTCCACTATCCAACACTTTCACTACTGTTGCACTCACTGGAGTGGGAATAGTAATTTTTACTCTTTGCTATCCAACACTTTCACTACTGTTGCACTCACTGGAGTGGGAATAGTAAATTTTACTCTTTGCTATCCAACACTTTCACTACTGTTGCACTCACTGGAGTGGGAATAGTAATATTTTCCCCTTCGCTATCCAACACTTTCTCTACTGTTGCACTCTCTGGAGTTAGAATAGTAATTTTTACACCTACGCTATCCAACACTTTCTCCACTGTTGCACTCTCTGGAGTGGGAATAGTAATTTTTACACCTACGCTATCCAACACTTTCCCTACTGTTGCACTCACTGGAGAGGGAATAGTAATTTTTACCCCTACGCTATCCAACACTTTCTCTACTGTTGCAGTAATTGCAGTGGAAATAGTAAATTTTTAACCCTACGCTATTCAACAATGTTCCTACTGTTGCACTCAATGGAGTGCAAAATGTAAGTTTAAAAATTTATAAATATTTTAGTATTTTATTTTATAATATAATGTTTTTATTATTATATTTTATGTTATAGGTGTATGTATATATATATATATGTCATGTGATCAAGGCCGCTTGTACGGCCGAAACGCGTAATGGCAGAAGACTTATGCAATAAATAATTTATGCACTATCGGAGGTCTGCACTAAATTTGTTTGGAAGTTGTTAGACCGGTCAGCCCTAGGGTGGTCTTACCCTGTTTTTTTCCCTTTCTGCGCCTCATTTTTGCCACCATATTTTTACTGGACCTAGGTCTCCGGGCGCCTTGCCACTGCTGGTCAGTGCTGAGGTGCAGGTGCTCTCTCACCAAAGATGGCTGCCACAGGCCCCTGCTACTGCAGAGGGCCTTCCACACATACACGCTAGTCGCCAGAGTCAGGCTGGGACAAGGGATACAGTAGCCATCCCGTCCCCGCCTCTGGGCCCCATAGCTAGGTAGGTGGAAGGTTCCAGAACCTTCCGGGCTGTGGGAGGAGTTACACTTTGCCGCCTTTGGGAGGGTCACCTGACCTAGGGGTATAAGAGGCTTGGAGGGAAAACCTGGAGTTAGTTAGGTTGAGGCACCGCTGAACCTGGGAGAACCTGCGCTGGAGTACAGACTTTAGGGCCTAGGGGGAGACCTACACTACTGCCGCTGACAGGGTCAAGGCCCTGCTGCCGTAAGATAGATGAGGAACGCCCACCACCCACTGATCTTGCCCAGTGTGAGGGGACCCAGGGAACCATCTCCAGCGTGCCAGGAGGCACATCAACCCCTCCAAGAATCACCAACTCACAGCCCCCCCTGTTCATAAAGAGACTTTACTGCATCCAAGAATTTCAGGACTGAAGTGAAAACCATTGAGAGGGGATCAGGAGGCGAAGCGCTGCGTCCTAAGCGCTAGGCCTCCACCCCCTATCTACCTATACAGACAGCTGGACTGTCCCCCTAGAACCATCCCTTCACAGCCTGAGCATAAGGCTGTCAGCGCGCCTGCGCTGCAACCCCCAAGTGTGGAGAGAACTTGACCCCCCCCTTGGTCACTGACCTGATGACCGGATCACCGCCGCGGCCGCCGCCGCTTGACGAAGGGAACTGAGGCCGGGGGATCTCTCCCCTATTCATAGTAGTGGTGAGGGGCGCCGTCCGCGCCCTCACCGAAATCACCACAAGTCACCGCCGGGCCCGAGACCCCTGCCGCTGCCAGCGCGGCCAAGAATACCGCCGCCGCAGCCCCGTGGGGCGCGTGAAGTGAATTGAGGCCTGCTGCGGCCTCCAGGCCCGTGGACGCCGTTGCCGTGGGGCCGGGGACGCTGACCGCGTCATAGGTCGCGCCCCGAAAAGGCCGCGACGGGATTGGCCCCGCCGGAGCCAGCAGCCCAAGAAGAAGGAGGCGGAAGGCGTCGCCCAGCAACGGACGAAGGCCGCGACGCGATTGGCCCAGCCGGAGCCAATCGGGACGCCGTCAGAGGGGCTCCACTGCCAACGGGAGCCCCCGGAAGAGGAGAAGGCCGCGACGCGATTGGCCCAGCCGGAGCCAATCGGGAAGACGTCCGTGGGGCTCCACTGCCAACGGGAGCCCCAGGAGGAATCGCCGCCGCGCCAGGATTGGGCGCCGCCGAGAGCAACGCCCCCCAGCACGTCCGGAGGTGAGCAGGAACTGCGTGTGACCTCGCGGGAAGCCGGAGCCGTCTGAAAGGACTGCCGGCTCCCGCTCCGTGTCCCTACTCTCAATCTTGACTCCACGGGGGCCGGAGGAGTGGCATACCGGCCCCCCAACGAAGCAATAACGCAGCAAGAGGCTCCATAGCCTCCAGGAGAATTGCCAGCGCCGGCCGGAGGGCCGTGAGACTCGCGCCGGGCCCCGCCCCCTACAACCGAGGGCTGGCCCGGAGGAGAGTCCGCCGAGAGGTACAGCGACCTGCACCAGCACCGCAGGTGAGCCCAGGAGGCCCCTAGGGCTCTAGGTTAAGCCCCTGGGGGCCGGGGGCCACGCTTCAAGAGGGATTAAGGAGGGAGGGGGCCTTCCATGACGTTTGGTAACAGGCCAGGCACCTGGTGAGAAAGGGCCCTAGCCTAATGTAACCCTCACCTCCCCTGGGAGATAAAGGAGTCCCCCTTTTAGGAAGCCCCCAGCTGCTGGACATGTTGAGGGGTTCCCTTTAGGATTCCCTCCCGCCTAGTGTACCATAGGCTGTACAGAGTACCTAGGCCTAATGTATATATGTTGATGCATAAACCGTGTTGCGCATGTTCTAGGCCCTAGTTGGTAAAGAGCACCCGAATGAGCAGTGGTGCTGTGATTTTAATGCGGCCTTTTAGTGGCCAGAATTGTGAAGGGTCTTTTTAAATGAACGCGCACTAGTTACCCGAATGTATAATTTGAATAATTGAATGCCATCTTGATCAATATAAAGGAACCTGATTGTTACTTATACAAGCCTGGTGTGGTGTCCGGTTATTGCGTCGCATTTCTGAGTTAATGTGAGAGTGTGCTGCACAACTGCCTTACACATTGCCTTCGCGGGCCTTTCCCCGCTTTGCGCCATGCTACCATAACGGTCTCGGTAACCCCGTTTCCAACATTGGTGTTCAGCGGTGGGATAAGGACTGGTATTTGTGCAGCACCCTACAGTGACTCAGTGTGCGCCGCAATTGGACACCTAGGAAAATAATAAGTAGGAGGAATTCTATTGTAAATTGCCAGTTGTATTAGTCCTGTGTTAAGACCTGCTGCCTTCCATTTAGGACCCCTTCCTTAAGTTGTCTGGGACCCCACCTAGGAGGATGGAGTTTGAGCTAGCCGACCTAGAGAGGTACACGGTGAACCAGCTCAAGGAGTTCTGCCTAGAGAGGGGGTGGCCGTCAAGCGAGGTGCCAGGAAGGAGGTACTTCAGAAGGCTTTGAGGGCATGGGTCATGGCCCACCCGGAGGGAAGAGGGGAGGAGGAGGAGCAGAGGGAGACAGACGACCCAGGAGAACTGAGCCTACTGAACATTGACGTCAGCGAGAATGTGTTGCCAGGAAGACGTTCCAGGGCAGGCAGTAGTGCGTCAGGGGGGAGTGTGTCACCAGAGGAATTCGAGGACAGAAGGCAGCAAAGGCAATTGACATTAGAATTGGCTAAGATGGAAAGGGAGCGAGAACAGGGAAGGCTAGCCATGGAGGAAAGAAGGCTTGTACATGAGCTTAGCCTGAAAGAACTGGAGCTCCGAGCCTTGCAAATGGAAATGGAAGGCAAAGGAAATGGTGGCAGCGTACCTACTGGGGTTCCACAGGAGCCCAAATTTTACCTACCCAGGGAGGTGATGGCCAGCTTTAGTGTGGGTGATGACATAGACAAGTGGTTGACGGCGTACGAGGTAGCTTTGGTGGCCCATAGAGTTCCTGAGAGCTACTGGGGAGGAGGACTTTATAGATACATACCTCCACTAGTCAGGGACACACTGCTAACCTTAGAAAAGGGGGATCGAACCAACTACCCTATCATGAGGGAGGCCCTGCTCAGGAAGTTTGGCCTCACCCCTGAGAAGTACCGCCAAAAGTTTCGCAACAGCCACAAGCTCACCACACAAAACTGGGTAGATTTTTATGATTATGCCCGGAAGGCATTAGAGGGTTGGGTGCGTGGCAGCGAGGTTGACAATTACACTGGGCTGTACGACCTATTTTTGAGAGAGCACCTCCTCGAGAAATGTTTTCCGGAGCTGCGCCAGTACTTGGTGGACCGCAAGCTGACCAACCCAAGGGAGCTTGCAGAGGAGGCAGACACGTGGGTCAGCACTAGGGTGTCCCACAAGGGAGCCGGGGCGGATCCCCCGAAGGGTGGACAGGTGTTCCCCCAGAAGAAAGAGGGGGAGATAAAAAGAGGGAGTTCTTTAAAGGTCCCCAAAATAGACCGCCTGGGAGAGGGGTAGGTTTCCCATCCCAATCTGGATACCAGAAACCCACTTACCCTGACAGGAGTCAGCAGCCCAGAACTGTCCGGTGCTACGAGTGCGGGGAGGTTGGACACTACAAGGGGGATGCCCAGTGTCGCAAGAGAGCCCCAGCCCCCACAGGAGGTAAGACCCCCGGGGTGGCCAGTGTAGCGCTTGGGGAGGAGTTGTCCCTAGGTAGGGGAGGTGAGTGGACAGGCTTGACCTTAGTTTCCCTGGGGGATAGGGAGATCATCCCAAGGGTGCAGGTACCCGAGAACACTGCCAAGTATCGGCAGAGGGTCCTGGTGAACGGGGAGGAGGTGGAGGCTCTGAGGGACACAGGTGCCAGCATGACGATGGTGAGACGTCAGCTGGTGTCCCCAGAGCAGGTGATTCCTGAGGAGTTCCACCCAGTAGTGATGGCTGATAATAGCCTGGGTCATTACCCCGTGGCCCAAGTTCCCTTTGAGTGGGGAGGAGTGTCAGGTCTGATGAAGGTTGCGGTGAGCCCTGCCATGCCAGTTGACTGTCTGCTGGGCAACGATTTAGAACATACTGCCTGGAGAGAGGTAGAGTTCAATGCCCATGCTGAGATGTTGGGGTTACCAGGATGGACTTGCGTTATCACGCGGTCCATGGCTGCCCGACAAGGAACTCAGCCCGGGTTGGAGCCTGAAAGAAGGGCCCAGCCCACTGCTGGACGAGGAGATGTCCGGGAGGAAACACCCGGTGAGATGGATGGGGAGCCCGCGGAGGTGACCCCGGAGTCCGCTGAGGTGGTTGGTTTTCCCGTGGGGGACCTGCCGACCCCTGCAGAGTGGCAGGTGGAAGGAGGGCCTACCCGGGAAGAATTTTGCCGGGCACAGAGGGAGTGCCCTACGCTTGTTGGCATACGGCAACAGGCCGACGCCCAAGCAGCTGGAACAGAGACTGGTAATTACCATGTCTACTGGGAGGATGGTCTCCTCTACAGTGAGCCTAAGGCTCCGGTGCATGGGTCCTCAAGGGCCGTGGTGGTCCCCCAATGCCACCGAGCCTTTCTGCTAGAGTTGGCGCATGAGATACCACTAGCAGGACACCTGGGCCAGGACAAGACGTTTGCGCGCTTGGTCCCACATTTTTACTGGCCCAGGATGCGCGTCACTTCTGACACTTATTGCAAGACCTGCACCACTTGCCAAGCAAGCGGCAAGACAGGGACTAAGGTGAAGGTCCCTCTAGAACCTCTCCCAGTGGTCGATACCCCTTTTGAGCGAGTGGGGATTGACATTGTCGGGCCGTTGGATCCGCCGACTTCAGCTGGGCATAGGTTCATTTTGGTGCTAGTAGACCACGCCACCCGGTACCCAGAGGCAATCCCTCTGAGGACCATCACAGCACCGGTGGTGGCGCGGGCCCTCATGGGGATTTTTACCCGAGTGGGATTCCCCAAGGTCGTGGTGTCAGATAGGGGCACGAATTTCATGTCAGCCTACATGCAGGCCATGTGGAAGGAGTGTGGAGTGACCTACCGGTTCTCCACTCCTTACCACCCCCAGACGAACGGGCTCGTGGAGCGCTTCAACAAAACCTTGAAGGGGATGATCAGGAGCCTACCCGAGGACTTGAGAAGAAAGTGGGACGTCCTCTTACCCTGTCTGCTCTTCTCCTACCGAGAGGTGCCGCAGAAGGGGGTCGGTTTCAGCCCCTTTGAGCTGCTCTATGGCCACCCCGTTCGGGGGCCCCTCAGTCTTGTCAAAGAGGGGTGGGAGAAGTCTTCCTCGAAGCTTCCCCGTGATGTGGTCAGCTATATGCTGGCGTTCCGCAGCCAAGTGGCCAAGCTGTGGAAGGAGGCCTCGGACAACTTAGAGGCAAGTCAGGCCGTCATGAAGCAATGGTATGACCGGAACGCGCGGACGGTAGAGTTAGACGCTGGACAGAAGGTGTGGGTCATGGAGCCAGGAGAGCTTAGCGCCCTCCAGGACCGATGGACTGGGCCGTTTGAGATCTTAGAACGAAAAGGCCAGACCACGTATGTCGTCGACATGAAGACCCCCCGTCAACCCCACAGGGTGCTCCACGTCAACCGCCTGAAGCCACACCAGGAGCGTTCCGAGCTCACTCTCTTGATGATAACGGATGGGAGTGAGGAGGAAGAGAGTGAGCCTCTGCCAGACCTTCTGGCGGTCCACGAGAAGGATGGTTCGGTAGAGGGAGTAGTCCTCGCCCCATCCTTGACCCCAGAGCAACAGAGGGACTGCCGCCAGGTTTTGGGGCAGTACGCCTCGTTGTTTTCCCTCACGCCTGGAATCACGCACCTGTGTACCCATGATGTGGACACAGGGGACAGTCCGCCAGTGAAGAACAAGTCTTACCGGCTGTCCGATAAGGTCAAGGCTAGTATCCAGAGTGAGGTGGTAAAGATGCTAGAACTGGGGGTGATTGAGCCTTCCAGTAGCCCTTGGGCTAGTCCGGTAGTGTTGGTGCCGAAAGCGGCCCCCCGGGCACCACACCAGAACTTCGGTTCTGTGTGGATTATCGTGGACTCAATTCGGTCACCAAGACCGACGCTCACCCGATCCCTCGGGCGGATGAGCTCATTGACCGGCTGGGAGCAGCCCGGTATTTGAGTACCATTGATTTAACATCAGGATATTGGCAGATCGCCATGGCGGAAGGAGCAAGGGAGAAGACTGCGTTCTCCACCCCCGAGGGCCACTTTCAATTCCAGGTGATGCCCTTCGGGTTGAAAAATGCTCCCGCCACTTTCCAGCGGTTGGTGAACCAGGTGCTGTCTGGCCTAGAGGCCTTCTCTGCTGCCTACCTGGATGACATAGCTGTCTTCAGTAGCAGCTGGGAAGACCATCTGCAGCATCTCCAGGAGGTGCTGCAGGCTTTGCAAAGGGCTGGTCTAACCATCAAGGCCAGCAAGTGCCAGATTGGACAGGGATCTGTCGTGTACCTGGGACATCTGGTGGGCGGAGGTAAGGTGCAACCCCTCCAAGCCAAGATTGAGACCATCATGGCCTGGGAGCCCCCAAGACCCAAACAGAGGTCCGAGCTTTTCTCGGCCTCACGGGATACTACCGCCGGTTCGTCAAGGGATATGGAACCATCGTGGGCCCATTGACGGAATTGACTTCCAAGAAGCAGCCACGCAGAGTAATCTGGACGGCTGCCTGCCAAGATGCCTTTGAGACTCTTAAACGTGCCATGTGCACCGCACCGGTGCTCCGGACCCCCGACTTCGGCCGGGAATTCATCGTGCAGACAGACGCTTCTGAGCATGGCATAGGAGCTGTGCTCTCGCAGCTGAATGACGAGGGCCAAGACCAGCCAGTGGCCTTTATCTCCCGACGACTACTCCCCCGGGAACAGCGGTGGAGTACCATCGAGCGGGAAGCCTTTGCTGTGGTTTGGGCGGTGAAGAAGTTGAGGCCATACCTTTTTGGTTGTCACTTCTTGGTCCAGACCGACCACAGACCCCTTCGCTGGCTCATGCAGATGAGAGGCGAAAATCCCAAATTGTTGAGGTGGTCCATTTCCCTCCAGGGGATGGACTTTCGGGTGGAACATCGACCCGGTGTAGACCACGCCAACGCTGACGGTCTCTCCCGGTTTTTCCGCCTTAGTGAAGAGAACTCCCTAGAGGTTGGGAAGCTCTCCCCTCTTTCGGCTGGGGGGGACGTGTGTTAGACCTGTCAGCCCTAGGGTGGTCTTACCCTGTTTTTTTCCCTTTCTGCGCCTCATTTTTGCCACCATATTTTTACTGGACCTAGGTCTCCGGGCGCCTTGCCACTGCTGGTCAGTGCTGAGGTGCAGGTGCTCTCTCACCAAAGATGGCTGCCACAGGCCCCTGCTACTGCAGAGGGCCTTCCACACATACACGCTAGTCGCCAGAGTCAGGCTGGGACAAGGGATACAGTAGCCATCCCGTCCCCGCCTCTGGGCCCCATAGCTAGGTAGGTGGAAGGTTCCAGAACCTTCCGGGCTGTGGGAGGAGTTACACTTTGCCGCCTTTGGGAGGGTCACCTGACCTAGGGGTATAAGAGGCTTGGAGGGAAAACCTGGAGTTAGTTAGGTTGAGGCACCGCTGAACCTGGGAGAACCTGCGCTGGAGTACAGACTTTAGGGCCTAGGGGGAGACCTACACTACTGCCGCTGACAGGGTCAAGGCCCTGCTGCCGTAAGATAGATGAGGAACGCCCACCACCCACTGATCTTGCCCAGTGTGAGGGGACCCAGGGAACCATCTCCAGCGTGCCAGGAGGCACATCAACCCCTCCAAGAATCACCAACTCACAGCCCCCCCTGTTCATAAAGAGACTTTACTGCATCCAAGAATTTCAGGACTGAAGTGAAAACCATTGAGAGGGGATCAGGAGGCGAAGCGCTGCGTCCTAAGCGCTAGGCCTCCACCCCCTATCTACCTATACAGACAGCTGGACTGTCCCCCTAGAACCATCCCTTCACAGCCTGAGCATAAGGCTGTCAGCGCGCCTGCGCTGCAACCCCCAAGTGTGGAGAGAACTTGACCCCCCCCTTGGTCACTGACCTGATGACCGGATCACCGCCGCGGCCGCCGCCGCTTGACGAAGGGAACTGAGGCCGGGGGATCTCTCCCCTATTCATAGTAGTGGTGAGGGGCGCCGTCCGCGCCCTCACCGAAATCACCACAAGTCACCGCCGGGCCCGAGACCCCTGCCGCTGCCAGCGCGGCCAAGAATACCGCCGCCGCAGCCCCGTGGGGCGCGTGAAGTGAATTGAGGCCTGCTGCGGCCTCCAGGCCCGTGGACGCCGTTGCCGTGGGGCCGGGGACGCTGACCGCGTCATAGGTCGCGCCCCCGAAAAGGCCGCGACGGGATTGGCCCCGCCGGAGCCAGCAGCCCAAGAAGAAGGAGGCGGAAGGCGTCGCCCAGCAACGGACGAAGGCCGCGACGCGATTGGCCCAGCCGGAGCCAATCGGGACGCCGTCAGAGGGGCTCCACTGCCAACGGGAGCCCCCGGAAGAGGAGAAGGCCGCGACGCGATTGGCCCAGCCGGAGCCAATCGGGAAGACGTCCGTGGGGCTCCACTGCCAACGGGAGCCCCAGGAGGAATCGCCGCCGCGCCAGGATTGGGCGCCGCCGAGAGCAACGCCCCCCAGCACGTCCGGAGGTGAGCAGGAACTGCGTGTGACCTCGCGGGAAGCCGGAGCCGTCTGAAAGGACTGCCGGCTCCCGCTCCGTGTCCCTACTCTCAATCTTGACTCCACGGGGGCCGGAGGAGTGGCATACCGGCCCCCCAACGAAGCAATAACGCAGCAAGAGGCTCCATAGCCTCCAGGAGAATTGCCAGCGCCGGCCGGAGGGCCGTGAGACTCGCGCCGGGCCCCGCCCCCTACAACCGAGGGCTGGCCCGGAGGAGAGTCCGCCGAGAGGTACAGCGACCTGCACCAGCACCGCAGGTGAGCCCAGGAGGCCCCTAGGGCTCTAGGTTAAGCCCCTGGGGGCCGGGGGCCACGCTTCAAGAGGGATTAAGGAGGGAGGGGGCCTTCCATGACGTTTGGTAACAGGCCAGGCACCTGGTGAGAAAGGGCCCTAGCCTAATGTAACCCTCACCTCCCCTGGGAGATAAAGGAGTCCCCCCTTTTAGGAAGCCCCCAGCTGCTGGACATGTTGAGGGGTTCCCTCTAGGATTCCCTCCCGCCTAGTGTACCATAGGCTGTACAGAGTACCTAGGCCTAATGTATATATGTTGATGCATAAACCGTGTTGCGCATGTTCTAGGCCCTAGTTGGTAAAGAGCACCCGAATGAGCAGTGGTGCTGTGATTTTAATGCGGCCTTTTAGTGGCCAGAATTGTGAAGGGTCTTTTTAAATGAACGCGCACTAGTTACCCGAATGTATAATTTGAATAATTGAATGCCATCTTGATCAATATAAAGGAACCTGATTGTTACTTATACAAGCCTGGTGTGGTGTCCGGTTATTGCGTCGCATTTCTGAGTTAATGTGAGAGTGTGCTGCACAACTGCCTTACACATTGCCTTCGCGGGCCTTTCCCCGCTTTGCGCCATGCTACCATAACGGTCTCGGTAACCCCGTTTCCAACAGAAGTGGAACGTTTTTATGAGATGCAGTGATATATATATATATATATATATTATAGTTAATTTTTATATATTTATATTTTAAAATAAATTAAATTTATTAGTTTATTAATATTTTTAAAGTAAATATACATTTATATATTTAATTTTATATATGTATGTTTAAATTTTGTTAAATTAAATTTGTTTATTAATTTTTTTAATGTTTATTATATCTAAGTAATTATTTTTAGTTAATTTTATAATATAAGTGTTTTAACATTATTTTTTATACATAAAAAAACCGATATTTTGGACTTCGATATTTTTTACATCTATATTTATTTTCTCGATATTTTTGTCATTTACATTTTAAATATAGGATGTCGATATTTTGACTGTCGATATTTTTACATCTATATTTTTGACATCTATATTTTTGTCATCGATATTATGTCAGTGATTCTTCTCAGAAGGATCAGCTTTATCGATCTGAGCGAGGAGGAGGTGATCCAGTTATACAGATTGAGCTAGGACAGCATTTTCTAGTAATTGCAGAGGATTTCTCTCAGTCTACAATTATCCACAGATCGGCCCCGTGCCACGTCACCACATGTTTAATTGATGGTAGTGCTACATATATTGCAGCAGGATGATTTCAGACCAATTCTGCTAGGTTAGCAGGTATATCTCTGGCTGCTACTATTCATTTCTGCCAACTGTACTTGAGGCCATCATGAGGCTCATATCTCAGTATCTTCACTTTCCAAATACAACGCAAGATCAAATTAAGACCAAATCAAAATTTTATCAAATTGCTGGCTTCCCACATGTTCTCGGAACAATAGACTGCACGCGTGTTCACTTGGTGCCACCCGCAACTATAGCACACATATACCACAATCTCAAAACAACTATTTGACTAATGTTCAGGCAATCATTGAGTATAACGGACAAATTACAAATGAACAAAGACAAATATTATTCATACATATTCTGGCAGTCCATGATTAGTCAGCGTTTCCATGATGACCTCTATGAAAACTTCCCCCTAGTTATGTTATGTTATGTTATGTTAAATGGCTATTTATAGAGCGCGCAGCTACTCAATTGAGTGTCCCGGCGCTGAAGCAGGATGAAGGCCTAGCTAAGCAGTGTGATCCCCGCACTGGATATTAAAGCTGAAACAACCAAGTTTTCAGTGATTTCCTAAATGCAAGGAGATCCTGAGTCAACCTTAAGTCCACCGGTAGATTGTTCCACAATTTTGCTGCTTGCACCTGGAAGGAGCGACCCCGATGCGTGCCCGGAGGTATCTGGGGGTCAGAGCCAGCTGAAGTGCTGCAGACCTAAGTGCACGGTGAGGGTGGTAAAATTGAACTCTCTTCACAATGTACCCAGCCCCTATGCCGTGGAGAGCCTTAAAAGCCAAAGCCATGGCCTTGAAATGGATCCTTTTGCGGACAGGGAGCCAGTGTAAGGATTTCAGCTGTGTGGACATACGAGCTCTGGGGCCAAGCATGAGTATTGCTCTTGCTGCAGCGTTCTGAGTCACCTGCAGTCTTGCCAGTAGATACTCAGGCAGCCCCAGGTAGAGTACATTCACGTAGTCCAACCTGGAGATTATTATTGCCTGGACCACCGTTTTTCTGTGGGTGATAGACAGGAGGGGCAGGAACTAGTAGGTAAGAATACTTTTTTCAATGATTTAAAATATGAGGTTTTCCTACATTTGTTAAGTATCTTAAACAATTTATTTTTATTTTCAAATATTGATGGTGTATTGATTATTTAAGATTTTATTTTTATTTTATTTAACTGACTTCCCTAACATAATAATATTTCTGGCAATGAGACCCAGAAAGTCAAGTTGGTGTGTTGTGATGTGTGAAACTGACTGTGTTCCATTTCACTAACAAATATCATGCCACACACTGGCATCCACTGCGTTGCATTTCATTTCTTTATAAAGTCATGCAAGGCATTGCAAATAGTCCCTTGAGTGTCCTCATAAATATTGCAATATCCTTTCTTTGTGTTGTCTTGTGTCGCTATTTGCAAAGCAAGGACAGTGTAAAGCCTTAGTAATTCTGCACCGTAATGTTCACAACATTCTTTTTATCTGCAGGTTAATACAAGTTTGTTCCATAGTTATGCAGTATTTGATGTTTAAGGGGCCCATTACGATACCCGGCGTAAATAAATCCGCCAGGCATGGAATCGGCAAAATACCGCCCGCATACACCGTCTGAACACCGACCACGCCATTACGATAACACAAACCGAAAACCGCCATCGGCGGAAAAATCACACAAAATACCGCCCGCCATCGTCCGAGTCGGAGTCAAACCGCCCGCCACGGACGGAAACACGCCCGACAACACAAAACCGCCCGCCCTCACGGCCGACACACCGCACGTGAAATTACGATCGCACCGCCATGAGCGCGGGAAAACCACAAATATACCGCCCGCCAGCGCAAACAACGCCGATGCCAATCGACACGGCAGAAACCATGGCGCCCACGTCCCTGCACAGAAACCATCCGCTCACAAAACCAATAGCACACAACATGGCCAATAAGTCCACACAGCAAGGCACGCACAAATACACAAGCACAGTACACATCCCGAAAACACCCCCCGGACAAACAAAAACTACAAAGGCCAGAACACCAGACACAACACACCTGAAAACAACAGACCATGAGGACACACCCACATAGGTAAGTACAAAAGCAGAACTCCCACAGACCACAACCCCTTGCAACATTGCAAACCAGAGAGGAGAGGAGAGGACACAGTGACACAGCAAGGACAGCAGCACACCACAGAAACGCACACATCACAACCACCACCATCACCAAACACCGGCACCACAAACCCCCTGCACATTACACAACACACACCGCACCAGCACCACAAACACCATGGCACCACAAAGAATGCCCAAGTTCACGCCCATGGAGCTGACGGTCATGGTCGACGAGATCATCAAGGTGCACCCACAAATCTATGGGAACATGGTCCAGCACACACCACTAGCCACCAGAAACAGAATGTGGAACCGGATCGTAGACCAGGTCAATGCAGTCGGGACCCTGCCCAGGAACAGAGTCGAAATAAACAAACGGTGGAATGACGTCAAGAGCCTGGTCAAGAAGAAGGAGGGCAAAAACAGAGAGCTGGCTGCAGTCACTGGCGGAGGGAATCCCGCGCTCTTCAAGACCTTCAAAGCGTGGGAGGAGAAGGTGCGAGTCATCATCCATCCCGAGATCCTCGCCGGATTAGCAGGGGGAGTGGAGGCTGGTAAGTACAAACTAATGTATACCAGCACACCGCTATGTACTCACATGCACTACCACCATGCCACAGCTCCCAGGGACAAACACCCCCATGTCCAGCACACAATACACAACACATCACACACACATGCAACAGACACCACCACACACAGCCCAAACAGAACAACTGTAAGATGCGTGGGGACATGTGTACACTCAGCCAGCCACGTAACCACCAACAGGTCCCCAAATATGCCAGAAGCGCCACAACGAGCACCCACCACACCCATGTGTCCGCCATAGCTGCACTAACCGACAAGTAACAGTTAAGTGGCAGGAACACAAAGTGCAGTGGGTGGGAGGGTGGACAGCCCAAGTACAAAACACACCAGGCCCCTAGTCCCACAGTACAGCAAGGAGGAGCATCCCCCACACCCCACAGCCACGTGTCAGCCACCGCAGTGCACAACGACAGCCGAAAGGTAGACATCACGGTCCACAGCAATCGGTGTCAGTGGGTGTCCAGCCACCACTACGACCCACAACACCCCCCACCCCCACAGACCTGCAACATGGAGCACCCCCCGCTTAGAACCATGTGGCATCCAGTACAGTGCACGCCCGAACAACTTGCAGGTGGGAAACTGGACAGGGCTGGATCACTGGAGGCATGAGGGCCGTAACACGACCAACACATGGGACATGTCACGTAGCAGACGAACACGCAGCACCGCCCACCGTCACGAACAAGTGAACAATGTGCACACGGACATGAACCACAGACTCACACCCCACATGACCCATCACAAACACAGCAACACCCAAGGAGCCACGTCTGCATGCACAAGCCACACTGAACATAGTACCACACGGCAGCCACTGTGCAACCCATCACACACAACCGAAACACCATTGAAGTCCAGTTCATGTAGCCCCTACTGCCTGTCAACCACACACCCCACAACTACGCCTATGTAAGACAAACAACACTAGACGCAACAGAGCGGAACAACAGAAATGCACACGAACACCACTGAACCCATCAAACACACAGACACACCATGCACATACAACATACCATCCATCCCATCCGTCAGCCCCAGTCTCATGAAAGGCATGTCATCCGCACAGCTGCCACACATACAGCAGTCACGCTAAGACACATGCCCATGACCAACCATGTGCCAGAAGTCAATGAAGCGCACGACACACTGTGAGCAACAACACACAACATGGGACACACCCCCCCGAGCACTGCAGTGATGCACATGGCACAGGGCAGCACGCACACCAAGGAGATGGGACAACTGCAATACGTTGGCTGGCACACAACCAACACTCACTCATAACGATGCGTCCAATGCCATGCCCAGTAATCACACCAGACAGCAAATATGCAGGCCATGTCAAGCATGCACACACCTCAAACCATGCACTGTCATGCTGCCACAACACATGTCACGTTCGGCACCCATGGCTTACAGCATGTACCCCAAAAGCATATCCCCTCCCAAATGTGAATCTGGGGCATGGCCCCCATGTTGCCATATGCGTTCCTAAGCGTTCCATATGAACCCCAAAAGCAAAGTACAAACCAGACCCAGGATGGGCCAGGAGCCCGCATACACCAGAGTCACAATGAGTAGGGGCACAGCAACACACCCATCGGCATGGCCAATCCGTCCCATGCCACATGTGCACAGCACACAGTCCCATTGCCTAGCACACGCAACTACAGATGCCACAGCCACACACTCGCCTCCGGGAAACCCATGTACGAGATTGCACGAACTGCCAATGTCAGACGACAAATACATACTGTGCCAGGTGCAACACAATGACAAATCCCATTCTCACCACAGGTGACGAACTCACGGATGCTGGGGATGGAGACAGCAGCCAGCACAGCCAGCCCACAAGCCCCCAACGAGGACACACGGATCTGGAGGATCTGACCTCCTCTTCGGACACGGACCATCAAGCAGGCCCATCTGGTGGGGCAGGGCCCAGCCGCTCCCCAGGACCCCTCCTACCCACCAACCCATCATCCAGGGCTGCTGAACAGTCCCAGCCCCCTGCTGCCACTGTCGTTGCGGCCACTCCCACGGTCATTGCGGCCACACCCACGGTCATTGCGGCCACTACCACTGCCGCAACCGCCACCATCGCCGCACCGACCACCACCGCCACCACCACCACCACCACGTCTTCGCTGGCACCAGCCCCAGCGCAGGTGGTGGCCCGGCCGACTGGATCCACCCTGGGAGCCACAGCGAGGACCGCGGTATGCAATGTGGCTAGTGGGCAGGCCGGTGGCAGCAGGACTGGTAGGAGGAGCAGGGTCAGGGAAACGCCAGCCTCCCCTGGGAGCCATGCCCTGCCTCAAATGGCCAGAGTCCTTGGGGCCTATGAGGAGGCCCAAGAACAATGGGTCAGGTCTGCCACAGACACGCGGGAGGTGCTGGGGGTGCTGAGGTCCATGGACGCCCATATGGGCCAATTCGTGTCCCGTATGGACCAACTCGTGGACCTCATGGGCCAGCTGGTGGTGGCGGTGGGGTCACAGGCAAGGCCAGCAACACCACCTCCGCCACCACCTGCTAGGGCGCAGGGTCGGGCAGCAGTGTCCACATCCCCTGCGACCACAGCCAGTGAGCA
The DNA here is from genome assembly GCA_963921515.1 of Calotriton arnoldi. Taxonomy (NCBI): domain Eukaryota; kingdom Metazoa; phylum Chordata; class Amphibia; order Caudata; family Salamandridae; genus Calotriton; species Calotriton arnoldi. Next base: position 8,381 of record CAWUFW010008631.1, on the reverse strand, counting down.
CACCTCACCCACCACCAGCAGGTCGCCACCACACACCCCCTCCCAAACGTGGAAGGGGCCGTCCGAAGAGGAAACAGGTCTCCCGGGAGGACTTCGCACGCACCAGTCGCAAGTGAGGCAGCCAGCCAGCCTTCCGCCAGCCTGCCTTGACCAGCCACTGCATTGACTTGCTCTACGATCCCACTCCACACAGCCAGCTGGATGGCATGTGTGTGTTGGACCATGGACATAGAACCAGTGGGTACACCCTGAGCTTCACGCAGCCATGACCGACAGCTCATTGACACTGCACGCACCACTTTTGTCATCACCTTACGCACAATCACATGTCACAGTTTGTAATAAATGCACCTTTTTCACTAACTGCTGTTTGTGCCCTGTGTTTTATTTGTACGGAATACAACGGCCACCTTGGGCGGAAAGGCACCTGATGCGTGGCATGGCAATGGAATCCGGACGGCCTGTAGGGACCTAGGGGTGGGAGACAGAACAGGAGCACATTCAATGAGTGTGTCACACACCCATCACACAGTACATGTCAACAACTACAAGCAATGTACACACATCGCACAGAGCAATAGGGCACAATGCCACAGTCACCGACAGTGGCATACTACCCTGGCCATGGAGCGTTGACACACAGCACGTAGTGAACAAACGGCCACCCTGACACAGCACACACACACCTGCACAGATACAGCCACATCAGCCGTCGTACATGGACACTCACCGTCAAGTGAAGTAGCGGGCGATGAGCTGCTGCCGCACATTCCCAGCTTCCTCCTCTCCGCTGTCCTCCTCACTCGAGCTGTCCTGGTCTGCGGGCTGGGGCCCTGGTTGATCTCCGTCATCCACAATGAGGGGGATCTGCTTCCGAATGGCCAGATTGTGCAGCATGCAGCACGCCACCACTATCTGGCACACCTTCTGTGGGGAGTACGCCAGTGCACCCCCGGTGCGGTCCAGGCACCTGAACCTGGACTTGAGGAGGCCAAAGGTACGCTCGACCACACGTCTGGTCCTCCCATGTGCCTCATTGTATCGATCGTCTGCTGGGGTGCGAGGATTCCTCAATGGACTGAGCAGCCATGCCCCATTCGGATACGCAGAGTCACCTGGGTGTGAGGGACACAGAGAACCGTTGCTATTCCAACTGGACAGGGGACAGCATCGCACAACAAGCACGCTACACCACTCCACATACTCACCGACAATACAGCCACGATCCTGTTGCAGATTGGCCATCAGTCGTGGCAAGATGCTGTTGCGCATTATGTGTGCGTCATGGGCCGAGCCTGGAAACTTGGCACACACGTGGGTGATCACCATGTCCGCAAGGCACACCACTTGCACATTCAGGGAGTGCGTGTGCTTCCTGTTGCGGTACAGGTGCTCAGTGGCCTGTGGTGGGACAAGGCCAACATGTGTGCAGTCAATGGCTCCCACGACGTGTGGGATTCTGCCAAGGGCATAGAATGCACCCTTCACTGCCGCCAATTCACGAGCCCTGGGGAAGCGGATGTACCTGTTCCGGTAAAGCATCATGGCTGCCAGTACATCCCTCAGCACCTTGCTGAACATGGGCTGGGACATCCCACCTCCACTGCCCACTGTGTGCTGGAATGACCCAGTGGCGAAGAAATGCATGGCGGCCATCACCTTAGCCGTGGGGGTGACAGCAGTCGGATACACCCTGCGGGGACGGAGATGGGGCTCTAACATGGCACACAGTCGATGCAGGGTTGGCCTGTCCAGCCGAAACTTCCTGATAACCTCTGTATCGTCCATGTCCGCCAGCAATTGGTATGGGCGGTCAATGTTCGGTCTCCGCCTGGGGAAAATGGCAGAGGACACATGTCAAAGCAACACGACACATAGCAATTTCGCATACACATCACTGACATGACTGAGCAAGCACATGTGCCACAGCCCAGCTGTCAAGCTGGGACGGCACGGCCACAATACACTTACACAGGTCTCCCAACAATGGCAATGGCAAGTGAGACATACCACTGCCATGGTCATGCACATGGGGATCTAGGCCCCAATGACTTGCGGGGCGTGCTGATGGGGACTGACTGCATATTCGTCAAGCGGCAACGCCACGGCGACATGAGTGTCTGCTGAGCATGGAACTGCTTCCGAGGCTGGATGAGTATGGCACACGACGACGACGATGTGGGCACGGGCTGAGCGGCCAATACAAGTGGGACCTGTGGCACGAGGGGAAATGAGACAGTAGTAGGTGTCAGCACTGCACCCTATGTACAGCACTGTACGGATCACAGCTCCCGAAACATTGACAGGTGTCCACATTGACAGCCCCATGCCAAGACGGCTGTGTGCTTGCAGTCACACGTCACAGGTGAGAGGTTACATTGCACGTGCCAGGTGGCAGACGTACATAGTGGGAGCTGGCATGTGTGTGCATGTGTCTCCTGTTCAGGATCCACCAGATGGGCGCTGACTCTGTACTGACCATTGGACACAGCATGTTCCGTGGAAGGCTTGTGTGTGTGGGATGGTGGCACTGGATGTGCCTCCGTTGGGTGGGGGGCCATGCACAGGGCGGGTACGTCGATGATTGCGCATTGTTGGTCACGGTGGGTGCACCTACTAAGATGTGTTGCCCTGTGTTCAATTCCTATGTCCGCATGATGATGGACTGTGGATGTGGGCAGACTACACATTGGTCGATGTGCTGACTATATGCATGTGCCTTCACACCAGGCACCGCTGCCCCTGCACATGTGACCCCTGCTGGACTCGCTGCTGAGTCTGTGGAGCTGATGCACCTTCTGTGCGTGGGGCGGACAGCTCTCCTCACTTCCCTCATTGCGCATGTCATGTCTTTGCCGCAGGTGACATGGATCATGGAGGGCCCACATGTACGCGTGGGTAGGCTACACATGATTGTTCACTGGTCGCCACCCCCAGTCAGTGTTTCGAATGGGAAGGTTGTTGTGCTGGTGGTATATTCGATGTGGCGGATGGGCGGGCCTAGGTGCGGGCTTACATTCCGGACATGGGGGGTAGTTGGATTGGCGACTAGTTGCAGTGCACACGGAACACGTCTCTTCCTTTCCACATCTGGGACATCCCTTGTACTACTTGACAGTGATACGGTCATCTTCGCCCCAGCCCTCATGTCCTCCCCTCGCCCCCCAATATGCATGCTCACCTGCGAGGCTAGCGCTTGCACAGGCAGCCCCAAGCTCGCACCAGGGAGGGCAAGGAGTGTATGTGTGGGTCCAGTTGCACGAGTGGGCTGTCTCAGGGTATGATGTGTGGCGGGACGCCGTCCACCTGCGTGGTGCCCCCAATGGAGACCCGGCCTGCATGGACTATGCATCACAGTCTTCGCCTTCCGGATCCGCCACCTGCGACACCCAGTGGCTGTGGCTGCCCTTGCGGCCAGGCCGCGTCCGTCTGTGACTGGTGGCCCACACATTCACTCTTTGGCCTCTCTGGGGAGGGCTCGGGGGTGGTGGCGCACGCGCTTGCACTTAGTCGCAATGGCATGTGGCGTGGTTGGTATGATGGGCAATGGATGGGATGGTGCGAGCCACCTCCCGTGACGTCAGTGCTGCTCGTGCTGTGGTGCGTCCCCCTACACTTCCATTTGACTTTTTGCCATGCTAGATGTTGAGGTTCTATTGCCTGCGTGATATGACCAGGAGGAGCGCGAGGAGACCTCTCACACACCATGCTCCACTGCCATCCCGTGCCCTGTATCGCCTGTGCGGATTGACTATGTTGGGGTTACACCTGGTCGACTGGGGCTGTGTGTGCCTTGTCAAGGGGCATGGCGGGCGCACAACAGGATCCTGCTTGTCCACGGAGGGTGGGCTGACGTGTGCGCCTGGTACAGCTATGTACGTGTTCCCGGCTGCTGTGCACACACGTGTTCACTCCCCCCCCCCGACAGGTGTCCTCTCACTATGCCCAGGGAAGCGGTGGTGTACTGTTCATGACCCCTCCCAACACGGCGTGCTCCAACTTGGCATGTGCGCATCTACCCGTCACACCCACCCACCTGTGCACTGCGTCCATACGACTTCACACGGCACATGTGTGTCTTCCACAGTTGTGCTACTCATTTGCATTGTCATCCAATACCAGTGGACTACATGGTCATGTCACGACTGCCGTGTACTTCACATACTCTCATCCTCTCTCATTCGTACTTGTGAAATGAGTCAGCGGAGACAGTTTTGGTTTCAAACATTATATTGAGTCTTCTGTCCTCTGTGATGCAGTATAGTGGACACTACTGGCAGCGGAATACATGTTGAGGATATACTGAGCATGATTGCAAATGGGATAGGGTGTGGGGTTACATGTGATTGGCTGTTGCATGTGGGATGTGGGCTTCAGAGTGACATCTGCTTGGCCAAGGCTGTGCTAATGTACATTTACGTATAGCTGCGGAGCTGCGGACTTTGACACAGACGGTATACATGTAGCCTACCAGACCGCTCGGCATCATGGGCACAGTCCATCTCAGTTCCATGTGACAGGTTTGCTGCGGTTGTTCCTCATGCACGCGTGCATGTGAGATGACATCAGGGCATGTGCTTGCGTGCATGCAGCGGCGTGCCACTTGTTGTTGCACTGTGGTGGTTACTGGACATGTCACAGTCACTGGGGTCGTGTTGTTGTTGTTGTATGCACTTGTCGTCCATGCAAAGGTCCTGGTATGGGATTCCCGGGGCGGGGGTGGGAGGGGTGCAGCACCCACAGACTCCAGGCGACCTATTCATGTCCACTGAGCGGTGTGTGTGTCCATGTGCGCTGGATCCATGTCGTGTCCTGGTTGTTCGTGCAGTTCCGTCCATGTGGGTGCGATGCACAGAGCCCATGCCACTGCCTCCCACGATGCATGCGGTGTTCCTGGATGTGATGGGGAACAGTGTGCATGTCCCGGTCATATCCGATGTCATGGCGATGTCGTTGATGGTGTGGTTACAGTTGCCGGTCGTTTGGTATGGCTGTTGTGGTGGTGACTGGCCAGTCCGTGCGGAAGCTGAGCATGGGTGCGGGGTTGGACTTCATAGGTCACTCGGGGAACCTGCGTTGTGGTCCGACGTATTTACAGGTTGTCAGGTATGCGATGCCGTCCAGCAGGGCTTCCATGTCATTGGTGGTGTACATGTTTGCCAGCCAATGAAGCGGATGGTGGCTGTCAAGGTGTTGTTCGTAGGTTGTCCCTTGGAGGACCATGATGGGGCATGCTGGGTGACATTCGATGTAGCTGTTCTCGATGATCCGTCGTGTGGAGGCACAGTGGTTCCATTTCAGTGCGCGTGCGATGTTGGCCACATACGCCATGCCCCCATAGGCAGAGCAGGCCCTGTCGTGTGCGTCCAGAGGGAGGAGTAGTGGTAGCAGGTCCGCCTTCAGACATGCCGGGTTGGAGAGGCATATCTCGACGGGATGCTGGTAGGGACACCTCCGTGGTTGCTCGGAGCTGTTGCTCCGTAGTGAACCCTCTCTCCAACCTCCTGAACAGCGCTCCGCTGCATTATTTTTCTTACTAAAGCGACGATTTCGCCACCGGAATACAAGCGGATCTCCTGGAAATAAATTTGACCCTTATCCGTTCGAGCATTGCGGAGCTATCCGAGCAAACGGCAAAATCGGCACAGCCGGGCTCGTCTGTCCCGAGAAAGCGGAGCAGTTGAAGAACAGCACCTTTCGCTCACCATGAGAGCAGCGATCCTCCAGGAGTGACACGGCTGAGGTGCAATGTGAAGCCCGCCGGTACGGAGGGGCGCTCACAACGCTGGGAGGAGATAACACCGATCCCAGAAGGATCCCGCCCGCCATTGCAGACACTCACCGCAAGACGAAATACGGTGAGCGGGGGCATTGTTGACATCACCAGAAGTACCGGGAGTCATCCAAATCAGCGATTCCGAAACCGGAATGCAGGCTGATCACCCGAAGCCTGAAATCGCCCTTCTCCGACCTAGCATCCCGGAGAACTGAGCCCCGACGTCCCTGCCAGTCACTACACCAAGATGGCGCCTGGGGAGCTGCGAGACTGCAACCGGTGGCCGAGGGAGGTGCTCCGCGATGGCATCGACCTCCGTTTACCCAGCAGACGGTGCCCCCCCTCAAGTAGTGAGATGCGCATATGATGTGTGATACGGAAAACAGGGATCTTTGCATGCCTAAGACCACCGGATTGTATCACCGGATCGGCATAGGACTCAAAATGGTGGGTGCACTGATCGCTGCACCTCCAGCCTAAGAGTACTTCTTTTACCCTCACCGAGCGGCTGCTGCCTATGAGGGAATCCTTGTACACCTTTCTGCTCAAGGTACACTTTGTTTGTGGTCCGCTACTTTGACAATTACACTCACGGCGTTTCGGCCCCGCGTTACTGCTTGTCCCTGCCTGACTCCAAAATGGCGGCTTTAATTTCCCCAATCGTTTTCGCGTCTGAATCTCTTATTGCCTCAATATGTACTATGTGTTAGGTGGTACTTTAACTTCCTGCATTCTGCTTTGGAGGCCCCTGCTCTGTTTTTATTGTTACTATCACCGCTACAACTGCCCAGTGACCCATCCCGTGCTGGCAAACACCACTGAGTACAACCGAGTGCAGAATGTATACAAGATGGCGACTAGCACTTGTGGGGCTCTGCTTTTACCTGTGCTGTTTGACCCTCACAGCACCTGCTCCATCATGCTAGCGGGACCCCAGACAGCCAAATCAGCAATACATCTAGCGCCTGTGTGTCTAAGGCCTCCTGTGTAATTAATGCCTCGCAGTGGGGAAGTTCTGCAGACTTTGGAATCTGTCCCTTCCACCCCTCCTCTCATCACCCCTGACCTGGGGGCGAGCTGGAGGTTAAGGCGGATATCGCTTCCAGTGACTCCGTGATAGGTGCTCTCAATGGAACTTTGACGATGCCCACTGGGCGGAATCCATGACTGTCTGTTTATTACGTGGTGCCCGAGCAACCGTGGCCGATGCCCGGTGGAGCTGTCCTATGCAGCTATAGAGGAGTTTTGGCTCTGGTTCACCCCTCGGCCGGCACCTACCCAGCTGGACATCGGACACTGTTCTCCTCGTCTCCCCGTTCTGTCTTCCACCTGCATTTCTTACCCCTGTTACCATTCCCCCTCTTCCTTTGTCTCCCCTTAAGAAGTGTGTACACGCTAATAACTCTTGTAACCTGTAACTCTCTGATCCTCATGTAAAGCGCTCTGATACCTTCGGGTCTAGCCAGCAATATTTGCTTCCTTCCCCTTCACCCTACCCCCTACCCCTCTCCGCCCTACTCCTCTCCTGTCTATAGCTACTGACCTTTGCCTTCACCCTGCCTTACTCATACTTCCCACACTTTCCTATCCACTTATCGCTCTTTTGTAATCCTTTCCCTCGCCAGTTGAGACATAGCTATTTGACTGATGCCCGATGGAGCTACCTTGTTTAGCTATTGGGGAGACGGGCTGTGGATTCCCTCCTCGGACGTCACCTACCCAGTCGGTCTTTGGGCAGACTTCCTTTCGTCTCTCCTGCCGTCTTTTAACCCATCCTCCCCCTTCACACTTCCCCCTCCACTCTATCTGTCTCACCTTTACTCCCTCTCTCAATATGTTGCTTATTTTTATGTAAAGTGTAATTTGTTTACCGTTTTCTGTAACATTGTGGAACTTAATGTAAAGCGCTCTGATACCTCCGGGTCTAGCCAGCGCTAACCCGGCTTCCTGGGTGAGGTAACTCCAGCACTACGGTGCTCCTGTGGGTGTTGGCCCTAGAACTACTTACCCTGTAAGTGACTTGCTTGTAGCTACTCCAAAGTGCCCTTAAACTCTTAATTTCCAACCGCGACTTGCCCCATTGAAGTCTACGGCGATCCGCGCCTGTGTTCACTCACTGCATGCGTCCCCGTGGGTCCTTTACTTACCTGCCTTGGGTGGTTTCGTGAGGCCCCAGCACTTCTGAAGGCCCTAGGCCTTGTCCCTTTGCAAGTCGTTGTTCTTAAGTCTCTTTTAGTATATGGTCTGGTACGCCCTAGGGCCCCAGCCATATTTGTGCTCAATTTGTTGTGAAACGTTGATTTGTGCATATGTTCCTGACTTCTAATCTCACAAGAGATTAGTAGAGAGTTGTTTAGTAATAAATACATATATATTTGATATATATACCTGTGTGGTGTCTTTTCATTTGGTGATTCAAGAGATTGTGTGGTAAAACAAGCTGCTTTACATTCCTCCAAGACTTAGCCTGAAGGCTGCTCTCCACAGCTACCACTAAGATAGCTTTCTGTAAAGGTTGTCTTAAACCTACCTACCATAAGAGTCGAATTGAACTGGTGCAAGGTGTCCACTTTAACTAGTGAACAGCATATACCAGGCCAACTTC